>VDFB02179234.1:16281205-16332970 GCA_007258455.2 Sequoia sempervirens
TAACTTTGCAACTTTGACAACTTCTTTCCAATCTTTGTCTTTAATATGTCTTCAACCTAGATCTGCAAATCACACACTAAAAAGAGGGGAAAATGTTTTTTTGTTAATAGAAAGGGGTTTGCCTTGGTCAAACCCCGTTTTGGTAATCAAACCTTGTAATGAAATCAAATAAGATAAAGGAATGATGAATGAACAAATATGCAATGTTTCAACTCACCAAACCCTAGGAATAAAATGTTGCAAACATGTATGAGATGGATCCAATGGATGTAGATCTTGAATCTTGCTTCAATGTTGTAGATCTTGAATTGAATGCTTGCTTGAATCATGAAACCCTACATCACAAATGTTAGCTCAAAAATAAACATGATGCATGATGAATTTGACATGATGCTTGATCCTTGAATAATTCTCTAAAACACTTTATAATCAACTATTGAATACTCTTGTAAACTCTTGAATTCTCTTGTAAACTCCAATTTTCTATCAGGAATGCTCTCATGAAAGTCTTAGGTGAAAATGAGTGAAATAACCTTGTATTTATACTTGTTTATACCTAATTTCCTGAAATTACAACACTACAAGCCGAAATCAAATCTAGGAGGATAAAATACCACCAACAATTTGAATTTAATTTAGGTTTAAGCCACACAGGATTCATACGCTAGAAGTGGCGTATGAGTCCCATTAGGCTAGGCTTCGGGACACATTTTTCAAGAAATGCTAAGATTAATGTGAAATCGAGATCGGGGCCCTGAAACTTAGGTGGGACCCATATGCCCAAGGTGGCATATGAGTCCTAGATCTTTAAATCTAGGCCATACAATCTAAAAACATTAATTTATGATTGGTCATTGCATATGTGCTAGGATTATCCTCAGAAAGATGCATTAATTAAGGCTTGTGGATGCAAGATAAGGCCAAATAAGGCACAAAGAAGCCCCATTAATTAATAAAACCCTAGATTTGTGTGAAAGTGTGAGAAAACACTTTACAACACCCTAAATAAGGAATAATTAAGTTCATTTAGTTTACAAGAGCTCAAACAACTGTGAACATGTAAAGGGGTACATTTTTCTACGCTACAGAGACATTGAACAAAATGATATGCCATCAATTATAAATTTATTTAGGATCTTTGACTTTAGGTATAAATTTTATAAATATTGTATTTATTTATTAAATATCATAGGGAATTTTAATGCAACACATCAACATAGTAGAAGTCATGAGGAAATCTATCCATGTGATAAAATATCATTAGACATTAAATAAATAGCCTCTAAAAATATTATTTGGGAAGACTATGATTACAAATAATGCATTGTAATTTACAAACCTTGCAAGGAACTATATTTAGGCACTACTATAAAGTAGCAATGCTTCATAGAGTGTATTCTTTCAAGTAGAAAAAACTTGGTGATAGCATTTTAAACAAAATTTTGAAGAATATAAAGAATATTATTAAGGATTTTCTTCCTTTACCTTATTTTTTTAATGGTGTGGAATTTTCTTCCTTTAACTTATTTTTTTAATGGTGTGGGATTTGGGATTTAAGGAACACTGAAAGAAATAATTTGGAATCTTATTTAGGTAGAGTATAATCAAAGATCTAATATAAAATTGAAATTAGTTTTATGATCTTCTCTTACATCAACATTTAAGTTATTGACATCCTATGATCACACATTTCATGGTTTAATGGTGAGGAAGAGAGCCTCGTGGATGAGATTTCAATAATGACAATTTTAAATGTCTACTTTTAATTTTTAACCATATTTATTATGTTAAAGAGATTTGAGTTTTGAGGAATTTAAATTTAACTTCTATACTATCAAATATTCATTATTGATGGATGGGTATGACTTTTGTTAAAAAGTAAGTATTTTTATTTATTAAATTATAAGTAAATTGTAATCAAGACTGATTGAATAATGTTCTAAAATAAATAAATAAAATTATAGAATGTCCCTATCCCACATAATAACCATATCAAATATAAAATTTATATAAAGAATGTATAATAATATTATGATAGACAAACAAATATCAAGATTTACTAAAAGACTAGGAAATGTAATAGATTATCAATTTTTAAAGAGATATTATATATAACATTATATTTCAATAAATGATTGTAGGACTAATTTCTCTTGAAAGAAAATTGATGCAAGAGAATCCAAGGTGTAAGGCAACTTGCATCACCAAAAAAAATCAAATTTTGGAATTTCCATTTTAATTTCATGTTGTGAGAATAATTTGAATAAATTTGGCATAATTTAATTTAATAAAATAAATGCCACCTTTGTTAGGCCATGTTGGCAAGTGGAGTAGTGGGAGTGTAGTTGCAATTTTAGAAAAAAATGAAAAATCAGACTTGGCAATTGGGTTTGTGGGGAGGTTTCTTCCCAATTTGGTCATGATTTTTGTTGGTGAAGTTTTTGGAGCTTTTTTTTAATATTACAAGCAATTAAGTATGTTTTGGTAGCCATTCTTGGCTAGAATTCAAAGGTTGGTTGCAGGTGTAGCATCTTCTTGGAGAGGAGATGTGGAGTGGTTTTTTGTAAGTTTGAAGGTGTTATGAAAGAAAAATGGATCATGGAATCCATTGTTGAATATGGGTACAATTTGTAGATTGGAGTTTGTAGGGTGAAGGTTGTAGATTGAGAGTAATTTGAAGGAGTTGAATCAAGAGTTTGTATTTATTGTTAATATCATATTTAAATATGATTTTTAATGTGTATTTAGATCATTCCAAGAGGTTGAAATATTTTTATTTCTATTTTGGAGAAGATACAAGCTAATGTTTGTAGAACTTTGAATAAAAAAATTAGAAATTTATTTACAAAATTTCTGCATTGTTTTGCTTTTCTAAGCTATTTTAGAATTAAGTCAAATCATTTAAGAGATTTTCATTTTTTGTTTGAGAATGGAGATTCTCCCTCTGCATTAGTGGTATTGGAGATAGTGTTCCTAAGTGTGTAGGCAGAAGCGCTAATTTGAGGCAATTTGCACCAGGACCTGTGGTGGTGTGTGTGTGATTTGTGTGTAAACAGATCACCGAACATGATGCAATTTACATGTGAAGAACTTGAGGATTTGAAGATTTATGTTGAGGATTTGTGAGGCCTTGAAAATGCCAAATAAGAAAGGAAATAATTTTATCATAGTTGTTGTGTATGCAGGTGAATAGGAAGGAGAAAATATTGCAGAAGTATACTTTGTGGATAGCATGAAGGAAGATGGTGAAATTGTAGTGGAGGATGAGAAGAAAAAAGAAAGTTCAGAAATCCAAGAGTAAATTGATGTTGTAGAGGTATGCTTGGGTGAGATCATGGAGAAAAAATGAGAAAAGCGAAGAAGAGAAATTTGTTGCAGCATTAGATGAAGATGGAGGTGTTCCAAAAGTGAGCATTGAGGAGATTGTTGTGAGTAAAGTTGCAATAGTTGAGGATGTTGCAATTAAAATAAAGTATGCAGTGATGTATGAGGATACAGTGTTCAATGAGCAACCTAATGAAGACCAAGAGTTTCTTGATGAAGATATCACACAGATAGAGAAGTTGTTCAGTGCAACAACATAGATAGTAGCATTCAACAACGAGGAATAAGATGTTGTGACAAAATAATTCATCGAGGTAAAATCATTTTTTTATGAGTTTTTCAATGTTGAATATGTAAATGATTTTCATTATGATATGAGAAAAGAGTTAGAGAAGAAAAAGGATTATGAAGATGTGGAGTGGTACACAGATGTATACTTGCAAACAGAGGCTATAGAGGAAGCTACATGAGGAACTTGGTGGAGGTGGTCAGTTTGTGGTGGGTTAGATCCCATGAAGAAGGAAAATATGGAAGAAGAGATGTGCTGGAGGAGGATGGTTCATGGTGGGAATGATTCCACAAGAGCAAGGAAGAAGAAGGTGCACACTTGGTGGAGGATGACAAGTGTCCCAACTAAGTGTTGGAAGAGGTGGAGGAAGAAATTCTTCTATCTAATTCAGTGATGGATTTTACTAAGGAATTTTTTGTAATCTAAAAGGACGGCACTACCACTCAACTCCATTTTTTGAATCCATATTCACAAATTTTTCCTATATCAGGTGTCTAATGTAGGAGCATCCAGGGTGTAAGGAAATCTTGCATCACCAAAAAAAATCAAATTTTTGAATTTGTATTTTAATTTCATGTTGTGAGGATAATTTGAATAAATTTGGCATAATTTAATTTAATAAAACAAATTCCACCTTTGTTAGGCCATGTGGGCAAGTGGAGTAGTGGGAGTGTAGTTGCAATTTTAGAAAAATCTAAAAAATCAAACTTGGGCATTGGGTTTGTGGGGAGATTTCTTCCCAAATTGGTCATGATTTTTGCTAGTGAAGTTTTTGGAGCTTGTTTTTGAAGATTACAGGCAATTTTAACTGTGTTTTGGTAGCCATTCTTGGCTAGAATTGGAAGGTTGGTTGCAGGAGTAGAATCTTCTTAGAGAGGAGACAGGGAGTTTTTTGTTGTAGTTTTGAAGGTGTTATGATAGAAAAATAGATCATGGAACCCATTGTTGAAGATGGGTACAATTTATAGATTGGAGTTTGCAGGGTGGAGGTTGTAGATTGAGAGTGATTTGAAGGAGTTGAATCGAGAGTTTGTATTTATTGTTATTTGGTGCTAATATCAAATTTTTAAATCTTATTTTTAATATGTATTTGTCAATCAAGAGGCTGAAATATTTGTATTTCCATTTTGGATAAGATACGAGCTAATGTTTGTAGGAGAACATTGAATAAAAAAATTAGAAATTTATTTATAAAATTTCTACATTGTTTTGTTTTTCTAAGTTATTTCAGATTTAAGTCAAATCATTTAAGATATTTTCATTTGTGGTTTGATAAGGGAGAATCTCCCTCTACATCAAAAATAAAGAAATCCATGACCATTACCAGTTGAGGCTTGAATCATATCTACCAAAGAAAAAATCTCTTGTAATCATTCCCTTCAGCTACTCTACCCATTCTAGAGAGTTGATGAACCATGAATTTAAAATGATTGAGCCAAGTTATTAGATATGTGGTTATAGAAGGATACTTTTATACTTCAAATAATTTCTTCTGAAGGGACTACATTTGACTACCTTTTTTGTATTTTTTTCTCAAGAAAAATCATATCTTGAATGGATATTCTTTTTGAAATTTACTATTTTCCTCTAAACCTAATGCAGGTCATTTTTTGTTTAAGAGTAATGATGAAATAGGTTTGTTCTTCATCTTCTTTTTAAATTTTTATTTTGAGTGCTAAGTGCAAGAGATCGCCTTTTTTATTTGTAAGGGTTCTAGTTATTATATTTACTATGCCACTATTTAGTTTAAAATTTCAAAAGAATCAAGTTTTATGTTTCCCTCCAAGCAGGTAGGTGTCTATTGATGGTTTCTTTTATTTTAGGTTTTATGTTTTTTTTTTGAAAGTATCTCAAATCAATGGACTATCTTATATCAATGACAAGAGATGTTTTATTTTTAAAGTTTTCTTTGTGGTCTAGGTCCATAACATATGTTTAGAGTAAGAGTTTATGATTTCATCAATTCCTTTTTGGGGGTTCATATATAATATTGTTATAATACAAAAATTCTATTGTGTTGTTTTTGTTGAACATATTGATATATAATACACCCTACTATAAATCTTGAACTACATAATATAATAAATAGGTCATATCATCAACCTATAATATCTCTAATACTTTTCTTAGCATCATCATGTTTGTTGTTTCTAATATTATATTAAATAATAATTCCTTTGATATTTTTTATAAATTTATTCAAGGAGGATTGATTTCTCATGCCTAGCCTTGAACTAAAATTCTATGTCCTTTAAATGTTAGTCTTGTTCCTTACAAACGTGTTCCTTGGGGACATTAGGTAGTTGGATTACCATATCTTTGTTCCACAACTATAGAGTAGATAAAACAAAAGAGAAATATTAAATATTTAGATTGAAAAATAATTAAATAGGAATTTCATTATAATCATTCATCTCATATTACATTCAAATATTGGATTTATAAAGCCATTATTCTTTCATTACGAGAATAACTTCACACCGAACTAACTAACCCAACAATTAATTTATTATATGTAAACCTTAATTTCCTAACAACCCCCCTCAAGGTTTACATTATAAAAAAATATTGTATCATCAACCTAAGCTCCTTTTTCTAGGAAAATATCTTTATTATCCAATTATGCATCAACATCAACCCAAACTCCTTTATCTAGGAAAATTTCTTGATTATCAAACTTTACATCAACATCAACCCAAACCTCTCATGTCTTGGAAAATGTTTTAATTATCCAATATTTACTTATGAGTCAAGACACACTTTATTATTCATAAAAAAATCACCAACACTTAACTATCCATAGCTAGATTTTGGGATCAATATCTATAAACCAACAACAACTTACCAAGTTTTTGGATTCAATTATCCATAGACCAACAACTCACCAAGTTTGTGGATTCAACTATTCACAAACCAACTGATTACTAGATGCCCCTTGTTTCTACTAAAGGGAATGGAGATAAAAACACATGCTTCTCATACAAGGCATCATCTCTCAGTGAGAATCTAGCTTGAAATGATGAAGATCCTCCTACCTCTGATGCCTCTATTCTCCAATCCCACTTGTTTAATTCTTAGAGAAGATATACTTCTTCATTTTTATTGTGAGGAAATTCTTGATCACACATTACAAAATTACATCTTTCTCCCTCATTTTTTTTTACATTAAATCATTATCTATTTTTAATTTTCCATTAATAATATCTCTATCATATTAAATGCAATTCACTAGAGTGTGTCCTCTTTGATTACAATAGAAGCATTTAAAATTATTCTTTCCAATTGAAAATTAGTCTTCCATTTTACAAACAAAGTAGTTTCCTCAATAATTGAGTGAGTTTTAGTGACTCTTTTGTCTTCATCAATCAAGTAATATATCACATTTTCCAAGCTTGGGCTTAGATTCAATTTTTTTAAAGTAAACACAATATTATCAAAACTTGAAGGCACATTATTTAATAAAATATCTTTGACATGTACATCAACTGTACATTTTATTCCAACAAGTTGATTAAGAAGAGAACAAAATGTACTAACTTTGGCATCTACATCATCAACCCTCTTTCATTATCAAACCAATTTATTTTTACTTCATTCTTATTTTTGCACTTGAAGCCTGTGAACTATATAATGAATTAATTCAAGTCCCATATTTGGTTTTATTTTTTTGTCAAATCAATGTGATATAAATATGCATTAGATAAACCGGGACCAATCAATGATGTATCTTTATGATCTTTTGATACATATTTTGATGCTTCATTTGCATTTTGTGGTTTTATAATAGTTCCATTATCAATATACCATAATTTTTTTTCTATTAAAACTAGTTACACTTTGACTTTCCCTCTATGAAATTCTTGCCCTCAAACATCAAAACAATATATGATTTCTCCATTTTAAATAAAGTCAATCTAGTCACTTATCACTCTATATTTATTTAACATAAATTGATATTAATTTTCTTATTATAAGGCAACAAAGAGGCCATTAATACTATTTAACATACCTTGATTTTGATGAAATAAACAAATGAAAGTGGTTGCAAATTTTCTTTAAAAAATCATTTGCCAATTTTTACAGTTAAATGACATGATTAAACTAATAATGATTCACGATTTTCCTTTAGGAAGTTCCATTTGGTCAAACAAGTTGCTATTGAAAATTACAAACTCCTTAACTATCTACACAATCGGCTCTTCACTCTTTCAACATATTCATGAGATTGCATTTTCACATTTCTCACTTACAACGAATTGAAAATAAAAAGATAACACACTGGTTTTAAATGCTATGCCATATATAAATGTAGGACTTTAGGTAGCTTCAAACATTTTCTTCATGCCTAATTTGACGCCTCATCACACAATCCATATCAAGGATTTATGTTCATCCCATATGATTAAATCGGTATTCTGATACCAATGTAGAGCAACAAATACATAAGACAAATATTAAAGATTTAGATTGCAAACAAAATTAAAGAGGAATTTCATTATAATCATTTGTCTCATATTACATTCAATATATTGGATTTATAAAACCATTATTCTTCTATTATGAGAATAACTTCCTAACCCAAATAACTGATCCAACAATTAATTTATCATATGTAAACCTTAATTTCCTAACACACACCAAGAATCTAAATTTTGTGTATCCCTTATTGACCTAATTAGAAAACAAATCTAAAGTAATGTTAAGAAGAAAATATATCACTTAATATAAAATATAATGTATCCCAAAGATCTCACTCATGTTTTAATCCAATTTGAATAAACATACTATAATTGTAAGAAGTTTCATG
Source organism: Sequoia sempervirens (assembly GCA_007258455.2). Classification (NCBI taxonomy): domain Eukaryota; kingdom Viridiplantae; phylum Streptophyta; class Pinopsida; order Cupressales; family Cupressaceae; genus Sequoia; species Sequoia sempervirens. Next base: position 16,289,626 of record VDFB02179234.1, read on the forward strand.
TTTTGAGGGTCGTCATATTTACAAATGCACACTCTTTTGCATTTTAAAGAGCTTTGGATCAACATGATTTGTATGTTGACAAAGTGCATATAGAGATACCTCATGTTTTGTCTTATTATTTAGCTTGTGCTATTGTAATGAAGCTATTTCTATTTTTTTTTTTGGTACTAGATCATTGTTTCCATCCAATCCTTTTGTGTAGTATTCATTGCATATGTGTGTTCTTGAAGATTCAATATAAACTCTTACATATGTGAAAACATATTAAAAAAAAATGTCTAAGGGCTTCATAAACTAAGTTTTTTAATTTGAAATGCATTTTTAATAAGAGTGAAAATGTCCAAAATAAAATTGGAGCAAGAACTTCCTTTTTGTTTGGCCTTAACAATGGTGATTGCTATATCTGTAATGACAGCGCTGCACAAGCTTCAAACGGCTCCTTCAACCGTTTCTCAGCAACCATACCTCACACTGTTGCAATTTCTTTAAACAAGTAATAAGTAGTCTACACTTCCAATAGAAAACCTTCACTGTTGTACATCTAGAATTATATAATAGCTCTGCTATCCAATAAAGCAATAGAGTAACAATGTAAATAACAAATAATAATGAATAATACATAGTAAGATTATGAAGACAGCAAAAAAATATCCAGATGTACTAGAACACTATATAGATATTTTATATATCACATTGTATTCCAGTGAATGATGGCAGGGCAATTTTCCTTTGGCAGAGAATCAAGAAAGGCACAGCCATTGTTAGTTGAAGTCTTGACTGACATCTGCCAAAGGAAAATTCCCTGCAATTTCTCCTGCACAATATGAAGAGTTGATGGACTGTAGCTTTATAATAGTTGAACCAAGCTGTAAAAGATGTGGTTGTAGAAGTATATCCAATGAGTATATCCCATCTGTACAGGAGCATACTTTAAAATCCTCTGAACATTCCATGCAACGAAGATGCTCTTTATTGAGCAAATAGGCGGAATGAAATTAATTGCTAATCTTATCCAAGCTATACATCTGAGACAACATTTGACATGTTTAAGAGTTAAAAGGAAATTGGTTATTTAAGTTGAGAGTTTATTACAATCTTAGACTTTTAAAAAATTCAAAACAAAATAAGAAATAGAACTTTACAAAACTTAAATTTTAAGTTTCAAGAGAGTCTAATTCCAATAAAATTTTAAGAACAATGAAGTTTAAATTAATGTAATTCAATCGAAAGAGAAAGAACTTTTGTCCGAATAGACTCTTCGTACTTTTACTTTTATTATGAATCATCCGATTGTGGTAAGCTACTTTTATACATAAAATTATTCCTTTTGAAAGGACTGCGGTTGACTATGAACAGGAGGGAAATTAACAGTGCACACGATTGTATGGTACTCTCTTCTCTAGACAAAGTATATACTGAATTATATTCTTCTGCCCATTTATTAGATTGCCTTCAATCTGGTGCTGGGCATCATAGGCTTAAGAGTAATCTTGTGCCATTTAAAATGATGAACTATTTTTTGTCGTTGTATAAGTAGTTTTGTTGCTATGTGAAGAAGAGGCAAAGTAATCTTAAAGATGAATGCACTAAAATGGGTATTTTCTTTTCATTTATTAGACTGTCTTTGACCTGATGCAAGGTATCTTAGGGTTAAGAGTAATCTTGTATTTTATTTTGATGTTGCTTATTTATTTATTTAAATTTTAAATTTTCTTTTTGCGGTTTAAGTCTTAAATATCACTATTGTTCTTGCAAGGTTTATTAGATTTAGTATGCAAGCATCCATTTTTAAATGTTTGAATTATTAAATTCTATGTTTCCTTTCAAGTGAATAGATGTTTGACCATGATTACTAAGTATCCCAGGTCAAGGGGCAATCCTATATCAACAAACAAGTTTTCATTTTTTGAAGTTCTTTCTATTATAGATCTATGGTCTATGTTCAGAGTTACAACTTACAGTTTATTCAATATATTTATTGAGATCTATCAATGCTATAGTGATAAATCAAGGGTATTTTGTATGAGATTTTTTATTACACATTTGCATATGGTGTAGTAAGAGATTGTACACACTATACTACAATCTGAATTGAACAATGACAACTAGACCATATCTTCACCCAAGAAGTTTTGTAACACTTTTCTTGGCATAAATCATCATGTTTTTTCTTTTCAAAGTCAAGACTAAATAGGGACTCCTTAAATATTTTATTTATCTGTCTAAGGAGGATTCATTTCTTGTGTGTAGTCTTCAATTGAAATTCTAAGTCTTTTGAATGCCAAATTTGTGTCTTATGAATATGTGTTATGAGGATATTAGTGTAGTTGAATTCCCACATCTCTCATCCACACCAAGGATTTGAATTTTACGAATTCCTTTTTAGCATAATTACAACATGGATCTGAAGTGATGCTAGAAAAATAATATCACTTTGCATTAAATGTGGTGTGTTGTTAATATCTCGATTGCTATAATTATCAAAGGTGTTGTGAATATATGGGAAATGAAAAAATATTGTATTTAGAACTTGGAAGTTTACAAATACACATTATTTTTGTATTTTAAAACAAATTCCATTGACATGGTTAGTAATTCTATAAAATGTATATATAGATCACTTATGTTTTCTATAATTGTTCAACTCTATGTCCTATGTAATGAAGTCGTCTCTATAATTTTTGTATACTGTCATTTTTCTATCCAATCTTTGTGTGTATTATTCATTGCATAAGATTTTATTCATATTCCATACTCAATTTGATAGCCTTATACTAGGTGATCAAACCTTGGTATCCATTAAGTCATCTATGAGCAATATTTTCTCTTGTGAAATTCTAATCCATTTCAAGTTATTTAAGGATCTAAGTGCTTAATATGCATTCATAGTGTAACCCATAATTGTATGAATAGATTGTGTTTGAACTATACTTAGTAATTCCATGAAGAAGAGTTAATAATAGAGGCCAAGCCTAACTCATCAAAATGGTAGGTAGATTAGATGAAGATCAACATAGAAAATTTTTCTATGGATAAAGTCCTAGACATTTACAAGATACGAAAAAATGTGAGGATGGAAGTTGATATTGATTTAAAATTTGGAACATGGATGCCACGACAGAGATATTTTTACTCATATTAGGAATTAGAAAAAGGTACATGCATGGAGGTGTTTTATTTTTATAGATTTTTAAATCTTGAAGAGGTGATAAACTAGATGATAGAAATACAAGATTACTTCAAGTTTGAGGAAGTCAAAGACCTATAGAAGGTGAAGGTTTCCAAAATAAACCTTAAAGGATATACCATATCATTGTGTTATATTTTTTAAACAAGCTAGAAACCATGAGCCACAGGATCAAATTAACAAACAAATACACCTTCCACACAAGAGATCTGCAAACAAAGAATGCAATATTCCTCAACAAGAAAAAGCTACAAAAGTAAGAGACTCTCAAGAAGATATGAAAGCTCGAGATATTCTCTAGATAATTACAATGAGGGTTGAGTGCTTATAAGAGCAAAACCATAAATGAGAAAGGGATCAGATCATGACAAGTGTCAACATCATTGTGGACACCAAAAAAGTATCCCTTTTTCCTTGCTTGATATGGGAATAATTCATGATAAATTGGACATAATGTCTCCATGATATAGTGTTGTGAGGTGTTTTACACATTCACATTAGGTCTTGGATACTTGCAAACTGAATAAATGCATTTAACAATGTCTTGTAAAGGTGTTGTAAAGTGTTGTGAATGACTTTCACACATTTTTAGACTTTTATTAAGCATTTAAGTCTCATGGACCTATTTTTCCTTTAATTCAATATTGTAAAATGTATTTAATCGCATTCTCACATTAATCTAGAAGGCTTGTAAATTAAACCTAATTTTAATCTAGTGTTGTAATGTGTTTTACACATTCACATTAGATGTTGTTCCTTTCTAGGCTATGTCGACCTCATTTTAATGTTGTAAAGTGTATTTAATCACACTTTCGCATTGAACTTTGTGTCCCTAGCACTAATTACCCTTTATATCATCATTAATAGGCCCCCGTGAACCCATATTGTGCATCCCAAGGCATATTTTGATCAAAGACCCAACTAGAACAACATAAGAGCTTAATTTCTTCACTCCCCAACAATCCAACTACCAAAACAACCCCTGTGGGACTAAGTCGCCTATCTGGGCGAATGAGTCCCATCCAGGTGGAACTAAGTTTCCCAACTTGGCGACTTAGTACCATTTGGGCTATTTTTGAGGTTTGAGTAGCAAAAATTGGGTTTTAAGTTTAATTTTCCTCCATGTCAGCCTTGGGGATCAAATTAACGGGAATTTTAAGTGGATTTCCTACATAAAAAAGATTTTAAACCCTAATTCATAATTCACCCATCCTTCATTCATCATTCATCATCTCTTTCAAGTCAAGCAAGCTAGGGTTTTAGCATTCTAAGTCATCAAGATAGCTTTCTAAGGCATTCAAGGGAAGATTCTTCATCCACAACATTGCAGAAATTCAAGATCTACCATCATGGAAAGTTTCTAATTCCTTCATTTCATATTCATGCTTCATCTTATTTCTTTATTTGGTTTAATTACTTAAATGGGGTTTGACCAAGGAAAACCCCTATTCCCTAGCATTCAACATTTCTCTCTCTTTCATTTTGTGTTTGCAGATTTAGGTACCTTAAAGGCTTGGAGATCATTGAAGAATAGATTGTAAACTTGTTGAGGACATATCCTTTTTGGCTAGGTCAAAATATTCACAAAAAGTCACTTACAGTGCTGGAAAGCACATTTTCATAACCGGACACCTGGAGGAGCAAAAAGAGTAGATAGAGAGTTTATGTTTCCACTTTCATATTTTTAGAAAAGCCAAAGTGGACTAAGTCTCCATCAATGTCGTATAAGTCCCATTGTACATATTTTTCAGATATTTCTGTAGATTTGGATACCTATTTGGCTAAAACGGGCTCTAGAAAAGTTTTCTACATCTAGGACTAAGTCGCCCAGAATGGCGTAAGTGTCCCAGTAGGTCAAAATTTTAGAATCAACAGCATTTCTAGTCCTCCTTCTTGTCTTCAACACATTTCTAGGTGCACACATTCAGTTATACAATTTTCTATCTTGTTTCATGACCATTTAGTATATGTGTGCATAATACATCGTGTTTCCAAACACTTTGCATTTTACAAGTTTTGCATTAGTAATTAACCTCTTTTATCAATTCTTAGCATCTATAAATCTCCCTTAGTCATATTTCAATCTCCTTTACATTGGAATCTCAAGGGTTTGTTCTTGAAGGAAGTGTTGATCTCTGTCTCTCTCCTTTTAGGTGCAAAACACTAGAGGTGCAAGAGGTGACAAAAATATTCACCACATTTTGGTGAATCCGACTTTCAAATACCTTCTTTTCTAATTTGGAGTCCTCCATCATCCTAGAATTAGCTTGCATTAACTTTGCATTAGGTTTTGCATTCTAGGGTTTCAAATTTTGCATTAGTAAAAGTACATATAGGTTGCATTTTTGCATATCAAGTCATTAAAAAATTTTGAAATTCTACATTTGCATCTTAGTTCTGCATCATAGAGCACACAAGCCTTAATTTCATAACAACCCCCCTCAAGGTTTATGTGAAGTTTTTTTCATTTCCTTAGTCTTCCAATCTTTGGCCTCCTTTTGTTTTGATTGCGGAGGTGTTCAGGTTAATTAATCGACGGCAAGAAAGACGAGAAATGTGCCACATGGTGGTTGCATGACTTTCTCTCGTCATTTTCTTTTCGAAGGAGCGCCCAAGACATGTGTAGGAATGGTGTAAGTTTACTACAAAAACATTTTTTGAAAAACATAAGGTTTTCGACCTCGCGATGTGTCATCTCTCTATCAAAGGAAGACCTTTCCTCTTATAAGGTAATATCTTTAAGAGACTATCAGAACTTGTTGGTTTTTCTTTTCCTGGTTCTTGCGATGGAAGCTTCGAGTCGGTACCTCGAGATGATGTGATTATTCAGTGTTATCATTTTTCTAGGCTATTTTTTTTAGGATTTGATCGTGTATAGGCTTCTATCTTTGAAATATCTAAAAGACATTAATGCAATCACTGGGAGTTAATGAGCAAAGATCTTTTGCAGCCTAACCAAGGGTTTATGATCAGATTGCGAGCTATCAAGTATCAACATCTGGCAGCAATTACTTTTGTACTGAGGCGGTGTTTCTTTCTTTTGGCAGCTATAAGAGGAGACCGACGACATAATGAAGGGTTGCATTCCAAGTGACAGTTTCTCTATCAAAAGAAGTGTTTCTTTAGTTTTCTTAAGGTTTTTAGAATTATTTTTAGAAACAAGTTATATAACTACTTTAGTCTGGCATGTTATATCTATTAAGGTTTAAACTATTGTCAGATTGGCATGCAACCTTTGTTTCAAAGTTCATTTTATAATTAAAGCACAAACTATTGAGGAGAATTTGTTGAGACTGTGCATGTATGGCCTTTTTCAAGCTTTTTTTCTTTATATTGTCATTTTGAATGAAACATTGTGTCTTGTAAGTTGGATCCAGATAGTTTAAGTAGCGGATTTCTATGCTTTATGCTTGTATGGTAGAATAATGGCTTAGGAAAATTGGACTATGTCATTGGACTTTTCTATTTTTCTAAAAGTTGTTATTTTGTTGTGTTATGTTGTATTGGGAGATAGAGTTCTTGTGATTTCTGAAATATTGTTCTTTTACTCATAAGAAATCTTTATGTTTGATCGGACCTTAATGAACACTACCTGCGGAAGGATCTGAAAGTCTACATTGTGCTTGAAGTTAGCCTTTGTTATTCGTTCTCTTTCCAACAATGAGGGGTTGTGGCATTTTTTGTTTATTTATATCAATCATAGAAATAATTTGGGTTTGAAATGTTGTAAAATATTTGGCGCATTGCCTTTTATGTTTTATATTTACATTTCCTTTCTCCCCTTATCTCAAAACCCCAAAAGAAGAGCCAACTTTCTATAAAAAAAACCTAGAGGTATTTAGTGAGGCGCAATTTGTCCCCCACTCGCTGAATTTCCCATAAGACTGTCAAAGAAGCATAAGCTTTGATAATCAACAGTTCTTTTTTTGGCATGCCTGATGGGACCGAATTTTGTCCAAATGCCTAATTGGAAATTAGAAATATTTCTTGAATCAAACTAAGGAAGGAAACTGGAAGTTTCATGCCTAGAATCCAAACAAGAGCATCCTTGAGAGGACACTTCCAGTACTCTCAGATACTTGCCTCAATCCCTAGAAGGAGAAGACTTACAAGTTTGTATCACCTGTAAGGATTAATAGAGCGAGAAGTCAGAGCCCAGTACATAGAGCTTTATCTACTCCACCCAGAGGCCTAAACTTCCAAATAATATGCCTGTATATCTAATTCATAGGAATCTTTTCTCCATGGCTCATGTACCTCCCCCTACTAGAAATTTTGTAACATGGGATAGTGGTAGTCCACTACAACCACCCACACCCCTAGATGTATGGCCCGCCATACTTGCTAATTCCCTCAAGGCTATTCCAAGATTCTCCAGAGAATATTTTAAAACCCCTTCCGAACACCTTCAAGATATAGCGAAGGTATGTAGGGTACATAATATAGCGGAAGAAACTATCGCTCTCAGGCTATTAGCTGCCTCTTTTAAGGGGAAAGCTCAAGATTGGTATAGATCTTTGGTCTTAGATTCCATCCTTTCCTGGGACCAGCTTAGACAATGCCTATTCGAATGGTTCGCAGAAAAGGGAGATCGTTCCTCACTGCTGCAACAACTAATTACCATCAAGAGAGCTTCGCATGAGGCTATGAGTGACTTCAACACTAAGTTTGATAAAACTTGGAAGAGGATTCCCATGATCACCTGACCCCTAGTTGTGATGGCATTCATGTTCTATCTAAAGGCTATCAATCCCGACATCGCAGTTGTGATAACTTCCATGGGGGAGATATCTTTCTCGATGCTTATGAGTTGGTGGTGAAAGCGAACAATAGTCTAATTGATGTCGGGAAGCTCCCACCACAACCTCCCATGCCTATGTTCGCAGAACCCTCCAGAACATCTCAAGGAGGAGCTTGTTTGAGCACACCCGCTATGCAAAGCAGCATGTCAAATACACCCTAGTCTATGTATGTGTATCCCATTGCACAAAGCAACATGTCGAGCTCCAACTCAGTCACTGTGGATATTAACAACATGAAGAGTCTCATGCAGACTCTTGTTAATGAATTGGTCATCCTCAAACGGCAGCAAGCAATGCCTCCGAAGTTGAACACTCAGACCTACGGCAGAAACAAGCCTTCCTATCAACAAAATTCATACCAAGGGTTTCCCCGAGGAGGAGGCCAATAGAGGACATCCATGAACCAGGTAGTTCTAGTCACCATGCCACTTCAAACGGTAAAAGGCAGTCAAAGCAGAGAAATGATCCAAGGCCAGAATAATTTGGTGGAAGAGGATGATGTATGGTGTTTCCCATGCAACGATGGTCATCTTCCACAGAATTTTCCAAGGGAAAACATGAAAAAATGGATGGTGGAACAAAGAAGCAAAGGCCCACCCCCGAATGCAAACGAGTACGGACCATCCGAAATGGAGAATGCTCGTTTTAGAATGCAATTGCAAGGGATGTCCCTAGAACAACAGATAGACATTGCACCTGATCAAGCATTGTTCTCATGGGTGGAGGAAGAAGATGCAGCGTATGCAAATGAAACTTCGACAACTAGAACTCCACCAATACGATCAGATTAGAACACAAGATCTAAGAGGTGCCTTATTGAAGAATACGTACAACAAGTTTTGCCACATCAACAGTCACTTCAGCCACCTCTGCAAGAGAAGCAAGCTCCATCGCCCATTGTCCGACCTTTTCCACAACCACGTAATTCACCAATGGTGGAGAAAGAGACAAGAAAGGCGCCAATCTCAGTCATGTCAAAAATATTTCTTCTGAAAATGAGAGGAATATCCTTGTTCAAGCCTAAGGTCCAAATAGTTGGGACGCTTAACGTGGTGGAGAAATTGAAGAAGGCGCCTACAAATGTATCATTGTGAGACATGATATCAATTTCTAAGCAGAAAAACCTGCTTCAAGAAGCATTAGAGGTGGAATCTAACAAAGCCCATAGGCAGATGCGGCTCAACCATGTAATCAAAGTGGAGGTGATAGATCCTTACTTCCCCGTCAGGCTCCAAAAGTAACAACTTATGAAAATGATATGGGAAACACAAAAGAGGAAGAGGTAAGCGGAACAAAGCCCACGCCTTTCTTTTTAACACTTATAGTAGGAGATTTATTGTTGCATAATAATATGATTGATTTGGGGGCTAGCATAACCATTATGCCAAAAAAAGTGGTGGATGCTTTAAAGCTTAAGTATGAACCCCTTGAGAAGGGAATCATACAACTAGATAGAAAGAAGGTCTTGATCATTGGTCGAATAAGCGATCTATCCCTGACCCTTTTCTCCTACCCAAGCCAAACAATCATGCAGGAAGTGGTAGTAATAGACATTCCACTAGTCTTCAGAATGTGTCTATCAAGGTATTTCACCACCAAACTTGGTGGGTACCTGGCACTTGACTGGTCCTACTTGATTTTGAGAACCAAGCATGGAGAAAACATGAAGATTCTTTCTGAACCTTTGCATCTCGAACATATTGTAGACAATGCATTCCTATGCTTTGAAGCTGCACATACTACTATATCTCAATAGGAGAAATATTGTGTTGAAATGCTAGAATATGAAGAGGATACAAGTGAGTGGACTCCCAAGGAAGAAGTGTTGCTCAACCAATTCATTGATTCTGATCCATTCAGCAACTTCCATGCAACCGGGCTCGACACTTATGTAATTTTCGATGGTGATCAAAATTTTCCAAAACTAATAAAGGATGAGGAGAAATCTGATGACTTGTCTCATAATTGTCTATGGACCTTATATTTTGACGGTGCCAAGTGTAAAGTTGGCTCTGACATGGGTGTCTGTTTACTCTCTCCAATAGGATCTGAGACTCTTAGAGCTTACAATTTTATGTTTCTCATGTTCGAATAATGGTGTCGAATATGAGGCCTTAGTTCATGGCCTAAACCTTGCACACATAATGGGTATAAAAAGAATACAAGTTTTCAGGGATTTAGAGCTGGTAGTGAGCCAAGTCTGCAGTCAAGCAACAACAAAGAATACCTAGATGAGGTCATACAAACATCAAGTCTAGGACCTGATTGAGAGTTTTTAAGCCTTCAACGTACAAGTTATTCCCCAATCCTAGAACAACATAGTTGATCGAATGGCATCGGTTGGGTCACAATTTGAACCAGCTTCTGACTCAACTTGGAAAAATGTAGTATAGGTCATTGTTTGACCCTCAATTCATGAGAATGACAAAAAAATGGTAAGTTTTCAATGATGATATTCAGATAGCTACCTTCATTCAAAAAGGAGGAATGGTTTCGCACACTCCAACCCCAAGGACAAAATTTTTTTGATGGGAAAGTCATCCAATTAAAAGGGAACAAGCTTCTGAGAGGATTGATTTCCCTCGAGAACCTCTTTGACTGTGAAGATGCAAGAAACAATGAACGAAGGTTTGCAACAAATGAAAGAGATTATGAATAGCTTGATGTTGGGGGTAGCAGAAAGTTGAAAGTTGAAAAAGAGGTTTTGATTAAAGATAAAGAAAGACTAAAGGATCTATGTTATGAGTACGGCGGAGTTATGGCCTGCACCTATGATGACCTTAGAGGTTATGACCCCAGTATAATTTAGCATACCATTGACTTGGAAGAAGGGTCTAGAAGCCCGTTCGACAGAAGCAAAGTCTTGTCAACTCGAAGGGTGAGGTATTAATGACACAAGAGCTCACCAAGTTGGTTGAGTCCAAAATAATATATCCAATCAAACATTCCACCTGGGTGTCAAACCTAGTACCTTATCTCTTTAATCCTCCTTTCATCAAATGAATTAAATAAATATGGCATTTATTTAATTCCTCACATGTCACATCACTTTTCCTTAATCCTAACCCACCTCCTAATCTCTTTATTAGGGATGTGCACATGCCTAATCCTTGATTAGGATGTGTCACATCCTCCAACTTTTGCAAGTTGGCTTCTAATCCTTATTAACCACCAATTATCTTCTAATCACTGATTAATTAATCCTAATCAGTACCTTGGTCAACTCTCCCCATCCCCCAACAAATTTTTAATTCCTTTTTATTCATCCAAGGCTCCTCTCTTCGCCAAGTGAATTTTTAATTCACTTTTATTCCTCCAAGGAATTCCCTTTTCCCATGCATCTTCTAGAATCTTTGACTTGTCACATCAAGTCACATGTGGACAAGTGCTTCCTTTTTTCGAACCTTGTCTTGTCCATGGGATTCTTCCAAACATGTGAATTTTTAATTCACATTTATTTTCCCAACTACTTTCCTCTTCCCCATGGAGATTTTTGAGGAATACTAAAATTCCTCTCATGTCACTTTCCAACCATTTGGGAACAAGAACTTGCCTTTTAAGGCAATCTTCTCCTCTCTCAATGTACTTTCAAAGAATTTTTCTTTCTTCCACATCATGTACCCTCCTTCAATCTCATCATGTCCTTTGGACACTTCATCCTCCACATGGCAAGATGTGAGGGCTTGTGAATCCTCAACTCACCATAGCCCTACATCTTGGCCATGGTGGCTCAATCTTAACCATTTATTTCTCTAGAGAATTCAAATTCTTCTATAAATACCCCCTTTTTTCTCTCATTTGGGGACCTTATGCATTTGATACCAAAACTCTTACCATTTTTCCATTTCAAGCCATGCTTCACCAATTTGCATATTTTGCCTTCATCATAGCACTTGAATCCACTATTCATCTACTTTCAACCATCTTGCATCTTTCATCTCATTTTCCATCCAAGGATAAACATCATGAATCACATCAAGGGCCAACCAAGGACAACGTGAATACAAGGTATATCATTTGCTTTGCTTTATCTTGCCTTTATTTGAGTTCACCATAGCCTAATTGTGAGGTGGTCTTGTGTTTGTTTTCTCTTGCATTTATAAGTTGTCTTGCATTTTCAAATAGATCACAAACACCTGCACACATTTTTAGCATGCCCGGTGGGACCCACAAATGGGTCTCTTGCACTCAAGTTTTCTGTTGTTTCACTGTTTGTAGGTTCAGGTTGCAGAAAGTCGGACCTGCCCTTTTAGAGAGGTGGACCTACCCATGGATAGGCAGACCTACCCATAGATAGGCGGACCTACCCTCAGAGGGGCATACTTGCTCTTACAGAGGCAGACTTGCCCTCCATAAAGCCCAGAAATAGCAAGTTTTTCCAACTTTCAACAAAGGGGTGAACCTGCCCTTGCCAAGGGGTGGACCTTCCCATAGAGAGGCAGACCTACCCAAAACAACATTTTTCAGAAGGTAAAAACTGCATTTTAAGCACTATTTTCTACTATTTTAAGTACTTTTGACCTCCTAACATGTGTTGTTTGTGTCTGTGCAACGATTTGATAAGCATTTGGTGGAGAAAAAAAAGAAATTACTAACAAGTTTCTTGCAGGTCCATTCATTTTGAAACTTTTATTAGTTGTTTGCTAATCTTTTTTTGTTAATTTAGGCATATAGCTTAACTAGGAGGGTCAAATTTGCATTGTGTGTTGTGTTTGTGGTAGGCTATTGACGTATCCAATCCCCTTGTGTTGTTTGGTGATCCTGGGTGACGATAAATTATAGCTTACCAAGTCCTTGAGTCATCCTTTTTGTTTTTTTTAGGGGACCTGCCTAGCGATTTCATCACCCCAAGGGACGATCCTAACCACATGTAACAGCAGGGTATACAAAGGGGAGGCCAAAGTTATACCCCAATCCAACCACGTTGTTATTGGAAAAGTGTCAGGATGATGTGAAGAGTTGTTCTGAGCCTTTAGTATCTCGCTAAGGTTCCCGACTCACGCTTGTGACTGACTAGTGTTCACGGTTTGGGCCTCATGTACGGGGTGTATATCGAGGACTCACTAGCCACCTTGTTTATCCTAGATAGGGGACTTTTTTGGCCATACCCATTCTACTAATCTTAGGATGATGCTACTTGAACTATTTTCTTTGTGCAAACCTAGTGATTTTTTGTTCAGTCAAGTCAGCCTTATCCTCTGATTATTGTTTGTTGTGTTTTGGGTCCTTTGCCATAGTCATTTTTTGTGAAAATCAAGTTCAGATTTTTGTAGAGGGGTGGACTTTCCCTTGCAGAGGGGTGGTCCTACCCTACCAGGAGTGAACCTGCCCTCTGTCTCAATCCCTTTTTAGCCTATTTTTGTCAGATTTTCCCAACTTTTTGTTAAACAAGTGAAACTGCCCTTGAATAGGTAGAATTTCCCCTTCAGAGGGGTGTACCTACCCTAGTAGGGGCGTACTTGACCCCAGTTGGGCAGACCTGCCCTTGGATAGGTGTATCTTCCCCTTAAACAATCAATTTTACAGCCCGTTTCATCATTCTGAGCACTCGTTTCATCATTCTGAGCACCTATTTCATCATTTTGATCACTCGTTTCCTCATTTCGAACATTCGTGCATCTATTCCAAGAATCCATTCCCTATCCCGAACATTCATCCCCTTGATCTGAGTATCCATTTCCTCATTTCGTGCACCCATTTATCTATTCCAAATAGTTGTTTTTGCTCATTTTTCACTAAATAGGTAGACCTACCCTTGGATGGGCGGACCTACCCTTGGATAGGTGAACCTACCCCTTTTAGTTGGGTGGACCTACCCTTGGATGGGTGGACCTACCCTTGAATAGGTGTACCTTCCCTTGAATAAGTGTACCTGCCCTTCAAACAGCTATTTTCATCCTTCGTTCGGTCGTTCTAGGTGTTGTTCCTTTGTTCTGACTAACTGTTTTCCCATTCCAAATGACTGTTCACCCATTCCGAGCATTTGTCTCCCCATTCTGAAGGTCAATCTCCTTGATCAAACATCCATCTGCTCATTCTGAGTCATCGTTCATCCATTTCATCCAACCGTTCTTCTACTCCGGGTTTTCATTCACCCATTATGATAATCGTTCTCCACATTTCGAGTGTTTTTCATCTATTCTGAGTTATCATTTGTCCACTCTGAAATTCCCTTCATCCAATCCAAGCATCTATTCCCACTTTCAAACTGTCGTTCACCCATAGTCGTTCTTTCATTCCAATAGTCGTTCCCTCGTTCCGATAACCGTTCCCCCATTCCGGGTTGTCATCTCTATGTTCTGAGTTATCAAACTCCATTCATCCGTCCCACTAGTCGTTCCCTCATTTCGAGCCTCTGTTCCCCCATTTTGAGCATTTGTTTGTTTGTTCTGAATGGTCGTTTCCTCTTTTTGAGCATCCATCAACATTTTTTATTAGTCATCATTTCATCAAACAAACCACATAGGTGCTTCTTAGAACATCATTAGCGTCCATATCTATCATCAAATAATCCATCCCACTCATCTAGACTTTGTTTTGAGGGTTTTGATTTTTATGTCGAAACTTCCAAAGGCCATAACTTTTGACTTGGGTGTCTGATTAGGCTGAAATTTTACGGGTGGTTACGTTATGAGATGGCATATGGATTCCCAATTGGCCCCATTTCGGCACATTTTCGGGGCTTGAAACTTTCATCTTGACCCTCAAAATCGCAATTTAGTGTTTTTTTCAATTTTTGAAAAATCGTTTTCCTTAATAACTCGAAATGTATGTCTTAGATTTGGGATGTTAGTTGGAAATTCATCCTACCTTAGTTTTGGGTATTTTTTGGTAAAAAACTAGACTCAAAGGTATGCCTGTGAAGTTTCCTAAAATAGCAAAATTTGACAATTTGTGAAAAATTGCCAAATCTGGTAAAAATCTAATTGTCAACACCTTGTGTCATCTAGTTAAAACCCTTGAACTTGGTTTAGAATCAATCCTATCATGTCCTCTGATCCAATCCCAATCTGAGCTTTAGTCCATCTGCATTCTCCCAAGGTCATTTGCTCATCATTTGAATCATATAGGTACATCACCTGGAAGCATCTCTAGGTTACACATCCCTCATCATTTTCTCAATCCAAATCCTTTGAACTTCGTTTGAAGTTATTATCCAAATTGAACTAGTTGTATCAATCTAATCGTCATCACCAACATCTTCTTAGGATTGTCACATGTCCCGAGTCAGTCAATCATCATCGTTGGCCCAATCAATTCGCTTTCAATCTCAAGGTGGATTTGGTGCCACAAACATCCATTTATCCTTTAATCTTATCAATCAGTATCCTAAATCACCTAGGGTAATCTCTAAACAAGGCTTAGAATCCCTCTCGTCATCCTATCTGATTCATCACTTGATCTTATCAATTGTTCCATCAACTGATCTAATCCAATCACCTTCAACCCAATCAATCTGCTTCCATCTTGAGGTAGATTCGGTATGGTAATCATCCTTTGATAATCAACTCCAGTCATCAGAATCAATCCAATCGCATCATCTAATCATCCTAATCTGAACTTTAATCCAATCCCAATCTGAGCTTAGCTTTAGTTTATTTCCATCCAAAATCTTTGATCCATCTTATTTATCCTTTCACCATCATGAATCCTTATCCTCCATCAATAGTAGTCAAGGGAAACCCTAATTACGTTGATGACGATAACGAAAGCCTTTTCGATCAAGAGGTATATGACATGGATCCCCTTGATGCTATCATTGCTAGTAAGCTTTTCCCAACCGCTTTCCAAAATTGAATTCCCCCAAGCTATACTATTACATTTGCACCTAATAATGCTCCTTATGCTACCTTTGACAAGGGACATCCATTATTTTCCTCACCTGCATCTCCATCATATCCTCCCTCTACATCATCCTCTTATCCAACATCCATGTCTTCTTTTCCCAATCTAGTATCCCAACATCCCTATTATAATCCCCTATCCACACTTGCATACCCCAACCCTTCATCCACATATGCCCACTATCCTAATCCTCCATACCAATCTACCTATCCTAATCCTCCTTATCAGTCTGCCCATCCTAATCCTACATCCACACCTTTTTATCTTGATCCTACACCCCATCAACCTATCCTAGTCCAACATCCACATCTTCCTATCTCAATCCCCCATACACGTATTCCTCTAGTCATAATTCAACACCCATATCCTCTTGTCCTAATCCATCATCCAAATCTTCCCATTTTAATTCACCATACCAATATCCCTATCTTAACCCTCCATCTTCCACTCCACCAGGTCCTAATCATCCATCTACTCTCAATCCTACATCCAATCCCATTCCTCCACCTACTCCTAGTCTAGTAACCTATAATCCCAATCCTTCACCAATCCCTAATCCTTCATCCACTCCTACCTCACCATCTAAGCCTCGAGCATGCAAATTTCTCACTCCAGAAGTTCTCCAAGGACTCATGATAAAGAATACATTCCCCACTCCACATCTTGAAGTTGTGGAACCATGCCATCCCAATCCATCATCCATGGTCACTAATGATGAGACCCTTCTCCGTATCACACCTATCATTGATGTTTAAACCCCTAACACCACTCAAACCACTAAAATCATCAAACCCACTAAATCCATCGAATCCCCATCTCCTACTATGAGATCTTTCGATCCCATCAAAGATAACCAAATCTGATACACTCCTCCTACACCTATATCCTCCCAATCCATCATAGATCCACAAATCCAATCCACTCCTCCAACTCCTAGTATCACTTAAATCCCCTCTCATGAACTTCATGAATCCTCCATCCTTCCATCTCACCTACTTGAAGAGCCCATCCAACATGCCTCCATTATCATGCCTCCCACACATGATGAGGCATTCCAAGAGCTTGATCCAGAGCATACCACATCCCTTCTTCTACATCAAGATCCTAACATCCTCTCTAGTCCACCTCAAGATCACAGTCCTCCATCCACTCCATCTCATAACTCCCTTGACATTGAAAATTCCACCACTCCATCTCATAAGCCCTTATCTCCATCTCTATTGCATGAGCCCTTCTCACCCACTACCACAAATCCAGATCCTATCATACCTCCTAATCCCTCTCCTAATACTTTAGCACTCATTCCTCCTGATTAGGAAGAAGCTACTACCCCCTCATCTCCATCTGATGATCCTCCACCATCGCCTAACCATACTATTCCCACACCACTTTTATATCCCCTTGGTACTCTCACATTCTTTCATGGTGGTCTCCTTTTAGAAGAAAAACAAAGCATATATACCACCCATCATCCTCTGCCTAATAATGGACTTGCATCATTCTTCCAGAATAACAATAATCATGTCATGGATCAAATGCTTAAGAACATGAATTATCAAGGTTTAGGACTTCATGAGCAAGGTATTTTAGAGCCCATCCAAGTCCAAGAACACGACTACACATGTGGTCTTGGTTATATCTCTCAAAACTCACAAGCTAAAAATGTTGGTACAACATCTATACGTCCTCAACGAGCCTCTTCCAAAATAAATACAGGATCTTCCCATCACTCCACCAAATCATTTGCCGCCATCCCCCCTCCTCCATCATATCACCTCAAAACAACCTTCCATATTCCCCCTTCATCCGCTCCATCCATTTTGGGTCCTTACATCCCTCCATCCACCATCTCCCATCCTCCATCTACTCTGTCCATGTTTCCTCCAGGTCCTACGTCTATTTTGGGCCCTTATATCCCAAAATCACCTCCTCCATCTCATCCTATTCATCCTTTCATCCATCCAACACCTATCCATGTCACCCATCATAAACATCCCACTCTCATGTCCCCTAATCAAGATCAACAAAGGCACATACCTACACATCCTCCATCTACACATAATCCCCATAATCCTAACTCCATCACTCCACATCATCTGTCTCCTTGCACCCATCTCATTGCAACTAAAAGAACTTTGGATGCTAAAGAAAAAATGCATGAATCTCAACATCCACATGAATCAAAAGCTCCTCATGTCCCCTCTAAAATACATGTTGAAAAAAAGAAAAATAAAATCCAAAATCCAAATCAAATCAGTAGGCCATAAAGGCCCACCAAAGCAAAAATCAAAACCATGTGGATCCCAAGGAAAAAATATGCAATGCCTTCAAATGAAAAATTTGTAACCACATCCAAAGTTTCTAATCCAAAAGCTAATCATACACCCCCTTCCTCTCCTAAATCTATTTTGGGTCCTTATGTCCAAAAATTCACTATCCCATCTCCTCCATTATCCCAACATTCTCCATCCATTAATCCTCCTATCACTTCACATCCACGTGCCCTATGTGTCAATGTTGGTCCTGAACTCATCGCCCATCACACAACTACCTCATCATTTCATCCATACACTTTCCAGCATCCCATCCATTATCCCACATATCCTCCCCATCAAATCTCTTTGATTCATCCTCTTGCATAATCTATTTATCCTACTAAGATTGTACTAACATCCAAAAATCACTTCACATCCCTATCTTTATCCCTATCAACCCACATCCACATCCCTATCTTTATCCATATCCACCCACATCCTATCAAAAAAAAATCCAAAAATCCAAAAACCAAAAAATAAATAAATAGTAAAGAGAAATAATTCGTTCAATGATGAAAACTTGGAAAACAAGTACCTTGTATAAGTACCATGATGAAAACCTGGAAAACAAATGTCATGCATAAATCCCCCATCCAATTTCCTTTCGCACTTGGTGGCAACTCCATACCCTTCAACCATTTCCTCCATCCCCCTACCATCCATATCTTGTCTGCCATATCCCATTTATCTCCAACCCCGCCATACTCCTCATGATCTTGATATAGATAGGGGAAAACATATAAACATGCTTTTGACACCTCTTGGCATACATTCCCCTCATCCGCACACTATCATAATCCTTATTTTCATTCATTTACCTTCCTTGTCCACCCATCATGATCCATGCATCCTATCCATATCCATCTCACTCCTTTATTAGCCTATCCTTCTACCTTCCATCCCTCATGCCTCATTATACATGACATATTTAGAGTGGGGGTATCTATCTTACTTTGTGACATAGTCCTTGGTGACATCCTTCATCTAGCAAACAATCCCTTTCATCTCCCAATCCTTATCTTCATATCCATCCAAACAATTCTTTCTATCTCCTCATTCGTATCCCTCTATTTATCCATCATAACAATCTCTTCCATCTACCCATCATTTTCTTCCTATCCATTCAAACAATCTCCTCCATCTCCCCATCCTTATCGTCCTATCCAAACAATCCCTTCCATCTCCCAATCCTTATCTTCCTATCCATCCAAACAATTATTTCCATATCCTCATCCTTATCCCTCTATTCATCCATCATAACATCCATTTCATCTCCCCATCCTTATCTTCATGTCCATCATAACAATCCCCTTTGTCTCCCAATCCTTATCTTCCTATCCATCCAAACAATTATTTCCATCTCCTCACCCTTATCCCTCTATTCATCCATCATAGAATCCCTTTCATCTCCCCATTCTTATCTTCCTATCCATCATAGCATCCCTTTCGTCTCCTCATTCTTATCATCCAAATGATCCCTTTCATCTCCCCATCCTACTCTTCCTATCCACCCATCTTTCTCTTCTTATCCATTCATCCCTATCCTCATCCCATCTTGTAATCCCTTGTCATTGGTATCTAGCTATAGGCCACTCCCCATGCAATCCAATGTCATCTATCTCATCGTCATCACTCTTGCTTCCTTTGCGCATCTTTCCAATCTCCTATCGCTTCTCATCATGCATCTCTCCACCATATCATTCTACCAATTCATCTTTTGTTGATTTGGATAACTATCCCATCCCTGAGCTTCATGTAATTTCCATCATCTTATCTTATCCCACAGGTCTATCTTGTCTCATCGTATCGGTCCCATCATTTTATCCCCTTATCCAAGGTTATCTCATCATCCTTTGTCCATTGTTTGTCGTTGGTCTTTTTCAAACTATGTTTCCCCTGCACTTTCACATAATCAAGGTTGATCATTTGATCTGCCCCTGGGGATCTGTTTGTCCATCCTTCCTTTGTCATCCACCATTGAGGTCTCCATCGTCCTCTTTCTACTTGTACCCATGGTCAGTTGTCAGCCTTTTATCAAACTACAAGGGCTCTGCGCTTTCACGTAGGCAAGGCTAACCTTTGATCAGCCCCCAAGCCCCTAGGTCTTTAGGGTGTGTCAATCTTGTGTCTCGTGTCTCATCCTGAGTCGTGTCATCAAGTATGTCCTTATCTAGCTGGTTCTTCACAAACAAGATCCGTCAGTGTCATTAGATCTAATCAGTTTTGAATATCCTACATCATTTCGATCTTTTAGTTTAGTATCCATCTTTGGTCTCAATAGAATGCATCCTTCCTAACAGACCTTATCAATCCCATCCATCCCCTTGATCCTATGGAAAAGGACGTTCCAAATTGTTTGTGATCTTTTGATGTTTTTGGCTTTTGTTTATCATTTGAGCTCCCTATCACACCTCATCATGGTCGCCTTGATCCATCATATCATGGTGTGCTTTGACTAGTAAACATAGGGGCATATCTTGATCTTTTGTTTGTTTGTGTCTTCTTGGTTGTCCCACGTATTACCCACCAAGATCCTTGTGGTCTTGTGTTACACTAGGGCATCCTCGTGTGCTTGTGGTTATTCCAATACCTAGCTCGACCAAAGTCATCATGACTTTGGGGTGTTGGGATAGCCTTCTTGTCTGTTGTGTTTTTTTCATGCATTAGACACTAATCTGCCTTGGTTCCACATACCCTGGCACTTGGTGTCTTATGCTATAGCAAAAATAAGTGCTCCAAAAATGGAAAATTGCATTAGGATTTCATTTCATCCCCCCCATCCATTCATCCTTCATCAATCCCCCTCCCATATCCATCCAATCTCTTATCCTCATCTCTTCAATCTTCTTAGAATAATATAGATTGGTTATTCTAAGCATCTTGTCCCCCGTCATTTTTATTCCTTTCATCCATCTCACATCTCAATCCAATCCTCATCAATTCAATCTAGCACAAATCATCTAATCACATCCCTAGTCTTGTTCCCAACCATGCTACAAGCCTTGATCTCATCATCATCACCGTTATCATCAGGATGTATCCTTCCCTCATCAACAACCCTTTCCTCGGGATGTATCCTTCCCTATCCTCATTTTGTTTTTGGATGTATCCTTCCCTCATCAACAACACTTTCATCATCATCATCATTGGGATATATCTTTCCCTATCCTCATGTTGTTTCTGGATATTTCATTCCCTCATCGACAACACTCTAACTATCATCAACCCATTTTGGCTTGTAGCTTGATTGGGGCAACATCACATTTGTCCTTAAATCCATTTGTGCTTCATCCATCTCCTATCGCTTATCATCCTCTCTCACTCCATCCCTTTGCATCATCTTCTTCATCTCCCCTTGCATCTTCTCATCCATTTTGAGAGAACACCCATGTTCTCTTGAACCTGCATGTCCTCTCGAGGGGGCATCCTTCATCCCTAATCTTCATCATTTTTTCCTTCCTAGTCACTCCTTTGAATGACTGGGGCATTTTTTCCAATCTAACTTTCTTTCAGCTTCTATGTTTTAATATTCTTTGAAATGATGCTACTTCATAACACCATCTCAAAGAGGGGAAAAATGTAGACACATAAATTTGGACAGTTACATTTGTCCAAATTTGTCCCTTTTCATCTAAACATCCTTTTATTTGCATTAATTAAGTAATATTACTATTATTTAATTAATACCCTTAATTTTTCCAAATCCCTAAGGTATTTAGTTGATAATTAAATACCTTATCTCTTTAATCCTCCTTTCATCAAATGAATTAAATAAATATGACATTTATTTAATTCCTCACATGTCACATCACTTTTCCTTAATCTTAACCCACCTCTTAATCTCTTCATTAGGGATGTGCACATGCCTAATCCTTGATTAGAATGTGTCACATCCTCCAACTTTTGCAAGTTGGCTTTTAATCCTTACTAACCACCAATTATCTTCTAATCACTGATTAATTAAGCCTAATCAGTACCTTGGTCAACTCTCCCCATCCCCCAAGGAATTTTTAATTCCTTTTTATTCATCCAAGGCTCCTCTCTTCCCCATGTGAATTTTTAATTCACTTTTATTTCTCCAAGGAAACCCCTTTTTTCCATGCATCTTCTAAAATCTTTGACTTGTCACATCAAGCCACGTGTGGACAAGTGCTTCCTTTTTTGAACCTTGTCTTGTCCATGGGATTCTTCCAAGCATGTGAATTTTTAATTCACATTTATTTTTCCAACTACTTTCCTCTTCCCCATGGATATTTTTGAGGAATACTAAAATTACTCTCATGTCACTTTCCAACCATTTGGGAACAAGAACTTTCCTTTTAAGGAAATCTTCTCCTCTCTCAATGTACTTTCAAAGTACTTTTCTTTCTTCCACATCATGTACCCTCCTTCAATCTCATCATGTCCTTTGGACACTTCATACTCCACATGGCAAGATGTGAGGGCTTGTGAGTCCTCAACTCACCATATCCCTACATCTTGGCCATGGTGGCTCAATCTTAACCATCCATTTCTCTAGAGAATTCAAATTCTTCTATAAATACCCCCTCTTTTCTATAAATACTTGGTTTTGTAGTCTCAAAAGAGGTAATATCAATAGATCCCGAAAGGGTTAGATCCAAAATGGAACTACCTTTTCTAGTAAACTAGAAAGGACTCCAATCATTCCTAGGGAAAATCAATTTCATTAGCAGGTTCATTTCGGACTTCACCAATATTGTGAGGCCTATCACACTAATGTTTAAAAAGAATATGTTGTTCAAGTGGACCTCTGAAGGAAAATAGGTCTTTGAGCAAATAAAGATGGTGATTTTCGTTGCTTTAGTCTTAGCTAATCCAAATTTTTCCAAAGATTTCTTACTCTATGTATATAGTGGTCAGGATAGCATAGCTTCAGTGCTCACTCAAAAAAGCGATTAGAATGAAGGAGAACATCTTGTTGCATTCCATTCCATAACTTTGAAAGGGTATGAGATGAAGTACAACTTTGTGGAAAAGAAAGCTTTTTCCATAGTTAAAAGTTTGACGAAGTTCTGACACTTGATGTCGAACAACAAAATCACTATCCTTGTAGCACATCCCAGTGTGTGGGGTACATCATAGAGGGTGAAATCACTGAAAAAAGAGAAAACTAGATCACTAGGATCCTAGACTATGACATAGATATCCGACCAACTAAGTTGGTATGGGGAAGAGGTCTATGTGAATACATCATGCAAGAAACAAGTCTTATGGTTGAAAATGAGACCAATCGAGTCTACTCAAACCAATTTGAGTCTTATGAGTCTTGGATTGTTGATCAGACACGGCACATGCAAAAGGGATATTACCCAACCAATCTTATGTTCAATAAAAGGTGGTAGTACCAATTGCAAGGCGCCAGGTATGTATTAATTGAAGATGTATTGTTTAAGAAAAAATATGATGGTGTGTTGCTCTGAAGCCTCGACAACCTACAAGTGGAAAGAGTTCTTAATGAATTTCACCATATCCCTGAGGGTGGGCACTTTTCTGCCAAGACCACCACTTTAAAAATAATGCGGGCAGGATATTATTGGCCCTCTATGTTTTCCAAAGCACATCATCTAGTGCAGAAGTGTACACAGTGCCAATTTTTTGTTCGCAAAAGAAAGAATGCCACTCAACCCCTAAGTCTGATTATAACCAAAGAACTCTTTGCCCATTGGGGTTTGTATTTTATCAGTATGATCAATCCTATTTCCAGTGTCGAACACAAGTGGATCTTCATGGCGATTGATTACTTTACAAGGTGGAAAAAGGTCGTAGCCCTAAAGAATGCAACAGAAAAGGAGATTGTTAATTTCCTCGAAGAGATAGTGATCAGATTTGGGCCACCCAAAACCATCATATCCGACAACGCCCGAGCTTTTGTTGGGTCAAGGATGTCATATTTTGCTATCAGGCATGGTATTTTCTTAAAACTTCATCAAATTACTTCCCACAAGGGAATGGGATAGTAGAGTCCACCAACAAAAACTGTAATGTCCCTGTTTTGGAGGTAGTTTGATTTAATTAATCTAATTAATTAAGTTGTCCAAAATAATGATTATTTTATGAGGATGACTAATTGATTATTTTAATTAAATTAAAAAGTGGTATTAAGTTAATTATTTATAAAGTTATCAAATAAATAAATATTAAAAGGTAACTTTATATTTAATTAATTTAATAAAGTGACTTAAATAAAATAATATATCATAAAGTCACTTAATAAAAATAAAATAATATTTTGGAAGCTTCTAGATTTTGGGCCGACCTCTTGGTGAAAAAGAATAAATAGGTGAGGCCAGCCATTGTTTCCTCATGGAGGAATTGTTGTTTGAATTGATGACTTTGGTGGTGGAGAAGCCAGCTAGGGTTTCAGCCATTGGAGGACCTTTGGGGACGAAAACCCTCATTGGTTACACAATTTTGAAGCTATGAGATACCAGCTGAATTATTGTTGATTGTGGGCTTTACTTTAGAAGTCCAATATTGTGCTTCATTGTGGAAATTATTTGAGTAAAATAGTTGATGTATTATTGTACTTATTTTGAGTAAAGTATTTGACATGCAACAGCTGATGTATTGTTGCATTTGATGGAGAAGTTACTTCAGCAGCTGATGTATTGCTGAGATTGATTATTTTATTGAGAAAATTTGTGGAGATTCAATTTGGAGAATAATTGTTGACTGTGATTTATCATTTCATCATCTTAAGGAGTGATATTTTGTAAAGTTTCAGTTGCATTTTCAAACCTTCATAATCTATTGTCATGGAGGTTGATTAGCCTATGTGAGTCTCATGTTTTTTCTCATATCTTTCGATTGAGGAGGCCAATCATTCTGGGTATTGTTGTATTCAATTCCTATCGTCGAGACAATTGTTTTAAGGGAAAATTGGAGGGCATTTGGTACTGCAATTAATTATCTAAACTTTTTCCAAGCAAGAACAGGGGCAGCAGCTTGAGCATTTTGATTTGAGCTTGGAAGGTGCCTATCACATTGGATTTTTATTGTTTCTTCATCAACAACATTGGGCACCATCATTACCAGGTTCTTCTTGCATTTACTAAGTAGTTTGCATTGTCATCATAGACATTTTAGTTATTGCAGTAAGTGAATACTCAGAAAATCAGATTTGGCACTATTGTCAAACAATTGTAAGCCAAGAGTCTTGGTCAATTCATAGCATCATTGTAGTAGACATTTTATTGCAAAAAAGGAGATATAAGTTGTTGGTCCAATACTATTGTAATTGAATATGTTATTTTCATTCATGATCAGCTTATTAGTTTGCATGCCAATTGTTTGTCAAAATGTCAATTGGTTGTAGGTTTTCCTTTGGCATAAATAATCTTATAATATTGCATACTAGGTGTTTGTATTAATGCTACTTGGTTGTAAGTGCATAAATGCCATCTTAAGTTGCATCCAAAGTGTTTGTCATAATTTCTAATTGCTATAGCTGCATATTGCAAGTAGTTTCAGTCATCTATATACATCAAAAGTGCATTAAAACAATTGCATTTCATCTTAGAGACATTCATAGTTGTCATTGGAAATCATTGATACCATTGGAAACATTTAAAGAAACATCATTGGTGACAAGAAAGTCAAAACAAATCAATTAGAAGTTCTTATCAGCCTATATCAGCTTGCACACCAATTGTTTGACAAAATTCCCAAGGCAGCAAAAGAAGAGTTTTTGAGTCAGCTAGGCTAGGCTCATTACAAAAACCTAATTAGGTTAATTAATGGTCAGAACCGCAAAGGGACTGACACAAACATCTATGAGCAACTTTGTTGGCAGACCAAATTACCCCCAAGAAGATTCTGAAGACCTCTCCTTATGATTTGGTGTATGGAAAAGAGGTAGCGATACCCATTTCTATAGAAATTCTTGCTCTACAACTACTGAAAGCCCTGGAAATTGAAGAAAATGGTGGACTAGAAGTACGACTAGAAAAACTAATCAAACTAGAGGAATACAGAGAGAAGTCCCATGGAGTCATGATCAACTAACAACAGACAGTCAAGCGATGGTTTGAAAAGAAGACCTCTAGACCAAAATTCAAAGAAGGGAGCTTAGTGCTAAAATATGATGAACATACTACAAAACCAAGGCAACACAATAAATTTGAAGCACTGTGGAAGGGACCTTTCTAAATCAACGCATGTAAAGAAAAGAATGCATACAAACTTGAAGATATGGAAGGAAATGCTTTAGGTATACCAGTGAATGGTATTTATCTAAATATTTTCCATTAAAATGCATAGTTCTTTGAAAATTTTAACAGTTATGTAGGATATGTAAAATTTTGTAAATATTTCAAAATTTTGAGAATAAGACAACTACGGACACTAAAGAAACATGTAGCATGTATTATATTTATCGATAATTCTACATACATGCAAGCTTGAGGCTCAAATTCAAGCATAAGGCTCTCTCGAGCAAACCCAAAAGGAGTTACAAAGCAAAAGATTCAAAAGAAGGGATAACATGCAAAAGCAGTCAGGAAGTGCCTCTAGCCATCACCCAGGAAGTAGAAAAGGCTCTTCATTGGGTTTTCTTTCTTTTCTTTCTTTCTCTTCTTCTCTATCTAGTTGCAAAAGGAGGGTCGAAAGCACAACAGATGCGAATGTAGGCTCAAGCCCTACTCATTGCTACTTTGCACCAAGAAGTCAAAGTGTTTCCTCTAGGCCAGTCCTGTAACCCACTCCACACCATACTCATGTAGCAGAAAAATGGCTGCCAGTTGTGAAGAATAGTAGTGTGTTGCAATGTCCATAGTGCGAAAGTCAGAGAGAAAGGGTAACTAGGGCACGTCTATGCTGAATTCCACATTCCTCTGGAGGTCCATGGCGCTCGGGATACCAACACCAGGGGAGGCCACTTGCACTATCTCGCCAATCCCTTCCATCAATGAGGTGTCAAACATCTCACAGCACAGCTCAATTATCATAGGCTTGGACATGTTCAAATCCAGCAATGAGGCCATGAAGCGGGAAAGCACATTGCAGTTGCTTCAAAACTGGTTCTCATCAGTAATGAAGTCTGCACCCACCACCCATTTGAACGCAGTCATGATAAGTGGGTCACATTTCTTGACCATTCATTTGATTCAGTCACTAGTATTCTCTCCTACGAAGTTGTATTGCAGC
Source organism: Sequoia sempervirens (assembly GCA_007258455.2). Classification (NCBI taxonomy): domain Eukaryota; kingdom Viridiplantae; phylum Streptophyta; class Pinopsida; order Cupressales; family Cupressaceae; genus Sequoia; species Sequoia sempervirens. The sequence continues at coordinate 16,316,940 of VDFB02179234.1, forward strand.
CTTCATGGAAGGAGCCGAATAGGGGTCCCTAAGCCAACAGACATTCTGATAAAGCGGAGAATTATGGGGGAATAGAAATAAGTGGAAGACCAGGTAACTTAAGGGACTTTATGTTCAAATGAATGTTGTAAAAGGTGGCATGGCTACATATAGAAAAGGCCAACTTGAAAACTCAACCAACATAATGTTTTTTTTGGCTGGAAGACAATAGGAAAATTTGAGGCAGAATGAACTAAGGTAGATAAATCATATGGAGGATCCCATAGAATGGCTTACGAAATAAATTACGGCATTGGGAGTAAATGCTCTCGTGGGCCGATTGTTGACATGTGTCCTTCATCATCATTAGTGCCAACTATCTCATTAATGAGAAAAGATGGGGGTTGACGCGCTAAAACTCTGAAAAATTAATGGTTACATTTTTCAAGGGTACTTTGCACCACCTTGGCACGTTTGGTATGATAAAAAGCACGCTTCTCAAGGAAATTTTTTATTTTGATTAAGAGGCAATAGAAGGAATGTACTAATTCCATCCTCATGAAATTTTTGGCATTCTCGAGGGATACAGATCTCTAGTCCACACATATCACCCAAGTGGCATCATTTAATAGCCCAATAGTAATACTGTGGTCTTAAGTGCATGTACTGGAAAAATAATTAATTATGCTCAAAAATAGGTTTTTCCTTTGAAAGAAAAGGGAAGGTGGCCGTTATCCCTAAGAATTCATCTACAACTCTTGATACAGTCATGGCGAAACCCTCAACCTCTAGAAGACAAGCTACATTTTCAAGTCAACCACCTGGTTATGCCAATTTTTTTGGGTGGAAGTCATTCGCCAACGCCCTGGCCGTGGAGGAGAGACCTTTCAAATGTTGCAAGAAGTTGCCAATTGATAATCTTGTGAGAGAAGCAGTACAAGGTATTACCGACAATGTTTTCGACCCCAAGTTGTTAGTTAACCCTAAAACCCTCAGAGAAGGTGCATTTCAGAGAAAGGAAGAGTATGGGACAACCGAGGGTTTTGCGCTTTGACTATGGGATTGTGGTTTGCCACAGTTCATGTTTCCCATTGTGCATCCATGCCCAGAATTAGTCGATGTATGTGCCAAGAGATTTGACAAGGTGACAAGGGTTATCCAAAATGGTAGGATTAGGGTTACTATTTCTGCTCAAGCCATACAGGATATGCGATGTATCCCTATGACCTAGGATTTAGAGTTGTTCAACATGGAAAAGACGGATCTTTTCGAGGAAGAAAAGGTTAGAAGAATAAATGAGGGAATGACCAGACATATATCATGTTCCCTTCCCTCTATCATATGATATATTCAAGAGGGACACACAAGAAATATTCTTGATGCTGGCCTGGGTATTTGGTCTGGATGATGATACCCAGGTTCTTCCTTTTTAGTTCAGCTTGGCTTTTGAGCTAAACAAGGAAAAAATCCAAAGGCACTATGATTTTTCTGAGGTGATAGCTAGGAACATGTTGAACCAGCTAAAAAATTACAAGACTGATTCTAAATTCAGGTATCCTTCTTTCTTGGCTCATTTGGTTTTACATTAAAATTTTGAATATTTTGGGAAAAATGTGCTAGTGTCTAGGCTGGATGAAAGGAGTTGTCTTCAGCCAGTTTTTGTGTGGACCCATATGCTTTCTAGAATAGGGGATTATTATGGGTTTGCAGATTACTTTTTGAGGCCCAAGCTCCAAGAATTGTTACCTCGTCCTACGGTCTGTTTCTCTCTTGAGGTTCTACAATGGATGAGGATCTCATCGAACCCAATGGATTATTTCTTGGGTGCGGATTTCACATTTATCAGATTTCATGGTTTCCCCAATGAGTCTTTTTGACTCCCTAGATTTGTAACAAACAGAGTTTTTGCACTAGAAGCATGTCGCCAAGTGATCGTTGTTGACAAGATCTATGGCATGGGAAGAAACAAGACAAAGTTGTATTTTCTCCCTCTCAATATTGCTAACAGTCAGGTATCAATTACAAAGCGATTTTGTGAAGACGAGCTTAAGGATCTATTGGCATCTTTGGGCCTGGTTATCATTTGTGATAAGTGGGATTATAACCCATGGGGAATTTATACTGTGAAGCATGAAGAGTGGGAATACTTCGAAAGGAGGAAGAACATGACTCGAGAAGGTGCAGAGGTATACATTAATTTAAGGCATATTCCTTTCAAGCGACTAGAATGGTTGAGTTTCTACACACCAAAAGTGTCGTATGACAGGAACCTTCCAATAAATAATTCCATTAATACATAGCTAAAGAAAAAGGGTTGGTCAGAAAGAAAGAAGGTAGATTTTTGGAGGTTCCGACAGGAGCTGCGTTGCCTCAATCTTCTTGTTAGACAATTCCCATAGGACGAATAATTCGAGTATATTTATGATAAGGAGGCTAGTTCCAATGACAGTATTCCAAAAATAACCAATGAAATCTATGTGAAACAAGTTCCATGTCAGACTCCCTGACCATGAAAATCTAATAGCCAGAGGGATTCGAGGCAAAAGGATTCACAAGCTCCGTCCTCCTCCAGTACTAAGAGTAAGGGAAAGAGACCCCGACGGTCCATAAGAGCATCATCCGCTGCAGTTGTCGAGGGCCAAGTTTCGAAGGGGTTAGTTGTCAGGAGATCAGAACATGTCAGTTATGGTCGTGAAAAGAGAAGGTGGGTCGAAGGTCTAGGTGTATCTGATATGCCAACCCGAGGTGAAGAAGAAGTGGAGTCCGCTTTCTAGGATGTTCCAACCACCGCGGTTTAGGTAAGTTTTTCTCCTTCTTTTCTTCCTATTTTTTCATCTTTGGTTACCCCCTCTCCTCCTCCCTTGGAAAGGAATTCTTCATCCTTGGGTCCTGACTTAATAGTCCTAAATGCATCCCTTCATGTTTGGAATAAAATTCCTGAGATTACCCTACACGCCGAGCGAGCAGCATCCATCTCGGTCGTTGTTGACTCTTTATTTTCCCTATCAAGGGCCCCTTTTGAAAGAGCTTAAACATCCATACTAACCCCCACTCCTGGCTTGTCAACTTCTGAGCAAACACCTTTCTGCCCAACCATGTCTATGTTTATCTCTACTGGAAAATCCCCTATTTAGTCTTAGCTGGGTGTGCCACCCTTTTCCATGATAACACTCCCTTTCGCCTCTCCCCATGCTCATACATTTGAGGCCTCCCCTTTTGTTACCCTTTTTGGTTTCCCTCCTAGTGCCCCTATTGCATCATAGAACATCAACGTCCCTCAAACCCTCCAGGATCATTTCAATGCAACAAAGATAGCCCAACGAAATGCTAAACAAAGGTGACTTATAAAAAAAGTTGAGTTGCCATCCACTAATTAAATTGAGGCTTGTTACAATGAGGAGTAGAATTCTCTCTTGATCAGCACCATGACACCGCTCGTGGCTAAGCCTAAGGGGAAGATGTAGCTAGAGGATTACGACATCTAGATGACAGGCCTAGATCTAACTAAAACTCATCCACATGACAAGATGGTATATTCAAACTATGAAAGGTTGGGTAGAAAGTTAAAAAAGCGTGAGACAGAGTTGGTGAATGTAAGGGAAATAGTGGGCAGGTTGCAAACTGAGCTCAAGGCTAAGGATATTGAGTTGGGCCGCATAATGCAGATTCAGGGTAAGCAAGGGGAAAACTCAAGATTGCTTGAAGAAGCACAAAGCCAACAAGTTCGGCTACATGCCAAAATTGAGAGATTAAAAATTTACCTCACCACCTAGCATCAAACCAACATAGAGTACAGAAGTACTCACGAAAACATATAGAAAGAGTTGGGAAATGTCTAATCTTAGTTTTCTGACAACGTTAGGAAGGCGTAGGCAGAAATGGAAAAATTGAAGCTAGAAAAATAAGAGGTCATGTCATCATTGCAAACCCATGATTTAGAGGTACAAATAATAAGCTCTGAGCTAGCAGACACTCTCAAGGATAAGGGTCAAATAGAGGAAAATCCAAGGACCAAAGAGACTCAACTCAATTAGGAGCTAGTTGTCGATCAAAAGACTAGGTCTCTCCTGCTGCTAAAAAGATTGGTATCTTCACATTAGGAGTGGATTGTAGCTACAGTTCTTGTTCTTAGGCACGCCTTTCAGTTCTTGAAGGATGTCCAAGAAATAAATAGAAAAATTGGCTCAATGGTCGATCATGTTCTGCACACGTGTGATTCTCGAGTGGCAGAATCACAAAGTTACATTTCTAGACTTTGTGTGGCTTCCGACGAGGTTCTAAAAGATGTCGGGATTATTCATTGAAGAACTGATTACATCAAAGCCAGTGAAATTGTCAACTCCCAAAAGGTTTCCAAAAGGTGCAAAGATTTCCAGATGGTGTTGGTGAGGAGAGTTGAAGAGATCAAAAAGGACTTCAATGTTTTGATCAACTATGAGCTACCTCCCCTTTTCTCCCCAAGCCCGGAGATGTGCAAACAATAGAGAAAATTAAAAAATCTATCAAACAAAAGGATTAGATATTTGCAAAACTCCCAAGTTCAAGCACGGTGCATGTAGCTAATGAGGTTGAGAGCAATTTTTTTTTCCTTTCCTACCTTTATCATTACCTTGGAGTGGTTACCGCAAGGTGGGGGCTCATGTCTTTCAAATAATTTTTCCAACTTGATCCAGCCTATAGGGTCATCCAGAGCATGTCTTTACCAACTGAAGAAGACTAGCAGACACAACACTCCTTCCTCAAACTTCAGGAATTTCCAAAGAGTTGGGTTCATACCTCCGCAAGTGAAGGCCCCTATGAGTCGCCAGAACTGTGAAGTGTTTTTCATTGCCTTAGTCTTCCAATCTTCAACCTGGGTATGTGCAAGATCATCATGGAAAAAAAAGGCCCTTAAGTGGCAAAAAATTTAGAAAAATTAGAGTTAGGCAACTTGCCGTAAAAATTTGAATAAGTTATCTATATTATTTCAAAGATATGTAAGAATAGAATTTGCAGAAAATTGAATGTAGTTTCTAAACTAATAGGTTTGTTTAAAAAAAAATCTATTCAAGGTGAAAATTTGAAATTTCAATGCAGTGGTACTTAAATTTCAAGGAAAAAATAAGAAGTAGGTGGTTGTCTAACCACCCTAACCACAATAAAATGATAATATTTTTTTATAAGATTTTAGATATAAGTAGAGGACTCATGCCCCAATGTGATGCATATTTTTTTGTAATTTTTTTCCAAGTAAATAATTAATTATGAATTTTTATTACAACTTTTAAAAATATAAAAACTCAGATGTCGACCACCTTAACTTGGTCAAAACTTCATGAAATTCAATTTTCTTTTTTAATCCTATAGTATACTGAAGCATAGAATGTGATGCATGTTTTGGATTCAAAAAATGTGATACTGTTTGAAAACTATAGATGTTTTTCAATCAACCTATCAATTAGGACTTTAGTCATAATTTGAATAGAAAATGAATAATAATTAATTATTAAATTCAAAGTAAAGCATAATTTATATCGATGGAAAGCTGAGAATATCCTTTAAAAACCTTTTTGTTTCATCAATTTTGGGTAAAACAATTGTCATCAGCCACATACCCATCATATTGCCACTTTTTGGCCCATCATGATCCTACACATACCCACCCTTTTTTTTACTGCAGAGGTGTTCGGTTAATGAAGGGCTGGTAAGAAGATGGGAAATGTGCCATGTGGTGGTTGCATGGCTTTCTCTCATCTTTTTCTTTTCGGAGGAGCACCCAAGACACGTGTCGGAATGGAAAAAGTTTACTACAAAAATATTTTTCAAAAAACATAGGGTTTCTAACTGTGTGACATGTCATCTCTCTATCATAGGAAGACTGTGCCTCTTATAAGGTAATATCTTTTAAAGACTGTCAGAACTTGCTAGTTTTTCTTTTCTTAGTTCTTGGGATGAAAGCTTCAAGTCGATGACTCGAGATGATGTGATTAGTCAGCGTTATCCTTTTCCCAGGCTATTGTTTTTAGGATTTGATCATGTATAGGCTTCTATCTTTGAAATATCTAAGACATTAATGCAATCCCTAGGAGTTAATGAGTAAAGATCTTTTGTAGCATAACCAAGAGTTTACGATCAGATTGTGATTTATCAAGTATCAACATCTAGCAGCAATTACTTTTGTACTGAGGCAGTGTTTCTTTCTTTTGGAGACTATAAGAGGAGAGCGACGACATAATGAAGGGTTGGATTCCAAGTGACAGTTTCTTTGTCAAAAGAAGTGTTTCTTTAGTTTTCTTAAGATTTTTAGAATTATTTTCAGAAACAAGTTACAAAACTACTTTATTCTGGCATGTTATATCTATTAAGGTTTAAACTATTGTCTGATTGGCATTCGACCTTTGTTTCAAAGTTCATTTTATAATTAAAGCATGAACTATTGAGGAGAATTTTTTTGAGACTGTGCATGTATGGCCTTTTTCAAGCTTTCTTTCTTTATATTGCCGTTCTGAATGAAACAATGTGTCTTGTAAGCTGGATCCAGATAGTTTAAGTAGTGGATTTCTATGCTTTATGCTTGTATGGTAGAATAGTGGCTTAGGAAAATTGGACTATGTCATTGGACATTTTTGTTTTTCTGAAAGTTGTTATTTTGTTGTGCTATGATGTATTGGGAGATAGAGTTCTTATGATTTCTGAAATATTATTCTTTTACTCATAAGAAATCTTTATGTTTGATCGGACCTTAATGAACACTGCATGTGGAAGGATATGAAAGTCTACACTGCACTTGAAGTTAGCCTTTGTTATTTGTTCTCTTTCCAACAATGAGGGGTTGTGGCATTTTGTGTCTATTTATATCAATCATAGGAATAATTTGGGTGTGAAATGTTGTAAAAGATTTAGTGCATCACCTTTTATGTTTTATATTTACATTTCCTTTCTCCCCTTATCTCAGAACCCCAAAAGAAGAGCCAACTTTTTATAAAAAAACCTGGAGGTATTCATTGAGATGCATTTTTTCCCCCACTCGCTGAATTTCCCATAAGACTATCAGAGAAGTGTAAGCTTTGATGATCAATAGTTTACATTATGAAAAAATATTGTACCATCAACCTAAACTCCTTTGTCTAGGAAAATATCTTGATTATCCAATTATGCATCAACTGAAACTAAAACTCCTTTATCTAGGAAAATTTCTTGATTATCAAACTTTACATCAACATCAACCCAAACCTCTCCTGTCTTGGAAATTGTTTTAATTATCCAACATTTACTTATGAGTCAAGAAACACTTCATTATTCACAAAAAAAATCACCAACTAACACTCAACTATCTATAGATAGTTTTTGAAATCAATATCTATGACCAACAAAAACTTACCAAGTTTTTGGATTTAATTATCCATAGACCAACAACTCACCAAGTTTGTGGATTCAAGTATTCACAAACCAACCAATTACTAGATGCCCCCTCTTTCTCCTAAAGGGAATGGAGATTAAACACATGCTTCTCATACAAGGCATCATCTCTCAGTGAGAATCTAGCTTGAAATGATGAAGATCCTCCTACCTCTGATGCCTCTAGTCTCCAATCCCACTTGTTTAATTCTTAGAGAAGATATAAATCTTCATTTTTATTGTGAGGAAATTCTTGATCACACATTGCAAAATTAAATCTTTCTCCCTCATTTTTGTTTGTATTAAATCATTGTTTATTTTTAATTTTCCATTAATAATATCTCTATCACATTGAATGTAATTCACTAGAACATGTCCTCTTTGATTACAATAGAAGCATTTAAAATTATTCTTTCCAATTGAAAATTAGTCTTCCATTTTACAAACAAAGTAGTTTCCTCAATAATTGAGTGAGTTTTAGTGACTCTTTTCTCTTCATCAATTAAGTAATATATCACATTTTCTAAGCTTGGGCTCAAATTCAATTTTTTTTTAAAGTAAACACAATATTATCAAAACTTGAAGGCACATTATTTAATAAAATATCTTTGATATCTACATCATCAACTGTACATTTTATTCCAACAAGTTGATTAAGAAGAGAAAAAAATGTACTAACTTTGGCATCTACATCATCAACCCTCTTTCATTTTCAAACCAATTTCTTTTTACTCCATTCTCATTTTTTCACTTGAAGCCTGTGAACTATATAATGAATTAATTATTTCCCATATTTGGTTTTATTTTTTATCAAATCAATATGATATAAATATGCATCAAATAAATTGGGACCAATCAATGATGTATCTTTATGATCTTTTGATACATATTTTAATGCTTCATCTACATCTTGTGGTTTTATAATAGTTTCATTAATAATATAACATAAAAAAAATTCTATTAAAACTAGTTACACTTTGAATTTCCCTTATGAAATTCATTTCCCTCAAACATCAAAACAATATATGATTTCTCCATTTTAAATAAAGTCAATCTAGTCACTTATCACTGTATATTTATTTAACATAAATTGATATTAATTTTCTTATTATAAGGCAACAAAGAGGCTATTAATACTATCTAACATACCTTTATTTTGATTAAATAAACAAATGAAAGTGGTTGCAAATTTTCTTTAAAAAATCATTTGCCAATTTTTACAATTAAATGCCATGATTAAACTAATAATGATTCACGATTTTCCTTTCGGAAGTTCCATTTGGTTGCAAATTGTTATTGAAAATTACAAACTCCTTAACTATCTACACAATCAGCTCTTCACTCTTTCAACATATTCATGAGATTGCATTTCACATTTCTTACTTACAACAAATTGAAAATAAAAAGATAAACATTGGTTTCAAATGCTATGCCCTATATAAATTTAGGACTTTAGGTAGCTTTAAACATTTGTTTCATGCCTACTTTGACGTCTCATCACACAATCCATATCAAGGATTCATGTTCATCCCAAGTTGGTATTCTGATACCAATGTAGAGCAACAAATATAGAAGAGAAATATTAAAGATTTAGATTGCAAAAAAAATCAAAGAGGAATTTCATTATAGTCATTTGTCTCATATTACATTCAATATATTGGATTTATAAAACTATTATTTTTTCATTATGAGAATAACTTCCCACCCAACTAGCTGATCCAACAATTAATTTAATAGATGTAAACCTTAATTTCCTAACACACACCAAGAATCCAAATTTTGTATATCTCTTATTGATCTAATTAGAAAACAAATCTAAAATAATATTAAAAAAGAAAATATATTATTTAATATAAAATATAGTGTATCCCAAATATCCCACTCATGTTTTAATCCAATTTAAACAAATATACTAGACTTGTAAGAAGTATCATGTTTTGAGGATAATTATAATACATGGGGTATTTTAATAAATTTAATTGACAACTTGGATGTTTACAAATACACAATCTTTTTCATTGTAAAGAAGCTTTGGATCAACATGATTTGTATGTTGACAAAGTGCATATAGAGAATCCTCATGTTTTGTCTACACTTCCAATAGAAAACCTTCACTGTTTACATCTAGAATTTTATAATAGCTCTGCTATCCAATAAAGGAATAAAGTAAGAACGTAAATAACAAACAATAATGATCATAAACAATATAAATATGTATACCCCGCCTGCTATATCTGTGAAGAGGAAACTGTCTATAAAAAAATATAGAAAAATAAATTAAACAAAACCTTATATATAATTCTAACAAAATAGAAACTAACCAAAGACCAACCTGTCAGAATTTTTTTGTCCTTCAAATAGTTACACTCACTTAACATCAATGCTCCTGCTCTATATGATAACCTAATCAAACCTATTATATTTTAATATTATGGCAAAATATTGAAGTAAATGTGAATAATGCATAGTAAGATTATGAAGACAGAAAAATTATCACATTGTATTTCAATGAGTGATGGCAGGGCAATTTTCCTTTGGCAGCGAATCGAGAAAGGAACAGCCACTGTTAGTTGAAGGCTTGAATGACATCTGCCAAAGGAAAATCGCCCTGTAATCATTCCCTGCAACTTCTCCTGCACAATATACAGAGTTGATGGACTGTAAAAGATGTGGTTGTAGAAGTATATCCCAGCTATACTTAATCGCTAATCTTATCCAAGCTATACATCTGAGACAACATTCGGCATGTTTCAGAGTTAAAGGAAATTGGTTATTTAAGTTAAGAGTTTATTATAATAAGGTAAAGGTTTATGATCAAATCCAACAAAACCATTCTAATAATAACTTCATTTTACAAATAATATAATGTAGTGCCACAATCTTAGACTCTTAAAAAAAACTCAAAACACAATAAGAAATAAAATTATACAAAACATAAAATTTAAGTTTCAAGAGAGTCTAATTCTAATAAAATTTTAAGAACATTGATGTTCAATCGAAAGAGAAAGAAATTTTGTTCGAATAGACGCTTCGTACTTTTACTTTTATTATGAATCATCGGATTGTGGTAAGCTAATTTTATAGATAAAATTATTCATTTTGAAAGGACTGCAATTGACTATGAACAGAGGGAAAGTAACAGTGCACACAATTGTATTGTACTCTTTTCTCTAGACAAAGTATAAGGGAAAGGGGCCCATAGTGGGTAGGGGTCCAATGGTGGGTATAGAAGTAGGTCTGAGTGGGCCCTATAGTAGTTAGGCTTAATATCCAATTTCAAAACACTTTTATCCATAAATTACACAAATTGACAAATCATGTGATGCTACATCAGCGCACTAATAATACATGACTTAGTGACCCACTATCGATCTCACCTTTTTTTTGGGCCTTTTTGGATACCTTGACAAAAAGCATGCTGATGTGGCATCATATTTGATGATGTGGCCTTGAAACCAATTTTTATAAGAGGGGACTTGTCAAATAAGTTGTTGTACAAATTTGGGAGTGATTAGAAATTTTCACATAGGACTTTGAGAAGCGCAAAGTTAGGGTGGCCCACTATAAGCCCCTCTCCCTTATACTGAATTATATTCTTCTCCCCATTTATTAGATTGCCTTCAATCTGGTGTTGGAAAAATAGACTAAAGAGTAATCTTGTGCCATTTAAAAAGATGAACTATTTTTGTTGTTGTATCAGTACTTTTGTGGCTATGTGAACAGGAGGCAAAGTAATCTTAAAGATGAATGCATTGTATTCCCTTCTATTGACAAAGCATATACTCAATGGATATTTTCTTTTCATTTATTAGATTGTCTTTGACCTAATGCAAGGTATCTTAGGGTTAAGAGTAATCTTGTATCATTTAAAATGATGACATACATGTTATTTTGATGTTGTTTATTTATTTATTTATTTATTTATTTATTTATTTATTTATTTATTTATTTATTTATTTTGGAGTTTAAGCCTTAAATATCACTTTTGTTTTTGAAAGGTTTCTCAATAATTAGATTTAGTATGCAAGCATCCATTTTTAAAAGTTGGAGTTATTAAATTCTATGTTTCCTTTCAAGTGAGTAGGTGTTTGACCATGATTACTTTTGTTTGGACTTTTCTATTTATTGATGAAGAAGTATCCCAAGTCAGGGGCAATCCTATATCAACAAACAAAGATGTTTTTATTTTTTGCTCGGTTCTTTCTATTATAGATCCATGGTCTATGTTTAGAGTTAGAATGTACAGTTTATTCAATATGTTTATCAAGATCTATCAATGCTATAGTGGTAAATCAGGGGTATTTTGTATGAGATTTTTTGTTGCACACACTTACATATGGTATAGTAAGAGATTATACATGCTATGCTACAATCTAAATTGAATAATGACAACTAGCTGATATCTTCACCCAAGAAGTTTTCTAACACTTTTCTTGGCATAAATCATCATGTTTGTTCTTTTCAAAGTCAAGACTAAATAGGGACTCCTTAAATATTTTATTTATCTATCTAAGGAGGATTCCTTTCTCGTGTGTAGTCTTCAATTGAAATTCTAAGTCTTTTGAATGTCAAATTTGTGTCTTATGAATATGTGTTATGAGGATAAATTAGTGTAGTTGAATTCCCACATCTCTCATCCACACCAAGGATTTGAATTTTATGAATTCCTTTTTAGCACAATTACAACATGGATCTAAAGTGATGCTAGAAAAATAATATCACTTTGCATTAAATGCGGTGTGTTGTTAATATATTGCTTTCTAGAATTATCAAAGGTGTTGTGAATATATGGGAAATGCAAAAATATTGTATTTAGAACTTGGATGTTTACAAATACATATTATTTTTGTATTTTTTTTAAATTCCATTGACACGGTTAGTAATTCTACAAAATGTATATATAGATCACTTATGTTTTCTATTATTGTTCAACTCTATGTCCAATGTAATGAAGTTGTCTCTATAATTTTTGTATACTGTCATTTTTCTATCCAATATTTGTGTGTATTATTGATGGCATAATATTTTTTCATATTTCATACTCAATTTGATAGCCTTATACTAGGTGATCAAACCTTGGTATCCATTAAGTCATTTATGAGCAATATTTTCTCTTGTGAAATTCTAATCCATTTCAAGTCATTTAAGGATCTAAGTGCTTAATATGTGTTCATAATGTAACCCATAATTGTATGAATAGATTTTGTTTGAACTATACTTAGTAATTCCATGAAGAAGAGTTAATAATAGAGGCCAAGCCTAACTCATCAAAATGGTAGGTAGATTAGATGAAGATCAACATAGAAGATTTTTCTATGGATAAAGTCCTAGACATTTACAAGATACGAAAAAAATGTGAGGATGGAAGTTGATATTGATTTAAAATTTGGAACATGGATTACAAAGACATTTTTACTCATATTAGGAATTAGAAAAAGGTACATGAATGAAAGTGTTTTATTTTTATAGATTTTTAAATCTTGAAGAGGTGATAAACTAGATGATAGAAATACAAGATTACTTCAAGTTTGAGGAAGTCAAAGACCTATAGAAGGTGAAGGTTTCCAAAACATACCTTAAAGGATATACCACATCATGGTGTTAGATTTTTGAAACAAGCACAAAACCACGAGCCATAGGATCAAATTAACAAACAAATACACCTTCCACGCTAGAGATCTGCAAATAAAGAATGTAGTATTCCTCAACAAGAAAAAGCTACAGAAGTAAGAGACTCTCAAAAAGATATGAAAGCTTGAGATATTCTCTAGATAATTACAATGAGGGTTGAGCGCTTATAAGAGAAAAACCCTAAATGAGAAAGGGATCAGATCATGACAAGTGTCAACATCATTGTGGACACCGAAAAAGTATCCCTTTTTCCTTGCTTGATATGGGAATAATTCATGATAAATTGGACCTAATGTCGCCATGATCTAGTGTTGTGAGGTGTTTTACACATCCACATTAGGTCTTGGACCCTTGCAAACTGAATAAAATGCACTCAATGATGTCTTGTAAAGGTGTTGTAAAGTGTTGTGAATGACTTTCACAGTTTTCTAGACTTTTATTAAGCATTTAAGTCTCATGGACCTATTTTTCCTTTAATTATGTAGACGCTCAAATTATTCTGATTGATATCGTGCACTCGATTTCGATTGACTAACACAATTTCTTCCTAAATCACTTCTTTACTAACCGATTAATTGAATAATCTTTATTCAATTAATTCATCAAGATTCCTCTTTTAATTAAATAAATCAATTTTATTTTATTAAATCCAATAATCTTCTTTTAATTAAATAAATCATTTTGTTTAATTAAATCCTAATCTTCTCTTAATTAAATAAATCATTTTCTTTGATTAAATCCTAAAGTCTTCTCTCTTAATTAAATAAATCAACTTTATTTGATTAAATCCAATGTTCTTCATTTAATTGAATAAATCAAACTTTATCTAATTAAATTGCTAATGTTATCTATCTTCTCATTTGGTTTAAATAAATCTAAATATCTAAATCAAATAAATTCCACCTAAGTTAATTAAATCCTAATTAACTCCTAACACTAATCTTCAAATCCTCTAGCTTTTGCAACTTACACATATAAATCAATTTATTTGATTTATTAATTCCTCTATTTTCATTCAAAAGTGGCATCTTCTTGGAATATTCCATCAATTTTCAATCTCCCTCCCAAAGGACTGGTCCTCCAACATGGCATTTATGGTTGAAGTACATGTCCTTTTTCTTGAGCCAATTTGGCATTAACTCCACTTACATCCCCTCTTGTGCAAACCATCTTTTGAATTTCAAACTCCACCTACATGCATTTAACTTGCGCATTGTTCAAAATGTGCTCCACCTCTCTTCAATAGCATGTTGACAAGTAGCACAATGCCATTGGGTCAAGTTTAATCCCACATTCTTCCTATTTCTTATTTATCCATCCTTCTTTCCTATAAATGGAGGACTTCTCTATTGATTTGGGATCTACAAATTTATGCAAGATTACTATCTACAGATTTGAGCAAGTTCATCCACCATTTTCATCCAAGTTTTCATAGATTTCACCATCCATAGCTAGGTTATTAACAATTTTCATCAAGGAGCAAACAATCATCATCAAAGCTTTGCAAGGAATTGGGAAAGGGCTTCTCTCCACATCAAAGAAGCACCAATTCTCCCATGGGATGTTGGTTTGAGTGTTTTGGATAAGATTTCAATAGATTTCATTTGATATTCTATCTTGTTGTCTTTTTCATTGTGTTTGAATGAATTTCATGGGGAATGTTTGTTATAGACTTGTTTAATGACTAATATTTGATTGTTTGATTATGTTGGATTAGGTCTAGACCAAGCATTCACAAATTCAATATTGTAAAATGTATTTAATTGCATTCTCACATTAATTTAGAAGGCTTGTAAGGGTAAGTGCACCAAGATGGTTCCCAAAAAGGGAGCTTAAGTGGCCACTTTTTTTTTGAAATCAGGAAATACTAAACTTGGACGTGAAATTGAGGATAGTTACACTCAAAATTTTGAGATGGAACAAAAACAAGGATCGAAGTACTCTGAGTCTACTTTCTAAACTACTAATTTATTTTGAAAATGGTTGAGATTAAGGGGTTCAAAAGAGGGACGTACACAAATTGGTGTTTTTTTTGTCAGAAAAACATAACATAGCAACTCTTGTACGACCCTAGCACGGTGAACTTTTTTGTAGTATTTTTAAAATCACTATGGTCAGAAGTTAGCTAACAATATCTAGTTGATGTACAATTTTCTGATAATTTTTCAATGAATATTTGATTTTTTATTAATTTTCTAAGTGGGCACTTCCTAAAAAGCAGAATTTTTGCCGTGCTCCCCCTAAAAAATTTTGAAGGTAATTGATTTTATTTTTTTGTTGAAAATTTGTAGAATGAAGTCTAGTTTCTAAAAATGTAATTTATTTGAAATTTTGATGAACAGTTAATTTATAATGAAAAAAACACCAAACACTGCTTTTTGGAAAAAAAGAGACATACAAACAAAATAAATTATGGATGAAAGGCTTAACATTGTCAAAACATGAAAAAATATACATCGTTGGATAGCTAAGAGAGAACCTAACATTACCCATGTGTTTGATTTTGTGATATTGAACCAGATGCAATCCTGATGGTGAGCATGAACCCGATTATGTGAAAAAGTTGTAGAATTTGCAAAACACATCTCTAGTCATTGGGAATGCCCTCCAAGCCTTTGGGTTGGTATTCCAAGGAAAATACCAATGTTAAGGCTCAGGGATTCCCAAAGAAAAATATAACGCGCTCGCGTTATGTCTTTGTTTTGATATTTTTTTGCTTATCTAGGATACATGTCAAGCGAGACATAATGCGTGCGTGTTATGTCTTCCTTAATGTTAAATGCCACTCTATTGTATGTTTGTTGATATATTTGTATGTTTGTATGTACATGTATGTTGATGTGTAATGTATGTATGTATATATGCTTGTATGTATGTATGTATGTATGTATGTATGTATGTATGCCTATATGTATCAGTGCATGTATATTGTATGGATGTAGGATTGTATGTACATATGTATTATGCTTGTATGTATTTATGTATGTCTTTAGAGGGAGGGAGAATTTTAAGAGAGAGAGAGAGTTGTCTAGGTAGGGTGGGAT
>VDFB02179234.1:16334702-16345827 GCA_007258455.2 Sequoia sempervirens
AAGAAGTGGAGACAACCGTTCTAGGAGGAGATAACGTGCTCGCATTATAACGCGAGCGTGTTCTATCTTGCACTAAAAATGGTAAAAAAACATAATATACCCATGATGTCGGCCCACATTTTGCATATCTTCCTGGTTTTGCACGTGCTCTAACAAAAAGTAGCTTTTTGATGATTGAGTGAAGTGTCCATGCATGATTTTTAGATTCCACCACCTTTTTCATGATCTTTCCACTACCTTTGCATGAAATAGCAGAGTTTTCACGTTGAAAGACATATAATATCAATTCAATTTTGAATTCTAGTGATAACTAATATACAATTGAAGTTTGGAGGGGAAAAAGCTTTTGAATTTAAGTCAAATTGTTGAGGAGTTTGAGGAAAGAAGAACCAAAGGCTACATAATTGGGTAGAACTCCTCCATTTGAAACTCTGGTATTTTAGGTATGTGAAGTCTTTTTATATTTTTTTTCATTCTATTATGGCTTGCTTTCATTTTTGTTGTTTTGCATATTCCATGTTGATCATTGTTTGTTTGTCATGTTAAAACCTTAGGTTGTCAATGGAAATTTTAAATTAAACAATTCTATACACTTTCCAATTATATTTTTAAACCACATCTCTTTCAGGCATTTTTTTATTTAACAATTGACTTACTTTGTGTATGCTTTCAAAGCTTTCATTAAGGTATTTTGTCAAACAGTTATACAAACTAGTTGATTGCCTTGTCTATGCTACCAAATTTTCCATACATGTCTCTAAAAAATTGGAATATACTCCTAATGCAGTAGGGGGAGGCCTGCAACACACAAACACACAACTCCAATCTACAAACACAATTTACATTTTACATTTTCATCGGGACCTCTTCATTCAGCTTATTCGCACTGTCCCTTGTAGCATATCAAAGTCACTCAATTGGGTATAATTCCACTCACACAACCTTTCAACTCACAACACAACACACATCAAGGACCCATTATAGAACCTTTCAACATATCCAACAATCACCAATGCTTATTTTGTACCAAACTGCACAAATCAAGTTTTCTACACTTATAAGTGCCCAAGTTAGCCCACTTTTACAAAGGGACCACCTTCAAAACTTGTCCAAATCTCCTGAAACCTTGGGGAAGCACTTTATATCTTTCAAAACTTCAAATTATAGTGTTATATTGCAGACTTTCAATCATTTTCCACCCAAACCATAAAACCCTCTCCCTAGGCTTAGAAACCCTAGGTTTTATTGAAAGTAGCACTTGCCAAACACTCCAAAACTTGACAACTATTCAAACAAGTCTAAAATACCCTACTCATGCTCAATCTAACATAAAATAATGTTTCCCAACTCAGAAAACTCAATTTCACTAACCAAAACCTCATTTTTCTTAAGGAAATCTCAACATTTCCTCATTTGGTTTGACGCCCAATCCAAGGATCATCCTCCATTCAAGTTTCTCATGGCCTTTGATAATGTTTCCATCCTAAAAAAAACCACTTCAACTTCAAAAACTAACATTTGAAAGAGGTGACCGTTGGTCTCCCTCTTTAATACACTTTTACAACCCTAGTGCAGGAGCACCTACACCTCATCCTCCTTATTTGATCATTTGATGGTAATTAGGAGGTTAATAGGTAGGTGGATGAGTCTTTGAGCATTTTTTGTTTTGAATAAGGTCAATCAAGACCACTAAGCATGTCTTAGGTTGAGTTTTTGAGTTTAGGTGTTAAAATGTGAAAAATGGTGATCTTGCACTAAAGTATCTTTGTAGCCTTTGAAGGCAAGTTTTTGAATTTACATGTAAAGTGTGCAAGATTAGTGTTTTGTGGATGTAATAAGGCTCATTTCAAGCCATTGGTGTGGTTTTAGTGAGTTATAGGTGTTAGGGGTGCAAACTTACAATATGAGTAATATTGTTGTTATATCATGTGTAAATGATGTAAACTTGGCCTTCAATGGTCATTAAGGGTTTGAAATTCAGTTGCAAGGTAGTCAAGGTCGATGGGATGTGAAGAAGAAGCCTTTAAATGGAATGTAGACACAAAATGTAAGGTTGATTTGGAATTTTTGAGAAGAAAATGCATTTAAATCTCAAGTTTAGCAGCAATTTTCTATGTTTTCATGTTTTTTCCTAACCTATAACTTGTGTAAGGGACCCTATGATGTCCTATTTAAGTGTAGGATGCATGATTTGAGTGCTAGGAAATAAATAGGAGTAATAAACTTGCTACTACAGTGAGTTTTGTGAACAAAAATGCATGTGAATGAGGGCTTAGGCCTAGGGTTTGGAAGAATCTCTATGGGAGGTCATTCTTTTTTGAACTTTTAGGCATGTGCAGGGTTAATATCCTTTGTTCAGGTTGGTTTTAAATTCTAGGAGGTTGTGGAAGTAGCATATTCAATAAACCCTCTTGAATAGTGCATAAAACAAGGGTTTTTAGGTTTGGCATGAATTTTTCCATGCCAGAGGAATCTAGTTGTGGTTTTGGAAGTTTGGGAACCTAATAAATTCTTCCCCAAGGTTTCAAGGTCCTGTGATAAGTTTGAGGGCATGTTGCTTTGCAAATTAGGCCTAATCAGCCTAATTAGGTCAACCTAGAAGGGGTGTTTTGGGGGATTTGGTCCAAATTACTTGTACTTGACATTGAGATATGTGTAATAACTCTGAAATGGGTTTCTAAAACCATGAAGATTTTGTCTGGTGTTTTGGAGAACATTTGAGTTATTGGGAAAATTTTGAGTTTCCACTACTACTAGGGTTAAAGGGGTGAAAGTGTGAAATCTAACTTCTAATGATTTTCAAGCTTTGAGGGTTGTTTGGTTTGTTAAAATAGGTCATCTTAATCTTTTTAGATGCCTCTTAAAGTCATTTTTTCAAATTGGTTGTGATTGAGCCTCCCAGGTCTACATCAAACCCTTCACTATTTGTTAATTTCACAACTTAGCACTTTTTGCACATTTTGATAATTCTACTACCTATTTAAACTATTTTGGTTTTCATCTCTATTTCTAAATTACCTCATCAGTAAAGATACCTCATAACCTATGTTTTCTATTTATGAATCCTTTAATGACATATATTTCATTTATTTTAATGGATACATTTTTGAGGAATTAATATTCGTCTCATTACCATGCTACAGGTAAAATTATCCACCATGTCGAAGAAACGAACAAGGAAGAAACTAACAGAGGAAGAGTATGAAACCTTCAAAGCAAAAGAGAGAGAATGGTTGGTGACATATCATGAAAAGAATAAATTGGAAACGATTGATGAAAACAAGCCAATTGAAGAGGAACCTCAACCGTCAAAAAGAGAAAAGAAATTGGCAGCACAAAGGGAACAAATGTGAAAGAGTTGTGCTAGGACAGATGTAGATTTCGTAGTTGGAGACACACCCTCTACCACAAGTGAATACGAAAATTAATCACAAGTGAATATGGAGGGACAACATCTACCGCAAGTGAATATGATTGGACACCATCCATCGCATCTCAAGTTGAGAGTACATCATCACTCGAATTTGACGAAGAAGGTATGCCATCATCCCCACATGAAGATCAAGGTATGTCTTCTACTCCACCCTCAATCAAAGGTACGCAATCTAGCCCACCTCAATTAAATATTGATGAAATTGCTAATGTTGAGATGTATGTACCTAGGAGAACACCACCTAGAATTTTGAGTAGAAAGCCAAAGTTTTTGATTAATATTGATGAGGATATTTTGCAGCACATGGAAGGTAAGATTCCAGAACACACTTGTAGAAGATATGATGATAATATTTGGAAAATATTCTTTGAAAGGCTAAATGAGACCTCAAGATGTCAACTATTTATTCTAATGATGTTGGGTTTAAAGTACAAAAACATCATGAAGACTCTTGGGTTGAGAACATCGAATGCATCAAGTGAAAACACTATTGTGAAGAATCTAATGGACGCTTATGAGAGTGTGGTTAAGACCACACATTCAAAGGATAGTAATGTCACCCGACGTGTCATTACATCGACTTCTATAAGCTATCAAAAAAAGAGATCTCGTCTCATTAAAAAGACAAGTGAATAAATGGGAATTAGTAGAAAAAATTTATCAAAAGTCGTTCAAAGGTGGCAAAGAATTGAGGGCACCAATTCAAATGAATTATGGGCATTCTCAGGAAGGCTGCCACATAAAGATAAAAAATTTGTTGAAGCATTGAGAAAACTAATTGAATAGTATTGGAAGAATAATACAAGGCCATCTCTGAATCAAAGGGATGTCGTAAGAAGGAGAATCGGTAGTCCGAACTGCGAGCCACATCCAAAGCATTTTTTGGATACAACTTAAACCCAATGTTTTCGTAAATTTCAAAATGATTATCCTCAAATTAGTATTTCTCAAAGATTTTTTGAAATGCTTAAACCTTTTTATGTCAAGATAAATCACACACGCACTACTTGTTGTTGTAGACTACATATTGAATTCTCTAACCATTATGATGTTTATCATTCTATATGTTTAGATTTGCATACTAACGATGTTTTACAGGATTGTGGCATAGAAGCCCCACCAAAATCTTCAAGAGAGTTCTTATCAAAAAAATTATGTCAAATAGAGAATGGCCAAATATTCTACAGGACAGCATGCTTGGATGGTTCATGTGAGCGTTGCGGTGGCTTGCAATGAATTCCAGTATGTCAACATATGGAAAGCATAGATGAGGTGGGATAGAAACTAGTAGATTTTGGGAAGTATAAAATAGTGGCATATGCTACAAAAGATGGATATCAAGCAAAAAGGTTTGATTTGGTTATTGAGAAGATTCCAGTGTATCAGTTTATGTCAATGTTTCATGAGAATCTAGTCTATGAGTATGCAAGGCATACCCATAGAGCCTAATGGCTAGACATGTAATTCAAGCTATGCAAGGACACATTTTTGGTTGGCAGCATAGTATCAGTGGTTGAATTTGTAGAGAACTACACTCTACAGCCACAGTATGAGGTGCAGTCACAGTATTACAACTCCACACAAGTTTCGATATTTGTGCACAACATTCATTCATGCAGCTGATAGTACAGAGGACCAAAGGAAGGTATTGAGGGAGTATCACTTTTATATTAGTGATGATCACA
Source organism: Sequoia sempervirens (assembly GCA_007258455.2). Taxonomy (NCBI): domain Eukaryota; kingdom Viridiplantae; phylum Streptophyta; class Pinopsida; order Cupressales; family Cupressaceae; genus Sequoia; species Sequoia sempervirens. The sequence goes on from VDFB02179234.1 coordinate 16,339,821, forward strand.
CACATTCTCTAGAGTTCATGCAAGGTTGCTTCCAAATGTTCGACAATGATTTGGCTCGGAGGGGCATAGCATACGGTCAGCATATAATATGGTCGGATAACTGTGCAACACAGTTCAAGAACACGTGCATGTTCTACTAGTTGTGCAAGATGCATCTCACTACAGGTATTCAGAATATGTGGAAATTTTGTGAGGTCGGGCATGGAAAGGGGGAGCATGATGGTGCAAGAGCATGTGTGAAAAGAGAATTAGCACAAGAAGATTTAAAGTATAAATATAGTGCAAAGTTGATAGATGCAAGATCAATCGTCGAGTGGTGTAATGCTTCGATGGGTCCAGGTAATGAAGGTACGTCTTTAGTTCATAGATTTTTTTGGTTGATGGATGATACTAACATTGTACCATATGAGGATTGTTGTACACTAATAGGATCGAATGAGCTACACTCTTTCCTTAGCTCAAATGCAGGTTCATCAAGTATCGATACACGTAAGATGGCATGATTTTGTTCTTCATGTACAATGCAAACCTGGAATGATTGTGATTCAAGGGAGTGGGTTGACAAATGGTTGACAAGTTATCTTAGTCCACTTCACATATATTGCCCTCTGACAGCATTGGAACTAACACAGATGGAATCATCAGTCAACTTTGACCACGTATTAGATCTAGTTCAACCAGGTAATATATCTACTTGCTTAGTTTTTGAAATTCCATATTGTTATCTTACTTTGTACTGTATTCATAATGTTGACTAATTTGAAGAGATATGCCACACATATCAATGTAGGGCATGTTTATGCAGTTATTGCAGATGAAGATAATGAAGAGGGAATGGACTATTACTTTTGTCATTATGTTGAGGCTAAAAATAAATTGGAAGGCCCAATTATAGATTTAGAAAATATCAAATACCCTACAGGCTCAGTTGTTGCTACTAGAATGTGGCTTAGAAGGTACCCACATAAGAGTGTTAAACATTGGTTGTTTCAGGACTTTGACACGCATCATAAGATTCTTCATTACTCAAACCTTTTTGTGGCATCCAATGTTCATTTGACCAAATATGGGGGTAGACCTTTGAACAAGACCTTGTGGAAGGTCTGCGAGTCTGACCATGAGGCAATACTTGACACAATAAAGAGTAGAGCAGACCCGGATGGTTCATTGGATTAATTTTTAAGTATATGCATAATGGTTCTTATTAATTTATATTTGTATCCACGTTAATTTGTTTGATGCCAATGCTATCATCTTATTTTACTTTGCATATTTGAAATTAACCCGGTAAACATTAATTGGTATCCCCTTGCAAAAAATGCAAATTTATGAGCCATTCAAGAGAATCTTAGGCAGAAAAGCAATGCAACATCCCTATTTTGATGATCTTGACAAATCTCAATTATGATTAAATAAGCCATTACAAGAGCGTGTGTGAAGCTTGGTGAGGGAATTTCAAGTTATTCATTTCAAGTTAACTTTATCATGAGCACCTATGATGTAGAAATTATAAGAGCATCTCGAATTTCAAGATATTCTATTCATGAGAGGTGTTGTGTGCAATAGGTATCTTCGAACTCCTAGTGAAGATGTATGGCCAGGAGTGACTAAGTTGAGATGCTTTCATGCCTATCTATAAGTTCCTTCCATTTATTTTCATTTCATTTCCATTTTGGATGAGTTATTTCTTTTTATTCTTTTACTTTGCATATCTGTAACTAAACTAGTAAAAATTGATTGGTCTCTCCTTGCAGAAAATGTTGATTTTGGATCCATCGAAGAGAATCTCAGCCAAAAAAGCACTGCAACATCCTTATTTTAATGATCTTGACAAATCTCAATTTTGATTTGAAGCCATTATAAAAGAGCGTGTGAAGCTTTGCGAGGGAATCTCAAGTTTCTCATTTGAAGTTAACCTCTAAATGAGAACCTATGATGTAGACATTATAAGAGAATCTTGAATGTATAAGTGACATTGTAAATATTTGTGAGAACAGAGTACCTAATGCATTGTAATGAGATTTACTTGTAATGACATTTACTGAAATAATGAAATTTGGTTCAGGGGCACCAAGGTTATTAAGCAAATTTGGTTCACGGAAGTCTTTTAAATTAGTTTTTTGTTTTGATTTTTGTCAATTGAATAAGTTCATAACACATCCACAATTGATTTATAATGTAATAAGTCATTTTAGTTACAAAAAGAACAATTAGGCATGATTGGAAAGATGTAGAATCATTTGTAAAGGCTATTGAAGTCAATATTTGAATTTGTAGCCTTTTGAAGGAAAATCTTTGAATATGGTTGTAAATGTACAATTAGTGAGATTGAGATTGTTAACCTTCAGAGTAGCAGTATTTATGTTGATGAAATTTCCTTTAGATGCAAGGATTCAAAGCACATCAACCATGTGGTACAAATGATTAAATCCCAAAGATAATTTGTAGCAATGAAAGAGTCTGAAAAGGTAGAGAGAGCTACACTGGTGACTCAGGAGAAACTTCAGTGATGCAGAGTCATGGTGGAGAAAACTCAAACAAATCAGATTTCAGTAAATCAACAACCTTTGTTATTTCATTCAGCCATCTTGGAACAACTACCAACAAAAAGGTTTCCAAACTCAACAATTTGGATTAAATTTTAGAGAAGGCCTCTCAAGTACCATCTTATCATCAATATAGCATCTACTCAAAGCCCCAACACCATTCCCAAGCCATACATACAAGGTTTCTTTGCAATTTCTTGGAGATCCTTCAAACTACCCTGCAAAAAGGCTACAAAATTAGCCCTGCTTTATAAACAAACTGCTCTTTAAACTTCTTCTAACCCCACAATCTCTTGGAAAGTCATCAAAAAGGTCACAAAAACCCAAATTCCACAGGTTTTAGACAAGCACTCAACCTCTAAGCCATAATTTCTTAAAACCTTCAATTTCCTAACAAATACCTAGGATTTTCATCATCTCACAACTCCAAGGCCTTCCAAACCTCACCAAAGCATCAAACAATTTTTTTAGGGTTTTTGCACACATAATAAACCTTCACCTGGCCTTTAGACTCAGTAGATCTCAAAAACATCACTTTGGTTCCTCCATTTCAAGCTAGAATCTCACATTCTCATCCTAAAACAGCATCACTAGCCCTATAAACGCCTTACCATTATTAAAAGAGTTAAGGAAACTTGAAAAAAACACATTATAAGCCTTTCCTCTAAGTCATAGTTCACCACAGTAGGAGGAAGGGCTCCATCACAAAAATTAAAGTAAACTCAGACCCTAATGTTTTGTACAGGCTGAATAAAGAAAAATGGATTTTTCTTTCACTAAAACAACTAAAGGTGTATCAAAACAGATTGAAATCTAGGTTAAGACCTTCCACCATAGTGTTTCATGATTTTTTTTTCATAGGAGGCCTGTACTGGGCGGTACACAAAGAAAAGAAACTAAAAAACTTAGAAAAATGTTGAAATTCCACAGTTTTAGGCATTGTGAAGAGCACCAATCTTCAAAAAAACTATTGATTGAACCCCCATTCGGGCTTGAATGATGTTTTTAATAAATTTCAAATGAGAATCATCTCCCTTCAATGCCCATAACTACCTTTGAACCACCAAACCCTTATTAAGCCTACAAATACTAGTATTTAAGAATGGTTTTGCTTAATAAGCTTTATCATGCAAATTTATTATTCTAAAGGCCTAGGACCACTTAGACACCGTTATAACATGAATTTTAGACTCTTTCTCTACATTCACACCTACATTTTACATAATTTTCATTTATGGAAATATCAACAATTATTTAATTCAAGAGTGCTTTTGCACATTTGTCCACCCTAACCTACTAATTCCCAAAGTACATAAAAGATTGGTCTATTAGACCTTATTCAAGACAAAAATACCTCAACATACTAACATTTACCAACTGTCCTCCCAATTTACCATCAAACAATCACAAATTGAGGGTGAGGTGTGGGTGCTCCTGCACCATTCAACTTTCAAAAACAAAGTCAATTAGGCTTGCAGACGTGTGGATCGGGCCAGCATTTGGTGGAAGAGGAAGAAAGATGACTGGAACTCTAGAGGCCCACCATACTAGATTTCGGTATTGAACCATGAAAGTAGAAGAGAGATTTGATATCATGTATCAAAACATTAAGCATGTATTCTTCCAACCAACAGAGAAGGAGATGATTACTTTGCTTCATTTTCATTTGCATAAGCATATCAAGGCATGGGAACCAAGAAGACCAAGGATGTCCAGTTTTATGTGGAGGTAATGGATGTGGTCCAAAATTTAGGAGGGGAAAGAAGGTCAATGTGTGATCTTGATGAAATTGAGGAAGAACAACAAGAGAGGGACAGGAAAAATAAAATCAATACAGAGTTTCAAGGATTTTTCAAGCGAGTAAGAGAGCTATGGGAGCAGCCTCATCTAAAATATTTTGAACTAGAGTTTTATATGTACCATTTAGAGAGCTTGGTTTTCATGGAGTTCCTTTCAAAGCCTTTTCTTTTATTGTTCTTATGGTAAATTATTTGGTAGAGTTGGTGGAATTGCCTTTCTTAGTAATCGCTATTAGTGAGATTGACATTGTTAACCTTGAGAGAGTAGGACTTGGGAAAAATGAATTTTATATGGCTATTGTTTTCAAAGAATTCAAGCAGGATGTACTCGCATTGACACCATTCCTCAATCTTCACTTGATGGAATCAAGGAATGGTTGAACTCCATGGTTATAAAGTATTATGAAAGCAGAATGAACTTGTACTAGCGGCCAATTTTGAAGACTATTACTCATTATCCAAATAAATTTATTGAATATGTTGGTTAGGAATTTTTTAATATGGAAGAGCTAGTGATTTTGATTTTGATAATTTGGAAGAGTCTGATCAAGGATATGAACCCTCTAATGTAGAAGAGGAATCAGAATCACTCTTCATGTTGCAGGTATCGGCTTTAATACCAACTACAATGGAAACATTGAAATTCCCTACCAGTATTTATGTAAGGAAATTTCCTTTAGATGCAAGGATTCAAAGCACATCAACCATGTGGTACAAATGATTAAATCCCAGTGATGATTTGTAGCAATGAAAGAGTCTGAAAAGGCAGAGAGAGATACATTGGTGACTTAGGAGAAACTTCAGCTTTCAAAAACAAATCCAATTAGGCTGGCAGACATGTGGATTAGGCCAGCATTTGGTGGAAGAGGAAGAAAGATGACTGGAACTCTAGAGGCCCACCATACTAGATTTGGATATTCAACCATGAGAGCAGAAGAGAGTTGATATCATGTATCAAAACATTAAGCGTGCATTCTTCCAGGCAGCAGAGGAGATGATTACTTTGCTTCATTTTCATTTGCATAACCATATCAAGGTGTGGGAACCAATAAGACCAAGGATGTTGAGTTTTATGTGGAGGTAATGGATGTGGTCCAAACTTTAGGAGGGGCAAGAAGGTTATCTTGTTTTTACTGTTGCTACCTACTTTCACATTGTTCTTGGATTGAAGGGTTTCATGATGTAATTCAACCCATTCCACTTTTTTTTCCTACTATAACTTATGGAATGGGTCCTCTAACTTTTAAAATACATTCCTAACCTGATTATAATGTTGTGGAGTCAAGGTTGGGTGTTTGGGATGATGTTCTAGGGTTGTAGCAGGGTGTTTTCATGATGAAAATGAGGGTTTCAAGTGGTGTTTTGACAAAATGTGGGAATGATTGTCCATGTAATGTATTATTCACCATGTGCAGGGTCTAGTAAGTGTGTTCGATGCTTTGTTTGGGTATGGTAGGTGCGGGAGATAGAAGTTTCATTAAAACCCCAAGTATTTTGCTTGAAATAGAGGGTTTGGTGTGTTAGGGGTGTAAAGGTCTTGGACCTGGAAAAAAATCATGGAATTGGAGGTTTTGACACATAACATACTATTTTTTTAGGATTTTGAGTGAAGATCTATTATTTAAAAGGTCGTCTCTTTGTAAATAGGGCTAATTTAGTAGC
>VDFB02179234.1:16348254-16386660 GCA_007258455.2 Sequoia sempervirens
GGTCCAAAGTGCAAAATGGCTACAAATTTTAGCATTATGTTACTCGGATACCATGACGCTTAGAAAATTCTCTTCTAATCCTATGGGATCGTGTTGGGACCCTCTACAATAACCTCTCTTAGTTTTTGTTATCTCAAAGTGATTTTCCTATGGTGTCCAGTTTTTAGTTGAGGGAAAAAGTGTCAAATGCAAATAGTGGAAAGTTGCAAAGTGGAGCAACTTTTGTTCTGCAACTCCTGTGACCAAACAAACTGTTCCAACGCATCCAAATAGGTATTTTTACTCTAGGCATGGTCCTCTTTTGCACCCAAACACGAGGAATCGCTTCAAGCTATGTTCAACTGGATCTATTCCTTAAAGGTTCGAGTGTAATATGTTGAAATAGGCCATTCCACCTATTGTCTAGGTTGTGTCTCGGTGATATGGGTCTGATGTAAGTAGGATAGGGAGTAGGAATAACAAAATAGCATTGGTAAAGGCATTGGAAGAGATTACTAATGTTTCCCCTGTTCAAAATTCAAAATTGAGGCCCCTTAAAAGCAAGGCTAGAAGAGGTGAAAAGAAGAAATTGCTTGAAAATAAGTTAGAATAGGTTGGAAATAGGGTGAGGTTTTGGATTTTGATGTGTTCAAAAGGTCTACAAGGACAAGGGAGGTCAAAAATATGTTATGGCATGATGCCTTAGTTGGGAAAATAGGGGTTTTAAATGAAAAAGAGATGTTTGAGGGAGTAAAAGTGGGTAAAGTGAAGAGGCAGCATAATTTGGTGGTCAATTAAGTTTGTGTAGGAAAAATGAAGAGTGTTGGAATAGGTTTTGAGGTTCGGGTTTAGGTTCAAGGGTTCGGTTTTCTGGTTAGGCTAGATTTTTTTGGAGGGGGGTTCAGTTCGTTTTGGGTTCATTGGTACAAAAATATGTAAAAACAAAATATAAATATATATGCAGCCTAGAAGCGTGCATTAGGATTAGAATATCACATAACATCATATAAACAACAAAACTACCATAAACTTGAATATCATTTAAAACATGGATGATAAATATTCATCTTTGAAACTTGAATTGTAGTAGCTTGATATACAGAGTCTATTGATCCTAGGGTTCAATTTGTATGATTTTGAAAAAAGAAGCCAACTGAGTAGATTTATCAGCGTTCTTCATAAATCATAAGAATTTGTTTAGTACACTAGTCATTTTGATGTCTTCTTGCAGTCTCAAACATTATTTTGTATCATTGTTACATTGGTCTTGAGATTGGTAGCTTAATATAGCTCCACAATACAAAATTTGGTTTACCTGTGCAGTGTAACAATGGCATAGGCAGATTTTTCTTTCAAACAATCAAAGGGTGAGTGCACAATTGAAGTGTATAAACACATATCTTTTTGTAATATCAAGCATACTTTTTGAAATTTCCATGCATTGTTAATCTAAACGGAAAAGTCTTATACATATCCTTTGCTTAATTGAGTTGTTCCAATCAAAGGATTAAATATATTGGAATCTTTTTATCAATCATTTCATAGAATACCAATTGAAAATGTGTTTTTTTCTTTTAGATAAAGTTGTTTACCATCAATCAATTAATTTATTCAAGACAAACCATGAAGGATAGCAATGATCAATGCTATGGCTAACCAATTAATAAGTATACAGGTGAATAAGTCAAGCATTTACATGTGAATAAGGGAAGCACAAGTAGTCACAAACACATATTCATTGAATTATACACATGAATACATAGTAGACACTGTAACTTAAGACAAAGTATATGCACGAATACAAGGTATATGCATGAAAACGCGTAAGTCGCAAAGTATACATTAGAACACACATAAGTCACAAAGTATACACATACGTTGTAAAGCAAACACTTCAATACATGTAACTCATATCTATTGAACCATGAATTTATAACATGCAAATATGGACACCATCGATAAAAAAGATTTGTATTAACCAAATAGCCATGTACGCATACATCAATATATGTTGATATAATATAAAATATAGGTACAAAATAGCCATATAGGATTATGAGAATGCCATATAGTCATACAATGTCAAATATATCCAATACAAAATATGTACAAAACTGCCATGTAGGCATACAACAAAGGGCTCTGGAATCAAAATTCATTGCTCTCCAGGTTCTTTAAATAAACTCTTGCCCTTTGTTGGTCGATCGGATGGCAATAGGTCTATCACTCATTTTTGTTGCACTTGAGGAGTTCTCCTGCTACTTCTCCTACTACTGTTAAGTTCTTGGTGAAGTTTTAACTATTACAATAAGAAGTAAAGACATTAATATATAGAAATTACATTATAAAAAATGATATATTTAAAAAAAAATCAGTTACGGCCATCTCATGATCACTCTCCTCGAGGGAAATATTTGCATGATGATGTTGAGGCATGCTCAAGCCCTGTATAAACCATCCAAATAAAAATCAGACTACGAATCAATAATTTGGTTTGATCTTTCATTCAAACTAACATCTATAACAACGAATGTAAATTGAAATTTAGTAATTTGCCTCATACCTCCCTTGTCAGAGCCATCGAGGATTGTATAGTGGATGAAACATCGATATCCATTGCCCTCATAACATTTGGAGGTGTTTCCACAACCAACATCTAAAAATAAAACAAATTATTTAATCACAACAAATTTGCAATAGCGATGGACACATCATGACTTATAGTGTATGAGATCTAATGAACAAAATTTTGAGTACTTATTAAACTATATATTTTTTATTATCATGCTTAATATTTTCCCTATCCATATCTTGTTCGAAAGAACGTGTTTTTAGGCTTCTACCCATAGCAGCAAGTTGTTGAATCGTTTGATTAAATGCTTTTGTAGACATGTACGATAACTATGGTGGCACAGAGAAGGCATTGAATTGTTTGAAAAAATGCCTCAAAAGAAATGGGGTTTCGTGGTGATGGAATGCCATTACAAACAAATGCACGTCATGGCATTCCATCACCATAAGAATGTATTTATTTTAGGAATTTTTTCAAAAAGTTCATTGCCTTCTCTATGACCAGTATTGTTGCTTACTATTATGCTTTGATAGATATTTTCCAAGACCATAGTTTGTTTGGAGCTACCTATTTTCTAGGCTTAGCCATAGCAAGAGGCTGCAGTGGTTGATAAAATGCTTTTGAATTCTGTATGAAAAATGTGGTATCATAGAAAGATTAATTGAAGCATTTTGAAAATGCCTCGGGAAGAAATGTTCATGGTGATGGAATGGAATTCCATCTCTGTGAACCGCGACCTAACTTCCGAACATTTAAAACTTTCTAGCTTGCCTTGTCTATGTTATTGCTTTACTATTATGGTTTCATAGATTTTTTTCCAAGCATCCATAGTTGTGGGTCGAGGGTTGCACCTTTAAACTTTTAATGCAGGAAAATTGCAACCTTTGTATGTTAACTTTCACAAACAACTATATTGTAGTTCAGGGGTACATTAAATCTATCAATATCTAGTTATTAGTTATGCAATGTGAAGTAATGCTTTGAGTTTGAAAGATGTGTAATGCAATGTAATCAACAATATGAATATAAACTGCAAAAATCTATTAAGTATAATTCTTTAGTTAAACTCTTTATTTTATTACTGCATGGAAGGGTTCAGGTAAATCTAAAACTAGGAGGTGTTCCCTAAAGAGCCTCAATATTACCTTGTTCAACATCAAAATCACATATTAAAATTACCATTCATAAAAATAATGTTGTTAACAATGTAATAAATTTAAAATTGTTTACTAGTTACATACCCAGCCGATAGGTGTACTGCAAAAATAAGTAGGTGGAGGGCCGGTGTATCTAGTCTCAACACTGTGGCCCTGCAATTTTATTAAAATCATAAAACTAAATTAGTTAATCTTGCATTTCAAAATCAAAATTTAATAAATTAAATTCAATGAACATGCTAACTTTTACCCGAGTATCAATTCCATATGTATCATGAAAAATGTCAACTACCCTCTCCATCTCCATAGTTGCATAAGGATCCTCCGCAGTAGCCTCCTGAGTGCCAGTGGGGTCATATGAACAATTCGCCCTGCAAGATTGACACACATGGGTTCAAAGGCCACCACACGAAGAATCCCCTAGATGGAATTGTAGAATAGGGCTAGTATGATGGATGAAACTCTAGGTCAAAGTGTTGATCGCCTGCAATGTCTCTACGTCTGCACTCTCCTTCACGACTACAGGCATAACAATGTGCTGAGACAACCTAGCGAGAGCTCATCTCCCTTGTTGCGTAGGATCCAGTTGTGCACCAAGCCTATCCTAAGCCGACCCCCACCTCTCCCCTGGAAGTCCCTCATATCAAAATAATTTGGTGTTTTGTTCAATATGAACTCATTGTATAGTTTCCTAAGAAAATACTGGGGTACTTCACAATTGTTGCACGATCGGTCATCAAAGACCATGTACCACCTATCATAAAAATGGTTCATAATCTCTTGGTGGTGGTACCAATGAATAGGAAACTTCTTCGCATTGAGGCTAAGATTTTGATTTGTGTGTGGATTAGTGAATAATGAGCACAAATCACCTTTTGTAATTTTTAAATCCTTTACTTGTTTATATGATAGTTTATCTACATAATATGCCCTAGCTGCCCACCTCCTATCTTGCCATCCAGTTATTTGTTTGCTAATTTCAAATCTACATTTTTTAACATATCTTTCAATAAATGTGTGAGGGTCATTCTTTATGTGGTTGAACCATTTGGATCACTGAACCTACTAATAAAATCCTCAATCTATTTTTTGTTGTTCTTAATCTCACTCATTAAATTTTGTTGAGCGCCAGGAGGGTGTTGAGGGATTGGTGGAGAAGGTTTTGTTGAGGTTGATTTTCTTGTTGAGGATTTGGTTCTTCAGGATTTGGTTGCTCTTCTTCTTGAGTATTTGGTGGGTTTGCAAGTTCATTTGCATCTCCTACAAATTCAAAAATTTATATATCAAATTTAACCTAAAACTAACAAAACCAATCTAAAACTAAGAAATTCAAAACAAACAACAAACAATACTTACCTCTCCCACATCTTCATCATCGTGGCATCATCCTTGCAAAGAAATAGCAACTCTTGTTGAAGATTTGTGCTCAATACCTCCTCCTAGAATGCAAGTGTGAAAGTTGGGGGTTTTGGCCACGGGCATAAGAAGAAAACAGTCGAAGTGAAAATGAATACTTTCACTTCTTTTTTTGCTTATAACATGCCAAACGTGAGCGCGTTATAACCCGCTCGCGTTATAGCATTTTGAAACTTTTCTTATAAAGTGGCCATGAAATTGCTACCCAACTTCATGCACCCACCCTATGTGTCTTAATCCATGCAATTGGTTTGTTCTAATCATCTTGATATAGATTGTGTAATACTAGAAATTATTCCGTGATCACATTGTCACCACAGACAAGATCTATTAATATCCCATTGGTGGGCTTATCATAGATTCTACCAGCTATGTAAAGAGGACCATCAGGAAGTTTTTCAAGTATATCTTTAGCAGAAAAAGTATTATCAAGAGATTTATTGGTTTGGCCCTTACAAGGGATAACGTCTATCGCACCCACAAGTTCATCCATAGGATTAACTTGGGTAACATTTGGAGTTACATCATGTTGTTTGCTATTGTATCAACATTCATTACATCAATGTTGGAAGATTCACTAGCCTTGAAAAATGAAATATTGTGTTTAGGCATGGGGTTGGTGAAAATTTGTAAATTTTGGTTAGGGGATGCAATGGACTTATTGCCTTGATCATTAACACCCGCAATGGATAAACGGTCTGAATCAATGGGGTCCTGAACTAAATGTTTTAGACGCTTACATTGTTCAGTGTCATGTCCATTTTGGCGATGAAAATGACAATAAGCATTTGATTTAAAGGTAGGTGGTAAAGGTTTGGTGGTATCAAGCGGTTTTACAATAGGAAAAGTGATCATTTGTTGTTGGAGAAATTGGTTCATTGTATTTGGAGAGTATCGGGTAAGGGAGTAAATTGTCTCTTCTGGTCCCCATAGGTATAAGGCATTGTGGCTTTAATAGCTGCCACTTGATTTGGAACTAGTTGGCTTGGTTGCGATTGAGGAGGCAGATTGAACTATAAAAAGCCTCTATTTGGTTTGCAAAATTTTTGTGTGTTGTTTTGGTTTTGTGGTTTAGATTTCTCAGCTCGATTAGAAGTCGAATTTGAATCATGACTAGAAACCGAGTTGTAATTATCACATAAGGTTGTACATAAATGCATAAATGAAGGAAATTTCATCATAGTTAATTTATCTTGAAGGTTTGTGTGCAAGTTTTCAATAAACATCTTCTGCAGATGTGCATCAGGAATCTTGACATCAATTTGAGCATATAATGACTGGTATCGTGAGATAAAATCAGTTACTTTTTCATCTTTGTTTTATCTACAATGCATTAGGTCAGCCATTATCTTTTTAGGGGTCATATGAACTTGGAAGTGACTTACAAAGGCATCCAAAATCTCATTAAATTGTCGAATAGAATGATTGGGCAAGTTGGAAAACCACTCCAATGCAATATCTTTCAAGGTCCTAGGAAAAATTTTAGCTAAAAGTTTATCATCAAGGAAAAAATCACTGCATAAATTTGTATAAGCATTGACATGATTAATAGGGTCTCCTTTACCTCTGTATTTCTCAAACCGAGGCATTTCTATCCCTTGTGGCATCTATGTGCATAATATTTCTAAGGATAAGGGACTACTATGAACATGATATGTGGGTGGAGCTGTGTGACCTTGGCTAATGGTGGAAATTTTTTGTTGCATGGATGAAACGGTATTAAGGAGTTGTGTGATGATGGGATCGGGGTAGGTGGTTTGAGGTGGAAGAGAAAAGGGCGATGGAGTGTATGTAATGTGAGGGGAAGTGAAAGGAACACTAAGAGGGGTGAAGGTAGTGGATGAGACTTGCGATGCCACAAGAGAACTAGGAATACTAGTTGGAATTGCGAAAGGAGTCACATGACTAACCTGTTGCATAGTTTTTGTAACCTGAGGAGTGGTATAAGTTGGTATGGATGTTATGGTTGAAGGGGGAGGAATGTGAGGTCCTCCTTGGCTTACAGTAATGTTTTCAGATTGGGAAGTGGAAGAGGCATGTTTAGTGTAAATCTCAGCAATTCACTTCATAACTTGCAAGCCATCATCACTTTCAATCAAACAATGAAGGTTTTCGATTGCGGGTATGGCGGTGGTGGAAATTTTTTTGAGGGACAAGTCTTGTTGTAAATGTGAAAAATCCTCATGAATATTAATGACCTTTTCTTGTGGGATGGAGTTGTTTTAGGTGTCAACATTCATTAGATGGAAAGTTGAAGGCATAGAAGTGGTATTGTCAATGCCTAATGCACCATTGTCCATACTAGGAGTAGGAGCTCTTGAGATCTCAAGGTCCACAACAAAAGTGCTATCGTGGGAAGCCATGAGTCTAGAACTTCATCTCACTAAAGTATTATCAATGGGACACCAAACACTCATACAAGTACCACAAAAGATGGGGTGAATGTAAATGCAAGGTAATCTAGGAGTTCTTAATGCAAATAACAGAAATTCTGCTAACTGTAATAGAGAAGTAACTACAGAAAACATAAATGCAGAAAAATGCCAGAAAATGTCTAAAAATGCAGTATGAATAGTGCAGGTGGACTAATTCATCCAGGGTGGCGAATGAGTCCCAGTATGAGATTTTTTTGTGTTTTTCAAAAAATTTAATGTGATTTGAATGTTTTTCAGAATGCAATGAAGGATGCAAATGCAAATTTTCATTTTTTTCAATGATATGCAATGCAAAAATGAAATCTAAATGAATGTTTCACTAATGCAATTTGAGAAATCCTAGAATGCAAAAACAAAACAATACCCTAATTGAATGTTGATGCAAGTGTAATCTAGGATGTAATCTGCAAATGAAATCAGAAATGCAAAGTGTTCAAAATGCAAGTTCACCAAAATGAACCATAGATTTTTGGCACCACACAAGACTCCCTAGCTCTTCTAGGATTTTTCACCTAAAAGGAGAGAGTAGGGCCAAAAATGCTAACTAGGTTCATTCAAATTATGTAATGTATGATGTTATTTAAGCTAAATGGAATGAACTAAGTGCAATTAAGTGACCTATATGACTGAATTTGAATGCAAAACTAAAGATTTATGCAATGCTAGAAAACACAATGTGATATGCAAACAATGAAATAAGAATGAATAAATGAAGAATAGAAAGAAATGAGCTGAAATAGTGTGCACCTGGAGGTCTCATGAGGATTCTAGAATGATCTGAATGCTGTCTAGGATTACAAAAATTCACTAGTGGGACTCATTCACCTAGGATGGCGAATTAGTCTTGCTTTTGATGAAAACTATCAAGAACAGGTTTCTGAGTGTCGGGATCTAGAATCTGACAAAACTTAGTTTTCCAGCCTTAGGTGGGACTCATTTGCCACTGGTGGTGAATCAGTCCTCTCCCAAAATTCTGAGAAATCGGGAGACAACTTTGCAACACCAGATCTAAGGATGTTTGCTTGTCAGGTTGTCGAAGTCAATTCTACAGGAAACGGATAGAATACCTTCTCCAAACTTGAAATATGGTTGATTTGACTTGAAGCACCTAGTTGACTTGTTGACCACTCTTCAACACCTAAATACTTGTTAAATCTGCATACAAAGGTCTGCGAACACACATGCAAGAGGGGGGAAATGGTTGAGGGTTAGAAAATAGGGGTTTTCCTTGGTTAAACCCCACTTTGGTAATCAAACCCTTAATGAAATAATGAAATGCAAGAGAATGATAAACAAATAACATGCAAATGCTATCAACTTACCAAACCCTTGTTGAAGAAAATTTGAAGTTGTGTCAATGGATGCTTCAAAAATGCTTGATGAATGCTTGATTTGATGTTGTAGGATGCTTGAATGCTTGAGATCATTTGAATGTGATGTGTGAATGTAGGAGATGTAAAATGAGGTGAAAATCACTTATTTATACAATTGTGTGCCTCAGTAACCCATTGATACCTCATCACATGCTGACATCAAGTGATTTTGAATAAAAACCCGAAAGGAAATTTAAAATATTTTGAATTTGGACCCAAGGGGGACTCATTTGCCACCCATGGTGAATGGGTCCCACCACGAGGACTGAAAAATGGGTGTCCCGAGAATTAAGTCACATTTAATGACATTTGTGGGTTTACACATTAAAAAAAATGCATAATTAAGGCTTGCAGAGCATAAAGGGGAGTCGAATAAAGCCTCACAAAGAGTGTAAATAGGTAGAATTAGCTAATATAGAAAGGGGTGCTTGAAATCTTGTTACAAGTCTTTACAACACTTCAAAATAGGACTTGATTAGTGATGAAAAGGTGATTTTTAGGTGAATTGTAATGAATGGAGTCTAGAAGAGTGTAGAAATGTTTTACAACACTTCACAACACCTTCACAAGACGTCATTATTTGAATTTTAGGACCTAAATATGCATGTTCAAGCCATATTATAACATAAAATCAAAGCAAAATAGACCAAACATCATGAAGCAAGGCCTAAAAGACTATGAAAATGACAAGGGTCCATTTTTCTACAATGCATTTTTTATATCCGTATATTTAAATAAATTTAATGTATTCATTTCCACATCCTATTTCATCCTATCTCCTTTGAGTATTCCAAGACATATTATTCACATTACAACATTTCAATTAGTGCAATAAAAGGAATCTAGATTTGCATGATCATTTAAGCAAAATTTGCACAATTGAAGAGTGTTGTCTTTGATTGTTTAGTCTATTTTTTAAGAGAATGTGTCCCTTTGTGACACTACAGATAATCTTCCAAAGATATTGTTAAATATTGTTAGTCCTTGAAACCAAAAAGAAAAAAGAAAAAACAATGAATAAGATGAAGTGAAAATAAAGGCATGTAGAACAACAAATCAAGTCTATAGGTGTAAACATTTACATGATCATGGACTCAACCCTACATAGAGAAAACATAATATTTTGATCCTAACATGAATAACATATTTTCATGATCATTTTTTTTATCCTAATATATTTAGATTTCAACGTCATTTCAAATTGCATTCATTCTTAAATCATGTAGCTAAGTACATTGATTTTGTATTTACTTTCTACATTTCATTATCGTAGTATTCACATATAACATATGTATACAATTTTGTACAACATTGAATAGTCTAGGTTGATTATGCTTATTTCCATGTTATTGGATTTTCCTAGACTACCCTTAAGAAAAAAAAATTACAAATAGCTATAGTATATAATTAATAAAGGATGTTGAGAATATTTGACATAAAAATTTATCATTTTTTTAAGAACATAAAAAAATTAACATAATAAATGTTTTTGATGTATGTCATGCTTTATAAATATAAAATTATAAATTTAATAGAACTATTATAATAATATTTAAATACTATTTATAATTTATGAAAAAATGTTAACAATTAACATATGATTTTTTATATGATTTTTTTTTAAATAGAAAAGTTAAATAATAAATGACGTGACATCCATCCTGCCTTACAAATATAAAATTAAAGAGTTTTATTTTGTATGTAATTTTTAATTTTATTTAAATGTTATTTTTTTATTAAATGATATTATGTTTTTTATTAGGAAAAACGGGTTTTGAAGGGGCCATGAAACCCTTTACAATGAAGGAAAGCTACTAAAAAGATAGAAACAGAAACACCCATAGCCCACAAAATTCAAAATGCTAACAAAAGATAAAGCAAGAAAACCCGTCAGCAACCCAACAACAAAACATCAACACTAAGGTTGAACAACCAAAAACAACAACAAAAAACTATAGCATTTTATCAAGCACTTTGGTCAAGTCCATATTATCAACAATGACTCGATTATGCATCTCGACCACATCCTGAAGATCCTGGAATGAAATGGCTACCCTTTTCTTAGTCTTGCTCCTCGTTCATAGGCAGGGACTAGCCTCCAAATTCTTCTCCTCGCCAGGACCAATATCCTCATTCTTATCCTCTAAGTTCATGCGGTTAACCTCAGCAATGGCCACCTTAT
Organism: Sequoia sempervirens; assembly: GCA_007258455.2. Taxonomy (NCBI): domain Eukaryota; kingdom Viridiplantae; phylum Streptophyta; class Pinopsida; order Cupressales; family Cupressaceae; genus Sequoia; species Sequoia sempervirens. The sequence continues at coordinate 16,359,369 of VDFB02179234.1, forward strand.
GTTCACCCAAATCCAAAGGCTGACCAGTCCACTTAATGGCTTTGTCATTCAAAACCGACAAGCCCTTAGCACTATTTTTCAATGAGTGATTACTAATTTGAACCACGGTCTCCAAATCATTGTTGATCTTGCTCATTCTTTCCTCCATACTCAATAGCTACTCCTCATTGATCCTTTGGATAGCAATTTCCAGAGAGGTCAACCTTTCCTCATGGCTTTTACCAAGTCTATGAACATCCACAGCTAATTTATCAAGAATCACATTCATGGTCTTGACCTTACCTCTCACTGTCCATTCCTTTTGGTTGTAGTTTACTAATGCCACATAGACATATTGCCAATTTTTAAGCTTGTTATTAAGCTCCTTCACTTCTGAGAAAATCCATTTCACAAGTGAGAGCAGGTTACGAGTACCTTCCTCAACCATTCTACAAAACAGGTTCATATTAATCTCCTCCCAATTGACCAGTTTAGTAGCATGAATATCAACTTTCTCATTAGCTCCTGAGCCCCAAATTTTCCCACTAAATCCTCTACAAGGGATTCCTCCACTTTCACCATGTGCTTCTCAGGGATGTCAGCCAAATTTTCCAGAATTTCAAGATGCTCTGCCTTAACATCAATATGCTTAACCTGCTCAACATTATTACCAATAGGAGACTCAAAATCCTCCTAGCTAGGACCACCCACCTTGGAATTCACAAAACCCTCATCGTTCTACCCAATATCCACCATAGGCTGCTTGTTTCCCTCATAAACATCACCCTGAGCCCCTTTAACATTAGGGTTAGGGGAATCCTCCAAACCTTTCGACTAGTCCACACCCTGTTTAACAACACACCTCCCCTTCTTAAGGCACCTTTTCTTCCCCTTCAAATTATTTTTCACCAAAGGGACAACGGCTTTCCTCATTTCAATATATGTTTCATAACCCTTAGACCATTATTTAGATTCCTCGGATCATTCATCGATAGACTCACCCTCATCCTCCAAAGATTCATCATAAACAAAGTCTTCTTCCTCAGAGTCCCCTTCCCGCTCATCCACCGACTCACCAATTTCATACGCATTGTTCTTACCACCCTTTTTATGAGTAGGGAGCTTAGGGATAGCAGGTAACACCTTCATTTTAATGTGATAAAAAATAAGACTCATAAGGCCTTCATGAAGAATAGCCTTCTTGGGGTTCTTTTTGTGGTCCTCAATACTAGTTTCCATGGATACAAGCAAATAAAAGGGAAACGAAACCAGATTGTTGTGGTGGAGGTGATTAAGTAACATGAAATGATAACCATGGATAATAGAGAACCTACCTTCCAAAGTGAAGAATTGCATAATTATTAGAACAATATCCCTCTAAAGTGGCTTAATGGATTTACGGGCGTACCCACCACTGCCAATGAACTTAAGCTTCTACTTCTATGAGCCTTTAAAGAAATTTGCTAATGTAATCTTCGCCATAGCCCGATCCCTATAAAATTTTATTCCCTTCGAAGAAAGACCAATAACCTCAACAATGAAGTCCTTGGTGATGTTGAATTCCACACCTTGGTAATGTAGGACCCCCTATTGTTTCAACCATTCACAAAAGCCTTTGTCACCTCTAGGTCAGAACAGTGAAGCTTCAATAAATAAGGGAAAACTCCACCCTTCTCCAAATTCTCCCAGACTAGCTTATTACCATAGAATTCATCACAAAAGCTTGGATCCACTCTACAACAAGCTCCTCCCATGGCGGATTGCAACAAAATACACACAACCTACTCTTTGTTCTTCTGCACAGAAAGGGTTAAGTGAACATACTAGAAGAAAATACAAAAAATACCCACAATTCGTGTGAGCCTGACAAACCCAGTACTACCAACCTTCAACTCCCAACCCATGATCTAAAAATAATCTAAAAAATAATAATTAGACAAGCAGGCACTGAACTCAAAGTACAAAAAACCACCAAGGATGAAATAAAATAATTTATCTCTCCCTATAACCGCTTCCTTGACATCACATATGGTCATAATTAGAGATATTATAAAGATTAAATGGCATTGAATCATAATTATTCCAATAATTACGAACCATCACACCTATATTTGCGAACCCATTAGCAAGTGAGTTTGCCTCCCAAAAAACATGAGTAATTCTCACCTCAGAAAAAGAATTAATGATAGATAAAGCATCATTAATCAGTTGAGCTATAGACCAGGATCATGAACTAATCTTTAGGAGACAATTTATGATGTTTAGGGATCCCCTTCTAACCAAAGTCTAGTGAACTCTGCTTCTCTAGCCAATAAGAGGCCATGATAGGCTACTGCTACCTCTACAAAGTGATTTGTCATTAAATGATATTATGTTTATTAATATTTTGATTTATAAATAATTGTCAAATTTAAAGTAAATAATATAATTTTACAAATTAATAATATTCAAGATACTTTTATGTCATTATATAGTAGCTCTCATTGTAATAACTTTTAAAAGTCAATCAATAATATCTTTAGGCATTTATCATTCTTTATAAATATATATAAAAACTACTAGACACTTGTTTATATATTTGGTTGAAAATATATATATTAAATTTAAAGTAGGATTCAATAAGAATTCAAATATTTGACAAAAAAATTAAATATATCATTTAAAACTAAATTAAATGTTGACTTTAGAAAAATAGATATTGGTATTATTTTTAAATACTTTTTAATTGATTAAAAGATACCATTAATATAATAATTTGAAAATTGAAAAATGGTAAACTTAAAAATATACTTGAGATTGTGACAATTTAATTGACATGTGTAAAATGAGATAATTATTGTATTGAGTGTGGTGTACATGTATGTAGTTATTTAATTAATTTGTTAGACATGTATTTTTGTAGTTTTATATCTATTGTGCATGTCTTAAATTATAATTTTATTTGTACATTTATATTGTATTATTCCTAAATTTTTCATTTTTTATGATTTTTTTTGTTTATAAGGGTAATGATGGGTTTTTGAAAGGGTCCAAACCCTTTTACATAGGCAAGTTCAACTATAGTAGTGAAGCCAAACACATAACAATGCAATATTAAGAAGAGATGACAACTCTAGGTCTAAAAGCTAATAGTTATAAACAACACAAAGATATCTCATATATTGAGACTAAAGAAAACAAAGAAAAAATTAGCCAATAATCTCACCTCGCAACAATTTAATTTTGTTCTTCACATTAATAACTCTGATTGCTTCTCCCTTAAGCATCACCCACCTCGACCCCCCCCCCCCTTGACAATCGAATTCCAAGAATATGTTGATGCCTTTACCTATTCTCACAATTCTCCTCTCATTCATCATATGTCATCTTTGTATGTGTCAAATGTGTTTTCCTCTTACTATCATTCCTTCTCTTTTCCCCTCAAAATCCTATTTCTGAGGTGTCAGGTGTCTCCTCAACCCCCTACTTTGCCTCTTTCCTTAACCAACCCGGACATTACTACCTAACACCTCATGACTCTACTTCTCTCCTTATTTGCAACTTTCACTCTTCGATGCACTCGTGTCCTTTAGCAATTCAAGATTGGAAAAATAAGCTTGTGGTTAATTTATCTAATGCCCCCTTAGAACCCCTTACTTTTAACTTCCTATAAAGAGGTCTTAGCTTTGCCATGGCCCCTCGCTTTTTTCCCCACATTGACTATCTCATTGAAATTGAGAATGTGGTTCAAAATCTCCCTTTGGATGTTGCTGAAGAAGTTAGACAAGATTGTGCCATGGCTCTTAGAAATGCTAAACCACCTAGATGCAACATTCCATGTGTTGAGTCTCTCACCTTCATCAAGCTAATGGAAAGTAATGATCTAATCATTTCCAAAGCTAACAAAGGCAACACCGTATTCATCATGGGTGGATTTGATTACATCTCCAAAATGTTGAATCTGCTTTCTGCTACCAGTAGTTATAAAATTGTTTCCTACAATCCATGCTCCAAAATTTTCAAAAAAAGTCAAATTTTGCATGTCTTGCTCCTCCTTTGATGATGCAACCAAGAAGCATCTTTTACCTTCTAAATAAGTGACCTCTCGCATTTATGGAGTTTCTAAAATTCACAAAGTTGGCATTCCTCTTAGGCCTATTGTTGACACCATAGGTTCTCCTAATTACAAGTTGGCCTCCTTCCTCGCCAAGTTAATCCCCTCACTCGTGGGTAAATCTGACTCCTTCATCAATGATTCCTCCCATTTTGTCCAATTTATCCAAGACACTAGATTAGAAAGTAGAAAAATATTAGTGAGATTTGGCATTGTCTCTCTCTTCACCAAGGTTCCCATTCCTGATGCTATTGAGATCATCAAGCGCAAGGTTAATGGCAAGATTGCCTCCCTAGTGGATTTATGCTTAAGATCAACTTTCTTCTCTTTCCAAGATGTTATCTATAAGCAGGTTGATGGTGTGGCCATGGGTTCCCCTCTCTCTCATATCATTTCCAACCTTTATATGGAGCATTTTGAAGAAATTTCCCTCAAGTCTTCCCCCCTCAAACCAAGATGGTGGAAATGATATGTGATGACACCAATGTTTGTTGGCCTCATGGCCTTAACAAGTTAGAACAATTTCATGCTCACCTAAACAACATTGCTCCTTACATCTCCTTTACTAAGGAACTTGAATCTAATAACCAATTTTCTTTCCTAGACATGTTAATCCTCAAAAAATTTGATGGTTCCCTAGGTCATCAGGTTTTCCGCAAGGCTACCCTCACTAATTTATACCTCCACTCATCTTCCCACCATCACTCGACCCAAAAAATTTATTTTCTCAAAACATTGGCCACAAGGGCCTACTGTGTTTGTGACCATGAAAACTTAGATCAAGAATTGGACCATCTATGTTTTGTCTTTAGGTTGAATGGGTACACCAACAAGCAAATCTCCAAAGCCCTCAACCAATCCAAACATCGGTTCCATTCTAACTTCATCTCTATTTTCCCCCAACCTGTTTCTCTCCTTTTCACCACCTTACCATTTGTTGAAGGAATCTCCCACAAAATCTCAAAAATCCTTCTTAAAAGGGCCTATGTTGTTCCTTCAAACCTTTTTCCACATTAAAAAAATTCCATCCCTCCTCTTAAAGACTCCAAAGATATCTTTCTAGACTTAGGGGTCTACAAAGTTGCTTGTTTGTGTGGTACGCCTTATATTGGTGAAACGGGTTGATGTTTCAACACCAAAATCAAAGAGCACAGTGCCGACATCTTACATGATTGGGTTATTAATTTTTTCCTCACTGAGCACTCCTCTTCAACCAAGCATCATATTTGTCTTGAAAACACCAAAATTTTGTGCAAAGAAGATAATTTTCACAAGAGGAAGCTCAAGGAAGCCATTCAAATCTTAAATCACCCCATGAACCTTAATCGTGATGAAGGATGGAGTCTTAGCCTCTCTTGGCATCCTCTTCTATATGACCTCTTAAACCACCATAAAGCCCATCCTTGACCCCCTTTTCTTTTTTCCCCATTCTTTCTCCCCCTTTTTCGGTTCCCTTCCTGCTTGTCGGTTTGCGTGGTTTCTTGTGCTTGGGCCCTTCCTCCTTTGTCTTTCCTGTAGTCCTTTCCTTTGACCCCCCCCTCCTTTCCTTCTCCCAGTCCCTAGTGTTTATTTCTCTTTGTTTTTTGTCAAGGTTTGCAGTTTCTTGCCTTTTTAATCTAGTGCTTAGTGGAATCGCATGTCTCTCTCCTTTTATTTGGTGAACCTTCTTAGTTTTTCTTAGTTGTGGATTCTTTCCTTTTTTTGTAATTCTCCTTTGTTCTCTTTATTGGTTGATTTTTTAATTTGAGATTTTCTTTGTAAGTTTGTTCTTGTTTTTTATGCCTCTCTTTCTTTTCTAATGAATTTTTCTTTCCCTCATTCTTTTTTATTTTTATTTTTTGTGCCTTGTTCTTGTTTTTGTGCCTCTTTTTTCTTTTCTAATGCCTTTTTCTTTCCATCATTCTTTTTAACTTTTATTTTTGTGCCTTGGCACATTTATTTACTCTTTTATATATTATTCATTGTGCCTATGTGTATCTATGAATCTTTGCATTTTTGCATTTATTTTCTTGATTGTAATTTAGCATTTGCCTCTTTTCTTGTTCTTTTGTTCTTGCATTTAATTTTTTGCATATATTCTCATTGATTATATATGCTTATACTTGATTGCATACATTTTATAATATAGTATTATATTAGATCATATTCTTTCTTTTTTAGGTTATATATTCCAAGAAATATGTTTTGCCCCCTTTTCTTTGTTGTTATTCTTTGATATTCGCTCTTTGATATATATATAATTCTTAGTGATTTTATATTGTTGGCACGCATATATGTATTGGTAAATATATACTTACTTATTCCATCTTTTTATTCTAGAGCTTTGCATTTTATAATTTTCCTTCCTCCACTTATGTTTTAATATTTTGTTATTCTTTTTTGTGTATATAGAATTATAGATGCATTTGTATATATATTAGCTCAATTAAATATTTTCTTTTAAGTGCATATAGATCCATATATTTATATTTTTATACTCATTTACTTTCATACATTTTTTAGTTTTTCTTATTTTATAGCAATAATAATGTAGGTAACTTTTCTAGTTTTTTATTCTTAATTTATATTCTTATTTTTATTCATATTTAATTTTATTTTTTTCATTTACATTTTTTGTCTTATGTGCATGTATCATTTCTATTTTCATGTTTTATATTCTTTTATTTAGATATGCATATGTAAGTGTTAATATATATAGTTTTTCATGATTATATATTTTTTAGTCTTCTTCTTTCTTGTTTTTATATTCAACGCATTCATTCATATATATATATATATATATATATATATATATATATATATATATATATATATATATATATATATCTCTATATATATAATATATATATATATATATATATATATATATATATATATATATATATATATATATATATATAATATATATCATAGACTTTATATATAGTTTTCTCCTCTTGTGTTTTAATATATTGTTATACTCTTTTGAATATATAAATACATAGATGCATTGTATTTGTAAGCTCAACCATATATCCTTTCAAGTGCATATATATAGATTCATATATTCATATGTATATTTTCAAGCATATTCTTGCACTCTCTATTATATCAATATATTAATATATAATTTCATGATTATGCATAATCTCATATATGCATATTCTCATATATATTATCTCATATTCTCTCATATATACTTAGGTGCATATTTCCTTTCCTTTTTCATCTTTTATATTCGTGTGTGTGTGTTTGTTAAAAAATATTTGTTTTTTATTTATTCTCTAACTTCTGCTCATTGTTATTTATTAAATATATCTTAACCTTTTTATACTTCTTGTCATGCATATATGTATTTATATTTGTTTAGTTATCTTTTTCTTCTATTGTTTTGCAATTTATATATTTATATCATGTTTCCCCTTCTTTTTTAATTTATTGATATTCTCGTTGGCATAGATAGATATTTTTGTTATTTGCATTCTTTTTAAATATCTTCTTTTAAAATCGTCTTTTGTTTTTCATGATTATGTTTATATATATATATATATATATATATATATATATATATATATATATATATATATATATATATATATATATATATATATTCTCTTATTCTCTCATAAATATTCTTTCATATTCATTCATATATATAATCTCATATATGCATATTCTCATATATATATGCATATGTTCATATATTCTCATATGCACATTCTCTTTTATATATTTTTTCATGATATATATATTTTTTGTTTTGTATTTTATATTTGTATATTCTTCTCTTCTTATGTTGTAATATATTGATATGTTCTTTTGTATATATAGATACATAGATGCATTGTATTTGTAAGCTTAATCATTTATCCTTTCCAAGGCATATATAGATTCACATATACATATTTATATATACAAGCATATTCTTACATACTCTCTTTCATAAATAATTCTCAATAATTTTATATAGCAATAATAGTGTGGACAATATAAATTGTAGCATTTGTATTTTTAGTTTGCTTTCTTTTTATTTCATATATAGATATATATTTTATCACTTGCATATCCTCATAATCTTTTCATCCATCTATAATTTATTTGGCTCTATTCTCAAGTAATGCTTATATATATATATATATATATATATATATATATATATATATATATATATATATATACATTTATGCATACATACATACACTTTATAATTTTGTTGCTTAATATTTCTATGTTCATATATTCTTAATGTTATGTTATATTTTGACCTTCATCTTTTTTTTCTTCCCTCTTTATTTTGTATTTTCATTGGTTTTATTTGTTCTCTTAAAGTTGATTTATTTTTAGGTGTTAATAATTTATTTTCTTTTTTTCCTTTTATCTTGGGTTTTAATTTTTTAATTCCTTTCCCTCATGGGGAGTGTCTCACCCCTCTCTTTCCTATGTCCATCTTCTTAAACCAATTTGGCCTACAACTAATCATCTAGATCATTCTTTTCAACTGTTTATCTTGATGATGGATCATTATGTGTGATTTGAAACGTTACGAAAAAATGAGCACACAATCAAATCCAAAAGTAGCTAAATTAATTCACATATGGATTGTGGAAATCTAATTGCATTGAAAAAAAAAATCCAACAATACACTAGTCAGGTGGCTTAAACCCATATAGATCTAATAGCCTTGGATACTAGTAGCAATATCATGCTCGCTAAATTATAAAAACCCTTCCTAGTCAATCTTTCTTTTCTAGCTACTACTCTTAATTTAGAGGAATTTAAAGGGCTACTTGAGACTCTGTTACTAGAATTACATCTAGGAAATTTGGATCCTCAAACTTTCTCATTTTCTTGGATGAAGAAGGATACTATATGTAATATGGACCGCTTGTGAAGAGTTGGAAACCTCCAAGGCACTAATCCCATCAACCATTTTTGCAATCCTTACATTAGTACAGACTAAGTTATCCGCAAGGTTAAGCCTTATCGTTAAAGGGAAAATCTCAACCCCTTTGTTCACCTCCATAAGGTTGACCACATCAAGCTTTGTCAAAGGAAACACCTTTGCATTCTCTTAGCAAAGACAAGACTTGTTTTGATCCTTCACTCTCCATAAATTTTGCCTCCTTTTATTGATATGGCAATAATTGAGTGGCTAGACTTGTGGTACTTTTGATTGTTTATTTTATTATAATTAACAATATTCAATTTAAAAATAAAAGTATAGTTTATTATATTAATCAAGATATTTTTAAACATCACCAAATTCATTAATCATAAATGAACTACATGGTTAATGAAAATAAGACAACTATTTATCACCTTTTTTTTTGGTAAGTAAGTTGCAATTTAGGGACTGCTCCATGTATTAATCAGAAAAATTTACATGACTTTACTTGGACACCTACCCTTTTACATGACTTTACTTGGACACCCACCTTTTACAATGCACAAAAACTAAAGAAACAAAATCTTTATGACATTATCTTCTAATTTATACTCATCTATTATCATATTAGAATCAAGTAATAACAAAATCCCAGACCTATTACTATTTACTTCATATCATTTACATGTTGTATTATACTATTCTACTATTCACAATACTCTTCTATTACCTAACCCGTTTGTTCCTATTCTTGATTTATGAACTCAAACATCCATTCTAGCTCAAAGTTAGGCTCAAGATTTATATGATTTTCTTCATTAAGGAACCACCTTTCACCGTCTTGTGTTGATGTTGCATGAGGGTGGCTGTGCTGAAGTTCAAGAGGAAAGGGAACCATTAAACGACAACCCCATTTTCCAACAATATTTGAAAGTCCTTTGAAATAGGAAAGCCAACTCCTAGTCTTGCCGCCTATAGGTAGAACCTCCTCCAAATTACCAAAAAAATATCTTTTACCAATGCTAGTGTGAGGACCTGAACCGTGTCTTTTAACTCCCCCAAATCTAACAGAGAGGCCACAAAACAAGATGATATGTCTTTGTTAACACCTATGACGATTATCTGTGACCATAAAATTATTGCCCAACACCCACTTCACTGCCAACAGTATGAGCCTATGATGAGATTTAAAAACCATCTTCAACCTGTGGTCAAAAATCTCACCGAGGAAGGCCATCTACCTTTGAGAACACACCAATCTTATGGGGGTATCCGTTATTGTAATATTGAGATGTCTCAGAAAATATTTGGAATTATTTTATTCCCTATCCAATCCAATTAATATAGCTCTTGTTCAAGCCATTTCGCATGGTCCATCCAAGCCAAACGTGCGAGTAATGGCTAAGTGAACTTAGAATAATTTCTCCAACCATTATATCTCCCTCGAACTATGAGGAAAAATTATTATCTTGCATTTTGTGATCCTCTGTATCTTTCCAACACTTGGCAAAGGCCTTCCAAAGTGGCATGAAGAAAATGAATCATCGTAGTTGCTCACCTTTGAAAGAAAGCCACCACATGCTAATCAAAACCAAGCTCAAATAATCATGTGTCCTATAACAAATCATGATTACTGTGGCATCCACTAGATCGTATCACTTAGGCTCCAAAATGACTTGGTCAACACCATCAATTGTCATATTAGCGAGTGTGTGCCCTTGTTAGCCTTAGAATATACATGATTTGCTATGTTGGTCTCTAACTTGGAAATTAGTTCTAGTGCCACATCAAGAAAAGACTTTAGTTTTCAACCTTGCTTTTTTTTTTCTAATATAGTGTTTATGACTATAGTCAAATCACTCTCAATTTCCATATTAGTGATTTTATGTTTTAAACACAGTCTTAGACCAAGAATGAGAGTCTGCAGTTCATCCTTATTGTTCAATCCCTTCGGAAGTTTACTTGATGTTTTGAAGATGATTTGACCATTCCAATCCCATACTATATGTTCGACTTGAAAACAATAGGGTTACCTCTTGATGATCCATCAAAGTTCATCTTATGCCACCCAAATTGAGGCGGTTACCATTTTGTCTTATCTTGATTGATTTGGGACTCCAATCCACCAACCCCAATAACACGAGAACTATTTATCACTTTTTACTATGAATAAAATATAAAATTATTATTGACTATTGAACAATTAAAATAAATAATGTTTACATAAAAATATATTTGAGGGTCAAAGGCTTGCAACACAATTGGTTGACTGTGATTGGTGAGGGTGACGATATGTTTCTTGATTATGACATCTACCAAGATGATGAGAACTATTCACGTTCCATTTTTGTCATATTTTAATCTTTTTTCATATGCCTCCATATTCCATTTCCATATCATATGTATATCATTTTGTCACTTCTATGCTCTATATATATATATATATATATAATTGGGGTGGGGATCACAATCCGTGGAGCACTTGCCAAATTTTAGCTATTAATAATTTATTTACTTTATTATCTATGGACCAAGAATATCTTGCTATATTAATTTATTGTTGTAACCTCCAATATTTTAGTTTTATATTCTATAGTGACTGCTAGCCAAAATAAGCAGTGCCGCTGCATGGGGACATGCCCTAAGCTGTGAAAAAAAATGGAAGGTTGAAAATAAATAGTGGCTGCATATTGAAAAAACTGATAAGTGACTCAATAAATAAAAAATCATCTTTTTTATTTGCCTCCAATTTTTCCCTCCAAATTTTATATACTAAAATTATAATTAATGTTATTTATTCATACATATAAATAAATAATAGCTGCAGATTGATTGTTTAAAGGTCACCAACCCCACAAATTACTGCATGGAGCCCTGCCCTGCCCTGCCCCTAGTTAGAATGCAACTACCTTAAGCTTTGGGGCTCCACAATTTTGAAACTTCAATTCAAATTTTGGAGTGGCAAATGAAACTCAGATTTATCGGTGAAAACGACCTGAAATGGCTAAATACAGTGTCTTGGATTCACACGACAATGGTGGCTTAAAACTTCACTTCTGTGCAAACGCATGGACTGACGTTTACAGCGAGTCTTAAGATACAAAACCACGTTTCTTTTTATTCAAAAAGATTTGAAAATTGATTCTTTCATACAATAATAAAAAGGTAGCGTGGGTAGAAAGTTACCTACTTTTATTTTTAAAAGATTTTGAAATTTTAAAAATAGAGTAAAATGTTGACCAATTTTAATAATGTGGGATGTTGGCCAATTTTGTTTCTCCTAATTCTTGGCAGTTCTCGCAACGCAACATCGACTTGGATATTACGCGTTCAGAGGAAATTATTAATGGCGGGCTTACTACAAACCGTCAAGCCAATAACATTTGTTACAGGGAATGCAAATAAGCTTGAAGAAGTCAAAATGATCTTAGGCCAAACCATTCCTTTGCGATCTTTGAAGCTAGACTGTAATTACCTCTTACACATTTCAATTCATTTGATCTCGTTATTACTATTTTATCTCGTTTTATACCAGCAGTTGCACCACTGAGGCAAAGTTTTTCTTTCTTTTGGTTTTGTAAGTTTAAAGAGATTTTAGTTTGTTTAAATAAACGAAGCTAATTTCACTACATTGTTTATAAAAGCCGGTAGATAAATAAAGCCTGTAATATATCAAGGCCATTTTGAGAAAAAAAATCAGGAGGGTTTTGTTCAATTTAGGTGTTGAACAAGTGTTGTATTTTTTATTTTTAATGAGTAGGATGGGGATGTAAATTTTTGGATTTTTTTTCATTTCTATTCATGTTTTAGAAGATTATGTTTATTTTTTACAGGATTCGTGTTGATGAACAGTAAAACAAATGTGCTGAATTTTTTAGTACTGAAATTTTACTTGTAAATATTTTTACTTTTCTTAAACAATATTTATCAAGTTTATTTTCTCTACAATTGTCACAAGTCAGAGTCTTGGAGGGAGATGCTCTTTGGAAAGAACTAGTTAAATTTCGCATCAAACCACCTCAGCTGGTCAATCTTGGGGTACTATGAGTTGGAAAAACAAGATTCTTTTTGTGTGTGGTAAACATCCAATTCTTGAAATCCAACAACTTGTTACTCTTGAACTTTGTAATCTGCTATCCCTAGATTGTCATGCTAACTTTTTGAATGATTGATGATGGCCTGACGCGTGCAACATCTGCTTATTTCCCCTTAGATCCATCTACAAACAAATCCTTCCTCCTATCATCGTCACATCCCATCTCAATAAGAAGTGGCATTACTCTTTTCTCTGGTTCAAGTGGAATAAGTTCAGCCACCAAATCTGGAAGTCCAAAGCTAACGCTCAGTCTAGCTCTTAGCATGGAAACTTCTTCATGTTAAACTTCCTATCGACAACTGCCTTAAATTTGTTTATCCTCAGTCCACCTGTCCATTTTGTGCAAAAATGAAATCCATAAAACATGTCTTTTGGCTCTGTACACATGCCTGTAATTTATGGCACTTGTTGTTCACCTCTCTGCCTGCAACATGGACTTGGAAATCAACTCTCTTGGGTGCTTCCCCTTCCTGGGTGTAGACAAGTGATTATCAAACTCCTCTAAAAATTCCATTGTCTTGCTGTTTTCTCTAACACCATCCTCCCCTCTCAAATAGTACTGTAAATGATATTTGTGCTAATTTATCCCTCCAAATTGGTAATCTGCAAACTGTTCAGCTTTTCATTGTTCTTAATGAGACCTTACACAACCTCCTTCTATAGCTGCACACAATTAATGAGGGCATCGGAGGTTCGAATCCGTCATGTGCCCTGTTTAACCCCAACCTTCAGCCTAACAGCCCACTGTCTGGTATGCTCTCACTTTTTGAGTGATCTTTAGTAGTGGAAACATTCGGTTTGTCTGGTACGCTGAATTGTCTCATTAGGAGGGGAAAAATCCATCAGCTTTTCTGGAGTCGTCTTCCCTGAATATTTGCTTGGGAAATCAGTAGAGAAACAGAGAATGGTCTTTCTTCAGGCATCACAACCTTGGCTTGGTGGAGTTATGAGAAAGGACTTGATAGGCAAACTTTGACTTATTGTGCTAAGACTGCTAATAGATTGATAGTGTACTGTGTTGGCATGTGTATTATTGTTGCGCTGGAAATGCAGTACTTTTCAGTCTTACAGAAGAGAAGACATATTTTCCAGCTAATGCCCATTTAATTGGTTACCGAAGCTCTTAATTGAGTTAATTCACAGGCGCTCAGGACAGCTAACTCGGAGTTTAAAGATTGCAGTTTACTCATTGTTCGGTGCTGGCTCGTGTTAGAATACATCTGTTCATTTCAGGAACTTTTTGAGTGCCTTTCGCAGGCCTCAATTTTATACCTTGTGTTTTTCATGGATATGATTTGGCATAGAATGTAGGACAGCAGCTCACTGTCTGTTGTTTCTCGGCTTTTGACTGCTGTCAAAAGCTTCTATCTTTTGCTTTCTCAGTTCTAAATTTCTGTACCTCTGTTTTGTTTCATCCAATAAATTAAAAAAAAAAAAACTTTTCATCCGGTAAATTCTATTGACGAGCAAATTTTAGACCATGGAGGAGGTCGCAGAGAAATATCGCCCCTGAGAGAGCAGTTACATGGCAGAAGCTCTAGAAATGAGATTTCTACTAGGGTTTTGCCCTTTCGATAGCTCGAGTACAAAAAAATTTGTCCAAGACTTCAAAATATAAGTCAGAAAGATTAAAAAATTGGCGCCAGGTATTTATATTCCAACAGAAAAAAAAAATAGCATACATATGTCAAAGCCGATTTTATTCAAACGATTTTAATAGATCTACTTTAAGCTTCCTCGTTACACATGGTTTTGTGATAATGCATTAGGAATACTAAGACAGTAATCGTGATTAATGCCTTTACCAGAATTATTAAATGGATTGCGCGCTACTTAAATCACTGGACAACCCAACAATTTGAGCTTATACTAAATAACTAGTACGAAAACAGCTGACTGTTAAAAGGGTAGTGATACCTACCTAAATATCAACACCCCTGAATCACGCTGCAAGAAATAGAGTACTTTTAGTGGCCAATTTCCAACAATACTTCAGGACTAG
Source organism: Sequoia sempervirens (assembly GCA_007258455.2). NCBI lineage: Eukaryota > Viridiplantae > Streptophyta > Pinopsida > Cupressales > Cupressaceae > Sequoia > Sequoia sempervirens. The sequence continues at coordinate 16,374,403 of VDFB02179234.1, forward strand.
AATGCACGCCACTTAAATAACTGGACAACCCAACAAACTGAGTTTCTAGTACATAACTACTACAAAGAGCTAAGACTGTAGAAAGGATTGTGATAGCTACCTAAATATCGACACCCCTGAAGCATTCTGCAGACTGTCCCCAAAACAAATAGAGTACTTTCATAGATAACATACTTCAGGATTGTAATCCAGATGAAACAATAGACTGTCTTCCATACAAACTCACGATCAATATTATGGAGTATGGATATTGCTGGGTTTGACCACCTGAGCTGCTAAACAACAAAGCTTAGAGAATTTATATATTTTTTAAACCAGTTGGAAGTCTGAGGTAAATATTAATTCTTGCTATTCTACAATTTGTAAGTTAATGATTCCTTTATTCTGCAAATGCTCAGGCAATAACGAATTGCAGTAGCCATTAGAGAACATTTGATTCCATAGTGGGTGAAAGCCATTGAGATAAACAGGGTATTGAAAAAAATGCGTCAGATTATTGTCTACCAATCATAGGCATCATGAGAGATCTTCAACACTCAAATTGTTTTGTAATATACTCATCCCGCGAGTTAAATTGGGATTTGGATGCAAGATTTTTTTATATCAATTTTTATTCGAACTGAGCTAAAAGGATGATGCAGAATTAGACTGACCTATGCTCCTCCTCCCAAAAAAAAATCTTTTCAACAGCACCGAACATCCCTTATATCAGAAAAAGGAATCTCCTAAAATAACCACCAACCCCCACGATCCCATCCTCTATTTACTGTTGTGGCAGAATTTTAAATGCCTTTTTGTACCGCTCACTGTTCCACTAAAGATTATTCTTTTATGGAGATACCTTGTAACTGCCGCTGATATTTAATTACTCCCAAATTCACCAGCGAGGAATCACTGAATGGTTTCCATCAAAAGAATACATCAACAATAAGGGAAAGCTATCTAAATTCTATTACGTCACTATCCTAAGATCACAGTCTGAGGGCCAAGAACTTAGTAGCAGTTGTCTTTCAAACCATAGCCTCTTGTTTTATTGTGCATACAAGTACACTACTCTTGAGGGATTATTTTCAGAATTTTAACACATTAGAAAGACAACATTCCTAATTTGTTGTACAAAATCAGTTATAAATATGTCCATCTATTATAGACCAACGACTGGTAACTGTTAGTACCAAGGCTAGTATAAGCACTGTACAGCTAAGTCCAACTGCTACTCTCCCTACTAAAATTTCCTCTCATTGGTTAGTTTCTTTGCAATAGCAATAAGTAGCTAAATTTAGTGTAGACACGAATCTGATATAGTCTCAAGTACAGCGTTTTAACATATCATATCAAGTGCAAGGTCCACAGAAACCTCAACTGACAAGTAAGTCTCTGTTTCATTTTTTCAAGAGATTGTAGTATTATAACCAGTTCGTTTGCCCCAGTCTCAATTTATTGTAGTAATATTTATCTGTAAGTTAGGTCTAGATGTCAGGAATAGGCATTACTATCTATTATTTCACAGAAGTATGGAATTATGTTGTTAAAATATTTTAAATCCTCGAGTGGTTACAACTACTGAAATTAACAATCCATACCACAGGGCTCGTACCTTGCATGATTTTTGTAAGGTAGAATCTTCTTACTTTGTGCATCAAGTTCTTCATTTTTTAACATGCGACCAACTAAGAAACTGTTTTCCATTCTATACATTCTATACATAACTAATTGGGACAAGTACTTGATAGATCTATATTAGAATTTTAGTTTTAGTATTTTAGCCTCTTGAAGAATTTATATGCATTAAGATCAAGTCCACTATTGCACATTTAGCAAGTGGAAATAGTAAACACACTAAGCATAAAGTTCCATATCTTATTATGCTATGGGGATTTCTTGATTGAGTATTTTTTTGGGGAGGGGTGGGGTTTGCGCATTGTGTTTCACTGAGAGGTTCTTGTGTTAGATAGATTTTGGGGGGTTTCATCATGATTCCAATTGTTTGGTTTCACCCTTTGGTTGTGAGTTGATTCCATGGAACGAATACTCCTAGTTTAAAGGGATCAAGAATCATTGCATACAAATAGATCTCTTACTCACACTATATGGCATGATTCATGAGCAAAGAATTTTTAGACAAAAAGTCTAAATGGTATAATAACAATGACACAATCTGTAGACTAATTTGTTGTACTATTCCTAAATATTTGAAACATCACCTTGGGCACACCAAGTGTCCTTATACTACTTAGGCCATCACCCAGCAGTTGTTTGGAAACCCCAATTGTTGTCCATATAATAGTGATGCTTTTGGGAATGTCAAGCAGGCATCGGCTTTCATGAGTTCTTTGTTGATGTTTTGACAATTATCCTATCTAGTCTTTTAGACACTGCCAACTCTCTTTAGCAAAACCACTCATGTCTACAGGATTCAATTCACATAGATGACTGCATACAATATATCTCATGCTTGTTTATAAAATATCATCTTGAGGATCTTGTAGAATCCTTTGTTCATACTCAGCCATTCGGTGTGGACAGTTTTCAGGATATACAACATAATCATTTGAACCTTCAAGTTCTTTTATCAACTGAGGTTATAAAGACATGTGTTGAGAGTCCCTCACCATCGTTTCCTATTGCTACCAAGTTTCGTGTTGCTTCTTTGAGGCTTCCAATGATTTAGTGCAGCAAGACCATCATTATCTTCTTTACGTAACAAATTGGGACAAGTACTTGATAGATCCATCAATTTTGTTTTGTGAGTTGCTTCTTTTAGACTTGGAGGACACTATTGAGGACTTGAAATTCCTCTTCAATGAAAATACCACAACATCTATTATCTCATCTTCTTGGGTTCTTTTTCTTTCTCCACCTATTCCTGCTTCCATTATGGCACATTTCGTAGTTCATTAGTCCTTAGGTTTGACTCCATCACCATTGACACCTTTTGCAAAAGTATTGGATACTCATTGGTGCAGATCTCTTACATAGTACCTAATTTCTCTTATCAGTATTTGTCATAGCATAGCAATGGTTTGGAGAGTCTTGATCAGTTTCTAGAAAGATCATCTTCATTTTTGGTTCTTGTTCTACAACAATTCCACATGAACAAGCAGCTTCTAGAGACGTATATTTTGAGTTTTCTTCCCTCATATTCCTTTTAGGAATGGAAAGGTCTTTTGCACTTGTTGTTCAGTTTGTTTGTTTCTAAGGAGAGAAATATTTTCTAGTGTCCATAGATCAACTTTGTAATTTATTGTTGAGCATTTACCATTAGTGCAGGAGAGTACACTTTGAGGGGGGCTGCATGGTCTCACTTCTTCTCTCTTGTTTGGAGTGGGAGGTTTCCTCACATGAGGTTTTATCCTTGTCAGTCTTTCAAGCAGAATCATCCAGCCCTACTCTCTTCTTCCTCTCTTTGGAGGGATTTTTTCATTCTCATATAAGGGAGTTTCCTCCTCTCTTCTTTTGGGGGAGATCATTTTACACATGGGTACATAACATTGCTACACATTTGCCAAAACCCATTCCATCTATTTTACCCAGCTAAGCTACACTATGGGGGTTGTTGATGCATATTTATTTTCTTACATATGATTTATTTATTACATTAGCATGCATCTACAACAAGCTTACTTAGGTAGGTATCTTCTTGAGTAGCTTGTATAGTGTATTTGCATTATGTGAGGTATACTTTCCTTGTTTGGTGGAGTTATACTACCCGTGTGTGACTACATCTCCTTTATCTCGTACTTGTACATTCACATCTCTTGGTGGAGTATCCTATATATACCCACTTGTAGCTCACTTTTGAGCACCCTTGTTAATCCATTCGCATGCATATTGGAATGGCAGTCATATTGCATTTCTGCAATCTTTAGTTCAACTTTTGCTATTGTGGCTTGTTCATGTCATTAGATTCGGGGAGGTTTGCCCCATTGACAAATCTTACAAAATGTCATTGTAGATGTTCATTGTTCAATATTAAAATAACACAATTAGTAGTCAACATTATATGGGTCTTCATTAAGAACTACATCATCATTGTTAACATTAGATGATGTGGGTAGATTGGAAGAACCACAAGCAGCCCCATTGCCACTTGCAATAAAAGTATGTTGGCTCATTGACTCCTCAAAAAGCGAAAATGGCTACAAAATTAGAGGAAATTAATTCCATTGCTTATTCTAGCAACTTTTAATCTTATTGTGGCACTACTTGTCAAAAAATGCAATATTTGTTTTTTCCCCTTCTACTTGTCAAACAAAATGCAGGTGAAAATGATCATTGATTTAGGATTTAGGATGTGATTTCATGGTAAAAAATCAAACAAAATACATTGAAATTACCACCCACCATTGGAATCACCAAGGAATTGTCCTGGCGTAGCTATAATTTCCTAAGCATGCTCATAAACAATTCCAAATGAATTTGTGCACAAAAAACCGTGCCCTAGGTGAATCAAACCCAATTCATATTACAAAACAATTAATTGTATCTAGGTAAAATTAGTTTTTTGGCTGATTTGGTAACATAAAATATATTTAAAGGAGAAAGGGCAAAGTATTCATCACAATTCATAATTTTTATACAATATATGTCTAGGTTCATATGATTTTCTAACATACACTGAAGAAGAGTCAGTAAAAGCTAAAACTAAAGGTATACCCATGTGTAAAAACAATGTTAATGCCTAATTAGATTGTCACTAAAGAAATTTGTATTCAAACATATCCAAAGTCAATCATATTTACAAAGATTCATTAAAGTTGATTGTGTTGTGACCAACACATGCTAGCTCCTTGAGCTTGGGGCCATGAGAAAATGTTTGCGGAGATATGTTTTAATAATTGCCCCTTGAATTTGCTGCATTCAAATGGAATTCTGTTTTCCTTGGGTTTTTTCTTTGCTATTGTATCTTTGTATACCTCTATGTCATTTTCTTTTCTAGGCTCTTTAACTGTCTTAATCTCAGATTGCCCCTATTTGATTTTATTTTCTTTTGTACCAAATCAATACTCATTCAAATTCTCTAAGTTTGCAAGATTGTTACATGTTTCATAATCTCAATTGTTTCTTGGTACAAGTATCAGTAATTGCACACCAATATTTGTTGTCTTAAAGTTTTTCTACTTCACAAGATCTTGCCAAGTGTTATGATCTCATGCCATCAAACATCACACGCATGTGAATGTGAAACCTAGAGTTTTCATTTTTCTATGTTTCCCAAGTCCTCCAGATCACTTCATAGATCTACTTCTTGGACAATCACACTCTCAAGTCTTCTACAATATACCTATTCCCAAGATGTTAATCTTGCAAGTTCATTTGATGCTTATCTATAGTATCTTCTTAGATGATTTGATTTTTGTAGTGTATGATATTTGCTTTGTTTGTAAGCATAGCTAAAATCTTCTAAGTAAACATGATGCTTCTATGTTTCATAATTTTGTTCTTAGTTACCTCAAGATCTTCTTGGGGTTGCCACCAATTGCCAAGACATTGATTTAATGCCAAGTGTCATAATGTTGTGTAGTGTTTTCCTGGGTTATTTTAGATTGGATTGTTTCAAAATGCAGAAAATCCTCCAAGTTCATAAGATGCTTCCATATGACATCTCCGAATTTTGTTTTCTCAAACTTATACCAACTCCGGCAAGGTTTTCAGCGATCATCCAAGACCCTGAATGTACAAGATTATACTTCATAGCAACATCTTGGGTGTTTAGTTGGGTGATTCATTTATGCTTTCTCATGATGCTCACACAAATGTTTTGGCAGTTTGATCATCTCATGATTACCCTCATTATTTGAAAATCAGTCTTTCATGAATACTTTTTCCATTAATAAAATTGGTAACTTGGACTTTGAGAAGTTTTGTAAATAGAGAAAGATCCAATAGGCTGTGGGCATTGAATAATGCCTTGGGAACTTGGATTTCACTTAAACAGTCAATGGAAGGTTTAATCTCTCATCATTTGCAAACTAGAGTTCACAAAGCTCATTGTCCTTTCTAGTTTCCTAACAAGGTTCAGACTATTGTTGTATGTGCATGTTTTGGAGAAGATTATACTTACTAACCTATAGCTATACACATAAGTTTAATCATCTTTGCTTTGAACACACCTATCCACTTTTGAAACCTGATGGAGCTTACAATTTAACACTGATTTTCCGGTGTCTTCAACCTTTTTATTTAAATTTTGATTCTTGTTTTGTAGATCATGCTTATTATAATTAATGTGCCTTTGACAAGCATCAATTGACAAATTGTGACTGATTGCATTGACTGATTTTACTTACAGTGCTTGAACTGCAGGGTGAACCTAAAGACATTTCAAAGGAAAAGGCTCGCTTGGCATCACAACAGGTCTGCTTTATTTCTTCTTATTTCAAATAATCTAGAACTATTTCATGTAAATGATATTGCTTTTTGTTGTACCCCAAAATTAAAATTTTTGTGACACTTAGATATTTTGAAGAAATGAGTAAAAGTCTTGTTAAAACTGTCAAAAAGGTCAAAATTTGGGTGTGCACGTCTTGCATGAGGGGTTAAAACGTAAAATTGTCAAATTTGGACGATCTGGGTCTGCTAAGAGCAGCTTAACCTACAAAACCCAAATCTCATTTTTTCATCCCTAAATTTTAGGAAAACTGCTATTTTTATAATTTTTCTAAAATTAGTAACGTTTTCTTGGTTTTTCTGGGTTTCTTTGGAAATGGATACTGACAAAACTTTCTAAAAATAGAAAGTTGGTCCGATAGGGTCCAAACTGATTTTGATTGGTCCAAAACACATCCATATCAGGCTGGTGCAGTCAGAATCTCAAAATAATCAGTTTTGCCCTACTGGGTCTTTTCTACTTTTTCAGAAGCATATCTAGAGCTTCGAGGTCATCAATGGAGGTCATTCGACTACCAAGCATCAGATTCAACATTCAGAACATTCAATAGAAGGTGGATTCATGAAGTTGTCACGAAGAATGGAGAATCAAAATGAAAAATCATGAAAAATTTCTAACACTGGTGACTTTGGGCGCCCCAGGTGAAAAAAGGCGCCCATCTTTTTAGGGCATCAAATGTTAGAATTAGGGTTTGTGTCTCCAGTCAAAGTTGCTCAATTCTCTGCCAGTTCCGTAACGAATTCAACGGCGCAGTCATCAGGCGATCCAATCATCCAGAATTCGAAGTGGAACGAAGGTTTCCAAACTGAAGGATGAAAATCAGTAAAAATGGCTAAGTCTAGTAAGAATGGGCGCCCCTGGTGAAGAAGGGCACCCAAGTTTTCAAGATCTCTATCAGATGAATTTGCAGATGAGTGTCTAACGAGATCTTTTCACAATAGATCCAGCTTTCCAACGAGATATCCAACACGTCAATCGGAGTTCACAGTCACCAGATATGAGGAGCTGAAAATAGGGTTCGACGAAGGCTGAAAACCAAGATTCAGAAGCAAACACAGGAAAATGAAAAATAAACTAAGTCTGGTGAAAGTGGGCGCCCCCAACCAAGATGGGCGCCCAAACTTTTGAGGGCCTAAAGTTCATTATTTTGCAGAGTTCGTCTCAGAAGACCCCTCCTCATATCTCGATAGCTTCGCGATGAGCATAACCGCCAGTCGATCCGACACTCGGAGCTCCAGATTCGACGAGATCATCTGTAGAAGAGGAGTTAATGAAGAAATTGAAGATCAGAAAAATGGCTAACTCTGGACAAAATGGGCGCCCCTGGAAGGAAAAGGCTCCCATGAATTCGGAGGTCAAGATCAAGTTTTTTGCCAGAGGTGCCTCCAGAACATCTTTCTCAGAATCAGTCAGGATCCGCCGTGAAACCTTCAGCTCTCCTGTCGGATCAATCTGCAAATGGGAAATCAGAGGCAAAGTTGGAGGTCAAAATGAAGAAAAGTTGAAAATGCTAAAATTTGGCTAACACTGGGTGAAGTGGGCGCCCCTGGTGAAGAAGGGCGCCCAACTTCTCATGCCTTAGAGATTTTTCGAAGTTTTCAAAAGTTTCAAATTTACAAGTGAAGAAGGATGGCGTCCAAATGCATTGAACTGAAGATTTTAGGGTTTTGGAAATAAAAGCAAAGAAAGCAAAACCTAATTCAAAGCCCTAAAGTCTATTTAACATCATTCTTTCATGTGATTTTCATTATTTTTGCAGGTGGCCTTCAAAGGAGAAAGTTGGAGCAGCAAGTTTGAAGAATTTTTGTGATTCAAGAATCCATAGTTGTTGGTTTTACATCAGATTTTTCAGATCAGCAATCATAAACCCTTGCTTTTTCAAGCTTTGTCATCTAGAAGATCGAATTTTTCAAGAAGGCCAAGGCATTCCATTTTTCAGTCATCTGGGTCTTTTTGTCTCAATCTTTTGAAGAATTTTTCAAGAACTTCATCAAGTTGCAGCAAGTGCTTTTATTTTGCATGTCAGTAAAAACCTCAGTGCATTCAAATTTCAACCATCTGGGTCCTTTCCAATCAGTCTTCTAAAGAAAACCCATATCACAGTTTTTTTTCAAGAAAATTTCAAAACCTAGGGTTGGCTGCTTTTTCGATCAGTCATCAAGATTTTGCAAATCTAATCAACTAGGTCCTTTTCTAATCATATTCTGAACAAAACCTGCCAACAAAACCCAAAATGCCTTTTTGATGAAATTTGAAGAAATTAGGGTTTGCTGCTTTTTTTAGGGAAAATTCAAAATTTTCAAAAACGGACAATCTGGGTTGTCTTGCATCAAAATTCTAAGCAAAACCCATATCTCAGAAAAATTTCTCAAAAAATTTGTCCATTGGAGCAAGAAAATCAGCATTCTAAAAATAGAAATCGTTCAAAACTTGTCAGAATCAAGGCGAGTTTACAGTCATTCTTCAAGTTTTCTGAAATGGAGTACACTCCCAATGTTTTCAAGACTGAATCAGCTCTCTATCACGATTACATCAAAACTGCTGAGACAGACTTGCATCATATCAAGCCGGTGTTTGATCTACACGCCTTGGAGAGAGCAAGCAACACCTCAATCAAAAACCTAGGACATTCTAGACTCCTCGCAGCAGCATCAATTCCTATATCAGTTCAAAGCCTTGAGTTCGTAATCACTTGCATTAAGCATTACAACCTGGCTACTAGGGAGATCCAGTCAGCAGATGGCAGATTGATTTGCAGTCTAAAGCCTAATATGATCAAGAAGTGTTTTTCCATTCCCCCATGGCCTGAAAGCATTACTCTCTCAAAGGGTGAATGTGAAAGGATATGGAATATGCATAAAGATAAATATAGTAAGAAGATTGCCCAGAGGTGGATGAAAGAAAAACACAAGACCTTGCCAAAGAACGTTGGGCGAGGAGAGTTTAAGGACGAAATTGCCATCATTATTACCTTGCTCAACAGGGTCACTGGCTCAGAAGATGCCACCAAGTTTCAAACTTGGATGTTTTACGCCATACCTCACATCATGAAGAAAACCGAGTTCTATGATTGGCCTACTTTGATTAGTGACTGCCTACATCAGCAAATAACAGAATACTTCCAGTTTCATGTATTCCACATGGTGTCATACCTAGTCTACCTGGTGGCCTATCAAGGTCAATTCAGAGGGTTAAACGCCGAGGGATCATTGAGTGTACAACACATATATAACTACTATCCCCAGTTGGAGTTCACGAAGTCGTTGCACCACTACAAAAGGGTGAACGAGGCCTTTCTAATGTACACTGTGCGGGACCTGGACAATGAGTTGCATGTCCGTATATCTTCAATTGCCAGGGCAGCGATGGCGGAGTGGGCTGATTGGTTTATACAGTTTCCCACTTTCACCTATCTCAGGGTCTATGGCTATTCAGGTGCCCCGCTCATGTTGCCAAGGTACCCGTCAGATGAGGTCATCTTCATGGAGTTCTTGAGGCAAGCCCATGGTGTCCACACAGTCTTGAGGAACAGAAGGAAACCCTCTATTTTCCATTAGGGTTGGGAATTTATACATGCAGGACTGTTGCAGATGCCAAGACAATAGGAGAAGAGTTAGATAAATTCGGCCTCAAATCTTATAGCGAGAGACGATCATTTGACCCTCATGGTGTCTACGCTGGCTGATTGGAGAAGAACTATGATCATATATCTGCCCTTGAAGATTTTTGGGCTAATTGTACAGATGAGTTCGAAGTGCAGAGGCATAGTTACAGCAGGCTTTCTCTCCATCAGACGAAGGATTGGTTAAATGAAGACATAGAAGGGTTATCTAATGATGATGAGGATGTGCTTCTCCCGATGTATACTCAGAAGCGAATTGAAGATCAGCCCCTACCACAAGTTAACTGGGCAAATAAAGAGTCACTCTCGGTTGAAGACAAGACAAGACAAGTCCTTGAGCATAGTAAGGTTTTCCTAATCCTTAAAAGGAAGAACTCCATTCCAGTAGCAGAGCCGCCAAAGACAATTCCCTCTTCCTCCAGAGCACAGTCCAAAGGGAAGGGTAAAAGTCAATCTCAAGAAGGCGTCAAAGGTAGTAGATCAAATAAAAATGTAAAAAGAAGGTTGGATTTCTCAGGCATAGTCATACAAGAGCAACCTACAGCTGATTTAGAAGTTCCTCCTGACGAGCCCATATCTCAGGAAGAAGCAGAGGAGCCACCTTCAACACATGTTTTTGTACCTTTGAGAAGTTCTTCACCGATTCACATTGATCTTGATATTGAAGATGATGAAGAAATTGCAGTAGCACCTCCTAGGGAAGTTAGTAAAGATACTACTGTATCTTGGCTTGAGAACTCCTTAGGAAGGGTAAGAAGAAGGCCTTCATATCAAGTGAGTGTTGATGATCTCGATAACATCTATCAGGAACCTCCTAAGAAGAAGGCAAAGAAGCAAGTTCACTTTGATAGGAATCCAGATAACGAGATAGTCATGGAGACTGCATTGCCCCCAGAAGACAAGAACAGGGATGAAGTGAATATGGATGATTTCGTCATGGTCAAGGCTAATCTCGGTAGAAATACCAGACATGCAAATTTGAGTCTCTTCAAAGTTGTATCCGAAAACCTTCAGGAAAGAGTGCTCAGAGATGGAGAAGACAAGGCAGCCCTCAAGGCTGAAAATCAGCAGCTCAGGCTTTTTATTTCTAACCTTGTCCGTGGTTCTTCACAAGCAACCCAGTTGCTGCCCCAGGTCTTGGAGACACCAGCTGATCACTCTCAGTTAAGACAGCTGGTCATATGTGGGAAAGAGACTCAGGAGTGGATCGAGAGCTTCATTGTCAGAGGAAAGGAGATTTTGGCACGGATGTTCCAGTTAAGAGAAAACGCTCATGAGCTACGTCAAGGCATCCAAGGGTTTGAACAAACATTGGCTGAAGTAAAACCGAGACATGAGATCATCATTGTTGATTTAGACACGGCTTACGGTTCAGCAGTTTCAAGAGAACACAATAGTCAAATCCTTGCCTGGAGAGAGCGTCATGTTTTCAAAGTTAAAACCTATGAGAGGATATCCGAAGAATTCATCGCCTTCAGACAAAGGGTGATTGAAGTTCTCCTTTTCATTGGTAAATTTATCATAGAGATCCCTTCTCAGTACAGTCTTGAAGACGGTTCTTATGTCGGGCTTGAGGAAGTGCAAGATCAGTTTCAGAGTGTTGTTCACAGTTGTAGTCCAGTTGGCGGAAGGATAGGTCATATTTCGATGATGTCAGCAAGGTTCGAGAAAGCGGCCAATGAGGTCGAAGATTTCCTGAGATCTATTGCAGATGCTGAAGACATTCTTGAAAAGCGGTGTTTTGCTATTGATAGCATAGATGCACCGAATCGGGACACAATCTCCAACTTCCTAGCGGATGTGATCGAGCTTTAAAGTAGCTTTCTTCTAGAAGCTTTCTTTCCTGCTTTCTTTCTATTCTTGGAATAATTCTTATACATTCTTTGAGAAGAGAAAGAAGATAAAATGTAATAGTTGGCGTTTCCCGCTTTTTTTGCTTTCTAGGGTTTTAGATGTTATCTTCTTTCTAGATTTAGTAATAAAGCTTGCTTGTTGAGCAAGCCCTAGATTGTGAAAGCAAGGAGATTTTAGGGTTCCCTACTCCTCTACTTCTCTATAAATAAGAGCCTTTGCTCATTTAGTTTCTTTAACCGTGCTAGTGAGAACAAAACGTTGAGCCTATTGTGCCTTCTATTTGTTACTCAAGTATTGTTCAATTGTGTTGTGATAAGCAAATTGTTGAGCCTCTTTAGCCAACAAGGAGTTAGTGTAATTGCTGTTTTCTATTGTGTGAAGAGCAAGATTG
>VDFB02179234.1:16386760-16728997 GCA_007258455.2 Sequoia sempervirens
AAGGGTCCAAAGTGCAAAATGGCTACAAATTTTAGCATTATGTTACTCGGATACCATGACGCTTAGAAAATTCTCTTCTAATCCTATGGGATCGTGTTGGGACCCTCTACAATAACCTCTCTTAGTTTTTGTTATCTCAAAGTGATTTTCCTATGGTGTCCAGTTTTTAGTTGAGGGAAAAAGTGTCAAATGCAAATAGTGGAAAGTTGCAAAGTGGAGCAACTTTTGTTCTGCAACTCCTGTGACCAAACAAACTGTTCCAACGCATCCAAATAGGTATTTTTACTCTAGGCATGGTCCTCTTTTGCACCCAAACACGAGGAATCGCTTCAAGCTATGTTCAACTGGATCTATTCCTTAAAGGTTCGAGTGTAATATGTTGAAATAGGCCATTCCACCTATTGTCTAGGTTGTGTCTCGGTGATATGGGTCTGATGTAAGTAGGATAGGGAGTAGGAATAACAAAATAGCATTGGTAAAGGCATTGGAAGAGATTACTAATGTTTCCCCTGTTCAAAATTCAAAATTGAGGCCCCTTAAAAGCAAGGCTAGAAGAGGTGAAAAGAAGAAATTGCTTGAAAATAAGTTAGAATAGGTTGGAAATAGGGTGAGGTTTTGGATTTTGATGTGTTCAAAAGGTCTACAAGGACAAGGGAGGTCAAAAATATGTTATGGCATGATGCCTTAGTTGGGAAAATAGGGGTTTTAAATGAAAAAGAGATGTTTGAGGGAGTAAAAGTGGGTAAAGTGAAGAGGCAGCATAATTTGGTGGTCAATTAAGTTTGTGTAGGAAAAATGAAGAGTGTTGGAATAGGTTTTGAGGTTCGGGTTTAGGTTCAAGGGTTCGGTTTTCTGGTTAGGCTAGATTTTTTTGGAGGGGGGTTCAGTTCGTTTTGGGTTCATTGGTACAAAAATATGTAAAAACAAAATATAAATATATATGCAGCCTAGAAGCGTGCATTAGGATTAGAATATCACATAACATCATATAAACAACAAAACTACCATAAACTTGAATATCATTTAAAACATGGATGATAAATATTCATCTTTGAAACTTGAATTGTAGTAGCTTGATATACAGAGTCTATTGATCCTAGGGTTCAATTTGTATGATTTTGAAAAAAGAAGCCAACTGAGTAGATTTATCAGCGTTCTTCATAAATCATAAGAATTTGTTTAGTACACTAGTCATTTTGATGTCTTCTTGCAGTCTCAAACATTATTTTGTATCATTGTTACATTGGTCTTGAGATTGGTAGCTTAATATAGCTCCACAATATAAAATTTATGGTTTTACAATGCTGTTGGTGTAACAGTAACAGGCAGTTTTCTTTTAAACAATCAAAGGGGTGAGTGCACAATTGGGTGTATGGCTATATCTTTTTGCCGTATCAAGGATACTTTTGAAATTTCCATGCATTGTTAATCTAAAGGAAAAGTCATGCATATCCTTTGCTGATTTGAGTTGTTCCAATCAAAGGGATTAAATATATTGGAATCTTTTTATCAATCATTTAATAGAATATAATGAACAGTGTCTTTTCTTTTTAGGTCAAGTTTTTTCCTTGATCAATTAATTTATTCAAGAAAAACCATGAAGGACAGCAATGATCAATGTTATGGCTAACCAATTAATAAGCATACATGTGAATAATTCAAGCATGTACATTTGAATAAGGTAAGCACAAGTAGTCACAAACACATATTCCTTCAAGTATACACACGAATACATAGTATACACAACTTAATACAGAGTATATGCACAAATACAAGGTATATGCATGAAAACACGTAAGTCACAAAGTATACATTAGAACACATGTAAGTCACAATAAATACACGTACGTTGTAAAGTATACACTTGAATACACGTAACTCATATCTATTAAACCATGAATTTATAACATGCAAATATGGACACCATCAATAAAACAAATTTGTATTAACCAAATAGCCATGTACACATACATCAATATATGTTGATATAAGTATAAAATATAGGTACAAAATAGCCATATAGACTTATGAGAATGCCATATAGGCATACAATTTCAAATATATCCAATACAAAATATGTACAAAACTGCCATGTGGGCATACAACAAAGAGCTCTTGGAGATCAAAGGAATTCATTTGCTCTCCGGAATCTTTAGGTAATCCTTGCCCTTTGTTCAGTTGTCCAGGATGGCAATGGGTCTATCACTCATTTTTGTTGCACTTGAGGAGTTCTCCTGCTACTTCTCCTACTACTGTTAAGTTCTTGGTGAAGTTTTAACTATTACAATAAGAAGTAAAGACATTAATATATAGAAATTACATTATAAAAAATGATATATTTAAAAAAAAATCACTTACGGCCATCTCACGATCATCTCCTCGAGGGAAATATTTGCACGCCGATGTTGAGGCGTGCTCAAGCCCTGTATAAACCATCCAAATAGAAATTAGACTACGAATCAATAATTTGGTTTGATTTTTCATTCAAACTAACATCTATAACAACTAATGTAAATTGAAATTTAGTAATTTGCCTCATACCTCCCTTGTCAGAGCCATCGAGGATTGTATAGTGGATGAAACATCGATATCCATTGCCCTCGTAACATTTGGAGGTGTTTCCACAACCAACATCTGAAAAATAAAACAAATTATTTAATCACAAAAAGTTACAATAGTGATGGACACATCATGACTTATAGTGTATGAGATCTAATGAACAAAATTTTGAGTACTTATTAAACTATATATTTTTTATTATCATGCTTACTATTTTCCCTATCCATATCTTGTTCGAAAGGACGTGTTTTTAGGCTTCTACCCATAGCAGCAAGTTGTTGAATCGTTTGATTAAATGCTTTTGTAGACATGTACGATAACTATGGTGGCACAGAGAAGGCATTGAACTGTTTGAAAAAATGCCTCAAAAGAAATGGGGTCTCGTGGTGATGGAATGCCATTACAAACAAATGCACGTCATGGCATTCCATCACCATAAGAATGTATTTATTTTAGGAATTTTTTCAAAAAGTTCATTGCCTTCTCTATGACCAATATTGTTGCTTACTATTATGCTTTGATAGATATTTTCCAAGCATCCATAGTTTGTTGGAAAGCACCTATTTTAGGCTTTTAGCCATAGCGACAAGGAAATACGAGTAGTTTGATAAAATGCTTTGGTGCATATGTATGGTGGGTATCATAGAAAAGGTGGTGAGCATTTTGAAGAAATGCCGCGAAAAAATGGTCTCATGGTGATGGAATGGAATTCCATCACCATGAGACCGCATTTCTTCGAGGCATTTTTGAAACTACTAACTGCCTTGTCTATGTTATTACTATTATGGTTTCATAGATTTTTTCCAAGCATCATAGTTTGTCATCCAGTTGCACCTTTGCAAGCACATGCCTCCATGTGAAGAAATTGTATCACTGCTTATGTTACTTTCTAAACAACTATATTGTAGTTGAAATTTTGTCATCTATCAATATCTAGTTATTAGTTATGGAATGTGAAGTAATTTTTGATTTTGAATGATGTGAAATGCAACGTAACCAATGATATGAATATAAACTACACAAATCTATTAAGTACAATTCATTAGTTAAACTCTTTATTCTATTACCTGCATGTGAAGGTTTGAGTAAATCCACTAGCACTGGGAGGTGTTCCCTCGAAACCTCCAATATTACCTTGTTCAACATCCAAAATCACATATTAAAATACCATTCATAAAATAATGCTATTAACATGTAATAAATTTATAATTGTTTACTAGTTACATACCCACCCGATAGGTGTACTACATAAATAAGTAGGTGGAGGGCCGGTCTATACAGTCTCAACAATGTGACCCCAATTTTATTAAAATCATAAAACTAAATTAGTTAATCTTGCATTTCAAAATCAAATTTAATAAATTAAATTCAATGAACATGCTAACTTTTACCCGAGTATCAATTCCATATGTATCATGAAAATGTCAACTACCCTCTCCATCTCCATAGTTGCATAAGGATCCTCCGCAGTAGCCTCCTGAGTGCCAGTGGGGTCATATGAACAATTCGCCCTGCAAGATTGACACACATGGGTTCAAAGGCCACCACACGAAGAATCCCCTAGATGGAATTGTAGAATAGGGCTAGTATGATGGATGAAACTCTAGGTCAAAGTGTTGATCGCCTGCAATGTCTCTACGTCTGCACTCTCCTTCACGACTACAGGCATAACAATGTGCTGAGACAACCTAGCGAGAGCTCATCTCCCTTGTTGCGTAGGATCCAGTTGTGCACCAAGCCTATCCTAAGCCGACCCCCACCTCTCCCCTGGAAGTCCCTCATATCAAAATAATTTGGTGTTTTGTTCAATATGAACTCATTGTATAGTTTCCTAAGAAAATACTGGGGTACTTCACAATTGTTGCACGATCGGTCATCAAAGACCATGTACCACCTATCATAAAAATGGTTCATAATCTCTTGGTGGTGGTACCAATGAATAGGAAACTTCTTCGCATTGAGGCTAAGATTTTGATTTGTGTGTGGATTAGTGAATAATGAGCACAAATCACCTTTTGTAATTTTTAAATCCTTTACTTGTTTATATGATAGTTTATCTACATAATATGCCCTAGCTGCCCACCTCCTATCTTGCCATCCAGTTATTTGTTTGCTAATTTCAAATCTACATTTTTTAACATATCTTTCAATAAATGTGTGAGGGTCATTCTTTATGTGGTTGAACCATTTGGATCACTGAACCTACTAATAAAATCCTCAATCTATTTTTTGTTGTTCTTAATCTCACTCATTAAATTTTGTTGAGCGCCAGGAGGGTGTTGAGGGATTGGTGGAGAAGGTTTTGTTGAGGTTGATTTTCTTGTTGAGGATTTGGTTCTTCAGGATTTGGTTGCTCTTCTTCTTGAGTATTTGGTGGGTTTGCAAGTTCATTTGCATCTCCTACAAATTCAAAAATTTATATATCAAATTTAACCTAAAACTAACAAAACCAATCTAAAACTAAGAAATTCAAAACAAACAACAAACAATACTTACCTCTCCCACATCTTCATCATCGTGGCATCATCCTTGCAAAGAAATAGCAACTCTTGTTGAAGATTTGTGCTCAATACCTCCTCCTAGAATGCAAGTGTGAAAGTTGGGGGTTTTGGCCACGGGCATAAGAAGAAAACAGTCGAAGTGAAAATGAATACTTTCACTTCTTTTTTTGCTTATAACATGCCAAACGTGAGCGCGTTATAACCCGCTCGCGTTATAGCATTTTGAAACTTTTCTTATAAAGTGGCCATGAAATTGCTACCCAACTTCATGCACCCACCCTATGTGTCTTAATCCATGCAATTGGTTTGTTCTAATCATCTTGATATAGATTGTGTAATACTAGAAATTATTCCGTGATCACATTGTCACCACAGACAAGATCTATTAATATCCCATTGGTGGGCTTATCATAGATTCTACCAGCTATGTAAAGAGGACCATCAGGAAGTTTTTCAAGTATATCTTTAGCAGAAAAAGTATTATCAAGAGATTTATTGGTTTGGCCCTTACAAGGGATAACGTCTATCGCACCCACAAGTTCATCCATAGGATTAACTTGGGTAACATTTGGAGTTACATCATGTTGTTTGCTATTGTATCAACATTCATTACATCAATGTTGGAAGATTCACTAGCCTTGAAAAATGAAATATTGTGTTTAGGCATGGGGTTGGTGAAAATTTGTAAATTTTGGTTAGGGGATGCAATGGACTTATTGCCTTGATCATTAACACCCGCAATGGATAAACGGTCTGAATCAATGGGGTCCTGAACTAAATGTTTTAGACGCTTACATTGTTCAGTGTCATGTCCATTTTGGCGATGAAAATGACAATAAGCATTTGATTTAAAGGTAGGTGGTAAAGGTTTGGTGGTATCAAGCGGTTTTACAATAGGAAAAGTGATCATTTGTTGTTGGAGAAATTGGTTCATTGTATTTGGAGAGTATCGGGTAAGGGAGTAAATTGTCTCTTCTGGTCCCCATAGGTATAAGGCATTGTGGCTTTAATAGCTGCCACTTGATTTGGAACTAGTTGGCTTGGTTGCGATTGAGGAGGCAGATTGAACTATAAAAAGCCTCTATTTGGTTTGCAAAATTTTTGTGTGTTGTTTTGGTTTTGTGGTTTAGATTTCTCAGCTCGATTAGAAGTCGAATTTGAATCATGACTAGAAACCGAGTTGTAATTATCACATAAGGTTGTACATAAATGCATAAATGAAGGAAATTTCATCATAGTTAATTTATCTTGAAGGTTTGTGTGCAAGTTTTCAATAAACATCTTCTGCAGATGTGCATCAGGAATCTTGACATCAATTTGAGCATATAATGACTGGTATCGTGAGATAAAATCAGTTACTTTTTCATCTTTGTTTTATCTACAATGCATTAGGTCAGCCATTATCTTTTTAGGGGTCATATGAACTTGGAAGTGACTTACAAAGGCATCCAAAATCTCATTAAATTGTCGAATAGAATGATTGGGCAAGTTGGAAAACCACTCCAATGCAATATCTTTCAAGGTCCTAGGAAAAATTTTAGCTAAAAGTTTATCATCAAGGAAAAAATCACTGCATAAATTTGTATAAGCATTGACATGATTAATAGGGTCTCCTTTACCTCTGTATTTCTCAAACCGAGGCATTTCTATCCCTTGTGGCATCTATGTGCATAATATTTCTAAGGATAAGGGACTACTATGAACATGATATGTGGGTGGAGCTGTGTGACCTTGGCTAATGGTGGAAATTTTTTGTTGCATGGATGAAACGGTATTAAGGAGTTGTGTGATGATGGGATCGGGGTAGGTGGTTTGAGGTGGAAGAGAAAAGGGCGATGGAGTGTATGTAATGTGAGGGGAAGTGAAAGGAACACTAAGAGGGGTGAAGGTAGTGGATGAGACTTGCGATGCCACAAGAGAACTAGGAATACTAGTTGGAATTGCGAAAGGAGTCACATGACTAACCTGTTGCATAGTTTTTGTAACCTGAGGAGTGGTATAAGTTGGTATGGATGTTATGGTTGAAGGGGGAGGAATGTGAGGTCCTCCTTGGCTTACAGTAATGTTTTCAGATTGGGAAGTGGAAGAGGCATGTTTAGTGTAAATCTCAGCAATTCACTTCATAACTTGCAAGCCATCATCACTTTCAATCAAACAATGAAGGTTTTCGATTGCGGGTATGGCGGTGGTGGAAATTTTTTTGAGGGACAAGTCTTGTTGTAAATGTGAAAAATCCTCATGAATATTAATGACCTTTTCTTGTGGGATGGAGTTGTTTTAGGTGTCAACATTCATTAGATGGAAAGTTGAAGGCATAGAAGTGGTATTGTCAATGCCTAATGCACCATTGTCCATACTAGGAGTAGGAGCTCTTGAGATCTCAAGGTCCACAACAAAAGTGCTATCGTGGGAAGCCATGAGTCTAGAACTTCATCTCACTAAAGTATTATCAATGGGACACCAAACACTCATACAAGTACCACAAAAGATGGGGTGAATGTAAATGCAAGGTAATCTAGGAGTTCTTAATGCAAATAACAGAAATTCTGCTAACTGTAATAGAGAAGTAACTACAGAAAACATAAATGCAGAAAAATGCCAGAAAATGTCTAAAAATGCAGTATGAATAGTGCAGGTGGACTAATTCATCCAGGGTGGCGAATGAGTCCCAGTATGAGATTTTTTTGTGTTTTTCAAAAAATTTAATGTGATTTGAATGTTTTTCAGAATGCAATGAAGGATGCAAATGCAAATTTTCATTTTTTTC
This sequence comes from Sequoia sempervirens, assembly GCA_007258455.2. Taxonomy (NCBI): domain Eukaryota; kingdom Viridiplantae; phylum Streptophyta; class Pinopsida; order Cupressales; family Cupressaceae; genus Sequoia; species Sequoia sempervirens. Next base: position 16,394,588 of record VDFB02179234.1, read on the forward strand.
AATGATATGCAATGCAAAAATGAAATCTAAATGAATGTTTCACTAATGCAATTTGAGAAATCCTAGAATGCAAAAACAAAACAATACCCTAATTGAATGTTGATGCAAGTGTAATCTAGGATGTAATCTGCAAATGAAATCAGAAATGCAAAGTGTTCAAAATGCAAGTTCACCAAAATGAACCATAGATTTTTGGCACCACACAAGACTCCCTAGCTCTTCTAGGATTTTTCACCTAAAAGGAGAGAGTAGGGCCAAAAATGCTAACTAGGTTCATTCAAATTATGTAATGTATGATGTTATTTAAGCTAAATGGAATGAACTAAGTGCAATTAAGTGACCTATATGACTGAATTTGAATGCAAAACTAAAGATTTATGCAATGCTAGAAAACACAATGTGATATGCAAACAATGAAATAAGAATGAATAAATGAAGAATAGAAAGAAATGAGCTGAAATAGTGTGCACCTGGAGGTCTCATGAGGATTCTAGAATGATCTGAATGCTGTCTAGGATTACAAAAATTCACTAGTGGGACTCATTCACCTAGGATGGCGAATTAGTCTTGCTTTTGATGAAAACTATCAAGAACAGGTTTCTGAGTGTCGGGATCTAGAATCTGACAAAACTTAGTTTTCCAGCCTTAGGTGGGACTCATTTGCCACTGGTGGTGAATCAGTCCTCTCCCAAAATTCTGAGAAATCGGGAGACAACTTTGCAACACCAGATCTAAGGATGTTTGCTTGTCAGGTTGTCGAAGTCAATTCTACAGGAAACGGATAGAATACCTTCTCCAAACTTGAAATATGGTTGATTTGACTTGAAGCACCTAGTTGACTTGTTGACCACTCTTCAACACCTAAATACTTGTTAAATCTGCATACAAAGGTCTGCGAACACACATGCAAGAGGGGGGAAATGGTTGAGGGTTAGAAAATAGGGGTTTTCCTTGGTTAAACCCCACTTTGGTAATCAAACCCTTAATGAAATAATGAAATGCAAGAGAATGATAAACAAATAACATGCAAATGCTATCAACTTACCAAACCCTTGTTGAAGAAAATTTGAAGTTGTGTCAATGGATGCTTCAAAAATGCTTGATGAATGCTTGATTTGATGTTGTAGGATGCTTGAATGCTTGAGATCATTTGAATGTGATGTGTGAATGTAGGAGATGTAAAATGAGGTGAAAATCACTTATTTATACAATTGTGTGCCTTAGTAACCCATTGATACCTCATCACATGCTGACATCAAGTGATTTTGAATAAAAACCCAAAGGAAATTTAAAATATTTTGAATTTGGACCCAAGGGGGACTCATTTGCCACCCATGGCGAATGGGTCCCACCTAGGACCTAAAAAATGGGTGTCGGGAATTAAGTCACATTTAATGTTATTTGTCGGGTTTACATTAAAAAAATGCACTTAATTAAGGCTTATAAGAGCATAAAGGGGTCAAATAAAGCATAAGAAAGGTGTAAATAGTGAAATTATGCCTAGAAAAGTGTGAAATCTTGTTACAAGTCTTTACAACACTTCAAAATAGGACTTGATTAGTGATGAAAAGGTGATTTTTAGGTGAATTGTAATGAATGGAGTCTAGAAGAGTGTAGAAATGTTTTACAACACTTCACAACACCTTCACAAGACGTCATTATTTGAATTTTAGGACCTAAATATGCATGTTCAAGCCATATTATAACATAAAATCAAAGCAAAATAGACCAAACATCATGAAGCAAGGCCTAAAAGACTATGAAAATGACAAGGGTCCATTTTTCTACAATGCATTTTTTATATCCGTATATTTAAATAAATTTAATGTATTCATTTCCACATCCTATTTCATCCTATCTCCTTTGAGTATTCCAAGACATATTATTCACATTACAACATTTCAATTAGTGCAATAAAAGGAATCTAGATTTGCATGATCATTTAAGCAAAATTTGCACAATTGAAGAGTGTTGTCTTTGATTGTTTAGTCTATTTTTTAAGAGAATGTGTCCCTTTGTGACACTACAGATAATCTTCCAAAGATATTGTTAAATATTGTTAGTCCTTGAAACCAAAAAGAAAAAAGAAAAAACAATGAATAAGATGAAGTGAAAATAAAGGCATGTAGAACAACAAATCAAGTCTATAGGTGTAAACATTTACATGATCATGGACTCAACCCTACATAGAGAAAACATAATATTTTGATCCTAACATGAATAACATATTTTCATGATCATTTTTTTTATCCTAATATATTTAGATTTCAACGTCATTTCAAATTGCATTCATTCTTAAATCATGTAGCTAAGTACATTGATTTTGTATTTACTTTCTACATTTCATTATCGTAGTATTCACATATAACATATGTATACAATTTTGTACAACATTGAATAGTCTAGGTTGATTATGCTTATTTCCATGTTATTGGATTTTCCTAGACTACCCTTAAGAAAAAAAAATTACAAATAGCTATAGTATATAATTAATAAAGGATGTTGAGAATATTTGACATAAAAATTTATCATTTTTTTAAGAACATAAAAAAATTAACATAATAAATGTTTTTGATGTATGTCATGCTTTATAAATATAAAATTATAAATTTAATAGAACTATTATAATAATATTTAAATACTATTTATAATTTATGAAAAAATGTTAACAATTAACATATGATTTTTTATATGATTTTTTTTTAAATAGAAAAGTTAAATAATAAATGACGTGACATCCATCCTGCCTTACAAATATAAAATTAAAGAGTTTTATTTTGTATGTAATTTTTAATTTTATTTAAATGTTATTTTTTTATTAAATGATATTATGTTTTTTATTAGGAAAAACGGGTTTTGAAGGGGCCATGAAACCCTTTACAATGAAGGAAAGCTACTAAAAAGATAGAAACAGAAACACCCATAGCCCACAAAATTCAAAATGCTAACAAAAGATAAAGCAAGAAAACCCGTCAGCAACCCAACAACAAAACATCAACACTAAGGTTGAACAACCAAAAACAACAACAAAAAACTATAGCATTTTATCAAGCACTTTGGTCAAGTCCATATTATCAACAATGACTCGATTATGCATCTCGACCACATCCTGAAGATCCTGGAATGAAATGGCTACCCTTTTCTTAGTCTTGCTCCTCGTTCATAGGCAGGGACTAGCCTCCAAATTCTTCTCCTCGCCAGGACCAATATCCTCATTCTTATCCTCTAAGTTCATGCGGTTAACCTCAGCAATGGCCACCTTATGTTCACCCAAATCCAAAGGCTGACCAGTCCACTTAATGGCTTTGTCATTCAAAACCGACAAGCCCTTAGCACTATTTTTCAATGAGTGATTACTAATTTGAACCACGGTCTCCAAATCATTGTTGATCTTGCTCATTCTTTCCTCCATACTCAATAGCTACTCCTCATTGATCCTTTGGATAGCAATTTCCAGAGAGGTCAACCTTTCCTCATGGCTTTTACCAAGTCTATGAACATCCACAGCTAATTTATCAAGAATCACATTCATGGTCTTGACCTTACCTCTCACTGTCCATTCCTTTTGGTTGTAGTTTACTAATGCCACATAGACATATTGCCAATTTTTAAGCTTGTTATTAAGCTCCTTCACTTCTGAGAAAATCCATTTCACAAGTGAGAGCAGGTTACGAGTACCTTCCTCAACCATTCTACAAAACAGGTTCATATTAATCTCCTCCCAATTGACCAGTTTAGTAGCATGAATATCAACTTTCTCATTAGCTCCTGAGCCCCAAATTTTCCCACTAAATCCTCTACAAGGGATTCCTCCACTTTCACCATGTGCTTCTCAGGGATGTCAGCCAAATTTTCCAGAATTTCAAGATGCTCTGCCTTAACATCAATATGCTTAACCTGCTCAACATTATTACCAATAGGAGACTCAAAATCCTCCTAGCTAGGACCACCCACCTTGGAATTCACAAAACCCTCATCGTTCTACCCAATATCCACCATAGGCTGCTTGTTTCCCTCATAAACATCACCCTGAGCCCCTTTAACATTAGGGTTAGGGGAATCCTCCAAACCTTTCGACTAGTCCACACCCTGTTTAACAACACACCTCCCCTTCTTAAGGCACCTTTTCTTCCCCTTCAAATTATTTTTCACCAAAGGGACAACGGCTTTCCTCATTTCAATATATGTTTCATAACCCTTAGACCATTATTTAGATTCCTCGGATCATTCATCGATAGACTCACCCTCATCCTCCAAAGATTCATCATAAACAAAGTCTTCTTCCTCAGAGTCCCCTTCCCGCTCATCCACCGACTCACCAATTTCATACGCATTGTTCTTACCACCCTTTTTATGAGTAGGGAGCTTAGGGATAGCAGGTAACACCTTCATTTTAATGTGATAAAAAATAAGACTCATAAGGCCTTCATGAAGAATAGCCTTCTTGGGGTTCTTTTTGTGGTCCTCAATACTAGTTTCCATGGATACAAGCAAATAAAAGGGAAACGAAACCAGATTGTTGTGGTGGAGGTGATTAAGTAACATGAAATGATAACCATGGATAATAGAGAACCTACCTTCCAAAGTGAAGAATTGCATAATTATTAGAACAATATCCCTCTAAAGTGGCTTAATGGATTTACGGGCGTACCCACCACTGCCAATGAACTTAAGCTTCTACTTCTATGAGCCTTTAAAGAAATTTGCTAATGTAATCTTCGCCATAGCCCGATCCCTATAAAATTTTATTCCCTTCGAAGAAAGACCAATAACCTCAACAATGAAGTCCTTGGTGATGTTGAATTCCACACCTTGGTAATGTAGGACCCCCTATTGTTTCAACCATTCACAAAAGCCTTTGTCACCTCTAGGTCAGAACAGTGAAGCTTCAATAAATAAGGGAAAACTCCACCCTTCTCCAAATTCTCCCAGACTAGCTTATTACCATAGAATTCATCACAAAAGCTTGGATCCACTCTACAACAAGCTCCTCCCATGGCGGATTGCAACAAAATACACACAACCTACTCTTTGTTCTTCTGCACAGAAAGGGTTAAGTGAACATACTAGAAGAAAATACAAAAAATACCCACAATTCGTGTGAGCCTGACAAACCCAGTACTACCAACCTTCAACTCCCAACCCATGATCTAAAAATAATCTAAAAAATAATAATTAGACAAGCAGGCACTGAACTCAAAGTACAAAAAACCACCAAGGATGAAATAAAATAATTTATCTCTCCCTATAACCGCTTCCTTGACATCACATATGGTCATAATTAGAGATATTATAAAGATTAAATGGCATTGAATCATAATTATTCCAATAATTACGAACCATCACACCTATATTTGCGAACCCATTAGCAAGTGAGTTTGCCTCCCAAAAAACATGAGTAATTCTCACCTCAGAAAAAGAATTAATGATAGATAAAGCATCATTAATCAGTTGAGCTATAGACCAGGATCATGAACTAATCTTTAGGAGACAATTTATGATGTTTAGGGATCCCCTTCTAACCAAAGTCTAGTGAACTCTGCTTCTCTAGCCAATAAGAGGCCATGATAGGCTACTGCTACCTCTACAAAGTGATTTGTCATTAAATGATATTATGTTTATTAATATTTTGATTTATAAATAATTGTCAAATTTAAAGTAAATAATATAATTTTACAAATTAATAATATTCAAGATACTTTTATGTCATTATATAGTAGCTCTCATTGTAATAACTTTTAAAAGTCAATCAATAATATCTTTAGGCATTTATCATTCTTTATAAATATATATAAAAACTACTAGACACTTGTTTATATATTTGGTTGAAAATATATATATTAAATTTAAAGTAGGATTCAATAAGAATTCAAATATTTGACAAAAAAATTAAATATATCATTTAAAACTAAATTAAATGTTGACTTTAGAAAAATAGATATTGGTATTATTTTTAAATACTTTTTAATTGATTAAAAGATACCATTAATATAATAATTTGAAAATTGAAAAATGGTAAACTTAAAAATATACTTGAGATTGTGACAATTTAATTGACATGTGTAAAATGAGATAATTATTGTATTGAGTGTGGTGTACATGTATGTAGTTATTTAATTAATTTGTTAGACATGTATTTTTGTAGTTTTATATCTATTGTGCATGTCTTAAATTATAATTTTATTTGTACATTTATATTGTATTATTCCTAAATTTTTCATTTTTTATGATTTTTTTTGTTTATAAGGGTAATGATGGGTTTTTGAAAGGGTCCAAACCCTTTTACATAGGCAAGTTCAACTATAGTAGTGAAGCCAAACACATAACAATGCAATATTAAGAAGAGATGACAACTCTAGGTCTAAAAGCTAATAGTTATAAACAACACAAAGATATCTCATATATTGAGACTAAAGAAAACAAAGAAAAAATTAGCCAATAATCTCACCTCGCAACAATTTAATTTTGTTCTTCACATTAATAACTCTGATTGCTTCTCCCTTAAGCATCACCCACCTCGACCCCCCCCCCCCTTGACAATCGAATTCCAAGAATATGTTGATGCCTTTACCTATTCTCACAATTCTCCTCTCATTCATCATATGTCATCTTTGTATGTGTCAAATGTGTTTTCCTCTTACTATCATTCCTTCTCTTTTCCCCTCAAAATCCTATTTCTGAGGTGTCAGGTGTCTCCTCAACCCCCTACTTTGCCTCTTTCCTTAACCAACCCGGACATTACTACCTAACACCTCATGACTCTACTTCTCTCCTTATTTGCAACTTTCACTCTTCGATGCACTCGTGTCCTTTAGCAATTCAAGATTGGAAAAATAAGCTTGTGGTTAATTTATCTAATGCCCCCTTAGAACCCCTTACTTTTAACTTCCTATAAAGAGGTCTTAGCTTTGCCATGGCCCCTCGCTTTTTTCCCCACATTGACTATCTCATTGAAATTGAGAATGTGGTTCAAAATCTCCCTTTGGATGTTGCTGAAGAAGTTAGACAAGATTGTGCCATGGCTCTTAGAAATGCTAAACCACCTAGATGCAACATTCCATGTGTTGAGTCTCTCACCTTCATCAAGCTAATGGAAAGTAATGATCTAATCATTTCCAAAGCTAACAAAGGCAACACCGTATTCATCATGGGTGGATTTGATTACATCTCCAAAATGTTGAATCTGCTTTCTGCTACCAGTAGTTATAAAATTGTTTCCTACAATCCATGCTCCAAAATTTTCAAAAAAAGTCAAATTTTGCATGTCTTGCTCCTCCTTTGATGATGCAACCAAGAAGCATCTTTTACCTTCTAAATAAGTGACCTCTCGCATTTATGGAGTTTCTAAAATTCACAAAGTTGGCATTCCTCTTAGGCCTATTGTTGACACCATAGGTTCTCCTAATTACAAGTTGGCCTCCTTCCTCGCCAAGTTAATCCCCTCACTCGTGGGTAAATCTGACTCCTTCATCAATGATTCCTCCCATTTTGTCCAATTTATCCAAGACACTAGATTAGAAAGTAGAAAAATATTAGTGAGATTTGGCATTGTCTCTCTCTTCACCAAGGTTCCCATTCCTGATGCTATTGAGATCATCAAGCGCAAGGTTAATGGCAAGATTGCCTCCCTAGTGGATTTATGCTTAAGATCAACTTTCTTCTCTTTCCAAGATGTTATCTATAAGCAGGTTGATGGTGTGGCCATGGGTTCCCCTCTCTCTCATATCATTTCCAACCTTTATATGGAGCATTTTGAAGAAATTTCCCTCAAGTCTTCCCCCCTCAAACCAAGATGGTGGAAATGATATGTGATGACACCAATGTTTGTTGGCCTCATGGCCTTAACAAGTTAGAACAATTTCATGCTCACCTAAACAACATTGCTCCTTACATCTCCTTTACTAAGGAACTTGAATCTAATAACCAATTTTCTTTCCTAGACATGTTAATCCTCAAAAAATTTGATGGTTCCCTAGGTCATCAGGTTTTCCGCAAGGCTACCCTCACTAATTTATACCTCCACTCATCTTCCCACCATCACTCGACCCAAAAAATTTATTTTCTCAAAACATTGGCCACAAGGGCCTACTGTGTTTGTGACCATGAAAACTTAGATCAAGAATTGGACCATCTATGTTTTGTCTTTAGGTTGAATGGGTACACCAACAAGCAAATCTCCAAAGCCCTCAACCAATCCAAACATCGGTTCCATTCTAACTTCATCTCTATTTTCCCCCAACCTGTTTCTCTCCTTTTCACCACCTTACCATTTGTTGAAGGAATCTCCCACAAAATCTCAAAAATCCTTCTTAAAAGGGCCTATGTTGTTCCTTCAAACCTTTTTCCACATTAAAAAAATTCCATCCCTCCTCTTAAAGACTCCAAAGATATCTTTCTAGACTTAGGGGTCTACAAAGTTGCTTGTTTGTGTGGTACGCCTTATATTGGTGAAACGGGTTGATGTTTCAACACCAAAATCAAAGAGCACAGTGCCGACATCTTACATGATTGGGTTATTAATTTTTTCCTCACTGAGCACTCCTCTTCAACCAAGCATCATATTTGTCTTGAAAACACCAAAATTTTGTGCAAAGAAGATAATTTTCACAAGAGGAAGCTCAAGGAAGCCATTCAAATCTTAAATCACCCCATGAACCTTAATCGTGATGAAGGATGGAGTCTTAGCCTCTCTTGGCATCCTCTTCTATATGACCTCTTAAACCACCATAAAGCCCATCCTTGACCCCCTTTTCTTTTTTCCCCATTCTTTCTCCCCCTTTTTCGGTTCCCTTCCTGCTTGTCGGTTTGCGTGGTTTCTTGTGCTTGGGCCCTTCCTCCTTTGTCTTTCCTGTAGTCCTTTCCTTTGACCCCCCCCTCCTTTCCTTCTCCCAGTCCCTAGTGTTTATTTCTCTTTGTTTTTTGTCAAGGTTTGCAGTTTCTTGCCTTTTTAATCTAGTGCTTAGTGGAATCGCATGTCTCTCTCCTTTTATTTGGTGAACCTTCTTAGTTTTTCTTAGTTGTGGATTCTTTCCTTTTTTTGTAATTCTCCTTTGTTCTCTTTATTGGTTGATTTTTTAATTTGAGATTTTCTTTGTAAGTTTGTTCTTGTTTTTTATGCCTCTCTTTCTTTTCTAATGAATTTTTCTTTCCCTCATTCTTTTTTATTTTTATTTTTTGTGCCTTGTTCTTGTTTTTGTGCCTCTTTTTTCTTTTCTAATGCCTTTTTCTTTCCATCATTCTTTTTAACTTTTATTTTTGTGCCTTGGCACATTTATTTACTCTTTTATATATTATTCATTGTGCCTATGTGTATCTATGAATCTTTGCATTTTTGCATTTATTTTCTTGATTGTAATTTAGCATTTGCCTCTTTTCTTGTTCTTTTGTTCTTGCATTTAATTTTTTGCATATATTCTCATTGATTATATATGCTTATACTTGATTGCATACATTTTATAATATAGTATTATATTAGATCATATTCTTTCTTTTTTAGGTTATATATTCCAAGAAATATGTTTTGCCCCCTTTTCTTTGTTGTTATTCTTTGATATTCGCTCTTTGATATATATATAATTCTTAGTGATTTTATATTGTTGGCACGCATATATGTATTGGTAAATATATACTTACTTATTCCATCTTTTTATTCTAGAGCTTTGCATTTTATAATTTTCCTTCCTCCACTTATGTTTTAATATTTTGTTATTCTTTTTTGTGTATATAGAATTATAGATGCATTTGTATATATATTAGCTCAATTAAATATTTTCTTTTAAGTGCATATAGATCCATATATTTATATTTTTATACTCATTTACTTTCATACATTTTTTAGTTTTTCTTATTTTATAGCAATAATAATGTAGGTAACTTTTCTAGTTTTTTATTCTTAATTTATATTCTTATTTTTATTCATATTTAATTTTATTTTTTTCATTTACATTTTTTGTCTTATGTGCATGTATCATTTCTATTTTCATGTTTTATATTCTTTTATTTAGATATGCATATGTAAGTGTTAATATATATAGTTTTTCATGATTATATATTTTTTAGTCTTCTTCTTTCTTGTTTTTATATTCAACGCATTCATTCATTGATATATATATATATCTTAGACTTTATATATAGTTTTCTCCTCTTATGTTTTAATATATTGTTATACTCTTTTGAATATATAAATACATAGATGCATTGTATTTGTAAGCTCAACCATATATCCTTTCAAGTGCATATATATATTCATATATTCATATGTATATTTTCAAGCATATTCTTGCACTCTCTCTTATATCAATATATTAATATATAATTTCATGATTATCCATATTCTCATATATTAACTCATATTCTCTCATATATACTTAGGTGCATATTTCCTTTCCTTTTTCATCTTTTATATTCGTGTGTGTGTGTTTGTTAAAAAATATTTGTTTTTTATTTATTCTCTGACTTTTTCTCATTGTTATTTATTAAATATATCTTAACCTTTTTATACTTCTTGTCATGCATATATGTATTTATATTTGTTTAGTTATCTTTTTCTTCTATTGTTTTGCAATTTATATATTTATATCATGTTTCCCCTTTTTTTTTAATTTATTGATATTCTCGTTGGCATAGATAGATATTTTTGTTATTTGCATTCTTTTTAATTATCTTCTTTTAAAATTGTCTTTTGTTTTTCATGATTATGTTTTTGCATATATATATATATTCTCTTATTCTCTCATATATATTCTTTCATATTCACTCATATATGCATATTCTCATATATATGCATATATTCATATATTCTCATATGCACATTCTCTTTTATATATTTTTTAATGATATATATATATATATATATATATATTCTCTTTTTCTTCTAGGGTTTTGTATTTTATATTTGTATATTCTTCTCTTCTTATGTTGTAATATATTGATATGTTCTTTTGTATATATAGATACATAGATGCATTGTATTTGTAAGCTTAATCATTTATCCTTTCCAATGCATATATAGATTCATATATACATATTTATATATACAAGCATATTCTTACATACTCTCTTTCATAAATAATTCTCATTAATTTTATAGCAATAATAGTGTGGACAATATATTGTAGCATTTGTATTTTTAGTTTGCTTTCTTTTTATTTCATATAGATATATATTTTATCACTTGCATATCCTCATAATCTTTTCATCCATCTATAATTTCTTTGGCTCTATTCTCAAGTAATGCTTATATATAAAATATAAATATACATTTATGCATACATACATACACTTTATAATGTTGTTGCTTAATATTTCTATGTTCATATATTCTTAATGTTATGTTATATTTCGACCTTCATCTTTTTTTTCTTCCCTCTTTATTTTGTATTTTCAGTGGTTTTATTTGTTCTCTTAGTTGATTTATTTTTAGGTGTTAATAATTTCTTTTCTTTTTTTCCTTTTATCTTGGGTTTTAATTTTTTAATTCCTTTCCCTCATGGGGAGTGTTTCACCCCTCTCTTTCCTTTGTCCATCTTCTTAAACCAGTTTGGCTTGCAACTAATCATCTATCATTCTTTTCAACTCTTTATCTTGATGATGGATCATTATGTGTGATTTGAAACATTACGAAAAAACGAGCACACAATCAAATCCAAAAGTAGCTAAATTAATTCACATATGGATTGTGGAAATCTAATTGCATTGAAAAAAAAAATTCCAACAATACACTAGTCTGGTGGCTTAAACCCATATAGATCTAATAGCCTTGGATAGTAGTAGCAATATCATGGCCGCTAAATTATAAAAACCCTTCCTAGTCAGTCTTTCTTTTCTAGCTACTACTCTTAATTTAGAGGAATTCAAAGGGCTACTTGAGACTTTGTTACTAGAATTACATCTAGGAAATTTGGATCCTCAAACTTTCTCATTTTCTTGGATGAAGAAGGATACTATATGTAATCTGGACTGCTTGTGAAGAGTTGGAAACCTCCAAGGCCCTTATCCCATCAACCATTTTTGCAATCCTTACATTAGAAGAGACTAAGTTATCCGCAAGGTTAAGCCTTACCGTTAAAGGGAAAACCTCAACCCCTTGGTTCACCTCCATAAGGTTGACCACATCAAGCTTTGTCAAGGGAAACACCTCTACATTCTCTTAGCAAAGACAAGACTTGTTTTTATCCTTCACTCTCCATAAATTTTGCCTCCTTTTATTGATATGGCAATAATTGAGTGGCTAGACTTGTGGTACTTTTGATTGTTTATTTTATTATAATTAACAGTATTCAATTTAAAAATAAAAGTATAGTTTATTACATTAATCAAGATATTTTTAAACATCACCAAATTCATTAATCATAAATGAACTACATGGTTAATGAAAATAAGACAACTATTTATCACTTTTTTTTTGATAAGTAAGTTGCAATTTAGGGACTGCTCCATATATTAATCAGAAAAATTTACATGACTTTACTTGAACACCTGCCCTTTTACATGACTTTACTTGGACACCCACCTTTTACAATGCACAAAAACTAAAGAAACAAAATCTTTATGACATTATCTTCTAATTTCTACTCATCTATTCTCATATTAGAATCAAGTAATAACAAAATCCCAGACCTATTACTATCTACTTCATATCATTTACATGTTGTATTATACTATTCTACTATTCACAATACTCTTCTATTACCTAACCCGTTTGTTCCTATTCTTGATTTATGAACTCAAACATCCATTCTAGCTCAAAGTTAGGCTCAAGATTTATATGATTTTCTTCATTAAGGAACCACCTTTCACCGTCTTGTGTTGATGTTGCATGAGGGTGGCTGTGCTGAAGTTCAAGAGGAAAGGGAACCATTAAACGACAACCCCATTTTCCAACAATATTTGAAAGTCCTTTGAAATAGGAAAGCCAGCTCCTAGTCTTGCCGCCTATAGGTAGAACCTCCTCCAAATTACCAAAAAAATATCTTTTACCAATGCTAGTGTGAGGACCTGAACCGTGTCTTTTAACTCCCCCAAATCTAACAGAGAGGCCACAAAACAAGATGACATGTCTTTGTTAACACCTATGACGATTATCTGTGACCATAAAATTATTGCCCAACACCCACTTCACTGCCAACAGTATGAGCCTATGATGAGATTTAAAAACCATCTTCAACCTGTGGTCAAAAATCTCACCGAGGAAGGTCATCTACCTTTGAGAACACACCAATCTTATGGGGTATCCGTTATTGTAATATTGAGATGTCTCAGAAAATATTTGGAATTATTTTATTCCCTACCCAATCCAATTAATATAGCTCTTGTTCAAGCCATTTCGCATGGTCCATCCAAGCCAAACTTGCGAGTAATGGTTAAGTGAACTTAGAATAATTTCTCCAACCATTATATCTCCCTCGAACTATAAGGAAAATTATTATCTTGCACTTTGTGATCCTCTGTATCTTTCCAACACTTGGCAAAGGCCTTCCAAAGTGGCATGAAGAAAATGAATCATCGTAGTTGCTCACCTTTGAAAGAAAGCCACCACATGCTAATCAAAACCAAGCTCAAATAATCATGTGTCCTATAACAATTTGTGATTACTGTGGCATCCACTAGATCGTATCACTTAGGCTCCAAAATGACTTGATCAACACCATCAATTGTCATATTAGCGAGTGTGTACCCTTGTTAGCCTTAGAATATACATGATTTGCTATGTTGGTCTCTAACTTGGAAATTAGTTCTAGTGCCACATCAAGAAAAGACTTTAGTTTCCAACCTTGCATTTTTTTTCTAATAGAGTGTTTATGGCTATAGTCAAATCACCCTCAATTTCCATATTAGTGATTTTATGTTTTAAATACAGTCTTAAACCAAGAATGAGAGTCTGGAGTTCATCTTTATTGTTCAATTCCTTGGGAAGCTTACTTGATGTTTTGAAGATGACTTGACCATTCCAATCCCATACTATATGTCCGACCTGAAAACACTAGGGTTACCTCTTGATGATCCATCAAAGTTCATCTTATGCCACCCAAATTGAGGGGGTTACCATTTTTTCTTATCTTGATTGATTTGGGACTCAAATCCACCAACCCCAATAACAGGAGAACTATTTATCACTTTTTACTATAAATAAAATATAAAATTATTATTGACTATTGAACAATTAAGATAAATAATGTTTACATAAAAATATATTTGAGGGTCAAAGGCTTGCAACACAATTGGTTGAGTGTGATTGGTGAGGGTGACGATATGTTTCCTGATTATGACATCTACCAAGATGATGAGAACTATTCACATTCCATCTTTGTCATATTTTAATCTTTTTTCATATGCCTTTTAATCTTTTTTCATATGCCTTCATATTCCATTTTCATATCATATGTATATCATTCTCTCTCTCTCTCTCTCTCTCTCTCTCTCTCTCTCTCTCTCTCTCTCTCTCTCTCTCTCTCTCTCTCTCTCTCTCTCTCTAAAATTGGGGTGGGGATCACAATCCATGGAGCACTCGCCAAATTTTAGCTATTAATAATTTATTTACTTTATTATCTATGGACCAAGAATATCCTGCTATATTAATTTATTGTTGTAACCTCCAATATTTTAGTTTTATATTCTATAGTAAGGTTTTTCTCTAGCAAATAAACTTGTTTATTTTAAAGTAGACTTGTTAGCCATGTCCCTACATTTGTGGTTAGTATTATTCTAATCCATAAATTGTGGATTATGTAAAATTAATTTATTTTTTTATATAATGTCATTAAAATTGCCTAGAAGGAGATATGGCAACATGGGTTAGGAAAGAAAAACAATGTTGGAAAATAGTGTAGAAATGGGTGTGAGAAAAGGTGTAGAAAGTGTATGATGTTTATAATTTGAGTTTGTAACAGAGCGTTTCAACATCTCATGGATCGAGCAAGGCCCACTCTCTTGAAATGAAGTGACGCTACTTTTTATATTTTGATGTGTTTTATTTTAAATAGTGTGATTTGATTTATTTATTAATATTAATTTTTTCTCATTATCTAGCCCCAATTGTGGACAAGGTTCAAATCTCCCAAAGTATGTATGATAAAGGTCATGATTGTACCCAGTGACTTCGGTGAAATGAATACCTCTCAATCATTAACTCTCACAAAAAGAGTTTAAGAACATAGACTTGTACTCTTATATTGAGGCGAAAAAAACTCAAATGATATAAAGTCCTCCATATATATTTGCCCATCCCCATGCAGCTACTTAAGTGCATTTTCTGCTTATATTTAAACCAGTGTTCCCATGCAAATTTAAAATTGCATTTTCTGCTTATATTTAAGCAGCTGGAGTGTTCCAATGCAAATATAAAATTGTGGAAAAAGGATAATTTAGAATCTTCCCTATTTTGGTGGAGCGGCTATTATGTAGGAATTGAAAATAAGCTGTGAAAGAAAATGGAAGGTTGAAAATAAATAGTGGCTGCATATTGAAAAAGCTGATAAGTAGCTCAATAAAAAAATTTCCCTCTTTTATTTGCCTCCAATTTTTCCCTCCAAATTTTATCTACTAAAATTATAATTAATGTTATTTATTCATACATATAAATAAATAATAGCTACAGATTGACTGTTTAAAGGTCACCAGCCCCACAAATTAGTGCATGGAGACCTGCCCCTAGTTAGAATGCAACTACCTTAAGCTTTGGGGCTCCACAATTTCGAAACTTCAATTCAAATTTTGGAGTGGCAAATGAAACTCAGATTTATCGGTGAAAACGACCTGAAATGGCTAAATACAGTGTCTTGGATTCACACGACAACGGTGGCTTAAAACTTCACTTCTGTGCAAACGTATGGACTGACGTTTACAGCGAGTCTTAAGATACAAAACCAAGTTTATTTTTATTCAAAAAGATTTGAAAATTGATTCTTTCATACAATAATAAAAAGGTAGCGTGGGTAGAAAGTTACCTACTTTTATTTTTAAAAGATTTTGAAATTTTATAATTAGAGTAAAATGTTGACCAATTTTAATAATGTGGAATGTTGGCCAATTTTGTTTCTCCTAATTCTTGGCAGTTCTCGCAACGCAACATCGACTTGGATATTACGCGTTCAGGGGAAATTATTAATGGCGGGCTTACTACAAACCATCAAGCCAATAACATTTGTTACAGGGAATGCAAATAAGCTTGAAGAAGTCAAAATGATCTTAGGCCAAACCATTCCTTTGCGATCTTTGAAGCTAGACTGTAATTACCTCTTACACATTTCAATTCATTTGATCTCGTTATTACTATTTTATCTCGTTTTATACCAGCAGTTGCACCACTGAGGCAAAGTTTTTCTTTCTTTTGGTTTTGTAAGTTTAAAGAGATTTTAGTTTGTTTAAATAAACGAAGCTAATTTCACTACATTGTTTATAAAAGCCGGTAGATAAATAAAGCCTGTAATATATCAAGGCCATTTTGAGAGAAAAAATCAGGACGGTTTTGTTCAATTTAGGTGTTGAACAAGTGTTGTATTTTTTATTTTTAATGAGTAGGATGGGGATGTAAATTTTTGGATTTTTTTTCATTTCTATTCATGTTTTAGAAGATTATGTTTATTTTTTACAGGATTCGTGTTGATGAACAGTAAAACAAATGTGCTGAATTTTTTAGTACTGAAATTTTACTTGTAAATATTTTTACTTTTCTTAAACAATATTTATCAAGTTTATTTTCTCTACAATTGTCACAAGTCAGAGTCTTGGAGGGAGATGCTCTTTGGAAAGAACTAGTTAAATTTCGCATCAAACCACCTCAGCTGGTCAATCTTGGGGTACTATGAGTTGGAAAAACAAGATTCTTCTAGTTCAATTCTTCAAAACCCATAGATCTGCCCCCTTCAATTCTATTTGGAAAGCTTGGCAGATCACTTCAACAAAACTGGTTGGTTTGATCAATCCCTCAGCCATGGCTTAAGTTTTCCTTACTCCTCTATTTGTTGGAATAGGTTGGTGCAACAAAATGACAAACCTTTAGGTGTCATTAGCATATTCAAAGGTAAGCCTATTTAAAAAAGGTATTCAAGTTTTTTCAGACTATGGGACTCCACCATGGAAATCATGGCCTATGCTTAAAATGCAGTTTCACCTTTTGTGTGTGGTAAACATCCAATTCTTGAAATCCAACAACTTGTTACTCTTGAACTTTGTAATCTGCTATCCCTAGATTGTCATGCTAACTTTTTGAATGATTGATGATGGCCTGACGCGTGCAACATCTGCTTATTTCCCCTTAGATCCATCTACAAACAAATCCTTCCTCCTATCATCGTCACACCCCATCTCAATAAGAAGTGGCATTACTCTTTTCTCTGGTTCAAGTGGAATAAGTTCAGCCACCAAATCTGGAAGTCCAAAGCTAACGCTCAGTCTAGCTCTTAGCATGGAAACTTCTTCATGTTAAACTTCCTATCGACAACTGCCTTAAATTTGTTTATCCTCAGTCCACCTGTCCATTTTGTGCTAAAATGAAATCCATAAAACATGTCTTTTGGCTCTGTACACATGCCTGTAATTTATGGCACTTGTTGTTCACCTCTCTGCCTGCAACATGGACTTGGAAATCAACTCTCTTGGGTGCTTCCCCTTCCTGGGTGTAGACAAGTGATTATCAAACTCCTCTAAAAATTCCATTGTCTTGCTGTTTTCTCTAACACCATCCTCCCCTCTCAAATAGTACTGTAAATGATATTTGTGCTAATTTATCCCTCCAAATTGGTAATCTGCAAACTGTTCAGCTTTTCATTGTTCTTAATGAGACCTTACACAACCTCCTTCTATAGCTGCACACAATTAATGAGGGCATCGGAGGTTCGAATCCGTCATGTGCCCTGTTTAACCCCAACCTTCAGCCTAACAGCCCACTGTCTGGTATGCTCTCACTTTTTGAGTGATCTTTAGTAGTGGAAACATTCGGTTTGTCTGGTACGCTGAATTGTCTCATTAGGAGGGGAAAAATCCATCAGCTTTTCTGGACTCGTCTTCCCTGAATATTTGCTTGGGAAATCAGTAGAGAAACGGAGAATGGTCTTTCTTCAGGCATCACAACCTTGGCTTGGTGGAGTTATGAGAAAGGACTTGATAGGCAAACTTTGACTTATTGTGCTAAGACTGCTAATAGATTGATAGTGTACTGTGTTGGCATGTGTATTATTGTTGCGCTGGAAATGCAGTATTTTTCAGTCTTACAGAAGAGAAGACATATTTTCCAGCTAATGCCCATTTAATTGGTTACCGAAGCTCTTAATTGAGTTAATTCACAGGCGCTCAGGACAGCTAACTCGGAGTTTAAAGATTACAGTTTACTCATTGTTCGGTGCTGGCTCGTGTTAGAATACATCTGTTCATTTCAGGAACTTTTTGAGTGCCTTTCGCAGGCCTCAATTTTATACCTTGTGTTTTTCATGGATATGATTTGGCATAGAATGTAGGACAGCAGCTCACTGTCTGCTGTTTCTAGGCTTTTGACTGCTGTCAAAAGCTTCTATCTTTTGCTTTCTCAGTTCTAAATTTCTGTACCTCTGTTTTGCTTCATCCAATAAATTAAAAAAAAAAAAAACTTTTCATCCGGTAAATTCTATTGATGAGCAAATTTTAGACCATGGAGGAGGTCGCAGAGAAATATCGCCCCTGAGAGAGCAGTTACATGGCAGAAGCTCTAGAAATGAGATTTCTACTAGGGTTTTGCCCTTTCAATAGCTCGAGTACAAAAAAATTTGTCCAAGACTTCAAAATATAAGTCAGAAAGATTAAAAAATTGGCGCCAGGTATTTATATTCCAACATAAAAAAAAATAGCATACATATGTTAAAGCCGATTTTATTCAAACGATTTTAATAGATCTACTTTAAGCTTCCTCGTTACACATGGTTTTGTGATAATGCATTAGGAATACTCAGACAGTAATCGTGATTAATGCCTTTACCAGAATTATTAAATGGATTGCGCGCTACTTAAATCACTGGACAACCCAACAATTTGAGCTTATACTAAATAACTAGTACGAAAACAGCTAAGACTGTTAAAAGGGTAGTGATACCTACCTAAATATCAACACCCCTGAATCACGCTGCAAGAAATAGAGTACTTTTAGTGGCCAATTTCCAACAATACTTCAGGACTAGAATGCACGCCACTTAAATAACTGGACAACCCAACAAACTGAGTTTCTAGTACATAACTACTACAAAGAGCTAAGACTGTAGAAAGGATTGTGATAGCTACCTAAATATCGACACCCCTGAAGCATTCTGCAGACTGTCCCCAAAACAAATAGAGTACTTTCATAGATAACATACTTCAGGATTGTAATCCAGATGAAACAATAGACTGTCTTCCATACAAACTCACGATCAATATTATGGAGTATGGATATTGCTGGGTTTGACCACCTGAGCTGCTAAACAACAAAGCTTAGAGAATTTATATATTTTTTAAACCAGTTGGAAGTCTGAGGTAAATATTTTTTTTTTTTTTATAAATAAGGGGCCGAAGCCGAGAAGATTGTATTAAAATTAAAAGTATAAAGATTTACAAGACTTGAAGCCTCAACAGAAGATAAAACAAACAGAATCATGACTTAAATTTCTCCTGCTCTTAGTAACTCCACAAATAAGAATTCTTCAGGCCTCAAATTCATTGAAAGTGTGACTAGACTATCTTCAACCAGCAAAATCAGCTAAGCAAGCATGGATCCTGTAAAGAAGAAGAGGAGGAACAATACAGGTATAGTTAATGTTGAATCACAACGAGCGACCTGCTCTTGTGATGATGGTGCATCAACCTCATCCTCTGCCTCACCTTTGTCAATTAAAGCCATTATGCAAGAGAGAAAGCATCACAATGATGGGAATAATCAAGTAACATTGTATACAGGGACCATGGACCATTTGAATCCGCAAGATGGCAGCAGGGAAGGCATTTTTAAAGCAACCATGACAAGTAATAAAGTTATTCCTCAATACACTTCTGCCTTTCCTTCAGTGCAAACAGTTTCTCAGCACATGTACAGGGAAGTTGAACCCCATAGTGTATTAAGCAATTTCAACAATACTGATGTGCCTGCTGATCAACTCTTTGTTAGATAGATTCAATTAACTAAATGGGATTTCAAATACTAAACAACAACTTCAACCACAAACTAGTGTGAATCAAGCAGATCGTGGAACTACTGCAATTCATGGTGATGCAAGTGCAGTATTTGGACCACCTTTGGTAGTGAACAGTAGTTCAAATGAACTCTGTGGAAGTATAGCTGATTGGCAGAGGGATGGATTTGATAGTTGATCTGACTGTCTTTCTGCGACATCCTTCCAACACCATCTGACTATTTCTATGGCATCCTTCCAACACTCTCTGACTGTCTTTCTGTGACATCCTTCCAGCACTCTTTGACTGTCTTTCTGTGGCATCCTTTCAGCACTCCCTGACTACAAACTACATGTAAAATAAGTACTAAAATATTCTATAGAAGATTACTGTAAAACAAGTATTAAAGAGTAGTAAGATATTGATGCATCAGTCCATCCAATAGTAAAATAATTTTTGAAGAAATCTGGAATGTGGTCTCCATTATAAAGCGAGATGAGGGAACCACGTGAACAATACATTTTTTTTATTCAAAATAATACATACAAGTGAAACCAATTCTGCAATGTGGACCTCTTTGCAAATGGTGTTTGTAGTAGCCATTGTTTCCTTCTCTGCCTTCTTACTTGACTCTCCACTCTTAGAATCCTAAACGTCTCTCTACTCTTCCTCTCGGATGTCCTTAAAAGCCTTATCCACATAAAGCCTTGCTCCTCATGGAGTTATCTGTTTAAGTGTCGTTCCATCAGCTCCCATATTTGCCAATGCATCTTCCATTGTATTGCCTTCTCTATAAATATGGTTAATCGTTACATTTTCAAACTTATCCATCAGGTTTATTGCTGAATCTAGTAAAGATTGTAATTTCCAGCTCAACACTTTCTTAGCTCTTATCGCATTTACCACAATAGCCGAATCCCCTTCAATTTCTACCTTTGCCAAGTTCAATTCTATGCAAAGGGATAGCCCTGACACTAGAGCCTTAAATTCTGCCATGTTGTCTGAGGTAAATATTAATTCTTGCTATTCTACAATTTGTAAGTTAATGATTCCTTTATTCTGCAAATGCTCAGGCAATAACGAATTGCAGTAGCCATTAGAGAACATTTGATTCCATAGTGGGTGAAAGCCATTGAGATAAACAGGGTATTGAAAAAAATGCGTCAGATTATTGTCTACCAATCATAGGCATCATGAGAGATCTTCAACACTCAAATTGTTTTGTAATATACTCATCCCGCGAGTTAAATTGGGATTTGGATGCAAGATTTTTTTATATCAATTTTTATTCGAACTGAGCTAAAAGGATGATGCAGAATTAGACTGACCTATGCTCCTCCTCCCAAAAAAAAATATTTTCAACAGCACCGAACATCCCTTATATCAGAAAAAGGAATCTCCTAAAATAACCACCAACCCCCACGATCCCATCCTCTATTTACTGTTGTGGCAGAATTTTAAATGCCTTTTTGTACCGCTCACTGTTCCACTAAAGATTGTTCTTTTATGGAGATACCTTGTAACTGCCGCTGATATTTAATTACTCCCAAATTCACCAGCGAGGAATCACTGAATGGTTTCCATCAAAAGAATACATCAACAATAAGGGAAAGCTATCTAAATTCTATTACGTCACTATCCTAAGATCACAGTCTGAGGGTCAAGAACTTAGTAGCAGTTGTCTTTCAAACCATAACCTCTTGTTTTATTGTGCATACAAGTACACTACTCTTGAGGGATTATTTTCAGAATTTTAACACGTTAGAAAGACAACATTCCTAATTTGTTGTACAAAATCAGTTATAAACATGTCCATCTATTATAGACCAACGACTGGTAACTGTTAGTACCAAGGCTAGTATAAGCACTGTACAGCTAAGTCCAACTGCTACTCTCCCTACTAAAATTTCCTCTCATTGGTTAGTTTCTTTGCAATAGCAATAAGTAGCTAAATTTAGTGTAGACACGAATCTGATATAGTCTCAAGTACAGCGTTTTAACATATCATATCAAGTGCAAGGTCCACAGAAACCTCAACTGACAAGTAAGTCTCTGTTTCATTTTTTCAAGAGATTGTAGTATTATAACCAGTTCGTTTGCCCCAGTCACAATTTATTGTAGTAATATTTATCTGTAAGTTAGGTCTAGATGTCAGGAATAGGCATTACTATCTATTATTTCACAGAAGTATGGAATTATGTTGTTGTTAAAATATTTTAAATCCTCGAGTGGTTACAACTACTGAAATTAACAATCCATACCACAGGGCTCGTACCTTGCATGATTTTTGTAAGGTAGAATCTTCTTACTTTGTGCATCAAGTTCTTCATTTTTTAACATGCGACCAACTAAGAAACTGTTTTCCATTCTATACATTCTATACATAACTAATTGGGACAAGTACTTGATAGATCTATATTAGAATTTTAGTTTTAGTATTTTAGCCTCTTGAAGAATTTATATGCATTAAGATCAAGTCCACTATTGCACATTTAGCAAGTGGAAATAGTAAACACACTAAGCATAAAGTTCCATATCTTATTATGCTATGGGGATTTCTTGATTGAGTATTTTTTTGGGGAGGGGTGGGGTTTGCGCATTGTGTTTCACTGAGAGGTTCTTGTGTTAGATAGATTTTGGGGGGTTTCATCATGATTCCAATTGTTTGGTTTCACCCTTCGGTTGTGAGTTGATTCCATGGAACAAATACTCCTAGTTTAAAGGGATCAAGAATCATTGCATACAAATAGATCTCTTACTCACACTATATGGCATGATTCATGAGCAAAGAATTTTTAGACAAAAAGTCTAAATGGTATAATGACAATGACACAATCTGTAGACTAATTTGTTGTACTATTCCTAAATATTTGAAACATCACCTTGGGCACACCAAGTGTCCTTATACTACTTGGGCCATCACCCAGCAGTTGTTTGGAAACCCCAATTGTTGTCCATATAATAGTGATGCTTTTGGGAATGTCAAGCAGGCATCGGCTTTCATGAGTTCTTTGTTGATGTTTTGACAATTATCCTATCTAGTCTTTTAGACACTGCCAACTCTCTTTAGCAAAACCACTCATGTCTACAGGATTCAATTCACATAGATGACTGCATACAATATATCTCATGCTTGTTTATAAAATATCATCTTGAGGATCTTGTAGAATCCTTTGTTCATACTCAGCCATTCGGTGTGGACAGTTTTCAGGATATACAACATAATCATTTGAACCTTCAAGTTCTTTTATCAACTGAGGTTATAAAGACATGTGTTGAGAGTCCCTCACCATCGTTTCCTATTGCTACCAAGTTTCGTGTTGCTTCTTTGAGGCTTCCAATGATTTAGTGCAGCAAGACCATCATTATCTTCTTTACGTAACAAATTGGGACAAGTACTTGATAGATCCATCAATTTTGTTTTGTGAGTTGCTTCTTTTAGACTTGGAGGACACTATTGAGGACTTGAAATTCCTCTTCAATGAAAATACCACAACATCTATTATCTCATCTTCTTGGGTTCTTTTTCTTTCTCCACCTATTCCTGCTTCCATTATGGCACATTTCGTAGTTCATTAGTCCTTAGGTTTGACTCCATCACCATTGACACCTTTTGCAAAAGTATTGGATACTCATTGGTGCAGATCTCTTACATAGTACCTAATTTCTCTTATCAGTATTTGTCATAGCATAGCAATGGTTTGGAGAGTCTTGATCAGTTTCTAGAAAGATCATCTTCATTTTTGGTTCTTGTTCTACAACAATTCCACATGAACAAGCAGCTTCTAGAGACGTATATTTTGAGTTTTCTTCCCTCATATTCCTTTTAGGAATGGAAAGGTCTTTTGCACTTGTTGTTCAGTTTGTTTGTTTCTAAGGAGAGAAATGTTTTCTAGTGTCCATAGATCAACTTTGTAATTTATTGTTGAGCATTTACCATTAGTGCAGGAGAGTACACTTTGAGGGGGGCTGCATGGTCTCACTTCTTCTCTCTTGTTTGGAGTGGGAGGTTTCCTCACATGAGGTTTTATCCTTGTCAGTCTTTCAAGCAGAATCATCCAGCCCTACTCTCTTCTTCCTCTCTTTGGAGGGATTTTTTCATTCTCATATAAGGGAGTTTCCTCCTCTCTTCTTTTGGGGGAGATCATTTTACACATGGGTACATAACATTGCTACACATTTGCCAAAACCCATTCCATCTATTTTACCCAGCTAAGCTACACTATGGGGGTTGTTGATGCATATTTATTTTCTTACATATGATTTATTTATTACATTAGCATGCATCTACAACAAGCTTACTTAGGTAGGTATCTTCTTGAGTAGCTTGTACAGTGTATTTGCATTATGTGAGGTATACTTTCCTTGTTTGGTGGAGTTGTACTACCCGTGTGTGACTACATCTCCTTTATCTCGTACTTGTACATTCACATCTCTTGGTGGAGTATCCTATATATACCCACTTGTAGCTCACTTTTGAGCACCCTTGTTAATCCATTCGCATGCATATTGGAATGGCAGTCATATTGCATTTCTGCAATCTTTAGTTCAACTTTTGCTATTGTGGCTTGTTCATGTCATTAGATTCGGGGAGGTTTGCCCCATTGACAAATCTTACAAAATGTCATTGTAGATGTTCATTGTTCAATATTAAAATAACACAATTAGTAGTCAACATTATATGGGTCTTCATTAAGAACTACATCATCATTGTTAACATTAGATGATGTGGGTAGATTGGAAGAACCACAAGCAGCCCCATTGCCACTTGCAATAAAAGTATGTTGGCTCATTGACTCCTCAAAAAGCGAAAATGGCTACAAAATTAGAGGAAATTAATTCCATTGCTTATTCTAGCAACTTTTAATCTTATTGTGGCACTACTTGTCAAAAAATGCAATATTTGTTTTTTCCCCTTCTACTTGTCAAACAAAATGCAGGTGAAAATGATCATTGATTTAGGATTTAGGATGTGATTTCATGGTAAAAAATCAAACAAAATACATTGAAATTACCACCCACCATTGGAATCACCAAGGAATTGTCCTGGCGTAGCTATAATTTCCTAAGCATGCTCATAAACAATTCCAAATGAATTTGTGCACAAAAAACCGTGCCCTAGGTGAATCAAACCCAATTCATATTACAAAACAATTAATTGTATCTAGGTAAAATTAGTTTTTTGGCTGATTTGGTAACATAAAATATATTTAAAGGAGAAAGGGCAAAGTATTCATCACAATTCATAATTTTTATACAATATATGTCTAGGTTCATATGATTTTCTAACATACACTGAAGAAGAGTCAGTAAAAGCTAAAACTAAAGGTATACCCATGTGTAAAAACAATGTTAATGCCTAATAAGATTGTCACTAAAGAAATTTGTATTCAAACCTATCCAAAGTCAATCATATTTACAAAGATTCATTAAAGTTGATTGTGTTGTGACCAACACATGCTAGCTCCTTGAGCTTGGGGCCATGAGAAAATGTTTGCGGAGATATGTTTTAATAATTGCCCCTTGAATTTGCTGCATTCAAATGGAATTCTGTTTTCCTTGGGTTTTGTCTTTGCTATTGTATCTTTGTATACCTCTATGTCATTTTCTTTTCTAGGCTCTTTAACTATTTTAATCTCAGATTGCCCCTATTTGATTTTTATTTTCTTTTGTACCAAATCAATACTCATTCAAATTCTCTAAGTTTGCAAGATTGTTACATGTTTCATAATCTCAATTGTTTCTTGGTACAAGTATCAGTAATTGCACACCAATATTTGTTGTCTTAAAGTTTTTCTACTTCACAAGATCTTGCCAAGTGTTATGATCTCATGCCATCAAACATCACACGCATGTGAATGTGAAACCTAGAGTTTTCATTTTTCTATGTTTCCCAAGTCCTCCAGATCACTACATAGATCTACTTCTTGGACAATCACACTCTCAAGTCTTCTACAATATACCTATTCCCAAGATGTTAATCTTGCAAGTTCATTTGATGCTTATCTATAGTATCTTCTTAGATGATTTGATTTTTGTAGTGTATGATATTTGCTTTGTTTGTAAGCATAGCTAAAATCTTCTAAGTAAACATGATGCTTCTATGTTTCATAATTTTGTTCTTAGTTACCTCAAGATCTTCTCTTCTTGGGGTTGCCACCAATTGCCAAGACATTGATTTAATGCCAAGTGTCATAATGTTGTGTAGTGTTTTCCTGGGTTATTTTAGATTGGATTGTTTCAAAATGCAGAAAATCCTCCAAGTTCATAAGATGCTTCCATATGACATCTCCGAATTTTGTTTTCTCAAACTTATACCAACTCCGGCAAGGTTTTCAGCGATCATCCAAGACCCTGAATGTACAAGATTATACTTCATAGCAACATCTTGGGTGTTTAGTTGGGTGATTCATTTATGCTTTCTCATGATGCTCACACAAATGTTTTGGCAGTTTGATCATCTCATGATTACCCTCATTATTTGAAAATCAGTCTTTCATGAATACTTTTTCCATTAATAAAATTGGTAACTTGGACTTTGAGAAGTTTTGTAAATAGAGAAAGATCCAATAGGCTGTGGGCATTGAATAATGCCTTGGGAACTTGGATTTCACTTAAACAGTCAATGGAAGGTTTAATCTCTCATCATTTGCAAACTAGAGTTCACAAAGCTCATTGTCCTTTCTAGTTTCCTAACAAGGTTCAGACTATTGTTGTATGTGCATGTTTTGGAGAAGATTATACTTACTAACCTGTAGCTATACACATAAGTTTAATCATCTTTGCTTTGATAACACACCTATCCACTTCTGAAACCTGATGGAGCTTACAATTTAACACTGATTTTCCAGTGTCTTCAACCTTTTTATTTAAATTTTTATTCTTGTTTTGTAGATCATGCTTATTATAATTAATGCGCCTTTGACAAGCATCAATTGACAAATTGTGACCTGATTGCATTGACTGATTTTACTTACAGTGCCTGAACTGCAGGGTGAGCCTGAAGACATTTCAAAGGAAAAGGCTCACTTGGCATCACAACAGGTCTGCTTTATTTCTTCTCATTTCAAATAATCTAGAACTATTTCATGTAAATGATATTGCTTTTTTAATGACTAAAACAATAACAGGTTGTGGTGCATGATGCTTTATTAATTTTAATATTGCAACTTAGAAACCTTCCTATAATTATGTAGATTTTGTTGTATTTTATTTTTAATGTTATGAAAAATAATAAAACATTTTCATTATATTTTGTGCATTAACCTGTATATGCGTTGCACAACTTGGCTTGACAAATCTACTTGACTTTATGAAAGGTAAATGGACCAGTGCTTGTTGAAGATACGTGCCTCTGTTTCAATGCACTGAAAGGTCTTCCAGGTAAGATCACTTTTCATGTTCCATGGCTTATTTGACTCGAATGTAAGATTGGATTTATTTGTAAACTCAGATTTCTGGCTGAATTGGTAATATGATAATATCCCTTTCCTATTTGATGACATAGTGATTTTGTCTTACAGGGCCTTACATGTAAGTTATTTAATCACCATACGAGTTTTGACACCTGTACTTGCTGTAAGATAATATATAAAACCCAAATATAGATTTCCAACTGATAATGATGGATTTGAGTAGTTTGTCTTACCATCATTAGATGCAACCTTTCTTCTATTTGTCTCTCTATTTTATGCCATAACTCATATGGATGTTCTACCTGTGCTTTATGTACATTCTTTGAACATGATCTGGGAACTTCATTTAGAAACTGATCATATGCTGAATACTAAGGGTTTTGTGTAAATTTGCAGAGGGCAATGAGCCTCTCTTAGTTAGGTTTAGTATTTTGGGATGCTAATATGTTTCTGTTGGTTTTCAAGACTTGGATACCATATATTGTGTTTTAACTGCAGTTCCTTTTTAATCTCTCAGCACCTTTCTTTGCCTGATTTGCTTCTCTGAATTACCTATCATTTGTAGTTGAAATTTTTTATTTACGACTTCAAAAATGTGAAGTAGAAAACAAGCTTACATGATTGTGTCAGTGAATGCAGAAAGTGGTTTTTTCAGAAGATCGGTCACGAAGGTAATTAAGGTTGCAACAAGCTTGTGGTCTTATCCATTTTTTATCCTTGAATACCAAATCCATAACTCTTTTACCACACATTAAATACTAAGTTTTAGCAATCTTCATACTGCAGAATTTCTGAATGTTTTTAGCTGCAGGGCTGAACAATTTGCTCCATGCGTATGAAGACAAATCTGCTTATGCTTTGTGCATCTTTTCTCTATCTCTTGGGCCAGATTCTGAACCTTTAAGTTTTGTTGGAAAAACTGAGGTAAGTTTAGCATTTAGCTTATGCTCCAATTCTCTAGAGTAACTTATCAGAAACGTAGAATAACTTTGCTATGTAGTTTTTCCATAAAGTTATTAATTACACCAATCTATGTCAAAAAGATACAAAAATTCTGTCGATGAATGGATGTCTGAGATTTTGTTTGCATTTGAATTTCCAAAAACTATTCATTATTATATGACTACACTTAGAGAATATTTCAGTTAGTTATGGATTGCATTCGTGGTAAGTAAGTTCAGTTCCATAATAATCATATAATTCACAATAACATCCTTAATCTTCTGGCACGATGCAAGGCTAGTTCACATGATCTTAATTTTTTGTGAAATGTAGAAAGGCTGCTGCACCTTTATGCCATCTTTCTTGTTTCAAGGTAGTAGATTGTAATAACCCCGACCTCTCAGACCAAGGTTATTATCGATCATCCATGTGATTTAACTTCTGAACTTATATTAATTTGGTTCTGTTACTGATTTAAACAGTCCAATATTTGCATACTTAATTTAACAACTTCAGACCAACTACCATGACTTCATTTTATTGCAGATCCTCAGAGCATCATATGTTATTATTCCAAGAATAGATACTAAAGCATAAAGCATATAATTCTTGAACAGTAACTCTGCCTTCAGATATGTCTCATTGACAACTTCCATCGAATAAACAAACATTGTGACCTTGAATATTTTCATTAACAGAGGGATAGAAATCAACAGTTGATCATAGATTGTTCAGAAAATCCAGTTATACAGGAATCACTACAGATTATCACAATCCCCAAACGTTGTTGGAACCATAATAGATTCTACATCTGATCCCATAGTGGCAAATGGCAAGACACTAATTCCAAACTCCATATTAAACTCAGAATTGCAAATGTTGATATAATGACGCCTTCCAGAAATGACAGGGAAATGGAATTCCAAACATTATCATAAGCATTCGGCTAATGGATAATAGAACATCTTCAGAAACACATATTATACTGCTCAACACAATGCATATATTATAACCAGTCAACTCAAAATAGGCAAATGTTACTCACATGGATACACGTTACGAAACAAGCAGTGAAATGGGATATTGTATTAGACATACCCATCTTTTGATAGAGTTATGTGAGAATTATTAATAGTCCCGGTGTCGCCTTTCGCCAGATGTCTATAGTACTCACCCCGGCAATAGCAACATAGGTTTTTGGCAATAGAAGATTGCTCGCCCAGTGTTAAGAATCAACTCGATATCGAAACTTATGACAACACCAGAGCACTTCAGAATGACGGATTTGTGGAGATTCTCGACACCATGAAGTTCCACATAGATACGACAATGGCATCCAAACTGCTACAATAGTTATAAGTTTCCGTTCTAGCCATTATCAGTCTTCCCATTCATCACGTGATGACCACCGAAATTGGAGAGGATAGAAAGATCCAATCAACGCTGGTAAGTTTAGACGGAAATCTTCAAAATCTATGGAATCCCGATCCTCCTTAGACTTGCCCGACCATTGTTCACTATGAAAATACCACTATAGATTTATACCGAGAACTATACATAGGAAAGCACACACGAATCCACCACTCCAAACCGTCTCCTGTTGAACACAATATGAACATCGACAGTTCCAACAAAGAAGAATACATGCCGTTGGCAACAATACGCAACACAATATAATCTCCCAACACCACTAGAACTCTGATTTACCAATACTCTGCTTGTGTGCCTAGATTAAGAGGTCCGATATTTGAGATTCGACCTATTATTTGCGTCAATCAACAAAGCAATGATATCTTTTAACCGATGGTCAAATATTTATACATTGATTTTGTATTTACTTTCTACATTTCATTATCATAGTATTCACATATAACATATGTATACAATTTTTTACAACATTGAATAGTCTAGGTTGATTATGCTTATTTCCATGTTATTGGATTTTCCTAGACTACCCTTAAGAAATTTTTTTTTACAAATAGCTATAGTATATAATTAGTAAAGGATGTTGAGAATATTTGACATAAAAATTTATCATTTTTTTAAGAACATAAAAAAAATTAACATAATAAATGTTTTCGATGTATGTCATGCTTTATATATATAAATTATAAATTTAATAGAACTATTATAATAATATTTATACTATTTATAATTTATGAAAAAAAATTACAATTAACATATGATATTTTATATGATTTTTTTTAAATAGAAAAGTTAAATAATAAATACCATGACATCCATCCTGCCTTACAAATATAAAATTAAAGAGTTTTATTTTGTATGTAATTTTTAATTTTATTTAAATGTTATTTTTTTATTAAATGATATTATGTTTTTTATTAGGAAAAATAGGTTTTGAAGGGGCCATGAAACCCTTTACAATGAAGGAAAGTTGCTAAAAAGATAGAAACAAAAACACCCGCAACCCACAAAATTCAAAATGCTGACAAAAGATAAAGCAAGAAAACTCGTCAGCAACCCAACAACAAAACATCAACACTAAGGCTGAACAACCAAAAACAACATCAAAAAACTATAGTATTTTATCAAGCACTTTGGTCGAGTCCATATTATCAGTAATGACCCGATTGTGCATCTTGACCACATCCTGAAGATCCTGGAATGAAATGGTTGCCCTTTTCTTAGTCTTGCTCCTCGTTCATAGGCAGGGACCAGCCTCCAAATTCTTCTCCTCGCCAGGACCAATATCCTCATTCTTATCCTCTAAGTTCATGCGGTTAACCTCAGCAATGGCCGCCTCATGTTCACCCAAAT
The DNA here is from genome assembly GCA_007258455.2 of Sequoia sempervirens. NCBI lineage: Eukaryota > Viridiplantae > Streptophyta > Pinopsida > Cupressales > Cupressaceae > Sequoia > Sequoia sempervirens. The sequence continues at coordinate 16,425,832 of VDFB02179234.1, forward strand.
CCAAAGGTTGACCAATCCACTTAATGGCTTTGTCATTCAAAATCGACAAGCCCTTAGCATAATTTTTCAACGAGTGATTACTAATTTGAACCACGGTCTCCAAATCATTATTGATCTTGCTCATTCTTTCCTCCATACTCACTAGCTGCTCCTCATTGATCCTTTGGACAGCAATTTTCAGAGAGGTCAACCTTTCCTCATGGCTTTTACCAAGTCTATCAGCATCCACAGCTAATTTATCAAGAATCGCATTCATGGTCTTGATCTTACCTCTCACCGTCCATTCCTTTTGGTTGCATTTTACTAATGCCACAGACATCTTGCCAATTTTTAAGCTTGGTATTAAGCTCCTTCACTTCCGAGAAAATCCATTTCATAAGTGAGATCAGGTTACGAGTACCTTCCTCAACCATTCTACAAAACAGGTTCATATTAATCTCCTCCCAATTGACCAATGACCAATTCAATAGCACAAATATCAAATTTCTCATTAGGATCCTCTTGAGCCCCAAATTTTCCCACTAAATCCTCCTCTACAAGGGAGTCCTCAACTTCAATTACCTCCACTTTCACCATGTGCTTCTCAAGGATGTCGGCCAAAATTTCCAAAATTTCAAGACACTCTGCCTTAACATCAATATGCTTAACCTGCTCAGCATTATTACCAACAAGAGACTCAAAATCCTCCTAGCTAGGACCACCCACCTTGGAATTCACAAAACCCTCATCGTTCTGCCCAATATCCACCATAGGCTGCTTGTTTCCCTCATAAACATCACCTTGAGCCCCTTTAACACCAGGGTTAGGGGAATCCTCCAAACCTTTCGAATCATCCACACCCTGTTTAACAACACACCTCCCCTTCTTAGGGAACCTTTTCTCCCCCTTCAAATTCTTTTTCACCAAAGGGACAACAGCTTCCCTCATTTTAATATTTGTTTCATAACCCTTAGACCATGATTTAGATTCCTCAAATTCATCGACAGACTCACCCTCATCCTCCAAAGATTCATCATAAAGAAAGTCTTCTTCCTCAGAGTCCCCTTCCCACTCATCCACCGACTCACCAATTTCATACCCATTGTTCTTACCACCCTTTTTATGAGTGGGGAGCTTAGGGATAGCAGGTAACACCTTCATTTTAATGTGATCAAAAATAAGACTCATAAGGCCTTCATGAAGAATAGCCTTCTTGAGGTTCTTTTTGTGGTCCTCAATACTAGTTTCCATGGATACAAGTAGATAAAAGGGAAACGAAATTGGATTGTTGTGGTGGAAGTGATTAAGTAACATGAAATGATAACCATAGATAATAGAGAACCTACCTTCCAAAATGAAGAATTGCATAATTGTTAGAACAATATCCCTCTAAAGCGCCTTAATGGATTTACGGGTGTACCCACCATTGCCAATGAACTTAAGCTTCTGTTTCTCTAAGCCTTTAAATAAATTTGCTAATGTAATCTTCACCACGGCCTGATCCCTATAAAATTTTCTTCCCTTCAAAGAAAGACTAGTAACCTCAACGATGAAGTCCTTGGTGATGTTGAATTCCACACATTGGTAATGCAGGACCCTGTTGTTCCAACATTCACAAAAGCTTATGTCACCTCTAGGTCAGAACAGTGAAGCTTCAACAAATAAGGGAAAACTCCACCCTTCTCCAAATTCTCCCAGACTAGCTTATTACCACAGAATTCATCACAAGAGCTTGGCTCCACTCTAGAACAAGCTCCTCCCATGGCGGACTACAACAAAATACACACAACCTGCTCTTTGTTCTTCTGCACAGAAAGGGTTAAGCGAACATAATAGAAGAAAATTCAAAAACTACCCACAATTCATGTGAGCCTGACAAACCAAGTACTACCAACCTTCAACTCCCAACCCATGATCTAAAAATCATCTAAATAATAATAATTAGACAAGCAGGCACTGAACTCAAAGTGCAAAAAACCACCAAGGATGAAATAAAATAATTTATCTCTCCCTATAACCACTTCCTTGACATCACATATGGTCATAATTAGAGATATTCTAAAGATTAAATGGCATTGAATCATAAGTATTCCAATAATTACGAACCATCACACCTATATTTGCGAACCCATTAGCAAGCGAGTTCGTCTCCCAAAAAACGTGAGTAATTCTCACCTCAGAAAAAGAATTAATGATAGATAAAGCATCATTAATCATACGAACTATAGACTAGGATGGAAAACTAATCTTTAGGAGACAATTTATGATGTTTAGGGAATCCCCTTCTAACCAAAGTCTAGTGACCTCTGCTTCTCTAGCCAATAAGAGGCCATGATAGGGTACTCTTGCCTCTACAAAGTGATTGGTCATTAAATGATATTATGTTTATTAATATTTTGATTTATAAATAATTGTCAAATTTAAAGTAAATAATATAATTTTACAAATTAATAATATTCTTGAGATACTTTTATGTCATTATATAGTAGCTCTCATTGTAATAACTTTTAAAAGTCAATCAATAATATCTTTAGGCACTTATCATTCTTTATAAATATATATAAAAAAGAAAATAATGTACAAAATAAACTACTAGACACTTGTTTATATATTGAAAATATATATATATTAAATTTAAAGTAGGATTCAATAAGAATTCAAATATTTGACATAAAAAAATCAAATGTATCATTTAAAACTAAATTAAATGTTGAATTTAGAAAAATAGATATTGGTATTATTTTTAAATACTTTTTAATTGATTAAAAGATACCATTAATATAATAATTTGAAAATTGAAAAATGGTAAACTTAAAAATATACTTGAGATTGTGACAATTTAATTGACATGTGTAAAATGAGATAATTATTGTATTGAGTGTGGTGTACATGTATGTAGTTATTTAATTAATTTGTTAGACATGTATTTTTGTAGTTTTATATCTATTGTTCATGTCTTAAATTATACTTTTATTTGTACATTTATATTGTATTATTCTTAAATTTTTCATTTTTTATGATTTTTTTTGTTTATAAGGGTAATGATGGGTCTTTGAAAGGGTCCAAACCCTTTTACATAGGCAAGTTCAACTATAGTAGTGAATCCAAACACATAACAATGAAATATTAAGAAGAGATGAGAACTCTAGGTCTAAAAGCTAATAGTTATAAACAACACAAAGATATCTCATATATTGAGACTAAAGAAAACAAAGAACAAATTCTAGTTACATTAGCAAATAATCTCACCTCGCAACAATTTAATTTTGTTCTTCACATTAATAACTCTGATTGCTTCTCCCTTAAGCATCACCCACCTTGAGCCCCCCCTCGATAATCGAATTCCAAGAATATGTTGATGCCTTTACCTATTCTCACAATTCTCCTCTCATTCATTGAATATGTCATCTTTGTATGTGTCAAATGTGTTTTCCTCTTACTGTCATTCCTTCTCTTTTCCCCTCAAAATCTTATTTCTGAGGTGTCAGGTGTCTCCTCAACCCCCTACTTCTTCTCTTTCCCTAACCAACCTGGACATTACTACCTGACACCTCATGACTTGACTTCTCTCCTTACTCGCAACTTTCACTCTTCGATGCACTCATGTCCTTTAGCAATTCAGGATTGGAAAAATAAGCTTGTGGTTAATTTATCTAATGCCCCCTTAGAACCCCTTACTTTTAACTTCCTATAAAGAGGTCTTAGCTTTGCCATGGCCCCTCGCTTTTTTCCCCACATTGACTATCTCATTGAAATTGAGAATGTGGTTCAAAATCTCCCTTTGGATGTTGCTGAAGAAGTTAGACAAGATTGTGCCATGGCTCTTAGAAATGCTAAACCACCTAGATGCAACATTCCATGTGTTGAGTCTCTCACCTTCATCAAGCTAATGGAAAGTAATGATCTAATCATTTCCAAAGCTAACAAAGGCAACACCGTATTCATCATGGGTGGATTTGATTACATCTCCAAAATGTTGAATCTGCTTTCTGCTACCAGTAGTTATAAAATTGTTTCCTACAATCCATGCTCCAAAATTTTCAAAAAAAGTCAAATTTTGCATGTCTTGCTCCTCCTTTGATGATGCAACCAAGAAGCATCTTTTACCTTCTAAATAAGTGACCTCTCGCATTTATGGAGTTTCTAAAATTCACAAAGTTGGCATTCCTCTTAGGCCTATTGTTGACACCATAGGTTCTCCTAATTACAAGTTGGCCTCCTTCCTCGCCAAGTTAATCCCCTCACTCGTGGGTAAATCTGACTCCTTCATCAATGATTCCTCCCATTTTGTCCAATTTATCCAAGACACTAGATTAGAAAGTAGAAAAATATTAGTGAGATTTGGCATTGTCTCTCTCTTCACCAAGGTTCCCATTCCTGATGCTATTGAGATCATCAAGCGCAAGGTTAATGGCAAGATTGCCTCCCTAGTGGATTTATGCTTAAGATCAACTTTCTTCTCTTTCCAAGATGTTATCTATAAGCAGGTTGATGGTGTGGCCATGGGTTCCCCTCTCTCTCATATCATTTCCAACCTTTATATGGAGCATTTTGAAGAAATTTCCCTCAAGTCTTCCCCCCTCAAACCAAGATGGTGGAAATGATATGTGATGACACCAATGTTTGTTGGCCTCATGGCCTTAACAAGTTAGAACAATTTCATGCTCACCTAAACAACATTGCTCCTTACATCTCCTTTACTAAGGAACTTGAATCTAATAACCAATTTTCTTTCCTAGACATGTTAATCCTCAAAAAATTTGATGGTTCCCTAGGTCATCAGGTTTTCCGCAAGGCTACCCTCACTAATTTATACCTCCACTCATCTTCCCACCATCACTCGACCCAAAAAATTTATTTTCTCAAAACATTGGCCACAAGGGCCTACTGTGTTTGTGACCATGAAAACTTAGATCAAGAATTGGACCATCTATGTTTTGTCTTTAGGTTGAATGGGTACACCAACAAGCAAATCTCCAAAGCCCTCAACCAATCCAAACATCGGTTCCATTCTAACTTCATCTCTATTTTCCCCCAACCTGTTTCTCTCCTTTTCACCACCTTACCATTTGTTGAAGGAATCTCCCACAAAATCTCAAAAATCCTTCTTAAAAGGGCCTATGTTGTTCCTTCAAACCTTTTTCCACATTAAAAAAATTCCATCCCTCCTCTTAAAGACTCCAAAGATATCTTTCTAGACTTAGGGGTCTACAAAGTTGCTTGTTTGTGTGGTACGCCTTATATTGGTGAAACGGGTTGATGTTTCAACACCAAAATCAAAGAGCACAGTGCCGACATCTTACATGATTGGGTTATTAATTTTTTCCTCACTGAGCACTCCTCTTCAACCAAGCATCATATTTGTCTTGAAAACACCAAAATTTTGTGCAAAGAAGATAATTTTCACAAGAGGAAGCTCAAGGAAGCCATTCAAATCTTAAATCACCCCATGAACCTTAATCGTGATGAAGGATGGAGTCTTAGCCTCTCTTGGCATCCTCTTCTATATGACCTCTTAAACCACCATAAAGCCCATCCTTGACCCCCTTTTCTTTTTTCCCCATTCTTTCTCCCCCTTTTTCGGTTCCCTTCCTGCTTGTCGGTTTGCGTGGTTTCTTGTGCTTGGGCCCTTCCTCCTTTGTCTTTCCTGTAGTCCTTTCCTTTGACCCCCCCTCCTTTCCTTCTCCCAGTCCCTAGTGTTTATTTCTCTTTGTTTTTTGTCAAGGTTTGCAGTTTCTTGCCTTTTTTATCTAGTGCTTAGTGGAATCGCGTGTCTCTCTCCTTTTATTTGGTGGTTCTTAATTTTTCTTAGTTGTGGATTCTTTCCTTTTTTTTGTAATTCTCCTTTGTTCTCTTTATTGGTTGCTTTTTTAATTTGAGATTTTCTTTGTAAGTTTGTTCTTGTTTTTTGTGCCTCTCTTTCTTTTCTAATGAATTTTTCTTTCCCTCATTCTTTTTTATTTTTATTTTTTGTGCCTTGTTCTTGTTTTTGTGCCTCTCTTTCTTTTCTAATGCCTTTTTCTTTCCCTCATTCTTTTTAACTTTTATTTTTGTGCCTTGGCACATTTATTTACTCTTTTATATATTATTCATTGTGCCTATGTGTATCTATGAATCTTTGCATTTTTGCATTTATTTTCTTGATTGTAATTTAGCATTTGCCTCTTTTCTTATTCTTTTGTTCTTGCATTTATTTTTTGCATATATTCTCATTGATTATATATGCTTATACTTGATTGCATACATTCTATAATATAGTATTATATTAGATCATATTCTTTCTTTTTTAGGTTATATATTCCAAGAAATATGTTTTACCCCCTTTTCTTTGTTGTTATTCTTTGATTTCACTCTTTGATACATATATATATATATATATATATATATATATATATATATATATATATATATAAATAATTCTTAGCGATTTTATACTGGTTGGCATGCATATATGTATTGGTATATATATACTTACTTATTCCATCTTTTTATTCTAGAGCTTTGCATTTTATAATTTTCCTTCCTCCTCTTATGTTTTAATATTTTGTTATTCTTTTTTGCATATATAAAATTATAGATGCATTTGTATATATATTAGCTCAATTAAATATTTTCCTTTAAGTACATATAGATTCATATATTTATATTTTTATACTCATTTACTTTCATACATTTTTTAGTTTTTCTTATTTTATAGCAATAATAATGTAGGTAACTTTTCTAGTTTTTTATTGTTAATTTATATTCTTATTTTTATTCATATTGAATTTTTTTTTTCATTTACATTTTTTGTCTTATGTGCATGTATCATTTCTATTTTCATGTTTTATATTCTTTTATTTAGATATGCATATGTAAGTGTTAATATATATAGTTTTTCATGATTATATATTTTTTAGTCTTCTTCTTTCTTGTTTTTATATTCAACGCATTCATTCATTGATATATATATATATCTTAGACTTTATATATAGTTTTCTCCTCTTATGTTTTAATATATTGTTATACTCTTTTGAATATATAAATACATAGATGCATTGTATTTGTAAGCTCAACCATATATCCTTTCAAGTGCATATATATATTCATATATTCATATGTATATTTTCAAGCATATTCTTGCACTCTCTCTTATATCAATATATTAATATATAATTTCATGATTATCCATATTCTCATATATTAACTCATATTCTCTCATATATACTTAGGTGCATATTTCCTTTCCTTTTTCATCTTTTATATTCGTGTGTGTGTGTTTGTTAAAAAATATTTGTTTTTTATTTATTCTCTGACTTTTTCTCATTGTTATTTATTAAATATATCTTAACCTTTTTATACTTCTTGTCATGCATATATGTATTTATATTTGTTTAGTTATCTTTTTCTTCTATTGTTTTGCAATTTATATATTTATATCATGTTTCCCCTTTTTTTTTAATTTATTGATATTCTCGTTGGCATAGATAGATATTTTTGTTATTTGCATTCTTTTTAATTATCTTCTTTTAAAATTGTCTTTTGTTTTTCATGATTATGTTTTTGCATATATATATATATTCTCTTATTCTCTCATATATATTCTTTCATATTCACTCATATATGCATATTCTCATATATATGCATATATTCATATATTCTCATATGCACATTCTCTTTTATATATTTTTTAATGATATATATATATATATATATATATATTCTCTTTTTCTTCTAGGGTTTTGTATTTTATATTTGTATATTCTTCTCTTCTTATGTTGTAATATATTGATATGTTCTTTTGTATATATAGATACATAGATGCATTGTATTTGTAAGCTTAATCATTTATCCTTTCCAATGCATATATAGATTCATATATACATATTTATATATACAAGCATATTCTTACATACTCTCTTTCATAAATAATTCTCATTAATTTTATAGCAATAATAGTGTGGACAATATATTGTAGCATTTGTATTTTTAGTTTGCTTTCTTTTTATTTCATATAGATATATATTTTATCACTTGCATATCCTCATAATCTTTTCATCCATCTATAATTTCTTTGGCTCTATTCTCAAGTAATGCTTATATATAAAATATAAATATACATTTATGCATACATACATACACTTTATAATGTTGTTGCTTAATATTTCTATGTTCATATATTCTTAATGTTATGTTATATTTCGACCTTCATCTTTTTTTTCTTCCCTCTTTATTTTGTATTTTCAGTGGTTTTATTTGTTCTCTTAGTTGATTTATTTTTAGGTGTTAATAATTTCTTTTCTTTTTTTCCTTTTATCTTGGGTTTTAATTTTTTAATTCCTTTCCCTCATGGGGAGTGTTTCACCCCTCTCTTTCCTTTGTCCATCTTCTTAAACCAGTTTGGCTTGCAACTAATCATCTATCATTCTTTTCAACTCTTTATCTTGATGATGGATCATTATGTGTGATTTGAAACATTACGAAAAAACGAGCACACAATCAAATCCAAAAGTAGCTAAATTAATTCACATATGGATTGTGGAAATCTAATTGCATTGAAAAAAAAAATTCCAACAATACACTAGTCTGGTGGCTTAAACCCATATAGATCTAATAGCCTTGGATAGTAGTAGCAATATCATGGCCGCTAAATTATAAAAACCCTTCCTAGTCAGTCTTTCTTTTCTAGCTACTACTCTTAATTTAGAGGAATTCAAAGGGCTACTTGAGACTTTGTTACTAGAATTACATCTAGGAAATTTGGATCCTCAAACTTTCTCATTTTCTTGGATGAAGAAGGATACTATATGTAATCTGGACTGCTTGTGAAGAGTTGGAAACCTCCAAGGCCCTTATCCCATCAACCATTTTTGCAATCCTTACATTAGAAGAGACTAAGTTATCCGCAAGGTTAAGCCTTACCGTTAAAGGGAAAACCTCAACCCCTTGGTTCACCTCCATAAGGTTGACCACATCAAGCTTTGTCAAGGGAAACACCTCTACATTCTCTTAGCAAAGACAAGACTTGTTTTTATCCTTCACTCTCCATAAATTTTGCCTCCTTTTATTGATATGGCAATAATTGAGTGGCTAGACTTGTGGTACTTTTGATTGTTTATTTTATTATAATTAACAGTATTCAATTTAAAAATAAAAGTATAGTTTATTACATTAATCAAGATATTTTTAAACATCACCAAATTCATTAATCATAAATGAACTACATGGTTAATGAAAATAAGACAACTATTTATCACTTTTTTTTTGATAAGTAAGTTGCAATTTAGGGACTGCTCCATATATTAATCAGAAAAATTTACATGACTTTACTTGAACACCTGCCCTTTTACATGACTTTACTTGGACACCCACCTTTTACAATGCACAAAAACTAAAGAAACAAAATCTTTATGACATTATCTTCTAATTTCTACTCATCTATTCTCATATTAGAATCAAGTAATAACAAAATCCCAGACCTATTACTATCTACTTCATATCATTTACATGTTGTATTATACTATTCTACTATTCACAATACTCTTCTATTACCTAACCCGTTTGTTCCTATTCTTGATTTATGAACTCAAACATCCATTCTAGCTCAAAGTTAGGCTCAAGATTTATATGATTTTCTTCATTAAGGAACCACCTTTCACCGTCTTGTGTTGATGTTGCATGAGGGTGGCTGTGCTGAAGTTCAAGAGGAAAGGGAACCATTAAACGACAACCCCATTTTCCAACAATATTTGAAAGTCCTTTGAAATAGGAAAGCCAGCTCCTAGTCTTGCCGCCTATAGGTAGAACCTCCTCCAAATTACCAAAAAAATATCTTTTACCAATGCTAGTGTGAGGACCTGAACCGTGTCTTTTAACTCCCCCAAATCTAACAGAGAGGCCACAAAACAAGATGACATGTCTTTGTTAACACCTATGACGATTATCTGTGACCATAAAATTATTGCCCAACACCCACTTCACTGCCAACAGTATGAGCCTATGATGAGATTTAAAAACCATCTTCAACCTGTGGTCAAAAATCTCACCGAGGAAGGTCATCTACCTTTGAGAACACACCAATCTTATGGGGTATCCGTTATTGTAATATTGAGATGTCTCAGAAAATATTTGGAATTATTTTATTCCCTACCCAATCCAATTAATATAGCTCTTGTTCAAGCCATTTCGCATGGTCCATCCAAGCCAAACTTGCGAGTAATGGTTAAGTGAACTTAGAATAATTTCTCCAACCATTATATCTCCCTCGAACTATAAGGAAAATTATTATCTTGCACTTTGTGATCCTCTGTATCTTTCCAACACTTGGCAAAGGCCTTCCAAAGTGGCATGAAGAAAATGAATCATCGTAGTTGCTCACCTTTGAAAGAAAGCCACCACATGCTAATCAAAACCAAGCTCAAATAATCATGTGTCCTATAACAATTTGTGATTACTGTGGCATCCACTAGATCGTATCACTTAGGCTCCAAAATGACTTGATCAACACCATCAATTGTCATATTAGCGAGTGTGTACCCTTGTTAGCCTTAGAATATACATGATTTGCTATGTTGGTCTCTAACTTGGAAATTAGTTCTAGTGCCACATCAAGAAAAGACTTTAGTTTCCAACCTTGCATTTTTTTTCTAATAGAGTGTTTATGGCTATAGTCAAATCACCCTCAATTTCCATATTAGTGATTTTATGTTTTAAATACAGTCTTAAACCAAGAATGAGAGTCTGGAGTTCATCTTTATTGTTCAATTCCTTGGGAAGCTTACTTGATGTTTTGAAGATGACTTGACCATTCCAATCCCATACTATATGTCCGACCTGAAAACACTAGGGTTACCTCTTGATGATCCATCAAAGTTCATCTTATGCCACCCAAATTGAGGGGGTTACCATTTTTTCTTATCTTGATTGATTTGGGACTCAAATCCACCAACCCCAATAACAGGAGAACTATTTATCACTTTTTACTATAAATAAAATATAAAATTATTATTGACTATTGAACAATTAAGATAAATAATGTTTACATAAAAATATATTTGAGGGTCAAAGGCTTGCAACACAATTGGTTGAGTGTGATTGGTGAGGGTGACGATATGTTTCCTGATTATGACATCTACCAAGATGATGAGAACTATTCACATTCCATCTTTGTCATATTTTAATCTTTTTTCATATGCCTTTTAATCTTTTTTCATATGCCTTCATATTCCATTTTCATATCATATGTATATCATTCTCTCTCTCTCTCTCTCTCTCTCTCTCTCTCTCTCTCTCTCTCTCTCTCTCTCTCTCTCTCTCTCTCTCTCTCTCTCTCTAAAATTGGGGTGGGGATCACAATCCATGGAGCACTCGCCAAATTTTAGCTATTAATAATTTATTTACTTTATTATCTATGGACCAAGAATATCCTGCTATATTAATTTATTGTTGTAACCTCCAATATTTTAGTTTTATATTCTATAGTAAGGTTTTTCTCTAGCAAATAAACTTGTTTATTTTAAAGTAGACTTGTTAGCCATGTCCCTACATTTGTGGTTAGTATTATTCTAATCCATAAATTGTGGATTATGTAAAATTAATTTATTTTTTTATATAATGTCATTAAAATTGCCTAGAAGGAGATATGGCAACATGGGTTAGGAAAGAAAAACAATGTTGGAAAATAGTGTAGAAATGGGTGTGAGAAAAGGTGTAGAAAGTGTATGATGTTTATAATTTGAGTTTGTAACAGAGCGTTTCAACATCTCATGGATCGAGCAAGGCCCACTCTCTTGAAATGAAGTGACGCTACTTTTTATATTTTGATGTGTTTTATTTTAAATAGTGTGATTTGATTTATTTATTAAAATGTGTGAAGAGAAGAAGTTTTGTGATAGCTAATAATAGAATTCAATTAATGTTTTTAGTTGCATTTCATGTGCTCACCTCACTACCTACAATCCGTGTGCATATAGCCACAACATCTTTCCCAAGTTTATGCCTCGGATTGACGCTTAGACCAAACTGAATTTAGTTATTAATATTAATTTTTTCTCATTATCTAGCCTTAGTTGTGGACAAGGTTCAGCTCTCCCAAAGTATGTATGATAAAGGTCATGATTGTACCCAGCGACTTTGGTGAAATGAATACTTCTCAATCATTAACTCTCACAAAAAGAGTTTAAGAACATAGACTTGTACTCTTATATTGAGGCGAAAAAAACTCAAATGATATAAAGTCCTCCATATATATTTACCCATCCCCATGCAGCTACTTGAGTGCATTTTGTGCTTATATTTAAACTAGTGTTCCCGTGCAAATTTAAAATTGCATTTTTTGCTTATTGGAGTTGGAGTGTTCCAATGCAAATATAAAATTGTGGAAAAAGGATAATTTAGAATCTTCCCTACTTTGGTGGAGCGGCTATTATGTAGGAATTGAAAATAAGCTGTGAAAAAAAATGGAAGGTTGAAAATAAATAGTAGCTGCATATTGAAAAAGCTGATAAGTGGCTCAATAAAAAATTTCCCTCTTTTTTATTTGCCTCCAATTTTTCCCTCCAAATTTTATCTATTAAAATTATAATTAATATTATTTATTCATACATATAAATAAATAATAGCTACAGATTGACTGTTTAAAGGTCACCAACCCCACACCAGTATTGGCGTGGTGTGATGGTTTATATGTGGCATTGTTGTTCCTGCCACCAAGGTTCAAACCCCATTAGGGTGATTGTTGAATGGTTGTATCCAGTTCATAGCTCCGGTCAAAAGCGTTTACCCCTTGAATTAAAAAAAAAAAAAAAAAAAAAAATCACCAACCCCACAAATTACTGCATGGAGACCTGCCCCTAGTTAGAATGCAACTACCTTAAGCTTTGGGGCTCCACAATTTTGAAACTTGAATTCAAATTTTGGAGTGGCAAATGAAACTCAGATTTATCGGTGAAAACGACCTGAAATGGCTAAATACAGTGTCTTGGATTCACAAGACAATGGTGGCTTAAAACTTCACTTCTGTGCAAACGTATGGACTGACGTTTACAGCAAGTCTTAAGATACAAAACCACGTTTCTTTTTATACAAAAAGATTTGATAATTGATTCTTTCATACAATAATAAAAAGGTAGCGTGGGTAGAAAGTTACCTACTTTTATTTTTAAAAGATTTTGAAATTTTATAATTAGAGTAATATGTTGACCAATTTCAATAATGTGGAATGTTGGCCAATTTTGTTTCTCTTAATTCTTGGCAGTTCTCGCAACGCAACATCGACTTGGATATTACGCGTTCAGAGGAAATTATTAATGGCGGGCTTACTACAAACCGTCAAGCCAATAACATTTGTTACAGGGAATGCAAATAAGCTTGAAGAAGTCAAAATGATCTTAGGCCAAACCATTCCTTTGCGATCTTTGAAGCTAGACTGTAATTACCTCTTACACATTTCAATTCATTTGATCTCGTTATTACTATTTTATCTCGTTTTATACCAGCAGTTGCACCACTGAGGCAAAGTTTTTCTTTCTTTTGGTTTTGTAAGTTTAAAGAGATTTTAGTTTGTTTAAATAAACGAAGCTAATTTCACTACATTGTTTATAAAAGCCGGTAGATAAATAAAGCCTGTAATATATCAAGGCCATTTTGAGAGAAAAAATCAGGACGGTTTTGTTCAATTTAGGTGTTGAACAAGTGTTGTATTTTTTATTTTTAATGAGTAGGATGGGGATGTAAATTTTTGGATTTTTTTTCATTTCTATTCATGTTTTAGAAGATTATGTTTATTTTTTACAGGATTCGTGTTGTAGAACAGTAAAACAAATGTGCTGAATTTTTTAGTACTGAAATTTTACTTGTAAATATTTTTACTTTTCTTAAACAATATTTATCAAGTTTATTTTCTCTACAATTGTCACAAGTCAGAGTCTTGGAGGGAGATGCTCTTTGGAAAGAACTAGTTAAATTTCGCATCAAACCACCTCAGCTGGTCAATCTTGGGGTACTATGAGTTGGAAAAACAAGATTCTTTTTGTGTGTGGTAAACATCCAATTCTTGAAATCCAACAACTTGTTACTCTTGAACTTTGTAATCTGCTATCCCTAGATTGTCATGCTAACTTTTTGAATGATTGATGATGGCCTGACGCGTGCAACATCTGCTTATTTCCCCTTAGATCCATCTACAAACAAATCCTTCCTCCTATCATCGTCACACCCCATCTCAATAAGAAGTGGCATTACTCTTTTCTCTGGTTCAAGTGGAATAAGTTCAGCCACCAAATCTGGAAGTCCAAAGCTAACGCTCAGTCTAGCTCTTAGCATGGAAACTTCTTCATGTTAAACTTCCTATCGACAACTGCCTTAAATTTGTTTATCCTCAGTCCACCTGTCCATTTTGTGCAAAAATGAAATCCATAAAACATGTCTTTTGGCTCTGTACACATGCCTGTAATTTATGGCACTTGTTGTTCACCTCTCTGCCTGCAACATGGACTTGGAAATCAACTCTCTTGGGTGCTTCCCCTTCCTGGGTGTAGACAAGTGATTATCAAACTCCTCTAAAAATTCCATTGTCTTGCTGTTTTCTCTAACACCATCCTCCCCTCTCAAATAGTACTGTAAATGATATTTGTGCTAATTTATCCCTCCAAATTGGTAATCTGCAAACTGTTCAGCTTTTCATTGTTCTTAATGAGACCTTACACAACCTCCTTCTATAGCTGCACACAATTAATGAGGGCATCGGAGGTTCGAATCCGTCATGTGCCCTGTTTAACCCCAACCTTCAGCCTAACAGCCCACTGTCTGGTATGCTCTCACTTTTTGAGTGATCTTTAGTAGTGGAAACATTCGGTTTGTCTGGTACGCTGAATTGTCTCATTAGGAGGGGAAAAATCCATCAGCTTTTCTGGACTCGTCTTCCCTGAATATTTGCTTGGGAAATCAGTAGAGAAACGGAGAATGGTCTTTCTTCAGGCATCACAACCTTGGCTTGGTGGAGTTATGAGAAAGGACTTGATAGGCAAACTTTGACTTATTGTGCTAAGACTGCTAATAGATTGATAGTGTACTGTGTTGGCATGTGTATTATTGTTGCGCTGGAAATGCAGTACTTTTCAGTCTTACAGAAGAGAAGACATATTTTCCAGCTAATGCCCATTTAATTGGTTACCGAAGCTCTTAATTGAGTTAATTCACAGGCGCTCAGGACAGCTAACTCGGAGTTTAAAGATTGCAGTTTACTCATTGTTCGGTGCTGGCTCGTGTTAGAATACATCTGTTCATTTCAGGAACTTTTTGAGTGCCTTTCGCAGGCCTCAATTTTATACCTTGTGTTTTTCATGGATATGATTTGGAATAGAATGTAGGACAGCAGCTCACTGTCTGCTGTTTCTAGGCTTTTGACTGCTGTCAAAAGCTTCTATCTTTTGCTTTCTCAGTTCTAAATTTCTGTACCTCTGTTTTGCTTCATCCAATAAATTAAAAAAAAAAAAACTTTTCATCCGGTAAATTCTATTGACGAGCAAATTTTAGACCATGGAGGAGGTCGCAGAGAAATATCGCCCCTGAGAGAGCAGTTACATGGCAGAAGCTCTAGAAATGAGATTTCTACTAGGGTTTTGCCCTTTCGATAGCTCGAGTACAAAAAAAATTGTCCAAGACTTCAAATATAAGTCAGAAAGATTAAAAAATTGGCGCCAGGTATTTATATTCCAACATAAAAAAAAATAGCATACATATGTCAAAGCCGATTTTATTCAAACGATTTTAATAGATCTACTTTAAGCTTCCTCGTTACACATGGTTTTGTGATAATGCATTAGGAATACTAAGACAGTAATCGTGATTAATGCCTTTACCAGAATTATTAAATGGATTGCGCGCTACTTAAATCACTGGACAACCCAACAATTTGAGCTTATACTAAATAACTAGTACGAAAACAGCTAAGACTGTTAAAAGGGTAGTGATACCTACCTAAATATCAACACCCCTGAATCACGCTGCAAGAAATAGAGTACTTTTAGTGGCCAATTTCCAACAATACTTCAGGACTAGAATGCACGCCACTTAAATAACTGGACAACCCAACAAACTGAGTTTCTAGTACATAACTACTACAAAGAGCTAAGACTGTAGAAAGGATTGTGATAGCTACCTAAATATCGACACCCCTGAAGCATTCTGCAGACTGTCCCCAAAACAAATAGAGTACTTTCATAGATAACATACTTCAGGATTGTAATCCAGATGAAACAATAGACTGTCTTCCATACAAACTCACGATCAATATTATGGAGTATGGATATTGCTGGGTTTGACCACCTGAGCTGCTAAACAACAAAGCTTAGAGAATTTATATATTTTTTAAACCAGTTGGAAGTCTGAGGTAAATATTAATTCTTGCTATTCTACAATTTGTAAGTTAATGATTCCTTTATTCTGCAAATGCTCAGGCAATAACGAATTGCAGTAGCCATTAGAGAACATTTGATTCCATAGTGGGTGAAAGCCATTGAGATAAACAGGGTATTGAAAAAAATGCGTCAGATTATTGTCTACCAATCATAGGCATCATGAGAGATCTTCAACACTCAAATTGTTTTGTAATATACTCATCCCGCGAGTTAAATTGGGATTTGGATGCAAGATTTTTTTATATCAATTTTTATTCGAACTGAGCTAAAAGGATGATGCAGAATTAGACTGACCTATGCTCCTCCTCCCAAAAAAAAATATTTTCAACAGCACCGAACATCCCTTATATCAGAAAAAGGAATCTCCTAAAATAACCACCAACCCCCACGATCCCATCCTCTATTTACTGTTGTGGCAGAATTTTAAATGCCTTTTTGTACCGCTCACTGTTCCACTAAAGATTATTCTTTTATGGAGATACCTTGTAACTGCCGCTGATATTTAATTACTCCCAAATTCACCAGCGAGGAATCACTGAATGGTTTCCATCAAAAGAATACATCAACAATAAGGGAAAGCTATCTAAATTCTATTACGTCACTATCCTAAGATCACAGTCTGAGGGTCAAGAACTTAGTAGCAGTTGTCTTTCAAACCATAACCTCTTGTTTTATTGTGCATACAAGTACACTACTCTTGAGGGATTATTTTCAGAATTTTAACACGTTAGAAAGACAACATTCCTAATTTGTTGTACAAAATCAGTTATAAACATGTCCATCTATTATAGACCAACGACTGGTAACTGTTAGTACCAAGGCTAGTATAAGCACTGTACAGCTAAGTCCAACTGCTACTCTCCCTACTAAAATTTCCTCTCATTGGTTAGTTTCTTTGCAATAGCAATAAGTAGCTAAATTTAGTGTAGACACGAATCTGATATAGTCTCAAGTACAGCGTTTTAACATATCATATCAAGTGCAAGGTCCACAGAAACCTCAACTGACAAGTAAGTCTCTGTTTCATTTTTTCAAGAGATTGTAGTATTATAACCAGTTCGTTTGCCCCAGTCACAATTTATTGTAGTAATATTTATCTGTAAGTTAGGTCTAGATGTCAGGAATAGGCATTACTATCTATTATTTCACAGAAGTATGGAATTATGTTGTTAAAATATTTTAAATCCTCGAGTGGTTACAACTACTGAAATTAACAATCCATACCACAGGGCTCGTACCTTGCATGATTTTTGTAAGGTAGAATCTTCTTACTTTGTGCATCAAGTTCTTCATTTTTTAACATGCGACCAACTAAGAAACTGTTTTCCATTCTATACATTCTATACATAACTAATTGGGACAAGTACTTGATAGATCTATATTAGAATTTTAGTTTTAGTATTTTAGCCTCTTGAAGAATTTATATGCATTAAGATCAAGTCCACTATTGCACATTTAGCAAGTGGAAATAGTAAACACACTAAGCATAAAGTTCCATATCTTATTATGCTATGGGGATTTCTTGATTGAGTATTTTTTTGGGGAGGGGTGGGGTTTGCGCATTGTGTTTCACTGAGAGGTTCTTGTGTTAGATAGATTTTGGGGGGTTTCATCATGATTCCAATTGTTTGGTTTCACCCTTCGGTTGTGAGTTGATTCCATGGAACAAATACTCCTAGTTTAAAGGGATCAAGAATCATTGCATACAAATAGATCTCTTACTCACACTATATGGCATGATTCATGAGCAAAGAATTTTTAGACAAAAAGTCTAAATGGTATAATGACAATGACACAATCTGTAGACTAATTTGTTGTACTATTCCTAAATATTTGAAACATCACCTTGGGCACACCAAGTGTCCTTATACTACTTGGGCCATCACCCAGCAGTTGTTTGGAAACCCCAATTGTTGTCCATATAATAGTGATGCTTTTGGGAATGTCAAGCAGGCATCGGCTTTCATGAGTTCTTTGTTGATGTTTTGACAATTATCCTATCTAGTCTTTTAGACACTGCCAACTCTCTTTAGCAAAACCACTCATGTCTACAAGATTCAATTCACATAGATGACTGCATACAATATATCTCGTGCTTGTTTATAAAATATCATCTTGAGGATCTTGTAGAATCCTTTGTTCATACTCAGCCATTCGGTGTGGACAGTTTTCAGGATATACAACATAATCATTTGAACCTTCAAGTTCTTTTATCAACTGAGGTTATAAAGACATGTGTTGAGAGTCCCTCACCATCGTTTCCTATTGCTACCAAGTTTCGTGTTGCTTCTTTGAGGCTTCCAATGATTTAGTGCAGCAAGACCATCATTATCTTCTTTACATAACAAATTGGGACAAGTACTTGATAGATCCATCAATTTTGTTTTGTGAGTTGCTTCTTTTAGACTTGGAGGACACTATTGAGGACTTGAAATTCCTCTTCAATGAAAATACCACAACATCTATTATCTCATCTTCTTGGGTTTTTTTTCTTTCTCCACCTATTCCTGCTTCCATTATGGCACATTTCGTAGTTCATTAGTCCTTAGGTTTGACTCCATCACCATTGACACCTTTTGCAAAAGTATTGGATACTCATTGGTGCAGATCTCTTACATAGTACCTAATTTCTCTTATCAGTATTTGTCATAGCATAGCAATGGTTTGGAGAGTCTTGATCAGTTTCTAGAAAGATCATCTTCATTTTTGGTTCTTGTTCTACAACAATTCCACATGAACAAGCAGCTTCTAGAGACGTATATTTTGAGTTTTCTTCCCTCATATTCCTTTTAGGAATGGAAAGGTCTTTTGCACTTGTTGTTCAGTTTGTTTGTTTCTAAGGAGAGAAATGTTTTCTAGTGTCCATAGATCAACTTTGTAATTTATTGTTGAGCATTTACCATTAGTGCAGGAGAGTACACTTTGAGGGGGGCTGCATGGTCTCACTTCTTCTCTCTTGTTTGGAGTGGGAGGTTTCCTCACATGAGGTTTTATCCTTGTCAGTCTTTCAAGCAGAATCATCCAACCCTACTCTCTTCTTCCTCTCTTTGGAGGGATTTTTTCATTCTCATATAAGGGAGTTTCCTCCTCTCTTCTTTTGGGGGAGATCATTTTACACATGGGTACATAACATTGCTACACATTTGCCAAAACCCATTCCATCTATTTTACCCAGCTAAGCTACACTATGGGGGTTGTTGATGCATATTTATTTTCTTACATATGATTTATTTATTACATTAGCATGCATCTACAACAAGCTTACTTAGGTAGGTATCTTCTTGAGTAGCTTGTACAGTGTATTTGCATTATGTGAGGTATACTTTCCTCGTTTGGTGGAGTTGTACTACCCGTGTGTGACTACATCTCCTTTATCTCGTACTTGTACATTCACATCTCTTGGTGGAGTATCCTATATATACCCACTTGTAGCTCACTTTTGAGCACCCTTGTTAATCCATTCGCATGCATATTGGAATGGCAGTCATATTGCATTTCTGCAATCTTTAGTTCAACTTTTGCTATTGTGGCTTGTTCATGTCATTAGATTCGGGGAGGTTTGCCCCATTGACAAATCTTACAAAATGTCATTGTAGATGTTCATTGTTCAATATTAAAATAACACAATTAGTAGTCAACATTATATGGGTCTTCATTAAGAACTACATCATCATTGTTAACATTAGATGATGTGGGTAGATTGGAAGAACCACAAGCAGCCCCATTGCCACTTGCAATAAAAGTATGTTGGCTCATTGACTCCTCAAAAAGCGAAAATTGCTACAAAATTAGAGGAAATTAATTCCATTGCTTATTCTAGCAACTTTTAATCTTATTGTGGCACTACTTGTCAAAAAATGCAATATTTGTTTTTTCCCCTTCTACTTGTCAAACAAAATGCAGGTGAAAATGATCATTGATTTAGGATTTAGGATGTGATTTCATGGTAAAAAATCAAACAAAATACATTGAAATTACCACCCACCATTGGAATCACCAAGGAATTGTCCTGGCGTAGCTATAATTTCCTAAGCATGCTCATAAACAATTCCAAATGAATTTGTGCACAAAAAACCCTGCCCTAGGTGAATCAAACCCAATTCATATTACAAAACAATTAATTGTATCTAGGTAAAATTAGTTTTTTGGCTGATTTGGTAACATAAAATATATTTAAAGGAGAAAGGGCAAAGTATTCATCACAATTCATAATTTTTATACAATATATGTATAGGTTCATATGATTTTCTAACATACACTGAAGAAGAGTCAGTAAAAGCTAAAACTAAAGGTATACCCATGTGTAAAAACAATGTTAATGCCTAATTAGATTGTCACTAAAGAAATTTGTATTCAAACCTATCCAAAGTCAATCATATTTACAAAGATTCATTAAAGTTGATTGTGTTGTGACCAACACATGCTAGCTCCTTGAGCTTGGGGCCATGAAAAAATGTTTGCGGAGATATGTTTTAATAATTGCCCCTTGAATTTGCTGCATTCAAATGGAATTCTGTTTTCCTTGGTTTTTTTCTTTGCTATTGTATCTTTGTATACCTCTATGTCATTTTCTTTTCTAGGCTCTTTAACTATTTTAATCTCAGATTGCCCCTATTTGATTTTATTTTCTTTTGTACCAAATCAATACTCATTCAAATTCTCTAAGTTTGCAAGATTGTTACATGCTTCATAATCTCAATTGTTTCTTGGTACAAGTATCAGTAATTGCACACCAATATTTGTTGTCTTAAAGTTTTTCTACTTCACAAGATCTTGCCAAGTGTTATGATCTCATGCCATCAAACATCACACGCATGTGAATGTGAAACCTAGAGTTTTCATTTTTCTATGTTTCCCAAGTCCTCCAGATCACTACATAGATCTACTTCTTGGACAATCACACTCTCAAGTCTTCTACAATATACCTATTCCCAAGATGTTAATCTTGCAAGTTCATTTGATGCTTATCTATAGTATCTTCTTAGATGATTTGATTTTTGTAGTGTATGATATTTGCTTTGTTTGTAAGCATAGCTAAAATCTTCTAAGTAAACATGATGCTTCTATGTTTCATAATTTTGTTCTTAGTTACCTCAAGATCTTCTCTTCTTGGGGTTGCCACCAATTGCCAAGACATTGATTTAATGCCAAGTGTCATAATGTTGTGTAGTGTTTTCCTGGGTTATTTTAGATTGGATTGTTTCAAAATGCAGAAAATCCTCCAAGTTCATAAGATGCTTCCATATGACATCTCCGAATTTTGTTTTCTCAAACTTATACCAACTCCGGCAAGGTTTTCATCGATCATCCAAGACCCTGAATGTACAAGATTATACTTCATAGCAACATCTTGGGTGTTTAGTTGGGTGATTCGTTTATGGTTTCTCATTATGCTCACACAAATGTTTTGGCAGTTTGATCATCTCATGATTACCCTCATTATTTGAAAATCAGTCTTTCATGAATACTTTTTCCATTAATAAAATTGGTAACTTGGACTTTGAGAAGTTTTGTAAATAGAGAAAGATCCAATAGGCTGTGGGCATTGAATAATGCCTTGGGAACTTGGATTTCACTTAAACAGTCAATGGAAGGTTTAATCTCTCATCATTTGCAAACTAGAGTTCACAAAGCTCATTGTCCTTTCTAGTTTCCTAACAAGGTTCAGACTATTGTTGTATGTGCATGTTTTGGAGAAGATTATACTTACTAACCTATAGCTATACACATAAGTTTAATCATCTTTGCTTTGAACACACCTATCCACTTTTGAAACCTGATGGAGCTTACAATTTAACACTGATTTTCCGGTGTCTTCAACCTTTTTATTTAAATTTTGATTCTTGTTTTGTAGATCATGCTTATTATAATTAATGTGCCTTTGACAAGCATCAATTGACAAATTGTGACTGATTGCATTGACTGATTTTACTTACAGTGCTTGAACTGCAGGGTGAACCTAAAGACATTTCAAAGGAAAAGGCTCGCTTGGCATCACAACAGGTCTGCTTTATTTCTTCTTATTTCAAATAATCTAGAACTATTTCATGTAAATGATATTGCTTTTTGTTGTACCCCAAAATTAAAATTTTTGTGACACTTAGATATTTTGAAGAAATGAGTAAAAGTCTTGTTAAAACTGTCAAAAAGGTCAAAATTTGGGTGTGCACGTCTTGCATGAGGGGTTAAAACGTAAAATTGTCAAATTTGGACGATCTGGGTCTGCTAAGAGCAGCTTAACCTACAAAACCCAAATCTCATTTTTTCATCCCTAAATTTTAGGAAAACTGCTATTTTTATAATTTTTCTAAAATTAGTAACGTTTTCTTGGTTTTTCTGGGTTTCTTTGGAAATGGATACTGACAAAACTTTCTAAAAATAGAAAGTTGGTCCGATAGGGTCCAAACTGATTTTGATTGGTCCAAAACACATCCATATCAGGCTGGTGCAGTCAGAATCTCAAAATAATCAGTTTTGCCCTACTGGGTCTTTTCTACTTTTTCAGAAGCATATCTAGAGCTTCGAGGTCATCAATGGAGGTCATTCGACTACCAAGCATCAGATTCAACATTCAGAACATTCAATAGAAGGTGGATTCATGAAGTTGTCACGAAGAATGGAGAATCAAAATGAAAAATCATGAAAAATTTCTAACACTGGTGACTTTGGGCGCCCCAGGTGAAAAAAGGCGCCCATCTTTTTAGGGCATCAAATGTTAGAATTAGGGTTTGTGTCTCCAGTCAAAGTTGCTCAATTCTCTGCCAGTTCCGTAACGAATTCAACGGCGCAGTCATCAGGCGATCCAATCATCCAGAATTCGAAGTGGAACGAAGGTTTCCAAACTGAAGGATGAAAATCAGTAAAAATGGCTAAGTCTGTAAGAATGGGCGCCCCTGGTGAAGAAGGGCACCCAAGTTTTCAAGATCTCTATCAG
Organism: Sequoia sempervirens; assembly: GCA_007258455.2. NCBI lineage: Eukaryota > Viridiplantae > Streptophyta > Pinopsida > Cupressales > Cupressaceae > Sequoia > Sequoia sempervirens. Next base: position 16,449,142 of record VDFB02179234.1, read on the forward strand.
ATGAATTTGCAGATGAGTGTCTAACGAGATCTTTTCACAATAGATCCAGCTTTCCAACGAGATATCCAACACGTCAATCGGAGTTCACAGTCACCAGATATGAGGAGCTGAAAATAGGGTTCGACGAAGGCTGAAAACCAAGATTCAGAAGCAAACACAGGAAAATGAAAAATAAACTAAGTCTGGTGAAAGTGGGCGCCCCCAACCAAGATGGGCGCCCAAACTTTTGAGGGCCTAAAGTTCATTATTTTGCAGAGTTCGTCTCAGAAGACCCCTCCTCATATCTCGATAGCTTCGCGATGAGCATAACCGCCAGTCGATCCGACACTCGGAGCTCCAGATTCGACGAGATCATCTGTAGAAGAGGAGTTAATGAAGAAATTGAAGATCAGAAAAATGGCTAACTCTGGACAAAATGGGCGCCCCTGGAAGGAAAAGGCTCCCATGAATTCGGAGGTCAAGATCAAGTTTTTTGCCAGAGGTGCCTCCAGAACATCTTTCTCAGAATCAGTCAGGATCCGCCGTGAAACCTTCAGCTCTCCTGTCGGATCAATCTGCAAATGGGAAATCAGAGGCAAAGTTGGAGGTCAAAATGAAGAAAAGTTGAAAATGCTAAAATTTGGCTAACACTGGGTGAAGTGGGCGCCCCTGGTGAAGAAGGGCGCCCAACTTCTCATGCCTTAGAGATTTTTCGAAGTTTTCAAAAGTTTCAAATTTACAAGTGAAGAAGGATGGCGTCCAAATGCATTGAACTGAAGATTTTAGGGTTTTGGAAATAAAAGCAAAGAAAGCAAAACCTAATTCAAAGCCCTAAAGTCTATTTAACATCATTCTTTCATGTGATTTTCATTATTTTTGCAGGTGGCCTTCAAAGGAGAAAGTTGGAGCAGCAAGTTTGAAGAATTTTTGTGATTCAAGAATCCATAGTTGTTGGTTTTACATCAGATTTTTCAGATCAGCAATCATAAACCCTTGCTTTTTCAAGCTTTGTCATCTAGAAGATCGAATTTTTCAAGAAGGCCAAGGCATTCCATTTTTCAGTCATCTGGGTCTTTTTGTCTCAATCTTTTGAAGAATTTTTCAAGAACTTCATCAAGTTGCAGCAAGTGCTTTTATTTTGCATGTCAGTAAAAACCTCAGTGCATTCAAATTTCAACCATCTGGGTCCTTTCCAATCAGTCTTCTAAAGAAAACCCATATCACAGTTTTTTTTCAAGAAAATTTCAAAACCTAGGGTTGGCTGCTTTTTCGATCAGTCATCAAGATTTTGCAAATCTAATCAACTAGGTCCTTTTCTAATCATATTCTGAACAAAACCCAGGTGCCAGCTTTTTGATGAAAATTTGAAGAAATTAGGGTTTGCTGCTTTTTCAGGGAAAATTCAAAATTTTCAAAAACGGACGATCTGGGTTGTCTTGCATCAAAATTCTAAGCAAAACCCATATCTCAGAAAAATTTCTCAAAAAATTTGTCCGTTGGAGCAAGAAAATCAGCATTCTAAAAATAGAAATCGTTCAAAACTTGTCAGAATCAAGGCGAGTTTACAGCCATTCTTCAAGTTTTCTGAAATGGAGTACACTCCCAATGTTTTCAAGACTGAATTAGCTCTCTATCACGATTACATCAAAACTGCTGAGACAGACTTGCATCATATCAAGCCGGTGTTTGATCTACACGCCTTCGAGAGAGCAAGCAACACCTCAATCAAAAACCTAGGACATTCTGGACTCCTCGCAGCAGCATCAATTCCTATATCAGTTCAGAGCCTTGAGTTCGTAATCACTTGCATTAAGCATTACAACCCGGCTACTAGGGAGATCCAGTCAGCAGATGGCAGATTGATTTGCAGTCTAAAGCCTGATATGATCAAGAAGTGTTTTCCCATTCCCCCATGGCTTGAAAGTGTTACTCTCTCAAAGGGTGAATGTGAAAGGATATGGAATATGCATAAAGATAAATATAGTAAGAAGATTGCCCAGAGGTGGATGAAAGAAAAACACAAGACCTTGCCAAAGAACGTTGGGCGAGGAGAGTTTAAGGACGAAATTGCCATCATTATTACCTTGCTCAACAGGGTCACTGGCTCAGAAGATGCCACCAAGTTTCAACCTTGGATGTTTTACGACATACCTCACATCATGAAGAAAACCGAGTTCTATGATTGGCCTACTTTGATTAGTGACTGCCTACATCAGCAAATAACAGAATACTTCCAGTTTCATGTATTCCACATGGTGTCATACCTAGTCTACCTGGTGGCCTATCAAGGTCAATTCAGAGGGTTAAACGCCGAGGGATCATTGAGTGTACAACACATATATAACTACTATCCCCAGTTGGAGTTCACGAAGTCGTTGCACCACTACAAAAGGGTGAACGAGGCCTTTCTGATGTACACTGTGCGGGACCTGGACAATGAGTTGCATGTCCGTATATCTTCAGTTGCCAGGGCAGCGATGGCGGAGTGGGCTGATTGGTTTATACAGTTTCCCACTTTCACCTATCTCAGGGTCTATGGCTATTCAGGTGCCCCGCTCATGTTGCCAAGGTACCCATCGGATGAGGTCATCTTCATGGAGTTCTTGAGGCAAGCCCACGGTGTCGACACAGTCTTGAGGAACAGAAGGAAACCCTCCCTCCATTTTCCATTAGGGTTGGGAATTTATACATGCAGGACTGTTGCAGATGCCAAGACAATAGGAGAAGAGTTAGATAAATTCGGCCTCAAATCTTATAGCGAGAGACAATCATTTGACCCTCATGGTGTCTACGCTGGCTGATTGGAGAAGAACTATGATCATATATCTGCCCTTGAAGATTTTTGGGCTAATTGTACAGATGAGTTCGAAGTGCGGAGGCGTAGTTACAGCAGGCTCTCTCTCCATCAGATGAAGGATTGCTTAAATGAAGACATAGAAGGGTTATCTAATGATGATGAGGATGTGCTTCTCCCGATGTATACTCAGAAGCGAATTGAAGATCAGCCCCTACCACAAGTTAACTGGGCAAATAAAGAGTCACTCTCGGTTGAAGACAAGACAAGACAAGACAAGTCCTTGAGCATAGTAAGGTTTTCCTAATCCTTAAAAGGAAGAACTCCATTCTAGTAGCAGAGCCGCCAAAGACAATTCCCTCTTCCTCCAGAGCACAGTCCAAAGGGAAGGGTAAAAGTCAATCTCAAGAAGGCGTCAAAGGTAGTAGATCAAATAAAAATGTAAAAAGAAGGTTGGATTTCTCAGGCATAGTCATACAGGAGCAACCTACATCTGATTTAGAAGTTCCTCCTGACGAGCCCATATCTCAGGAAGAAGCAGAGGAGCCACCTTCAACACATGTTTCTGTACCTTTGACAAGTTCTTCACCGATTCACATTGATCTTGATATTGAAGATGATGAAGAAATTGCAGTAGCACCTCCTAGGGAAGTTAGTAAAGATACTACTGTATCTTGGCTTGAGAACTCCTTAGGAAGGGTAAGAAGAAGGCCTTCATATCAAGTGAGTGTTGATGATCTCGATAACATCTATCAGGAACCTCCTAAGAAGAAGGCAAAGAAGCAAGTTCACTTTGATAGGAATCCTGATAACGAGATAGTCATGGAGACTGCATTGCCCCCAGAAGACAAGAACAGGGATGAAGTGAATATGGATGATTTCGTCATGGTCAAGGCTAATCTCGGTAGAAATACCAGACATGCAAATTTGAGTCTCTTCAAAGTTGTATCCGAAAACCTTCAAGAAAGAGTGCTCAGAGATGGATAAGACAAGGCATCCCTCGAGGCTGAAAATCAGCAGCTCAGGCTTTTTATTTCTAACCTTGTCCGTGGTTCTTCACAAGCAACCCAGTTGCTGCCCCAGGTCTTGGAGACACCAGCTGATCACTCTCAGTTAAGACAGCTAGTCATATGTGGGAAAGAGACTCAGGAGTGGATCGAGAGCTTCATTGTCAGAGGAAAGGAGATTTTGGCACGGATGTTCCAGTTAAGAGAAAACGCTCATGAGCTACGTCAAGGCATCCAAGGGTTTGAACAAACATTGGCTGAAGTAAAACCGAGACATGAGATCATCATTGCTGATTTAGACACAGCTTACAGTTCAGCAGTTTCAAGAGAACACAAGAGACAAATCCTTGCCTGGAGAGAGCGTCATGTTTTCAAAGTTAAAACCTATGAGAGGATATCCGAAGAATTCATCGCCTACAGACAAAGGGTGATTGAAGTTCTCCTTTTCATTGGTAAATTTATCATAGAGATCCCTTCTCAGTACAGTCTTGAAGACGGTTCTTACGTCGGGCTTGAGGAAGTGCAAGATCAGTTTCAGAGTGTTGTTCACAGTTGCAGTCCAGTTGGCGGAAGGATAGGTCATATTTCGATGATGTCAGCAAGGTTCGAGAAAGCGGCCAATGAGGTCGAAGATTTCCTGAGATCTATTGCAGATGCTGAAGACATTCTTGAAAAGCGGTGTTTTGCTATTGATAGCATAGATGCACCGAATCGGGACACAATCTCCAACTTCCTAGCGGATGTGATCGAGCTTTAAAGCAGCTTTCTTCTAGAAGCTTTCTTTCCTGCTTTCTTTCTATTCTTGGAATAATTCTTATCCATTTCTTTGAGAAGAGAAAGAAGATAAAATGTAATAGTTGGCGTTTCCCGCTTTTTTTGCTTTCTAGGGTTTTAGATGTTATCTTCTTTCTAGATTTAGTAATAAAGCTTGCTTGTTGAGCAAGCCCTAGATTGTGAAAGCAAGGAGATTTTAGGGTTCCCTACTCCTCTGCTTCTATAAATAAGAGCCTTTGCTCATTAGTTTCTTTTAACCGTGCTAGTGAGAACAAAACGCTGAGCCTATTGTGCCTTCTATTTGTTACTCAAGTATTGTTCAATTGTGTTGTGATAAGCAAATTGTTGAGCCTCTTTAGCCAACAAGGAGTTAGTGCGATTGTTGTTTCTAGTGTGTAAGAGCAAGATTGCAAGCCTCTTTAGCTGCAATTTCTTGTTCCAGGCATGTTAGAAGGGAGTTTTGTTCTAGAGATTTGAGTAATAAAATCATGAGCCTCCTTTGCCTTGGTTCAAAATCTCAGATTTCCGTTATTTATGTTCTACTTTTATGATCTTGATTTCAACTTACAGTGAAGTGTGTAGGTGTTTGTTGAGAGGGAGGTTATTGAAGTATTTTGTCAGAAAATCAACCTTGTTCATTTCTAGTTTCTCTTGCTCTGCTATTACTTGAGAAGTTAGAAACGTCTCTAGTTTAAGTTAGTCGTAGTTGAAGTTCTCAAAATCAGAAAATCTCAGCTGCGGCATTTGTGTTTAATAAACCTTGTGCTCTAAGCTGATCAAAAAGATAGGCAACTTAGCTTTAGTTTACTTTCTTTCAAACATCATCAGCAAGAGGGAGCTTCCCCTCCTAATTTGAAGAGCAGTTTATCTGTGCATAGCTGTCCATTTCAAATACGCATTCGAGAGGTGCGAATTTAAACGCCAACACTTTTTTAATGACTAAAACAATAACAGGTTGTGGTGCATGATGCTTTATTAATTTTAATATTGCAACTCAGAAACCTTCCTATAATTATGTAGATTTTGTTGTATTTTATTTTTAATGTTATGAAAAATAATAAAACATTTTCATTATATTTTCTGCATTAACCTGTATATGCGTTGCACAACTTGGCTTGACAAATCTACTTGACTTTATGAAAGGTAAATGGACCAGTGCTTGTTGAAGATACGTGCCTCTGTTTCAATGCACTGAAAAGTCTTCCAGGTAAGATCACTTTTCATGTTCCATGGCTTAGTTGACTCGAATGTAAGATTGGATTTATTTGTAAACTCAGATTTCTGGCTGAATTGGTAATATCCCTTTCTTATTTGATGACATAGTGATTTTGTCTTACAGGGCCTTACATGTAAGTTATTTAATCACCATACGAGTTTTGACACCTGTACTTGCTGTAAGATAATATATAAAACCCAAATGTAGATTTCCAACTGATAATGATGGATTTGAGTAGTTTGTCTTACCATCATTAGATGCAACCTTTCTTCTATTTGTCTCTCTATTTTATGCCATAACTCATATGGATGTTCTACCTGTGCTTTATGTACATTCTTTGAACATGATCTGGGAACTTCATTTAGAAACTGATCATATGCTGAATACTAAGGGTTTTGTGTAAATTTTCAGAGGGCAATGAGCCTCTCTTAGTTAGGTTTAGTATTTTGGGATGCTAATATGTTTCTGTTGGTTTTCAAGACTTGGATACCATATATTGTGTTTTAACTGCAGTTCCTTTTTAATCTCTCAGCACCTTTCTTTGCCTGATTTTCTTCTCTGAATTACCTATCATTTGTAGTTGAAATTTTTTATTTACGACTTCAAAAATGTGAAGTAGAAAACAAGCTTACATGATTGTGTCAGTGAATGTAGAAAGTGGTTTTTTCAGAAGATCGGTCACAAAGGTAATTAAGGTTGCAACAAGCTTGTGGTCTTATCCATTTTTTATCCTTGAATACCAAATCCATAACTCTTTTACCACACATTAAATACTAAGTTTTAGCAATCTTCATACTGCAGAATTTCTGAATGTTTTTAGCTGCAGGGCTGAACAATTTGCTCCATGCGTATGAAGACAAATCTGCTTATGCTTTGTGCAACTTTTCTCTATCTCTTGGGCCAGATTCTGAACCTTTAAGTTTTGTTGGAAAAACTGAGGTAAGTTTAGCATTTAGCTTATGCTCCAATTCTCTAGAGTAACATATCAGAAACGTAGAATAACTTTGCTATGTAGTTTTTCCATAAGGTTATTAATTACACCAATCTATGTCAAAAAGATACAAAAATTCTGTCGATGAATGGATGTCTGAGATTTTGTTTGCATTTGAATTTCCAAAAACTATTCATTATTATATGACTACACTTAGAGAATATTTCAGTTAGTTATGGATTGCATTTGTGGTAAGTAAGTTCAGTTCCATAATAATCATATAATTCACAATAACATCCTTAATTTTCTGGCATGATGCAAGGCTAGTTCACATGATCTTAATTTTTTGTGAAATGTAGAAAGGCTGCTGCACCTTTATGCCATCTTTCTTGTTTCAAGGTAGTAGATGAACGCTCTATTGATAAGTAATATTTGCCGATGTCTGTTTTAGTGCTTCCTGTGAACTTGATATATTGCATCCAGGTGTAAAATTATATATTGTGCCCCCGCAATTATTTGGGTTATTTATATCTAATATAATGTGCATGTTTCTTGAAAGAACTGTTTCCAATTAAAATTGCTTCTGGATTAGATTGCATGATAGGTTTTTCATCAATATTTCAGATTGTCAGGCCAGGATTGATTGCAAACAGAAGAAAATACTTCCAGAAAATTATATTCAAAATAAATAGAGGCAGCGATTACATAAAAAGCAGAGGCAGACAGTTACATCTCTACCATAACTATCACAAACAGAAAACTGAAATAAAATCTACACTCAAATGAAAACTAAACTCTAACAAATTACAAACAAACAATGACAAAAACTGCCCTGATATGATTAACCGCAACATCCCCCCCTTAATCTGAAGGGGTTAAACCAAGCATTCCTCTGAATCTTTCAAACTTTTCTCGTCCAAGAGCCTTTGTAAGAATATCCATAGGCTGATCTGCAGTAGGACAATATTTGAGTTGTACGCTGCCATCTTTCACATGGTGGCAAATCAAATGAAACTTGGTGCTAATGTGTTTGGTTCGATCATGAAAGACTGGATTTTTGGCCATTTTAATTGCAGATTGATTGTCAACAAAAAGTGGTGTGTAGGAAACCTAGTGTTCTTGTAAATCTGCAAGAATCCTTCGAAGCCATAAGATCTCCCGAGTGGCCTCAAAGGCTGCCATATATTCAGCTTCTGCAAAGGACAAAGCTGGGACTGGTTGCTTTTTGGATTTCCAAGAAATAGCAGCAGATCCAAGATGCATTAACAAACCAGATGTAGATTTTCCATCTTCCAAATCACCTGCATAATCAAAATCTGAATATCCAAGCAATGAAAAGTGTGTGGCCTTTGAGTATTTGAGCCCATAGGTTTGAGTGCCTTTCAAATACCGAAGAACACGTTTGACTACTAACCAATGAATTACCCTAGGTTGTTGCATGAATCTGGATAGAACCCCAACAGCAAAAGAAATATCTGGATGGGTAGTAGTTGCATAAATCAAACGACCCACAAGTTTCCTGTATGGAGTTGTATCAACCAATGCCATAGAGTCGGTGGATGCGAGTTTCAAATTTGGCTCCATTGGAGTACTAAGAGGTTTGCAATCAGTCATGCCAAACTTAGAGAGAAATTCACCAATATATTTTTACTGGGAGATGAAAATATACTTGGGGTTTTGAATCACCTCAATGGCCAAATAGTAATGAAGATGGCCCAAATCAGTCATTTTAAACCCTTGCTTCAATTGAGATTTCACAGTTTGATTATAATGCTCATTATTACCAGTAAGAAATAAATCATCCACATAAACAACAAGATAGACAACAATGCCATCAACCTTTTTAACAAAAAGAGTTGCATCATCAAATTCAAAATGCTGGAAATTCAACTTCAAGAGATGCTTGGTGAGTTTTTCATACCAGGCTCGGGGAGCTTGCTTCAAACCATACAATGATTTTATGAACTTGCATACCTGGTGTTCTTTACCACGGATTGCATATCCTTCTGGTTGAGTCATATATACTGTTTCTTTGAGATCACCATTCAAGAATGCAGTTTTTACATCCATTTGGTGAACTTTCCACCCATGTTGTGCTGAAAGAGCCAACAACCCACAAATGGTAGTCCATTTTGTGGTAGGAGAAAAAGTCTCATCATAATCTATGCCCTCTTTTTGAGCGTAACCTTTTGCAACAAGTCGGGTTTTATGTTTGTCAAGTGAGCCATCTGCTTTATATTTATTTCTAAAAATCCACTTGCAACCAATAGGTCTACAACCAAGCGGTGGATCAACCAACTCCCATGTGCCATTTTTTAGAAGAGCATTGTACTCATTTTGCATAGCTTGCTACCACACTACAATATTCTTAGTGTCTTTATAGGAAGTTGGTTCAGAGTCTATTGTCATATTGAGTTCATCAAGAGACTCTGAGTTACCTGCAATAGAGGATTGAGCTTGCTGCCCTGTTTTGTAAGAACTTCTTGTGCCCGTTTTTCCTATTTCGTCAGGTCTTAAATCTTTCAAAGTTTTCTCAACTTGTTTGGCCCACTTGTGGGGATATTTTGGGGGAACCAAAGGTGCTTCTATGTCTTGACTAGAAGCTCCATGAGTGGCATGTTTATCAAGAGATTGGGAGTCATCATGAGAGGTGGTTTCTTCTTGCAGATTTTAAGTTGGAGTATCGTGAGATGGGTCATCTATAGACAGAGGTGTTATATATGGTTCCAAATGATTTTTCCCCCTCCCCCCCATATCGAGGAATTTCACATGGATGTTCTTTCCAAGCAAGAAACTTGGCAAATTTGTCAAGTTGTTTTAATTGGCAATCAACATTGACATCATTTTTTAAAGATTCACAAAATACAACATCTCGTGCAATAAGAAATTTCTTGTTAGCTTCATCATATAGTCTATAGGATTTTGAAGATTTAGAATAGCCAAGAAAAATGCATTTATAACTTCTTTGATGCAACTTACTTCTTTGCCCCTTTGGAGTTAATCCATAGCAAGTGGAACCAAAAATGCGAAGATGCCAAATAGAGGGAGGATAACCAAACCAAACTTCATATGGAGTTGCTTGGTGAAGAGCAGATGAAGGAGATCTATTGCAAAGATACATTGTTGTCCTTGTTGCTTCTGCTCAAAAAAGCAACTTAATACCTTTGAAATACAACATTGCTCGAACCATATTCATGACAGTTCTATTCATTCTTTCAACAACGCTATTTTGTTGAGGAGTACCTGGAATAGTGAGATGATGTTGAATCCCATTTTGATGAAGATAATCCTCAAAAATTATGAAATTCAATTCTCCACCATTGTCTGTTCGAAGAGTACCAATTTGAGATTGTGCTTGATTTTCAACCATAATGTGAAACTTCTTAAAAGTTCCAAAAGCTTCAGATTTTTGTTGCAAGAAATAAATCCAAGTCATACGACTATAATCATCAATGAACAACATAAAATACTTACATCCTCCAACCGAAGTCAATGGTAAATGCCCACATAAATCAAAATGTATGAATTGCAATCTTCTGTTTGCTCACCAAGTGGAGTGAGGAAAAGAATCTCTATGTTTTTTTGCAAGAATACAAGCCTCACATTTTTCAATTGTCTTAGGCAAAGTAGGCAAACCTGCAATACCATTCTTTTGCATGATACGAATGCTATCATAATTAACATGTCCAAATCTCACATGCCATAAAAGACTAGGAGATATTTTACCTTCTTCAGTAAGATATGCAAAGCTCCTTGAAAGAGCTGAAGTGCCATGAAGCTTCAATAACTTGCCATCCTCACAACCAGTAAAGACAATTTGATTATTTGACTTCTTTCTAACAATCACTTGTCCATCTTCCAATAAAATGGAATGGCCTTGTTGTCGAATCAAGACTAATGACAACAAATTACGTTGCAATTGGGGAAGACACAAAACATCATGAAGTACAAAATCTGGAAAGCTGGGCAATTTGGGCCTAATGGTTCCTTTTCCAACAGGCTTGAGACTGGATTTATCTGCCAAATAGATTGTGCCACAAACACCCTGAAATATGCTAACCAATTTTTCCGATGAATTAACACAACATAACCAGCAATAGTTAACTGGATTAGCGTTAGCATCAAACTGAAAACTGAACTTGGAATGAAAACTACTCAACGTCAAGAATGTGCACTCAAGATCCCACTGAGGGCGAGGTGCTAACATATGACGGAGTGTTGAAATTTGAAATTAAGAACTGATAGGCGGATAACCAGCCATGAAAAACATTTCCACACTACCACCAAACAGTGGGGGGAAAAGATTACAATAAAAACAATTCGTCCGCTGCGGCGGGCATCCACAGAGCTGTGGGGATTCACCACTATGAGAGTGGGTATAAGAGAGTTATAAAACAAATTGTCCACACTGGCGGTAAACCATCCAGGGGTAATTAAATGATAAAGCAGAAAGTAATTGCAGAACTGAAAGATTGGTTGGATTAGTAATGCTTAATCTCAACCTTACAAAATAACTCTGCAGATTACAAATTACAATGATAATAAATGAACCTTAGTCATGTAGTATGATCTTTTACAATGATATAACTCTCAAATACTGAAGTATATGATCAAAAACTGGAAATTGCAACAATCTGATATAAAAATCAGAATTCTGGAAATTCAACCAGCAAACTGTGAAATCACAAAATGCTCATAAGTTGATCAATTTACCTCCGAATGATGTGATATCAGTTGCAGATGTTTTCTAGAAGTGTGGCGCCCAAGATGCAAACCAGAAACCATCACCAAGACTCCAGTTTATTTAGCACGGATCCCAATGCTCATTCAAGTGGTACGGCCTCCTTGGAAAATCGACTTTGCAAGATAAAATCAGAAGTTTGGAATTAAATTCCAATTTTTTGTGGAAGGTGGCGCCTTGAGTCAACAAATGGATTGCCAAAGTACCCAGAACAAATAAAAAATCACTCCAAAAGATATATTCAAAAATCAGCTTCAGCTGTAGAAAAACCAGGAAACTCAAAACTGTGAAAATACTCCAAAATTCTTCAATCTTTGATGATCAATCTGCTAGTCTGATGTGAGAAGCAGAAATGTTCCAACTAGGTGTTGTATTTCAAACACGAAATTGGGAAGGGGCTAGGAGGTAGCATCCTCGAAGCAACAGCAAAATGTCCATAGTCATTTTGACAGCATAACAGTAAGGTAAACGATGGATACCAAAAGCTGGAGAAAAGACTTCATTTTATAGAACACTGAGAAACTCTTCACCTTCCATGAGAAACGCCAACAGACACCTCTTGAAATTCTTTTTCAACTTTCAAAAATATTAATTCTTCAAAAAGTGGCGTCCAATTTCAAGCTGATGAATATTTCAATAAAGCATAAATAATCTTTTAATGAAGGCGTACCCTTCATGGCCCCACTTTAAAAACAACTTAAGTTATCACCTTAGGCCAAGGGGGGGGTCAACAGTGAATTAAAACATAATGCCTTTAATTAAATATTTTTCACCAAATGAAGCTTTCTAAAGACCAAGCCAGAAAACAACAACTGCTCCAGCTGAGAAAGACTGAGAATAGACAACTGCAACTGCAAAAGACTAATATTTACTATAAATAGTAAATAACATGAAAGCCACAAACTCCAAGCCAAGAAACCCTAATTTCACCTCATTCCAGTCTACGGGTTCCGGAATAGACTAATGAACTACAAAGCTAATCACTGATGAGAAGGGGACATTACACACCCTCATGAAATTCATCAAAATAATCTCTTCTAAATGTCATATTTTGTGTGGCTCCAGTATCTAACACCCAAGCATCATACCATGAAGCATTAAATGAATTATATTGAGAAAAATCTGAAACAAAAAGCACATATTGATCAGTATCAATACCACATGCAAATTGGGCTGCTCCTGAAGTTTTGTCATCATTATGTGTTTTATCTTTTTGTTTAAAAGAACTTTCTATGTTATCCCATGAGAATTTACATTCATGTGCTTCATGGCTGCCTTTTTGACCACATCTTTTACAATACAAGTGGTGCCTATCATTTTGATTTTCATGTTGAGAGTGGCTTTTGCCATATGTACCTACTCTCCCTCTATTCTTCCATCTATCTTTTCCTCTATCATTATGGCCACCTCTAGAAGAGTTCTTATTAGGGGGTTTGTCTTTGTGGTGGGCAAGACAAACATTTTCACCAATGTTATCAATTTTCCTTCCAAAAGCTTTCTCACGTTCTGCCAACTTTTCAACCAATTGATCAAAAGTGATGGTCTTCAATTGGTTACTTGCTTGAAGGGACTCCAAATAGGTGGAATGTGTTGGAAAAAGGGCCTTTATGAAGGCTGTGAGATAAATGTCAACTTTCCCACCAGCAGTATCAGCATCTTGCTTTATGGCTTGAATTTCTGAAGCCAAACTCATAACATCTCCATTTTTTAATTCAAGATTGAATAACTTCCATTGTAATTGAATGAACTCTAATTCAGAATGAGAATCATATAGATCTCTCAATTTATGAAGGGCATCCCAAGCAAGTTTACACCCTTGTATATGTCTAAACACATCTCCATTGACTGAAGCCCTTATCAAAGCCAAGGCCTTTGAATTTTTATACTGCCAAACTTCTTTTTCTTTTGCAGGAGTTGGTGTTGTAGGTTGGGCATCACCGTCACAAATATCACACCATAAATCATTGAAAATGAGTGTGTTTACTATTTTTCTACACCATTCTATCCAACTATCTTTTCCAGTTAATGTTTCCCCAATCATTGATACAACAGACTGCATTGTGAATTGCAAAAAAAAAATGCACAGCTACCACAAATTGCAGAAGCAAAACAACTTTTTAAATTTTCTTGCTTAAATATGAAATAAAAAGCAAGATAAAGAATCTCTGTGCCAAGAAATAAACCACAGGAAATGAAATCACCTAATATCTGCCCTGTTTTCTTCAGCAACTTCTACAGCATACACTACTTGGACAGATAGGAGAGAAGACTGACATTTTTGGCATTTTCTCCTTGTATGCAAATATAAATTTTGAATTGAAAAATTGATTGGGAAAAAAAATGTAAAGCCTGTGCTCTGATACCACTGTCAGGCCAGGATTGATTGCAAACAGGAGAAAACACTTCCAGAAAATTATATTCAAAATAAACAGAGGCAGCGATTACATAAAAAGCAGAGGCAGACAGTTACATCTCTGCCGTAACTATCTCAAACAGAAAACTGAAATGAAAACTACACTCAAATGAAAACTAAACTCTAACAAATTACAAACAAACAATGACAAAAACTGCTCAGATATGATTAACCATAACACGGATTACACTCTGTGATCCGTCATCAGGATTAGAACTGTTTCCCATAAATATTGCTTGTTCAATATCAGGTGTAGGACACAAGGAATCTTTTGATTTGCATTCACTTTCCCTCGTAGCATGTGGAGCTTGATGTTTGAGGTTCTGCGGGGTTAGCTTCTTAATTTGAAATTACCATTGCTCCAAAGTTCTTGTGGTGGCATCTGATTTGCATTTCAGATAAATTTGTTTATATATTCAAAGGACCCCTCCTATGATGTGTTCATGTATATTGTTAATTTCCTCTAAATTCCCTGAATATCATAATTCAGGTTGGTGGTGACTCATTCCTTCATTTATTTGCAGCAATATTATATCATTCATCTTCAGATGGCATTATTCTTTTGCTAGAATGGCCAAACTACCACTAAACCGATTTTTTCTTTGCACAGCAGATTTGACTCAGCGCTCAACATGTTCTGATTCTTTTTTTTATAAAGAAAAAATTCATTTTATTAAAACTAAAACTACTGTTACAAATACCCCGTCCAAGTAGAGACACATTGCAGTCGATTACAAAGCTCTAATAAAGGGCATATAAAGGACCAAAAGATAGCCAAAAAGTACACAACTGAGAATCCTAGACTGGAGTAGATCTGCTCATATATCCAAGGAGAGATTAAACTAAATATATTATAAACTTTGTCTTAAGCAAAAGACTATATTTAAAGTCAGACTTGTTTGTAAGCAAAGTAAAATGTAGGAATGATGAAAAGGCGCCAACTAATAATTTGGGGATTGCTGCTGTGTCTTTTACCAGTAGCTTGACTAGTAGACAAACTGCTTACTTGGTTCCGAACCCATCCATGTTGAATGTCCTTGTGGCTGCCCCAAAGCATGCTCCATTGGTCAGTGACCACTGGAAACTCATTCGACGATGAAATCTGCTAATTTTGAATATCTTTGTGCTGTATTGCTATGGTGTTATTGCTGTTACTGAAGAAAATTATTTTCTCTATTTATTCTAACGGCATCCAGAATGTACTTGACAATATCAGCTCTATTTTGGAAAGTTTGATGAGCTAAAGGGGCTCTATAATGAATGGTTCATAAGGCACAACACTTGCTGAAGGTTTTACAAATGGGGTTGCAAGCTAAGTGGGATTAACCTTGGAGAAAACTCCATGGTTAAGCGTGCTTGAGTTGGAGTAGTACTGGGATGGGTGACCCAATGCTTCACCTCTGTGAGCATCACCTAGATGCAATGAGTACTGAGTGGACCATTCACTATCATGAAAGATGGGTTCTTGTGAACCACTACTCATGAAACATGGGTCAATGAGTTTGACTCGATAAACTACACAGTTGAATCCTGATAGCAATATCATAAGTTTGATAGATATACCTCCAAGAAGCTAAAGCTTTTTCTTGTTTATGCAAGCAACTAATGATGCCTTGCTGACTGTTTTTGATTCTTTGCAAGTTCTGGATCAGTAGCTTGTGATTGTCCTGATCGAGAGCAGGGTATTTGTGCTGGGCCTCAGTAGTACTCATCAGCCCATTGAGATTGTCATTGATGTTAGAAAAGGTCAGAATGAATAGTTGTCTCAGAAGAGGAAAATTGTTTATCATGCTGATAATCAGGGTTTTTGGTTATAGGCTCATTGCAGGGATTAGAAGATTTGCAGTCAGTGGGGGATTCACATAGTTTCAATTTAGGAAAAGTCTTTATGGGATGAAGATGAAAAGAGTAGGACCAAGATCCATCCTGAATGGTCTGGGAATTCTGGAAGTGGTGCAACGAAAGGTGAGAGGTGAGGGGTAGTAGACTGATTTGGTGGTCAAACCAGTAGGGTTTGAAACCTTGAGAGTGATCCATAATTTCCACTAAAACAAGTTAGAAATTAGAGAATCAGGCAAATAAATTATAAATCTAATTGGACATCCAAATGACAGTATTAACTGGGAGGAATAAAGAGCTGTCCACAAAGAAACGAAGTGCTGAAATAAAAAGATGAACACAAACACAAGATTTTTATCCTGGTAAAACACTCTAAGGGGTGAAAAACCTAGTTGGTAGAGGAAATTGCTCTTCTACTAGAGTGTACTGCTTGAATGGACAAGTACAAGCGTATCACATTCTCTATAAAGTTCTACTTCAGCTTTCTAGTTTTTAGAGAGACTAATTGTCCTCGTCTTTGATCCAATAGATGACGTTACATCATGCTTTCCTCTTTTCTATATAGATGCTGCTGTCGGAATATTCCCCTTATTGAAAGGGAAGAATTCCGGAATGAAATTAGAAGTGGAAGAGTCGTTTGTTCACTTCATATTCTATTTGGCACCAACTAGGTCAATGATCCAGGGTTGGGTCAAATTTGCAGGGGTGGGTTTGACCCTGCAGGTGCAGATTTGTCTTGAGAATGCAGGTTCATCCACTGAATTTTCTGAAGTGTCTTTTCCTCTATGAATGAGCTTTTCTATTCATGGATCCAATATGGATCACACCTCCCTTTTTGGAAAGCTTATATTTAGAATATAAGAAAATGTATCTCCCCATTTGTGAGTTTTCTATGTGTACCAGCTTAACAACTTCCATTATGCGGAAACTCCAATTGCTACTATCTCTTGTGATGCTCAAGGCATGCTATAATGGCTGCTATGAATTAGGAACAATAATGTGAAGGTTCTTCCCTACACATAACAAGTGGTGCCAATTACACGTCGCAATGGTAACACTGCTATAGAAAGATGGGCACACTACAGTTGTTGTGCATGTCCTTCACATTCCAAAGATCCATATTGGCTTCTGTGAAATAAATCACTCCATTTGCTGACTTTCTTCAACCTCCTGTGATGCATACACCATGCTACACTGATTGCCTTTTGCTGATTTGCTTCAACCCCCTTGATGAATGCAACATGCTAAAGTTAGGCTATAGCTAACCCATATTTGCTAGTATGCAAATCAAGGGTTTTATTGTTTCATGGTTAGACATGTTTTCACATGATTATATTTTATTTTAGTATGGATTTACAGTTATGTCATGGGATGACATGTATTATGCTATTGCCTTATCCTTATTTTTACAGTGAAATTTTTTTTGGGATTTTATTATGTTTGGATATATTTATGTTGTTATAGTGATCCATATGGTTAGATTGTGATGTTTAGTTAAATATTGTATGCAGAATGAGTGTATGATGCATATATAATAGAATAAATTGTTAGTGAATGCATTGGTCATAATAATTATGTACCCCATTACATTGTGACTGCTATCCTTTTGACTAGATAAATTACGAAACGTATGCAATGGAGGAGTATAGGTGGGTGCATATTATTAAAAATAAAATACTATTATGGACAACTGTGATAAAATATTTGGATCTTTAAGATGTTAATAGAAAATAAATAACTATGATGCTATTTTAGAATTTATGAGAAATCTTTGAGCTCAAAATATGCTGCATTCATCATCAAGGTCAAGTAAGGACTTGTTTTTTAACTATTAGAATTTGACTTTTGACTTTTGGGAACTATTTACTAGTACTTGAGAAATGGAATCATGGATTATGCTGACAATTATCGGTGGCACTATTTGTTGAATTTTTTTAAATTAAAGTCCTTTAATTGATTTGTTTTAATTTGATGCTTTGAAAGCTTATTAAGACTTCATATTGTGCATTAAATGTGTTTAAGTGACTATTTTTATCTTCATTCATAAGGAGAATAGAAAAGATGAAAAAAAAAGGAATTGATAAAGATTGCAATAAGGGGGTGAGCCAATATAAGTCTTTCGGTTTAGACTTAAATGTATTCTCCATGATCGTGGAATTCAATTTTGATCATTAGTAGACATGATGTGCAATATTAGAAATCATCATTATTTTTTCATTGTCTTGGTTCTTATGATGATTATTTTCTCAAAAAACATTTGCAAGGTAAAATAGTTCCTTCTAGGGTTCTACCTAGTTTTGGATGGGATTCTATATTTCAACCTGATGGCTACACACAAACATAAGGCATAGAAACAGAATACTTTAAGATATGTTACTATGTAAAGTGCATTAGCCATTATATTCAATTTCACATATATGTGAAGATGTTATCAACAAATATATGTTGTTGTCGTGCAGTTATCCAGAGATGTTGAAGGAAGAGAAGAATAAAATATCACATCGTGGAAAAGCTTTGGACAAAGTCAAGGCTCATTTTGCTACAACCAATTACAAATTTGATACTAATTGAAGGCTATATACATGTAGAATTTATTTTATCCTACATTTTATTAGTTGGTAATGATAACCAAGTAACAAACATGCAATTTTCATTAAGATTTATGTCCAAATTTAGCTTAAAATTGGGGTTTTGATGTAAATTAGAAATGAAAACCAATATTCTTGAGTTCCAAAAATGGATCCCTTCTTAGAACCTTTATTCAAATCATTTGTTCTTATCTTGAATGATATTATTAGTGAGTGGAAATTGCACATGTAAATTCTTCAATCTCTAAATTTAGGTTTGTTGAATTATCCTCTACTTTTTTATTTACATGATGTTGGACTCAAGTGTAATGATAGCGTCCAAGTTAGAAAGTCAAATTTTGTTAGTCGCTTTCATTTAAATATGTAACTGTGTGTAAGAAAATATGCGTGAATTATACAAAATTAACAACACACTTAGATGGAAAGTATTATAGTAAGGAAATCTAACTTAATCAAACACAATTCGATAACAAAATTCCTAAAAACATCCCATCTTCCTCTAATCTCAAATGTCCTAGTATTTTTGCTCTCAGATCTTATTCATGCACAAATCATAGGGATGTCATCTAAGAAATGAGTAGCCTATTTATCTATAATGCATAATCTAAGTCTACATCTACATGATTAAAGGATTCAGTTGGATGAAATGATGGAGTGATATGGTGAAATGAAATGTTGTATATAAAGTGATATGGAAATGATACAATGCAGAATTAAGCTAATGGAAATGAAATGTATATGATCCTACATGTTGAATTAAACTAGGAAATATCTAAAGGATCCATGATTCAAAGCAAATTGATAAACCATTCTAAAATGCCAAATGGAAAATGCAAACTAAGCTCTTAAAACTTGAATGAAATCTTGCATAGTGATGTTATGCAAATGCTCCTTATGAAAAAGTTGTAAATGGGCCTCAATTTATAGATTTTACCAAGGCATTTGGTGAGTTGGTAGCCATGAACGATTGAGATTTGATCTGGAGAAATCAACGGTGAAGAATGAGAAGGATAGAGAAAACAAGGCAATTGTTCCCTTCAGTAAAACCATCTTGCCAAGTGTAAGAAAGAATCATTTGAATGAAGGAGCTATGTGTCTTGAAGGTGGTTAAATTGTTGAGAACAAATATCCATTCTAGAAAATAAGAATAATTATTTTCATGTGACACATGGTGAGTTGGAGGATGAGGTGGAAGGTAGTTAGAAGAATATGTAGAAATGTGATGAAATTCAAATTTAAAACTTCGAATTAAATGAGGGAATCAATTAAAATAAAACAAATTATTTAGATTTGTTTATTTCAATTAAATCATGAAGAGGATGAATTAGAATAGAGTTAAGAAAATAGGAACTATGTAAATAAATTTGCAATTTATTTATATAGTAGAAGAATAAAGATTTCATTAATTAAATAATCAATATTTAATTAATATTTTCCAGACCAATTTTTGGTGTATATATTTTGCCCCTCTTTGAAGTGATGTGTTTATGCGTTGCTTCAAAGAAAAATTTACCAGTGCTGCTAAAAATTTTAACAATGCCCCGGACAGTGATTTTCAGGAGATTACAACTATATGCCCCCTCGGGAGATAAATCGAGGAATTTGAGATAATAAAGGATTTTTGATGATTTTTGAGAATTGCAATTGATTTACGATGATGATGATAAAATCTTGATTTGATAATATCCCAGCGATTTATCTCCTGATATGAAAGATTTTAAATTGCCCCAATTAAATGCCTCTCAAAAGAAATTAAAATATGCCACCAAAATCACCTCTTTTAATTACCCTTATTAAGAGTAAAAAGTGAAAAAGAGTTCATTTGTGCATATTGTGATTTGAAAATTATTGAAGTGAGAGAGCATTTTTGAGCTTTTGTGCAAGATGGTGATTCCTCTGCAGACTCGTCGATTTGAGTAGGTACGACAGCATAATCGGCCAATGGGATACAAAGCTTCGATAAGGATTTTGAGACCTTTCTTGTGATTTTGAAATGCATTTTTCACATTTTTCAAATCGAATTTTAAATTTCAAAATTGTTTCAGCGCTTCCGAAGATTTTCGTGGTGCTTAGGTCAAATTTTTCAACGCTTTCGCCGATAGTTTTAGCGCTTCGGAGAGATTCTTCAGCGCTTTCAGGGTCTGTTTTGGTGCTTCCACTTTTGGCGCTTTGAAAGTTTGAAATGGCGCTTCTAAGCTGTCAATAGGTCAAAACTAGGAAATGGCACTTTTGCCCAAAGTTTCGACGCATCGGAGTAATTCTCTGGCGCTTTCAATAAAATGGCGCTTCTGGGGAATTCTTCAATGCATCGGATTTAATGGTGCTCCCGCATCGTAAAATGGCGCATTGAAGCTCTATTATGGCGCTTCTAAGGCAGATTTGAAGATTTTGTGATTTGTCTCCTTGAAATTGGTGATTTTTAATCGCGTCAACAAATGATTAGGTATTGATGATAGAGTAGATGATTTGGTGACATCATGACCAGCGAGATACACTAATGAGGATGTTGTGTTCACCTCATGATAGGCGAGAATCAAAACAAAATGTTGACGAGATTTCATGAAAATCTCATTAGGATTGATAGTTTGATTGATTGATTTGCTGATTTGGTTTGATTGATATGCTGATTTGCGATATTTGAAAAATGATAGGAGACGGATTTAGATAATCTTCAATCTCGAGAGCGATTCCCACTGACATGGGAGATGATTCCACAGCTATCTCGTGCTGATAGAGATATTGTTAAGAGATGTGGTATGTCTTCATTAATTGATATGCCTCGGGTTAGGATTAACCAAGGATTGTTGATGGCATTGGCCGAGAGGTGGCATAGCGACCACAACACTTTCCATTTTCCCACCAGAGAGATGACCGTTACACCAGAGGATGTGTGCAGGATTTTGCGGATTCCTGTAGTGGGTGATATTGTGACCTATGATCCTACTGAGCAAGGAGGTACAGATGTGTTACACCGAATTTTCCAGGATGATCAGATTGTTGGATGATGGATACTGTGGCTGGAGATATTTTCTAGTTATGCCCCTTTGCCTTCCGTTCTTGTGGGATGTGTCGGTGGCTTCTTATGTACCGACAAGAGGGCAAAGGGATTTTATGTCAGTTGGGGTCATACTTTAGAGCAGATGATCCATTTTGGGACCCGGTTTGCTTGGGGTTCATGTATGCTTACACACCTATATCATGATTTGCACCAGGTAGTATATCTCAGAGGAGCTAGCTTGTCAGCAAGAGTTACATTGCTCCAGGTTTGGGCCTGGGAGCATATTGCAGTGACAAGGCCGAAGACGGATAGATTTCAGCCATTTGGGAGGCCTTATATCTATGGTTATGTAGGTGCAGTTGTCCAGCATAAGTTGGGAAAACTGGAGTATTGGAGACAGGTGTTGGATGACCTAGATGCAGTTACCTAGCGGCCGTATGTTGACTGTGAGCAGTGGGCCGAGGATCACTTAGAGGTTCCTTACTTCATGATTGCCAGATACCTCATTGGATGGACACGTTATATTATCGAGAGGTTTCTATTGCGGAGAGTGCTCAAACAGTATGGTAGGATCTAGAGGATGCCTTAGGGATCAGCCCTATATGCCTGCAAACAGCAAGATGTGACCAAGTGGGGACTTGCATTGTCCTATGATGTTGTATGTGACGAGTACCTTCATTTATGGCCAGTGATCTAGGATTATCATTCGGAGATAGTCAAGGGATACATGAGTGAGGATTACTCACTGTATTTTGGTCAGCATCCATTTCTGAGGCTTTCGAGTCCTAATGAGCCCATGTCGGCATTTAAGGATGATGAGGATAGACCACTTAGACGGAGATGAGGTAGAGGTGATGGTGATGAAGAGGAGGGAGAGGGTGGAGATGAGGGTGGTGATGATGATGGAGGAGATGAAAAGGGTGGAGATGAGGGTGGGGGAGATGGAGGAGGTGGTGCACATCCTGGTTTCGATGTCAGAGTACCTTGCAGGAGGCGGCCCTTGGTAGCAGTTGCACATCAACGTGTACATATTCACTTGCCCTCATAGCAGTAGCAGTCACAGATCACCACTTTACACTCCCAGGTTCAGACTGTTCAGGGGCAGCTATCATAGGTGCAGGGTCGGCTAAAGGCACAGACATAGTTGTTGAGACAGGTACAAGCACAGCTCCTACAAGCCCAGGGGCAGATACAAACATTGACAACTAAGAGGGATGTTGCCTGACAGCAACTGGCACAGATACAGGGCCAGGGGCAGGTACAGGAACAGGTTGTAGCCTTGACTGTGGAGAGAGACACACTAAGACGACAGGTTGAGCAGGCAGAGGCCATTATCGAGAGGTTGCAGCAGGCTATGACAACTGTCAGGACTGCGGATTATTTCAGGGAGATATGTCGCACTTCTCAAGAGGCTCAGTTTTACAGAGATCGATATCATGAGTTGGTCCCTCCTGAGCGGCGAGAGAGCTTCACCCGTTTTTAGCAGATCCTAGTCTTGGGCAGTGAGCATGGGTGTGACACAGCCATTGCCAGGGGATCGGAGGGACCCAGGTGCAGGTCCCTCAGGTGCAGTAGGGGGTACAGGTTCAGTGATGCCAGCAGCGTCTAGGGGTATTACCACATAGTTTCGACATTTTATGTTATATCATGATGTATACACTGACTCTTGATGATATCACCATTTTGATGATGTATTTCATGACATTCAGATATCCTTGTACATTTGACATATTTTGAGATATATGTGCAGTGATGATGATGATCCTATGTGTTTATGTGTGTTGATTTATGATGGATGCATTTAATTTCTATGTTATGTATGTTATGCAATGTTTTATGATGATGATATTATATGCGTCATGGATGCAATATGTGTTATGATCCTATGTGGTTTTATGAAAATTATTACATGCTCTTATTTTTGTATTTTTCTAATGCAATGATGTATGATGTGACGGATGGAAAATGATGTTAATGCAAAGATGAATGATCCTAATAATGAATGACTCTATATGGTCCTATGGATGTATGATATGCATGGCAATTTATGTTTTTTTATATTTTTTGATGCAAATATTATGATCTAATGCATATACGAGGTGAATGAATGATAATTTACATATGTTGATGCCTATAATGCATTACTAAATGTTTATGGATGAAAATGATATGATCAATGCATTTGTTTTTCTTGGTTTTTCATAATATGAATATATGATTGATGACATGATAATGCTATAATTGATGTCCTAATGCCCATGCCTCTAAATGATGTTTTTGGCAATGTCAAATGTACTCAATCTGTTAATGGTAGAAGTAACATCAGCCTTGGAAAAATCTATAAATTCCATTGCAGCAACCAATATGAATGCAACCTAGACATGCAATACTAATAATGCAATGATGTCATCCCAATGATTTTTTTTGTGCTTATTGTCATCATTGAGCTTTTGAAATATTGAAAGTGAGTACAAACATCGATGGTATAATTAGACCATGATGACCTGAGCACTACTTCCATGATGTTTGATAGTGCAAGTTAACACAAGCATCTAGGTATAATTGGACCAAGATGACCTGAGCATTCCTTGCGTAAACAGACAAGAGTTAACCATTTTCCTATGTGAATCTAGAATGTCATCAGTGATACTTTGTAGAGCACATCCCATGACAATTCTCATAGTAATAATGATTAACTCACATGCAGCAGACAAAGAAAAATAGCATTCTTGATCATAGCTTTTCTAGTTCTTTGACATCCTTGAATTGCTCCTGAGAAATGATAACATCAATCATAATGCAAATAATTTGAACATTCGTGTGGAAGTGGTAAAACAATGATTCAGAATAGCATCATCCTTGTAACCTTGATTTTCTATTGTTTTTAGGATTTTTTGATTTTTTGATTTTTAGGTGTTTTCTGAGATTTTGACCAAGGACCTAATCTAAAGACCTATCCTAGGGGTCTCGGGGGCTAATCAAAGATAATTCTTGCCTACGTTATAGATGCAGAGACCATGTAGTTCAACCGACTCAACCGATTTATAGGACCAAGATATGAATAGACACTTAATTACAACGAACTGCAACAACGCAATTCAACAAGGTGACTCTGTTTTTGGATTTTTTGACCTTTTATGGATTTTTTGATATGACAAGGACGTTTGATGCATTTTCGATGGTGATTGATGTTCAATGTTTGATTTCACTATGATCATTGTTTTTGTTATGTTTGTCCCCCTACTGTTTGTCTGTTAGTTCAAGCTCAAGATTTGTTGCCCCCAGCGAGTTCAAGATTTTTCCCCCAGTGGAAACAAACTAGTTTTATTATGGATGTGTACAATGGTCAAGAAAAGAAACCATGGTGAGACATGACCGGCCTAACAGGGTATGCATATGTAGCTCGAATGAAGGATGTGGAAGGTAACGATACCAAGCCAATGATCAACACACATTCCTATAGAGGAAGAAGTCAACCTGTCACAAATAGCGCCTGTTGTCAAGTTTTCACCACTTGCTTTTATTGCACTTTTTTAGATTTTATGATTTTTTTGGACTTTTTTCTTTTTCTAATTTTTTTGTTTTTTTCCACTTTTTTGATTTTTTTGTATTTTTTCCCTTTTTATTTTTTTGTTGTCACCAAGATGCCTGTTTGCCAAGTTTTCACCGGGTGACTATTTTTCAAGACTTTGATGTTTTTGGATTTTTCAGGGACTTTTTCCGATGCAGCAGATGAATTATGCATAGAATTTCTTGAGATGAAGATTGTTCATGGGTTCTTCAAATAGGTCCCCTTTTGGCGTGGACAACTGGTATGCTCCTGAACCATAAACTAACACAATGACAAAGGGCCCCAACCAATTTGGTTTAAATTTTCCTTTCTTCTCTATGTCTTGCTGATTATGTGGGTTCTCCTTCAACACTAAGTCACCAACTTGGAATGTTTTGGGTTTGACCTTGTGGTTGTAACTTATGGACATTCGTTGTTGTTAGGCTTTTAGGTGATTCACAACATGTTGGTGCCACTCATCTAACAGTTCTAGTACTTGTAATCTTGAGACCCGGTAGTCTTCATTAGGGATGATACCTTTCAAAGAAACCCCGAACGATGGTATTTCAACTTCAATAGGTACGATGGCCTCAGACCCATATACCAAAGCATATGGTGTAGCTCCTGTCGATGTGCGAATACTGGTGTGGTACGCCCACAAAGCAAGGTTTAATTGGATGTGCCAATCATGTCCTGCGTCATTGATGGTTTTCTTCAAAATCTTCATAATAGTCTTGTTGGAAGCGTCTGCTTGACCGTTCCCCTAGGGATAATATGGTGTAGAGAAGCAATGTTGGATATTGAACTTCTCACACAATTCTTGCATGTCTTGATTTTTGAACGGTCTTCCATTGTCAGTGACAATGGATTGGGAATTCCATACCGACAGATGATGTAGTTGAGGATGAATGATGAAATTTGCTTTCCTGTGATGTTGGTTAAAGGAACAGCCTCAATCCATTTTGTGAAGTATTTTGTAGTTGTGATGATAAAATTGTGTCTGTTTGATGAAGACGGATGAATTTTACCAACAAGATCTAGTCCCTACTGAAAAAATGACCATGTGGATGCAAAAGGTTGGAATTCCTGAGCTAGTGCATGGATGAGGTTGTCGTGAATCTGACATTTCTGACATTTCTTCACAAACTGGAAAGACTCCTTTTCCAAAGTTGGCCAATAATATCCTAAACGAAGAAGTTTCTTGGCTAGGGTTAGGCCACTTGAATGTGTTTCGCAGACACACTCATGGAATTCTCGTAAAGCCATTTCAAACTCATCATGTTCCAGACATCGTAGGAGAGTTCCATCAAGACCTCATCGGTATAGTACGTCCGCTATAAGTGTATGTTTGGCGGCTCGGTGAATGAAATTGCGTTTTTGGTTTCATGACAAGTCAGGTGGAAGAGTGTTATCTTTTAGGTAGGTATAAATTTCACTATAGATTGAGGTATTGGTATTGAATAGGTGATAGATAACATGGGATTCAGTATTTTCATAGGCAGGGGAAAATAGTTGTTCCACCAAGAACTCGTAATGGCTTCTTTTCTCTGGAATTTGTAACGAGGAAGCAGTAGTAGCCATGGCATCGGCAGCTTTATTGTCCACTCTTGAAATCTGTTCAAATTTGATATACACAAAATATTTCTTGAAATCATCTAGCATTCTCTTGTAGGGCATCAATTTGTCATCCCTTGTTTGATAATCATCATTGACTTGGTTAATGACTAACTAAGAATCCCCATACACTTGCAATTCTAGGACCTTCCATTCTACAGTTAAATTGATGCCAATAATTAATGCTTCATACTCTGCCATGTTGTTGGTACAAGGGAACATCAGTCTATATGATTTTGGTATGGTATGTCCTTGTGGAGTGACAAATAGGATTTTGGCTCTTGATCCATGCTGGGTGTATGATCCATCAAAGTACAGTGTCCATTGTTTCACAGCCAAGGTAAGAATATCAGCATCTGGAAATTCAATGTGTAAAGGATGATTATCTGGTAGTGGTGCCTCTGCTAACTGGTCAGAAATTTCTTGTCCTTTTATTCCCTTCCTATCTACATATTGGATATCAAATTCACTGAGTATCATGACCCATTTAGCCAATCTCCCTATTAGGTTAGCCTTGCTAAGAAGATATTTGAGAGGATCTATTTTAGTTATCAACTTGATGGTGTGAGTTAGCCTGTAGTGTCATAGTTGTTGGGTAGCGAATACTACTGCTAGACAAGCCTTTTCAATGGAGGTATAGTTGATCTCATAGCCATTTAGTGTCCTCCTGGTGTAATAGATTGCTCTCTCTTTTCCTGCCGAATCTTCTTATGCTAATAGGGCTCCCAATGATGTCTATGTGGTAGCAATATATAATAGTACAGCGGCTTGCCTTCTGTTGGTGGTACTAGGACAGGTAGATTCATTAAATATTGTTTCAATTGGTTAAAGGATCCTTCACATTTCTCATCCCATCGGAAGGAAACATTTTTATGCAGCGTATGGGTGAAGGGATGGATCTTGTCTGCCAGCTATGAAATGAATCTACGGATTGATTGAAACCTCCCTTGTAGAGAACGGAGTTGACTAATTTTCTTTGGCGGTGGCATTTCCATAATGGCTTTGACTTTGGCTGGATCTACCTCAATCCCTTTTTCAAAAACTATGTACCCCAGAAGTTTTGCTAACGTCACCCCAAACACACATTTCTTGGGATTTAGCCGTACATTGAATTTTTCCAGTATGGTGAAAATTTTATCTAGGATCTTCAAATGTCCTTCCTTAGTATATGATTTGGCCAATAAATCATCCACATAATCTTCCATGAAAGTATGCATCATATCATGAAAGATTGTTTTCATGGCGTGTTGGTAGGTAGCTCCTGCATTCTTTAAGCCAAACGGCATAACGTTCCAACAGAAGGTTCCCCATGGACAAGTAAAGGTCATTTTATCTTGATCTTCTAGGGCTATTTTGATTTGGTTATACCCAGAAAATCCATCCATCAGTGATAGCATGTCATGTCCTACTGTCAAGTCCACTATGATATATATATTGGGCAAAGGAAAATCATCCTTAGGACAAGCTTTGTTAAGATCTCAAAAATCTGTGCATATACAAATGTTGTTGTCAGGATTTGAAATTGGTACTATATTAGAGATCCACTCGGCATAGTCAATGGGTCTGATGAATCCTACATCTAACAACTGCAACTCTTCCTTTACCAATAGGGCAATATGGGGGTGCATTTTTCTCAACTTCTGCTTGACTGGTTTCACTCCTGGAGGTAATGATAGATGATGCATGATGAGTTCTAGATCAATCCCTGGCATGTTAGCATATGACCAAGCAAAGTTGATTTGTTTTTCTATGAAAATTTTGAGAAAGCTTGGCTTTTCCTGGTCTGTCAAAGATGTCGCTAGATGAATGGTCTTCATTGTCTCTTCGTTGTCGATGTTGACAGACTGTGTGGATTCAATCAAGACTTTTGATCTTTCCTGAAAATGTTCAGGGAGAGTATCAAATCTTCCATCCTTTGACGCCTCAGGGAGGTTTTCGTCATTGGATGTGCTCTTTGTTTTTACTTTTTCCATATTTGACACTACCACTGAATGGTTTTCAATATCAGATCTATTTCCTGTATTATTCATTTTGCAGGTGGAAGATTTGGTACTCCCCTATACGAAAGCCTTGTTACGATGTTCATTGGTGGAATATGTTTTGGGATTGTTGGCACAAAGGAAATTGATGATGGCATCATCATTTGAAAATGTAGGGATTTCAAAGGGCTCTGTTGAGTCCCAATCTATAAGCTCAGGATGTACTAAGGGTAAGTAGTCACCAGACGGGTTAAGGTCATAAATGGTAAGAGTTCTGATAGAGGTTTCTTCAATTTTTCTGATAGCAAAATCGAGATCTAGAAGGTAACTCTCCTCCAAATTATCTATTTCACTTCGAGTTGAATAGTCTTCACTAGAATCATCAAGGTGTTGCGATCCAAATTCAAATGGTCTAGAACCTGACCCTTGTCCTTCTTCGAGTAGGGGTGCATATTTGTGTACTACATCAATGTCCTTCTCATGACAGAACTCTTTTGATAGTGAATCCCACTCATATTCATTGGAATCAGTCTCATGCTCATCATTGGCTTGTAACTGTAGGATTCTTTCAACCACCTTTTCTTTTGTATCCTCTTTATAATCCAGACCAGTCTTATCTTTTGGATTAATTAAAAGTGGTTGAATTGGTTTGACAATTCCTTCTTTTCTTTTACCCACGGGACCTTTTCCTTTATATCCCATCTTTTCCAGGATAGTTAAACCTTTTCCATATTGTGTTATTTGTACATTTGTAGTTGCTGCTTGGGAATCTTCTTCATCTTTATAAAGCCAGTTTAGAATGTGTTTGTCTTCTACTTTATCAAATCTAGTGCTTTCTTTTATAAATCAACCATCAAATTTGGTAATTGGTTGAGATGTCAGTTGTGTGGATGTGGAGGGTTGTCCATAGAATTTTGGAGAAGAAAACTTTGAAAGACATAGAGACCGTTCAAAGAAGTATTCATCCAACACCTTTGTCTTTGACCTGAACTTTTTCCTCAAATTGTTTTGACAAGGCATTCAATTGGGCTTCATGATTTGAGGAAGTGGAGGAAGCATCTTCTTCTTTCTTCTTAGACTATTTAGATGTGGAACTGGACTGACTTTCATGATTTGTGGAAATGACCAATGGTTTGGATGAGGAACTTGACTGGCTCTGATCATTGGAAGTAGTGGGAATGGAGGCTTCTCTATTATGAGGCACAAAGATATCTTGGATAGATTTCAATGTATTGCAATACTGGGGACTATTTGAATCAGCCGAAATGGTAATTTCCTAGCCACCACAAGGAAATTTTAGACATTGGTGGTATGTTGAAGGGACCGCTTGCATTTCATGAATCCATGGTCGACCCAATAGTATGTTATAGGTCAGATCCTTGTCTAAGACTTGGCAGATTACATCTTTCTGGATTGGTCCTACTTGAATAGGTAGGACAATTAATCCCTGTGAAGCTCTTTCCTCATCATCATATGCTTTTATTGTAATCTTTTTCTTTGAATCAATTGCATTTTCAGAAAATCCCAAGGCATGGACAAGCTTTAAAGTACATATATTCAAGTCGGCTCCTCCATCCATTAGGATGTGTTTGACACAATGTTTATGGATTAGTACTTCGATATGAAGAGCAACATTGTGGGGATGAGGTATGGATGCGTCATCATTTTCAGAAAAGGATAGGCAATGTGGCATGGTTAAATGTCCCACCATGGTTTCAAATTTACAAACTTCCAGATTCGTTGGCACTGTTGTATCCACTAGGGATTTTTCCAAAATATCTTTGTGGGCGGGTGAAATCTTGAGCAATTCCAATATTGATATTTGTGTAGGAATCTTTTGTAACTGGTCCACTATGTTGTATTGATTAGACAAGGCTACAGGTAGTTTAGATGAACTTCCTTTTAAGACATATTTGGCTTGTGCTCTTGTGGTCACATTTACTGGTACATTGTCTTGTTTCCCATTGATTTTAATGACATTGATTTGAGTGTCATTTTCATTTATGTCTGTTTTGGTTTCATTGATTTGATTTTCAAGGATAACAATGTCTTGTTCTTTTTCAATTGGAATGTCATAGATCAGATTATCGTTTGCAGTAATTTTTTGGCGATCATTGGTTTCAATGGTATTCATTTGATTTTTTGTTGTTGAGATATGATTTATGATAGTATCATGGACATAGTTCACATTCTTTTCCTTGCTATTTGTCGTAGAAGATTCCCCTTTTTCATAGTTCGGTAAGGGATTTTTGAATGCTCTGTGATTTGCATTTGTTTGGAGTCCCTCTATTCATATGATTTTGCTATCTATCAAGTCTTGTATTTTATGTTTCAATTGCATGCAACTATTTGTTTGGTGACCTTTGCATCGATGAAATTCACAGTAATAGGCATCATTCCACCATGACGATTTTACTTTTGGTTCAAAGCCTCGAGTGTCAGGTAGTGTTATGAGGTTATTTTCAAGAAGTTCCCTCAATGCAGATTCGTGTGATTGACCCAAAGGGGTCAATTTTTTGCGATTTGATTATGTTTGATACGATGGAGGTTTTGATGGGGTGTTACTTTGATTGTGGTCATTTTGATTATTGGACAAGTTGACATTTTGATTAGTGCCTTGATTGATATTTTGATCTATCTTGGTTGTGGTTCCCGATAGGTTGAAGATTGTTTGAGCATTATGTGTTTTGGTGGCACTATCGTTGGCATTTTTGTTCCTTGTCCAAAATTTGGGTTTTTCATTGTTATGATGGTTAGATGAACTAGCATTGTTTGATCCTTCATTGTGAACTTTCAATACCCCTCTTTTGACTAAGGCTTCTTTGATTTTGACACCATTTTCTACCATCTTCTCAAAGCTAGGGGGACATTGTAATTGCAATCTATAGCTCATTTCACTGTCAAGGCTATTGATAAAAATTTCCATCTTTTCTTGTTCGAGTATGGGACGAGTGTAATGAGAAAATAATCTTCTCCACCTTTGTAGGAATGCAAGAAAATATTTTCCTTGTTTTTGTTTGGTATTACAAAGATCCTTCATGGTTATCTCATGTGCAATGTTATAAGAATATTGTGTGATGAATTTGTTAACCAGTTCTTCGAAGGATTTTATGCCTGGTTGCAACTTCGAGAACCATTCCATGCAATGGCCCCCTAGATTACGAGGAAAGAGTCTCATTAAGTATGTGTCCTCATGAGCGAACGCGAGACTCATGGTTTGAAACTCTCACACATGATCTATTGGATCGAACTTCCCATTGTATTTGTCGTATTTTGGTAAGTCACAGTTTGCGGGAAATGGTATCATGTTTAACCTTCTATCAAAGGGATAGGGACAAATATCTCACAATAGGTATCGTTTCAAAGTCCCTCCTTGCATATCTTGGAGTTGTTGTTGAAGGTTTTGCATCTAATTTGTCAAGGTAGCCCTTTGATTTGCATTAGGCATTTCAATTTCAGTTTTCTTTGGGATTCTCTTCAATTTATTAACATCAAAGTCATTTGGTAATTTAACCCCTTGGTTGGCTAACATCAAAAAGTATTTCTCCCCATCCTTTTCAAAGACTTTTTCTAGGAATTTATGGAATTTGGGGTCTTGATTCACTTGTTCAATTTCTTCTTCTGTTATCTCATCTGTTTCATTTTGAGAAATCTTATGAAAAGGATTTTCTTCTGGTTCAGCCATGGTATTTGGAGGTTCAATTTCTTTGTCCTTAAGTTTTTGTTTTTGGGACCTTGTTAAAATGGGCATACAAGTGACTAAGGTTTGCTAAATTTTGATCGTTATTTGAGAGTGCCAAGGAAATACCTAGGTCAAATAAAATGATGAATTCTATTTTATTTTTTTAGACTGCACGAATCAGGTAGCACGACCCCATATAAACTGCGTGTGCCTGGTAAAATTTTTAACGTGACTGGCGGCGCTGGTGCGACACGCCCTATGGTACCACGGGGCTGGGGGAGACTAGACCTCATGACCAACCTCCTGCAACAGGAAATATTTAGCCAACCGATCTAGGGCCCCAACCCCAAATGATGAATTATATTGATGTAACCAAGGTGATGAAATTTGATACAAAGTGTATTGTTTCAAGATGAAGGATGATAAACCTTGATGGGGAAACTCAACTTGATAATCAAATTTGGGTGTTGATGATGATGGGGACTTTTAGATGTTTGACCAAAGTTTAGGTAAAGTGTTTCACTTGGATAAGCCAATTTTAACAAGTTTAGATTTGAAGACACTTAAGGAATGATTTTGAACTTGAGAAGATTCTACAATTTTGGTTCCAATTGTGAAATGGGGATAAAAAATTTCCTTCCTAGACAAGATGTTTGAACCTTTGAAAAAGTATTGGATTTTGGCAATAATAAAACAAATAAAATTTGGGGTTGTTCTTTGAAGCTTTTCTATAAAAATTGAAGAGCAATTTGACCCTAAAGTCGTAAAGTGTTGCAAGACGTTTTTGATGATCCTTTGGACTAAGAGCTATGGGTTTTAGTTTTTGGATTTTAACCTTTCATGAATTCATTGGATAAAGGTCATGTTTAGACTCTTGTCAAAGCTGAAGAATGATTTGAATGAAGGATCCATGTGTCTTCAAGGTGGTTAAATTGTTGAGAACAAATATCCATTTTAGAAAATAAGAATAATTATTTTCATGTCACACATGGTGAGTTGGAGGATGAGGTGGAAGGTAGTTAGAAGAATATGTAGAAATGTGATGAAATTCAAATTTAAAACTTCAAATTAAATGAGAGGGAATCAATTAAAATAAAACAAATTATTTGGATTTGTTTATTTCAATTAAATCATGAAGAGGGTGAATTAGAATAGAGGAATTAGAAAATAGGAACTATGTAAATAAATTTGCAATTTATTTGTATAGTAGAAGAATAGAGATTTCATTAATTAAATAATCAATATTTAATTAATATTTTCCAGACCAATTTTTGGTGTATACAGTAATTGTCGAAAAACAATGAACATTGAAGAAGAATATCGTTATGTTGCCACTATGTCTTTCTAAGTTATACTTTCCATATGAATAAAATGAGTTTTTCCCGCCACTTTTGGAGTTACTAAACAATGTGAATGGAGTTCTTTGAATGAGATAATTTGGAGATTACCATTGCATGTGATCTAAGATAGTTGTAGAAGCACCCAAGAGCTGGCCACTCGAGGGTTATAGATTAAATAGATAAGTATTTTACTTCTGATTCTGTACTTTCTTTTAGTAGATAATAATCGAAATTGGAATTCATTTTCATGTGTGTGTCATGTTGTCAATATCAATCCTATAGGTTATAGCTAAGTCCGTAGTCTCTGAATTTAGTGTCTGAAGTTCTGGAGCACCTTTCTTCAGTTGTTTCAGATTGTTAAATCATTTTCTGCTAGTTGTTTAGATTGTTATCTTTTACACTAGATCAATGTTTCCTAGTTTCTTTACAAGTTTTACTTCTTCAGCAATCTATACATTTCATAGTTTAATCATTTCCATGCTTTCTATTTTAGTGGTTATGCTTTTCAGATTTGTAGTTTTCTACGTTTTAGTTTAGTTATTTCAAGATTTCTAGATAGATGATTTCCTGCTTTCTAAGTTTAGAGGCTTTTTAGTGTAGAGTTTTATTTAGCTGTTTGGTATTGAGAAAACCCAAGAGAGATAGTCGAAATGTCTCCTATTACATACAGCCTTTGGACACTACTCGGTCGATATTTTAATGTGTTTATTAACTAAAGTACTAGGACCTGACGACAACCTATCACTTTTTGGCGTGTTGTCGAGGAAGCCTTCTTTTCTAGTGTTAGTAGGAGATTCCTTGAGTACCTCTTTTAGGAACAAAAATAGTCCTTTGGCTTCTTTTCTACATGGTCAGGAAACAAGGCTCCCACGGAAGATTCATACCAAAAACCCCCCCAATCGACGTACCAACAACAAGTAGGGAGGAAGGAAACTTAGATCAAGAACTTACTGAGGAATTGACCAAACAGGGTCAACCTGAGACCTTCCCACATGCCCCAAAAAGAGAACACATAGTTGTCCAGGAGCATATTCCTTTAAAAACTTTAGAACCTCGCCCAACTGAGCGAACCTTGGAAGAGACGCATTCTCTTCAACATCATGGATAATTGTAGAAATGTTGCCAACAACAGCAATAATCCTCCACCACCATGCACATTCACTTATCCTATTGCTATTGATGCAGATGATGATACGACAATGAAAAATATCTCACTAGCCTTCTTGCCAACCTTTCGAGGTTTTTCTATTGAGGACCTTGATCAATGTCTATTTGAATTTTAATTCTTGTGTCAAACATATGACTACAAGAA
Source organism: Sequoia sempervirens (assembly GCA_007258455.2). Classification (NCBI taxonomy): domain Eukaryota; kingdom Viridiplantae; phylum Streptophyta; class Pinopsida; order Cupressales; family Cupressaceae; genus Sequoia; species Sequoia sempervirens. The sequence continues at coordinate 16,483,899 of VDFB02179234.1, forward strand.
TGATAATCAGAAACTCAAGCTTTTCCCTTCCACTTTGAAAGACTTAGCCATGTGCTAGTTTATGGGATTAGCTTCTCAGTCGATAACCACATGGGATGAAATGGAGTCTTTTTTTTTGGATAAATACGAAAGTTACTATAGGGTCAGCGATAGGAAAGAAGAACTGTTCAAAATAAGGCAAAATGAGGATGAAATTTTAGAGGATTACCTAGATAGGTTTATCTTCTTATCTAAACACTGTGGTGGAGAAGTCATAAGTTTTGATATTTTGAAGACGCTATTCCTTAAAGGTCTCAATGACGAAGCTCAAAGGAGCCTGGATTTAATGGGAAAAGGAGATGTGTTTCAACTAGGACTAGATGATATTATGGAATTGTGTCAGAATTTCTCTCGAACTCAAGGACGTATCCGGAAGTCCACCCTCTTTAAAGGTTCCAATGACATAAGCAAACTTCATGAAGAGCTAGCCAACTTCAAAACCAACATTCTCATTCAATTAAACACCACCTTAGATGATATACAGCTAAAACGTGAAATCCTAAAACTTTGTCCATTTATTGCCCTAGGTGCCGAAACAAACATTTGCTAAGGGAATGTCCTTTGGACAAATTTGACAAAATCAATGTTTGTCAAGTGTGTGACAAAAATCACCCTATCGATCAGTATGAGCTTCTAAATTCCATCAAGAATTCCAAGAAAAAAAAAACCCTAGTTGAGGAAGAAGTAAATGTTGTAAATCAAAGAACTGGAGGAAATTTCTCCTATGGCCCGAATTCAAACTCTAACTGGAGACCTCAACTTAACTAGAACAATAATCAATGGGTAGCACCCTGGCCTCAGGCACCACCTCTAGTACCACCTAATTGGGGAACTTATCCTTGGGGACCACCTGAATGGGAAAATCAATCTTGGGGTAACCCTCAGTGGCCTAACCAACCTCAACAGTAGTGGTACCCTCAAAACCCCACTCCTCAATGGAATTAACCTCAACATCAATTTTATACCGACCCTAGGAGGATGCCTACCCAACAACAGAATCGTCTACCACAATACTCAACAAAATGAACAAGTTAACCAACCACCACTTCCGGCGCAACCTATTCCGAACCCAAAGAAAAATTGTCCAAATACTCCAGTGTATGCACCGAACAGGACATCACTGGACTTAACGCAATACATTATGGAAACTTGCAATTGAGGTCTGGAAAAAGAAAAACACTTTCGCAGTTGACTATTGAAGAAATCCTAGATGAACCTGTTAAAAATTATGCTGAGAAAACCACAACAACACCCACATCCATAGAACCAGCCCCAAAAGATACTCAAAACAAGCCCGACCCATCATCTTCAGCTGGAGCTTCCAACCTACCTCAAGAGGAGGGGGGTCAGTCTCCAACTAATTTTTTGAAGGACCCCATTCCTAAGGACAAAATCAAAGCACCTTTTCCAGAGCTTTTGAAACCAATCATTGTAAAAGATACTCCATAAATGATCACATCTACTGAAACTGCATTGATACAAGAAATTAAATAGTTGCAGATCGAAGTCCCTTTGCTACAAGCAATTAAGGAGATTCTTGAGTTTAAATAGCTGATTAAACTGTTGTGTATTAAAACCCCAAGGAGAAAACCAAAACGAATCAATACTATCCACATAAATGGGTACCTAGTTGACTTGTTGGTTGGGATGACCACTACTCTAAAATATGGCGATCCATGTAGTCTGCTTATAACAGTAACAGTTAATGAGGTAGCAATACCTAATGCTTTGGTGGACCTTGGGGTAGCCATTAACCTAATGACTGTTGATGTGATGGAAAAGTCAGGACTTACTAATTTATGCTCCACAACTACAGTCTTGTAGATGGAAAATCAATCTATAGCTATTCCCAAGGGAATCATTGAAAATGTTCTTATTAATGTGGATAGATGGGAATATCCAGTAGATTTTCAGATAATTGAGCCCCTTACACCCAAAGACAGTTATCCAATAATTCTCGGACGACCATGGTTGGCTATTGTTGTAGCCAAAATTGACTATAGAGAGGGAGGAATGACCATTTCACATGAATCTAATAGCAAACATTTATTTTTTATCCTCTTGCCAAGCCTACCAAACATAATAGACTATGGGTTGATGAACCAAAAATTCCCAATGGACAAGAAAATTTGGCTTCACTGGCCATGGTAGTCATCAAACAACACGGTGAAGAACTAGAGGATGAATTGGAAAACAACATGGAAAGCTCTACTATGGATTCGAGTGGTCAGGAGATGACATACATAAAATAAGTCCTAGGACACCCAATCAACATAGATCACACATAATTTGATGATGTCAGTTTCATAGGATTACCTTGTCCTTTGATGAACTTAGTTCCAACTCATCATTTCTTTACAGATGTTGTTAGGCTTCATAAAATGTACCTCACAGTTGTCCTATCAACACCCTGATAAGGCCCATGTATACTATCACATCCAACCATCCAGGAGTTAAAACCATTATGTTTTTGCCGGGAAAAACTTTGAACATTAACAGTTGGTTGACTGAGCTAGAAGAACACAGATTGTTGGACACCCTGGTGAATAGATCTAAAGCGTTCGCTTGGGATTATACAAATATGAGAGGAATACACCCCAATGTGTGTACCCATCATATCTATACTAAGGATGTTTGACATGTTCACCAACCATAACGAAGACTCAATCCTGCTCTGAAAGACATCGTTAAAACCGAGATTGAGAAACTCCTACAAGTAGGGTTTATCTACCCGATTTCTGACAGCAAATGGGTGTCACCTTTGGTTGTGGTTCCAAAGAAGAATTGGAAGTGGAGAGTGTGTGTAGACTATAGGGAGCTTAATAAAGCAACTCACAAAGATTATTTCCCTCTGCCATTTGTAGACCAAGTGTTGGATAACTTGGCTGGGAGGAAATATTTTTCATTTTTAGATGAATTTAGTGGTTACAACTAGATACAAGTAGCAGCAAAAGACCAAGATAAGATGACCTTTACTTTCCCTTGGAGGACAATTACATATCGGGTTCTCCCCTTTGGGGTATGTAATGCTCCTGCAATGTTCTAGAGAGTTATCCTGGCTATATTTGTTGAGTTGGTGAATGATTGTGTGGAAGTTTATATGGACAACTTCATTGTATATGGTTCAAATTTTGATGAGGCCCTCAAAAAATTAGATAAGGTGTTGAAGCGATGTGAGGATCATCATTTTTCCCTAAGCCACGAGAAATGTTTGATCATGGTGGAACAAGGAATAGTGTTGGGACATCATATTTCAGTTGAAGGGATTAAGGTTGATCCTAAGAAAATTGAAGTAATACAACTCGAGATTCCAAAAACCCAAACTGATGTCAAAATTTTCTTAGGGCATGCTAGATACTACTAAAAATTCATAGAAAATTTCAGTAAAATCACAGCCCCTATGTTTTCCCTCCTTCAGAAGAATGTAGAGTTCATCTGGACGCCTGAGTGTCAATCATCATTTGAAATTATCGAGGATAAACTCATCTCCACTCCTGTCCTTCAAGGACCTAATTGGAACCTTACGTTCCATATCTATGGTGACGTATCAGATGATGCCATTGGAGCGGTTCTAGGATAGGAATATGAGAATGGGGGAAAATATGCCATATATTTCATCAGTAAAAATTTGATGCCAACAAAAAAGATTTATACCACAACAGAAAAATAATTCTTGGTTCTAGTCCATGCAATCAAGAAATTTCAACATTATTTCATGGGATACAAAGTCACAGTGTACACAGATCACTCAACCATCAAGTACCTCATGAATAAACATGTGGTAAATGCAAGGATAATTAGGTGGTTGCTTCTTCTTTGGGAATTCAATGTAACAATTGTTGACAAACTAGGGAAGTCCAATGTAGTCGCGAATTTCTTATCCCCGATTAAACATGATGGTGACTGTGCTCCGGTACAAGACAAGTTTCTAGATGGAAATTTGTTCTCCATCTCTACTAAAACCCCTTGGTTTGCCGATATTGCAAATTATTTGGCCACTGCAGAAGTACCACCTCACTTTTCATCAAAATAGAAGAAACGTCTCATTAGAGAAAGTGCCCCTTTCAAATGGATTAATGGGATCCTATTTCGATGTGGACCTGATATGGTTTTATGACGTTGTGTTAGGCCAGACGATACCTATAGTATCCTTAGATCCTGTCATGATGACCCTTCTGGAGGGCATTATTCTGCTAAAAGGACAACTCACAAGATCTTGGGAGCAGGATACTACTGGCCTTTAATGCATAATGACATCAAGAAATACGTTCGCAGATGTGATGAATGCCAAAGGGTAGGAAGACCAACTGCATCTAATGAAATGCCCCTACAGCCTTAGGTGGTCCTTGAACCATTTGAAAAATGGGGATTGGATTTTATCGGCCCTATAAACCCTCCTTCACAAGGAAAAGAGTACATTTTGGTTTGTACTGACTACCTGACTAAGTGGGAAGAAGTGCAAGCCCTACATGTTGCAAGGGAAGAAGAAGTAGTTGATTTCCTCTACAATAGAATTTTCCTTAAATTTGGAGCTCCTAGGACAATTGTCACAGACCAAGGTCCCCAGTTTATGTCCAAAGTTATGTTAGCCTTCACAGACCATTTCCAGGTGAGTCACAAGAATTCCTCACCCTACCATCCTCAGGTGAATAGAAAAGTCGAAGTCACAAACAGGGAGTTGGAAAACATTTTAACAAAAATGGTTTCTTCAGGAAGAAAAGACTGGGCTAGGAAACTACCTGAAGCTGTTTGGGCGTATAACACCACTTGGAAATCAACTACTGGCTATAGTCCATATGAGTTATTTTTTGGGAAGAAACTCCTCTTTCCCATTGAATTTGAACTCCAAACACTTAGAACAGCCATGGAGTTGGGTATAGATCTTAAACGAGCCCAAATCAAGAGAGTTTTACAGCTTAGCGAATTGGACAAACTCTGTTTGGATGTCATCCATCAAACTGAACTGGTCCAACAACAATGCAAGGTCTAGCATGATAAGCATATCAAGGATAAATAATTTCATAATGAGGATTGGGCATTATTGTTCGATTCCAAATACAAGGATCATCAAGGGAAACTTAAAACACACTAGCTCGAACCATATGAAATTTTTGAAGTATTTGCCAATGGTTCGGTCCAGTTAAAACCCATTGATGGTGATACCAAAACTCTCCTAGTTAATGAACACTGATTATGCGTCTACCATAAGCCTATTGATAAAGAAGAATTTACGAAAATGGTAGAAATGCAGGGAGAAATCCAGTGCATTGATTCTGCTATGGTAGAGTCAACATAGTTTTCCCATAATAAACCACATATTAAAAATAAAAAATAAAATAAAGGTGTGTGAATTTATAGAATAATTCTTTCAATTTCTTCATCATTTGGACTTGGCATAAGTCTTGTCTACATTTTGCAGGACTTCATCTCTTGGGTAAACACAAATTCCAATGCACCCTGCTACGATGCTTCGAAACTTTTTGGCTCAATTGTTGTGATGCTCTAAAACTTGTTGTTGCTATGTTTTGGAACCTGTACAACTGACTTGTCCCACTCCTCATCCTAATCCTGCATTTTGATGCATCACTCAACAATGCTTCGGGAATCCAAGGCCAAAATGTCACATCCTTCTTCCTTCCAACAGCATCTTTCAGCGATGCTTCGTAATTCTACTGTTTCCTTCTTCCGGCAACATCTTTCAGCGATGCTCTGGAATTTTCTCAGATGCTCCAAAAATTTGTTTGGTTGCCTCAGAAATTTTTGGTTGCTACTCTGGCTACATCTTTTAACGATGCTCTAGAAATTTTTGGTTGTTGCTCCAGGTGCATCTTTCGACGATGCTCCAGAAATTTTTGGTTGCTACTCCAGTTGCATCTTTCGATGATGCTCTGAAAAGTTTTGGTTGCTACTCTGGCTGCACTCCAAAAAAATTTAGTGGCTGCTCTGACTGCATCTTTCGATGATGCTTCGGAAAGTTTTGTTCGCTGCTCCAGCTGCATCTATCGACGATGCTCTGAAATCTTCAATCTTGTTGCTATGTTTCGATGACATCTCTCCACGATGCTCCGAAACTTTCTCTTCCTTCACTCCGGCTGCATTTTTCGGCAATGCCCTAGATTTTTGTAAGCTTTTTCCTTTTTCAGTATTTTGATTTATCCTAAGTTTTTTGCATTCCCATCACTTGATTTTTCGCCGCCTCAAGATCTACTTCCTAAATAATGATTATGCCATATCATAACAAATCTTCCAATAATAAATGAAATTATTATGACACCCCTTTTTTTCATAATAATTTTTGTTGCTATTTCAACTATCCCATCCATGTCATTATTATCCATCGCCATCCTCGCCAAATCATATAACTATCCAATTACGTCAGCATAGGTAAGTGACATTCGATCTAGTGACAAGACATAAGGTGTGTGCGAATTTATTTATTTAAAGTTAGTACTTATTTCGAATAAAGGCTAATTAATTGGCATGAACCATCCCTTTTGCAATTTTGAAACTTGTGCCATCACCCAATTTCTAGAAGTACGGAAATGGTTGCGTAATTCCCCATGAAAAATCATCATAATTGCTCAGTAAAGTGACAAGAAAGGTGATTAATTCCTCCTCCATTGGATATATCAAAACAAAGTCCCTTTTTCGTCTACAATTCAGCAAGAAAATAATTATAGAGTTTCGTAGAATTTCACAAAGTGGCAAGCAAAGAAAGAAAGAAAAAAAAATGGGTGGAGCCAAGAAAAAGTTCGAACCAACTTTTGTAGCTCAATTGTTGGCATTGAGAAATGTTGCGGCTCTATTTCAAAAAGTCAAGTGATTGGAATTCATGAAAAAGTTTGAAGGGTATACAAAGCAACTAGTGAAAGAATTTGTTGAGAATTTTGCAAATGGACAGACTATGGTGCATGGCAAGCAATTCTGGGTAAGTACGAAAACCATTACTCGTCTTTCTGCTCTTGCAAATAGGGGAATTGATTTAAATGAAAATTTCAATGTTACCTATCAAAGACTGGTAGAATTATTCCATAGGGAAGGGAAGCCTCAACCTATAATCATCATAAGTACCAGGGGAAAAAACAAAGGGTTCCATAGAATGTCCCTTCCAGAACCCTGGAGAACTATTGTAGCCTAGATAAACAAATATTTCACCTGTGAAGGACAAATAACTACAGTAGTGGGATCCCCTTTTCGTTTGTTAATTCATTTGCGCCACGGCATTGAAGACCCTTCTCTTAGGGTTAATTACCAGCCTTTATGTGTTATTTAGTCACCTCCATGATAGAAAAATACAAAGTTGGGATAGGGCCCCTCAAACATCATGGCCTCATACAATTGATATGCAAATATCATTTTCGCAAAAAGTCAAAAAAGAACTAGCAAAAGTTCCTGCAAAAATTTGAAAAAGTAGAATTTGGGAGACCACTCGAGGAGGGAGAGTCCTCTAAGAAAAAAGAATAGTTTTTAGAAGAACCCTCCTCTAAGGCCTTGGGTGCTCCTGAATCCCAACATACCTCAATGGCTCCCAGTGGCGATGCGTCGGAAACCTTGCCAAATGAGCTAGAAACCCCAGGACAGACGGGGGATGTGGAAATTGTGTACTTTGGAGAAGAAGAAGAGCCCCCTCACGAGAGGAAGAAACGGAATAAGGTTACTTTTCAAACAACTCCCCCTCTACGAAGAAGTAAGAGGTTGTCTTCAAGATACAATGAAACCGGACTCCATGACATAGGAAGTTCTTCCAAAAGGAAGAAGGCTAGGACTCAAACAAGGGTAGTGGAAATTGAAATTCTGTCTAGTAGTGAAGAAATAAATGAAACAAAAAATTAGAGTGACCAATCCCCTAAGGAAGAGGACAAGAAAACACCATCACCCAAAGAGCAGAAGGAGAAAATACAGTCACCACATTCTATGCAGATTGAAGATGAGCCTGTGGGGGGACTTTCTCCATTTCTTGATAGAATTGAAAATGTACCTGACATTGAGGAAAATTCACCTCATACCAACTTGGAAATTCTCAATCCCTCCTTCTCTGTGGATATAGGGGATGCAGAATCTAGGGAAAAAGAGGAGGAATTAGAAAAATTGAAAATAGAAATTATTGAATTAAAAACCAGGCTACAGAGTGATGAAGCACATATCATCCAACAGAAAGAAGAGATTGAGGCACAAGTTGTGATTGTAACTAAAAGAGACCAAGAGATTGCAAGTCTGACAATGCAAATGAAGCAAAAAGATAAACTCATTGATCAACTACAGTACCAAATTCAGCAATGGAATCAACAGGATAAGCAACACAAGGTTGATCTGTCTGAAAAAGATCATCATATTCAAGGTCTGAAAAACAATTTTATGCAATTATTTAAAGCTTTTGAAGAAGAAAGAAATAGACAGAAAACTGAATTGAATTCTTCTTTGAGTAAGATTGTGGAATTAGAGCAGGATTTGCAAGAAAATGACACTAAGCCAATGATGGAATCCAAGGAGACACAAACTGAACCTATTGTTATAGAATGTTTCTAGGTACGCATCCCTCCAATATTAATGAAATGGATAGAGAAATGTTATCTTCTAAGGGACGTTTAATTTGAGAATAATAGGTTGAAAAGGGAATTAGTAATGTTAAAAGAATCATTTCACAAAGCATATAGAGGTAAATAGGATGCTTGTGAAATTGGTGAACTATTATTAGCTTGTAGAAGACCATCTAGGTTGTACTCTATGTTCCTTAATGAACAGCTCCTACGATGGAAGTTGTAAAGAATTCTCTAAAATTATCCACATGATCCTGATGATAAGGAATTTGTGAAGATATTTGTTGAGTCAATTCCTGAACAACAAGATTTCTTATGTGAATTCTTTGTTCATAATTTTCTCCTGGAAAAGTATACAGATTTCTTTGTTAATTTCTTTGTGGGAGAAGTCCAATTAAGATCCTTTATGTCTACAATGCGCAATCAGCTTCACTGGAAAGACTAGTCAAGAGAGTATACATCTGCAAAGAAGGCTGTTGGGTTGCAAATGAGATATCTCCATCAGAATCCTTTCTCTTTCAAAGCACAATTTATGAGCATTCAACTTAGAAATGAGGTATAGGGCAAGTACAATAATAACCTCTAGTTGTGTTATGATCACTTTCAGGAACAAGGGCCAAAATTGATAGGAAAAGCTTGGGATGCATGTGAAGAACGGTATACCCCTCTTCCTATGTATCTCAAGAAAAGGGAAATAATCTCACCCCTTAACATTAGATGGTCCTACAGAAGAGCAGTAGCCCTGGCCAAAATCCTTGAAGAATTGAAGGTTAATTCGATTGGTATGAGGTACAAACCTCCTCTCCTTCTTTCACCACCTCCTTCAAAATATACCAATCTAGACCAGAGTGATGACAGTTTTGCAAGATGGGTACAAGGGGTCACTTTTCATCAGGGATTTATGAGGGAGCCAGAGGAGCTAGATACTAAGGCAAATGACTTGCATGATCTTAATGCCAAGTATGAGGAGATGAATAAGGGTAATGAAGGACAAGGAACACACCGGAGAGCAGGAGGACCTACTCAGGCTTAGGAAGGGGAGGAAATGATGAGGTAAAAATAGCCTCATCAATATAATGGACTCAATACTCATCCTTATACCTTTCAGCCAAACTTACCCTGCCAATTGATTACCTTTAGGATAAATATTGCTCTCTTTTTATGAATAAGCGTGCAATCTTTATTTCTTGAAATTAGTCAAAATAAGCTAATTTGTTCTGATTTAATGGTTTAGTTCTTGAGCATTCCACAGGTCAACTTCCACCATCGGTTACCATTCTAGTCAAAAAGGGTTTAATGCATGTCTCAACACCATTGAAGACAAGTGATTGGGTGCTGGAATTTCAAGAGCATACATTATGGACTGAGTCTTCATAATTTCTATTATTTTCAGTTCTAAAAGAATTTATGGCTCCTGTCAAGCCTCTTTAATATTTCATGTCATGGGCTTTAAAGTCTATTAGTTGTTGACAATCAGTTGAAGACTTCATTAACTAGAAAGTAGGATTTTGTTAGCCGCTTTCATATAAATATGTAACTATTGAAAAATGATGAACACATAACCAGAATATCGTTATGCTGCCACCACTATGTCTTTCTAAGTTATACTTTCCATATGAATAAAATGAGTTTTTCCCGCCACTTTTGGAGTTATTGAACAATGTAAATGGAGTTCTTTGAATGAGATAATTTGAAGATTACCAGTGCATGTGATCTAAGATAGTTGTAGAAGCACCCGAGAACTAGCCACTTGAGGGTTATAGATTAAATAGATAAGTATTTTACTTCTGATTTTATACTTTCTTTTAGTAGATAATAATCGAAATTGGAATTCATTTTCATGTGTGTCATGTTGTCAATATCAATCTTGCGGGTTATAGCTAAGTCTTTAGTCTCTGAATTTAGTGTTTGAAGTTCTGGGGCACCTTTCTTTAGTTGTTTCGGATTGTTAAATTTTTTTCTACTAGTTGTTTAGATTGTTATCTTTTACACTAGATCAGTGTTTCCTAGTTTCTTTACAATTTTTACTTCTTCAACAATCTATACATTCCTTAGTTTAATCATTTCCATGCTTTCTAGTTTAGTGGTTATGCTTTTTAGATTTGTAGTTTCCTACTTTTTAGTATAGTTATTTCAAGCTTTCTAAATAGATGATTTCCTGCTTTCTAAGTTTAGAGGCTTTTTAGTGTAGACTTTTATTTAGTTGTTTGGTATTGAGAAAACTTGAAAGAGATAGTCGAGATGTATCCTATTGCATGCAACCTTTGGACACTGCCCGGTCGATATTTTAATGTGTTTATTAACTAAAGTGTTAGTACCTAACGATAGCCTATTAGTACTTTTCCCCCGACACCTTATTTTCCAAAAAATAGGGTTGGGATAGAGCACCCTATGGCAGTAATGTCCCCCTATTTTTCTTGGTCCCAAATTTGAATATGTCGGTGTTGGTATTTTATCATTGTCAATTCAAGTTGAAAATGTCAGGTATCAAGATCTAATTTGCAACAAATTGAATAAATGCCTATAAATACCTACTTATTGCATCATTTGAAAACTAGCAAGCAATAACAAAAAACTAAAATAGTCTTGTGAACAACTATGGTTCTTCTTGGATACTCGCCTCCTCTAGTGGACGAGAACGTGGTTGAAGCGCTTTACCACCTAACCACAAAGCTTACACTTCCCTGGTATTCTTTTGACTTGAAGAATGCTTGACCCTGCATGAAAGTTTAGCAAGAGAACAATCCGTAAGGTGGAATCTAGTGCGTGCCCATACAACAACATGCAATTTCTATCTGCAAGTTAGAAAAGAAAGTGCAAGATCTATGTTAGGAATGGAAAAGAGTGAAAGCACAGAGTTCATTCATACATACATAATGAACTATATGCTTGGACAAACATAATAAATGTGTTGCAACAACAACAAACAATAGTTTCTGGTAAAGCAAACCTATACTCTTTGAACTCCATTTCGACACCCGTCCCAGAAGGTAACTTTCTATTGTACATCTCATAATAGCTATCTACCCATAGGTGCTCTATTCAACTAAGGTATCACTATTTTGTTCGAGTATTAAATATTCTTTCACAAATGTCTTCAAAAGAACATAATACTAAATTATACTCTAAACAGAAATCAGATTTATGATTCACAGAGTAATTCAACAATCAGTCATATCATTCTTATGACTATTTTCTACTTATCATCTTAAGTTTTTTTCCTTTTTATAAATGTACTAGAAACAAAAGAAGGTATGTCACAATTATGTGTATGTACATAGACGAATTCAATGTACATACACATATATGTGCCTACTTATGTTTAAGATTTGTGCATACATTCTGAAATAGTTATAAAATTCAGATTTGCAACCTTAAAATAATATTCCCTTGACATTTCTTATCAAAAATAAATAATTCAAACAAGTATATGCTAACAATTTCACACATATTGTTATTGCATTCCATTGTTGTTTACTTAAGAACATTCATTGTTTAAGCAACAAGTATTGTTTCCTACTAAACAGTTGTGAAGCAAGTTGTTCACATATGTACATTCATTGTTTGAACTGAACAAGTACTATTTCCTACTAAATAGTTATAAAACAAGTTGTTCACATATGTACATTCATTGTTGAGCTGAACAAGTTTTGTTGCCTACTAAATAGTTGTAAAGCAAGTTGTTTTCATCTGTAAAGATAACTTCTAAACAAAACAAAGTTGTTCGCAAAAGAATATCCACTGTTCACATCAACACAATATTGTTTCAAACTAAACAGTTACATTTAAAGTCAAATATTATCATTTACTCTGTTTGCAGATATCAAGCCATTTACATGCGAAATGATCACTTTACAAGTATTTGTTCACTATTTAAAATAGAACGTGCTCTTCCACAATGTACTGAAAATAATCAAATCAAATTGCCCTGTTTCATACATAAGGACAAAATGTCTATTATTCATATTTTGAACACTTGCATCGTTGAAAATTTTGATGAGCAACTTAATATATTATAAAGAACTATGTTTGACATGTTTTGTCGAATAAATGTTTGAGTAAATGTTTTTAGTCAAAGAAAGCATAAAAATATCAAGTTCAGCCTACACTCATGCCTTTTAGGATGCAACAATAGACTATGGTTGCTCTAGGTCAACCAATTCCAAATGGTCAGATTTCCCTTCCTATGCATCAATGATATATTTGAAATTGCCCATGTGGGCTTACTGTTTTATACCATGTGAGCATAAATATTCTACATGCAAACTTTGTCTATAACCCAAAAATGGATTCATACCATCGTTCTTATTAAATGAGGTTGGTTCTCACTAAATAACAACCTACATGCATTTGCAAAGATTAAGAAATATTCGACAAGCCCTCTCTGTTATCATCCCATTCGATAACAAGATATAGATAAAATGCAAAGGAAATACAAAATACAGAGGGGTCTCTTACCCTCCTCGGGATCGTAGTCGATCCTTCACAAAAGAATAATATCAAAAAACACATAGTCATCGAAACAAGTTCTGATAGTCATCATAGGCTGAGCATTTAAATTCAAAAAGAGATAATGGTCGATCCTTTGAAGCTCTTCGAGCCTCGGCTAGCTGATAAGGTGTATACAAAACATTTTAAAATAAAAACACAGGGTTCAAAACCCTCTTTCAGGGGATCATTGATCGATCCACAATAATGTTTATTCATCAAAAAATACAGTGAAACGAAATAAAAAAATTGATTAGCCATCGAGTGGCTTGCATGTGAGTGTGACCTTAAGAATAGTCTTAACTTAATGCTCTAAGGCTCAACTTAGCTCAGAGAGCTAGCGGCAAGGCTTCTTCATAAAGCTCATACAATACAACCACAGGCTAAGTGACCCAACAATGTTCAACGCCATGCCATTCAGCTTAGGGCCGTGGTTATTCCTCAAAAATGCAACCTACTATTGAATGATGAAATCGACATATAAAAGTGGATGAATATCATTCAACAACAAGGAAAAATGATAGAAGAAATTTGATTTTTCTTTCTTCAATGATCAGATTACCTTGGAAATCGAGCTTGTGTGAGTTTGTCTACTTATTTTTCCTTACCCACGAGCTTTCTCTTTGTTTTTTCCTCCCCAAAAAACAACTTCTTCCTGTGCTTTTTTTCCCACTGCCTGTGTATTTAAAATGGAAACAACATATTCTTTTTACATGTCTTTGGCAAAGGCATTATTGCCTTACCTCCAGCCCTCCAGCCACTACACATTTGAATATTGCTATTAATTTTGTAGCAAACCACGTTCGCCATAATCTTATTTGATTTTTCAACAGTCTGATATTAGAATCCTATTGGTTATTGAATTGAATTCAACATTTAAATTTGAATATGCATTCGAATATATATATGTATATGTATATGTATATATATTTCTATGTGTATTTAAATGGTTTCATTCTTATTTACCATGTTTTTTAATATATATATATATATATATATATATATATATATATATATATATATATATATATATATATATATATATATATATATGTATACATATGTGTATATATATATATATATATATATATATGTGTGTGTGTGTGTGTATAATGTATATATGCATATATATGTGTATGTATGTATACATATGTGTATATATATACATACATATATACATATATATATATATATGTGTGTGTGTGTGTGTATAATGTATATATGTATATATATATATATGTATGTATGTATGTATGTATTTGAATTTTATTTACATACATGTATATATATGTATATATATTTATATATATACTTTCATGTATAATTTGTTTGTTTAGAATGGCTTATAAGTTCCATACACTATTATTTTAAACAAGGAACTTGAATTTTTATTTCGAGTATATATATATATATATATTAATTTATTATACCAACAAAGGAATTTTCTTTACAATACTCGCTTTTGTTTTCTTCAAACACAAAGTTTAAGTAGACAAATTTTAATCTACAAGCCATACATTTTCAAACACTGAAATAGTTCAAGTAAGGAAATTACGTTCTCTTATATATTTAATTTAATTCAAATGCAAGTCATCATGCCATTTTTGGTGTGTACACCCAAATTCCAACTAACTTAGCATTCAATCTAGCTAAACAATCCTACTTCAATCATGTTCTAGTCCTTCAACCTGTCACCCTGCAACTACACACACTTGTACTTGCAATTTGATTAGTAATGTTCAATCATATAAAATAATTTTCAAAAAGTTGTAAAGTCAACATCATTCAACTCTTTTATTCAATTGTCAAATATTCTAGAATCTCTATTTAATATTTAATTGAATTTCTTCAATAATTCAATTTACCATATTATGATAAATAAGCAATAAAATTGAGTTATGACAAGATTGGGTAGAAGTAAGGATGTTGGATGCGTTAATTTTTTTTTGAAGAGGGTGAGGTGGTTATCAAGTATAGAATGGCTACAAAAGAGCTTCCTTGTTGTCTCCATGGAATAAAGTTAATAGATCTCATAAAACACTTTAAATTAGAGGTCAGGTTTTCCATTGTTTATGGCTACTATTTCCCTCTTTTGAACCATTTAAGACATCAAAGAATTATGATTTTTCCCTTCTTTTTATTATCTTTCTTAGAAAAATGAATTAAAAATGGATCCTCCCCCTACATCAAGCATTGATACTTTGCTTATATTAGTTCAATATCAATATCACCCATGTTCTTCCTTCTAGGGTCATTAAGGTTGCCTAGACCTTTATTGTTAAGCCTATAAAATTAAAGAATAATAAAAATAATAAAGAAAAAAATAAAAATTCTCAAACACTTGGCCTTGATTATAATGAGAAGACTAGCTTTGACCTATCTCCCACCTAGCCTCCTAAAGTTACTATGGGCCCACTACCCTTAGGAAGTTACCTAAAATCAATACTATTAAGAAAAAGAATCCTAATTATTTCACCCCTAAACATATTCTTTATCTATGAAATTATATGACTATTAAGGCTATAGAGTTCCATTCCAATGTTGAAACTACCAATCATAAGAAAATTAGAATAAAATCTATAGATGCTAGTTTGATTATTGAAACAGCATTTATCCAAACTATGAATAAAAATAATAATCAAGATAAGGACAAATATTTGAGAGCTATTGGGAGTGGGAGAAGGTATACTAGACTAGCTAACACAACTGCAAATTTATCCAGTGGAATGGAGTGTTCTTAGGAAGGCTAATAAAATAAAAAGGGATGTTAAAAAACCCTCGGGTAGTAGACTAAATGAATACTAATTTTGATGTTTCTCCCTCACTCAACCTCAACACTTATAAAGAAGAGCAATTGGATGAGGAATTTGAGAATGACTCTCCCTATGAATATTCTAATTGTAAGGAATTTGAAGAGGTTTATACCCACCATGAAAAATTTGATGAGGCTTATTATAATGTTCTTGTTGATTCTTCTATAGAGATGCAAAAGTATAAGGAGGAAATGGGTGCTATCAAAGATCATACCTATGAATCTACTAAATTGTTAAATGAATGAAATTCAAGATAATCTAGCTAAGATTCACAATAATATAAATAAAATGGAGGATGTCATATACAGGATGATGAATGTCACTAATGACATGATGGGACATTATGTTACCAAAGTGGTGATCTTATAGGTTAAACTTGTTAGGGATCCAAATTTTCACCCTAATGCCAAGTTGTGAATGAACTTAGCAGGTTTGGATGTAACATAGGATTGCTTTTAGGTTGTGGGTGTCCTATTCGAAAGCAGACCTCCAAATTATGGGTTGGCTTCCCCTTTTGATGCCACCTAACTACTAATTTATGAGATAAAGGGTAAGAATTGCATGAAAAATGAACCTAATACTGAATATATATAAGGTGATACACCAAAAAACAACTAGGACCTGATAACAGCCTATCACATTCAAATCAATATCATAAAACTTGGTTTACACAACTCATTTTCAAATGCAGTTTACATAAGTAATTTATAAGGGGGTCTCTAAATAGGGCTTTTAGAAGGAAAACAAAGGTTTCACAACTAACAACACTATTGAATAACATAGCTCATAACCTGTTAACATACATTTTATGTTAAACAAATGCCTAAACATGAGACAAGTTTACAAGGAAAGATAAATTTTCACAAGAAAAACTGATCAATCATTAATAGCATACCATGAAACATGAAATGAGAAGATAAAGCACTCTATTTTATTAATTCAAAGTGATTATTGTATCACAAGTCCATCTGAGTTACAATACTGCTCCATGATGAAAAATAGCTCCAAAAAACAAAGCTATCTTGTTGTTGGAAAGAAAGAACTCCTTCCAAAATGCAAAAACAAGCTACTTAAGCAAAAAGATCACACAACTCTCATGTCTGCCCATCTAGAAGGTTCTGGTCAGATGAGGCACAAAAGCCAAAAAATAACCTTCCAAAATCACTCTAAAAGGCCTTCAAAATGGTGAAAAGTCAAGCTCATACCCAATTCATGCCAAAAGTGTGACAAAACTACCTCCAAAGTAGCACATGTTTCTCTAAAATAGTCAAATTCCTCACTCACACACTCTCCTCATGTCTGCAAGTCATCATTTTGTCTCCCAGCTTTGACCCATGCAATATGTGTGTTTTGAAAACACAAGAATCCAAAAAGGCATTAAAGATAATAACTTGATCAGGTGATTCATAATACACCACTTAATCAAGTTATTTTACATTTCAAAGCAAAATATAAGAGGCCCCACCATCAATATTAGATTACATTATATTTGCATGTGAATAATATCACAGTGATTAGCAAATCACTTAAATGATATTTTTATACTTCAAAACAAAATGCAAAAATATAATGAAATGTCAAAATGCTTTCAAAAGCATTAAACAAGATCAAAAATCCTCCAAGGCACTTGATCATTTTTACTTACTTCATTTTGCACTCCAAAACCACATGTTTGGTCAACATCTTCTAATTTTCAAAGGCAATAATAAAGGTTCAAACTTGGCCTATATGGAATAAAAGGCTTCCACACTTCTTGGAAGGCACAATTGAAAGTCTTCAAGGCACCATGAAATTACATGACCAAAGGTCAAAGGTATATTATCTATGACTTGGCATACTCCTCATGTTTCATTTTTTGAAGTACCTCACAAATTTGAAATAAGGCATCAAGACTTAAGGCATAAAATGCCTAAGTCATGAACTTATCATTGACCCTCATTTTGTTTAAACATGAGTTTCATTTTTTAAAACATGGGACAAAATTCCCATCAGCATCAAAATAGGGTCAAACCTTAATCAACAAAACATGGAAAATGTGAAAAAAACATCATCATTTTGCCATTGAGCATTTTGGCAGAGACATACTGCCACCAAGGTTTCAATTGCACGCACAAAATATGGAGATTTTGACTGGTTTTTGTGGTGATTTTTTTAGGAAAAGTGCATGGAAACACAAGGTAATTGTTATTTTGCACAGAAATCTGCATCTTTTTCCATTTTTTGAAGGTCATTTGTGGGAAACAGTCGCGGCCAAGAGTATTTCTAATCATTTTGTTGGCTTCATTTTTCTTTTATGTGATTGTTCCTCCTTCACAACCACCATGAGATGATTTCTTGAGCTCGACTGGAAGATTTTTAAGTGACAAAATCTTGCAAAAACAAAGGAAAATGAGCAAAATAGCTCAGGTAAATGTCTTACCAGACCCATGTACTGATTTTCCTCCATTATCTTAGTGAATAACAACTCAAATATGAGCTCCTCCATTGTAAAAATGAAACAAAAATCATTTTTTCCTTTTTTATTTTCCTTGAAAGAAGAGAACCCCAAGCTTTTGCATTGTTTCTTTGAAGAAGACACAACCATTAAGGCCATGGTTGTAGATGGAATAATGACTCCTTTGTTTGTCATTTTGAATCTGCATTCATAGCATCATACTTTGATTTACTTTTAAAAAACACTTCAAATTCCTTTTGTAGCTCGAACCCCAAGTGGGTCTCTATCATTTTGAATTTCCAGGCCGCGATTGTAAGAGATAGAATGGTTTTTCATATCTTTCCCTTTTTCTTTAAACTCCATGATGGATTCTTCCAAAAACACTCTGTTTTTGACATTCATAAAAAAACCCAGATGGGTTCTCTCAAATTGCAGCAAGATTGTGATTTATGTAAAAAACCCCAAGTGGGTTTTGGTGTTTTTGAAGGAAAAAACCCCTACAGGCCATAGAAAATGAGATGGGGTTTTGAATGCCTTTGCATTTTTTTTTGTGACCTTAACTTCTCATGAAATCTCTTAGCTGATAAAGGCTTCTTTTGCCTCTTGGAACTTCATTTCTGTTTCTTTGGCCTATGATTCAAGTAGCTCTTCAAGTTCCATGCATCTAATTGTTGTTTGGTTTATAATACTTTCTTGCACCATCAATTGTTCTTCATAGACCCTCAACTTATTCTGATGATCAATTTCTCTTAGTAGAGCACTTTTCAGTTATATTTCATTTTTTTGACAAGATTTTGCAAGATCATAATGTGAATGAGATTCCATAAGAGAGTGATTAGCTCCTTTCCATTATGTAACTCTTGTTATCATGAAGGCTCTGTTTGTTTTGATTTTTTGTATTCTTGTTATCTTGAAACAGACCCAACTGGGGTCCTCATTTGGAAAGAAAAACCATCTTGCACTCTGCATTTGCATTTTTTGATAAACTCCATCATAAATTGAGTCACCTTTTAAGAATGCACTCACATCAAAAATGTGTAGCTTATTGCACTCTTTCCTGAAACAGAATGACCATTGCAGTGATGTTGAGCAACTGATATGTTCTTCTGACCTTCACAATTGCATCTAAAAATGTTTTTTTTGGAATTTTTGTTTTGAGTATTCCTATTACATTCACTTATGCATGCGCAACCCACCTTTATTTCATCAACTGTAGATAACTCTTTCTATAACTGAATGTGATTATCATGTTGCTCTTGTGTTCTAACTTCCATAATCACATTTTTCCTTTGAAGGACTATAGTCATCTTCTCCATTAGATGAGATATTCAATAGATTATACTCGTGCATCCCAAGGGTTTCCCATGCATTGAAACCTCTATTCATTTAAAGTAGATGCAAGTTGCATTGGAAGCCTCCCTCTTTTGTATTGATTTATCAATTAATGGCATATTACTTTACTTCCTTTGCATCATGCCCATTAAAAGTCACACTTGTAAGTTGTGAAACTTGACTACTTCCCTATTTCCATCAATAAAGTTATTTTCAACTGCATATATCACTCGTGGAGGTAGTCCTTGGGTCTGAGCAACTCAAGAAAATGTAGATGAAAGTTGTGGTTGATCATTATGTGACACCGAACAGGGTAGTTGAAAAGTTTTACTACCCTTCCCTTCTTCATCTGTGATGTAATCTCCTGTGACCATCTCTTGTTTTCCTTCAGTAAAGTCAAAAGACATATGTCTTTGTTGTTGTCCTTAGCTTAAGCATGTTTACCCCTACACACACATGATGGCAGCAAGTCATGGATCCTTTGATTTTTCATTTCACTCTTTTGGCCATGATCTCACTGGCAGATTACAAAAAACAAGTAGCCATGTTCCTTTGCCATGAAAAACAAGTATGCTATGTCATGAATACCTTCCCATACTAGTATGTGATACTAGTGTCTCATATCATTCATGCATTAACTTTAGTGGCAATGCCTCATGCTTTCATCACCTCTGAGAGATTGCACTAAAAGTTGTATTCATAAGACAAGACTATGAATTTATATATGATGCCATTACCTTGAGAAAAAGCAACTGAAAACCCTCATGCACCAACTATTATATAATATATGTGGCTGAAAACATCCCATTTTCCTCCAATGATAAGCATTAGTAATTCAACACCATAAAAAGCACTTGTACCCCCTACAGGCTGCCATTATGTAACACTATCATGTTCACCTTGATCCTATGTCCAGTGTGATTTGATTGATGCATGTGAGGTTGCTCCTTGTTGTTTTTTGTTTGCACCTTTCATTGCATGGCTTAGTCACAGTTTATCATTCACTATCAAAGTGAAACATGGCTCACTTGCTCCCTTAATGGATGTAGTGACTACCCTTGCTGTCATGTAGCATACATTTATGGTTGCCACCCATATGTATGAGATCATGATTTTATCCATTGTTGTTGTCCTGTTCATGACATATAGTATGCATTTTTCTTTAGGATTGTCCCAACCCTCATGAATTTCACAATGCTTGTTGCCCCACATGATTGCTACCTAATTCCCACAATATTTGTTTACCTTTTCAATCATGTGCCACAATTAACCCTGTCTCCTCACTTTGATCCTAGTGGGCAGACACATGTCACCTATGTCGGTGACTTGAAAGCTCACCATCCTATGTGATGTGTGGCTTTCCAATAGGGTTAAGGTGAGAAGGGCCTGACAATACTTTGGATTGCTCCCTCATTATTTAAGAGATGCATAATTGAACTTGATGCATCTTTTGAATCTGATAATGAAAGTTGATCAACTAGTGTGATTTCATATTGATTTTATGCATTGATAACATGTATATCTTTGATCAATTTGCTCAATTTCCTATTTCTCTCAAAGCATGTTGAGCTCTACCCTCATGGGAGCCATATTTACCCCACATGCTGCATTTAACTAAATCAGAATAGTAACAAGACTTGTCCTAAATCTACACATGAAGCAAACAAGTTAGAAAAATAGATGCATATTTTGGATGTGTTTAATGACTTCATTGTTTTCCAAGACATCCAAGGTTTGCATGCTTATTTAATGCACTTAGGGATCAGTTTATACATGCATAGGTAAGTGTTCATGTAAGGTTTGAGATCTTTCATTACTTAGAGCATTGCTCTAACGCCTTTGTTATTGCCAGATGCAAGAGCTAGGATCACTATGGAGGTAGGAAGGACAAAAGTAGCTCGGGGCAGCAACAGAACGAGATGACACCTTCAAAACCAGTCATTCTCAGGCAATGACTGGTCTCCATCCTTATATGCACACTTTATTTGTTTACTTATTCATGTATAAACTGTTCTTTATTTTCATTGAATAAGTAAAGTTAGTCCCTCGGCTTGTGAGGGACATGTACACTTCATGATTATCAATAAAGATTACATTTGTAACACATATGGTTCTCTTTTATCATTTTTTGTAATTGCAACATTGGAATAAAAATGCAATATATTTCATTTGACAATCTCTTTTCATGCATATTGATGGCTTGACCTAGTAGACTATGGTTTATCTTTTAAATGTTTAAACAAACAACACAAAAGAATAAACACTAAACCCGATTTCAGCTGAAAGCTAAAAATCAAGTAACAAAACTAAAAAAAAGGAAAAGTATGTAGGCTAATTGTGTGGATAAAAGAAATAAGAAATAAAATTATATTGATAAGTTGAAGAGGCATGGTGTTATCCCCTAGGAGGAAAAACTTAACATCTTGTGTAAAGACTAGAATAACCTTACTAGTCATTATGAGGTGTAATTCTTGTTGTTCCTATAGTTGTTTCTTAGTTGTATTTGGTTTGTTCTCTTTGGTTTTATCTATATTTTGGATATTTCTAGTAGTTTAAAGTTTAACCTATTAAATTTTAAAGATATTAGCTCCATTTAAACATCCAAGAGCTATTTTAAAGTTAATTTTCATTATAGTTTTAGGGTTTTCTAATAGTTTTTTGGGTCATTTCTTCTATCTATTCTACTATGTAAGGGATTGTAACCCTAGTTTTTTCTAGTTTATCAATATAAAAATATTCTATCTTCATAGACTTGATTCCTTCATAATGGGTGAAGGATTTTTTAAAATATAGAAACTAAATTATTATAGAGTTAATTAAATTGCTTATTATAATAAACACACAACAAAAATATACTCATTGTTTATATCTAACACCTTGAATTTTTTTTACAAGATTCAATTTATTTGAAATTTGATGTTAATTTAATAATTACATTCTTCTATCTATCGGTGTGAAAATGATCATAAGGATAATAGAAATAAATATGAAGAAAAATAAATAGTACAAAGGTTTCAAAAAGGCATTGTCAATGCCACTTCATTGGTATGCTAATATTTAGGAGATATCATGTGGCAATCATTATATGCAATAATATGTTTTTATCATGACTCTAATGGTATTTTTTCTATGGGTTGAATGACCAAACCAATGAGCCGCATATTTTATTTTATTCTACTTTGTTCATTGAATGCAAATGTTACTTCAAGTCCCTTGTTATAAAGGGTGTCTCTAGGGATATAAATTCTAAGATACATCTCATGGATTCTATTTTATAGGGCATGATAAATAAGAGAGATGGATACAAAAAATAAAGGATATCATCAATTATTAAAAAATGGTACAGTCTATATAGTCTCAAAAACATGTAGATGATGCCACTAGTATCAACTTGTGGCATACAAAGAAGAAATATCATTTTTTGTATTTTTAACACACATGGAACTAATATTCCATTGATTATGGGGGTTCAAACTCCATGGATGTGAGATGATGGTTTTCCACTCATAATTTTTTATTTTAATGGATTCAATATTTGTAAAGAAATTTATCTTCAGTTACATCCTCTTTTGTCTTCAATCATCTCTGAGGAATAGGGGGTTTTGTTCCTGGAAGAGAAACATCAGAAGGAGCAATTGTTGCTCATGAAACTTTGCACTCCATTGTTGTAAATAAATTATCTACAATGATTATTAAACTTGATATGCAGAAGGCATATGATAGGGTTGATTGGGATTTTTTGAATCAGGTGTTATTGAAGTTTGGTTTTTCTCCTAAGTGGTGTAAGTGGATAATGGCATGTTTGTCTAGTGCTAAGTTTTCGGTTTTATTAAATGGATCAACAGTTGGGTTTTTTGGATCTACCCAAGGGGTCCATCAAGGAGATCCATTGTCTCCATTCTTATTTATCATTTTAGCAGAAGCTTTGAGCAGGTCTTTTCACAAAGCTCATATGCAAGGTTTCATCCAGGGTGTCTCTATTCCAAATACTAACATATCAATGACTCATTCTCTTTTTGTTGATGATACTTTTCTCTTTGGTAAAGCCTCAATGGAAAAATCTTTGCAGATAAAGTCATTATTGGATAAGTACACTAGAGCTTTAGGACAAAAAGTAAATGAAGAAAAGTCAAAAATTTATGTATTCAATACAAAATATGATATTGAAAATCGAATTCTGAGTCTTTTTGGTTTTCAACAAGCTCATTTGCCATGTAAATATCTTGGTATTCCATTCTTTACTAATCAGAACAAGATTACTTACTGGAAAAAAATCATTCAAACCATTCAAGCTAAAATCTTGTCATGGAAAGGTAGATGGTTATCTTTAGCAAGGAGAACTTTACTGGTAAAATCTGTATTATCAACGATTCCAAATTACTATATGGAAGTTTTAAAAGCTCCAAAGTCCATCATTTTTCAAATTCAAAAGTTGATCAGGAAATTCTTATGGTTGGGTAATTTGGATAGCAAAAAGAAAATTCCCCTGATATCTCTAGAAACAATGTGTTTAGAGAAGTTAAAAGGTGGAGTAGGCCTTCATAATTTGTTAGATAGGAATTTGGCATTAGGAGCCAAAATGGTTTGGAAAATGTATGCAAAACCTACAATAAAATGGTGTCATCTTGTGCAGAGCAAATATTTAGATAATCATTTCCCATTGAGAATCTTTACTATTGCAAATCCACCTTCAGGGTTAGCAATGTGGAATTTTTTGGTCTCATGTAGGAAAGTTATCTTACCTCATTTAACTTGGGAAGTGAATGATGGTAATGAAGCCTCATTTTGGAAAGATTCTTGGAATGGATACCAGAATCTAGCTGTAGATTTTAACTTTGAGAACACTACAACCTTTTTTGTCTCAAGCTTGGGGCTCAAAAGTAAAAGATTATGTTCAAACTGTGGATTCAATGACTGGAAAAGTTAAGTGGGAGGACTTTTCAAAAGAGGCAATAGATGAGAATCATAAAGATCATATTTCATCTATCCTACAAGAAAGAGTAGTCTATTTTTCATCCAAACCTGATAGATTAATTTGGTCTAAAGCAAATACAGGTTTCTATATAGTTAAAGAGGGGTACAAATCAATTTCTCAAGCATCCCTCCAAGTATCACAACAAAGAGCCTATCAGTTTTGTTGGAATTCAAAAGTTTTGCCTAAAGCAGGTTGTTTTTCATGGCTAGCAATTCAAAATAAAATTCTAACAAGTGACAAACTAGCAAAACTAAAAATAGTTGTTCCTTTTAAATGTGTTCTTTGTGATCAGGAGTTTGAAGACATTAATCACCTCTTTCTTTTGTGTCCAATAGCGCAAAATTGTTGGTTGTTTGTAGTGGATAAAATGAATTGGTTAACAACTATGCCAAACACTACTTGGAAATTATTTACTAGTTGGCCACAACTATATAAAACATCATTTTTTGCAAGTATTTAGTGCATCATACCGTCCTCAGTATTATGGGCTATCTGGCGGGCAAGAAATAGAATTATTTTTAGGAAAGAGAAATTGAACTTTGATCAAATGCTATTACTATTGGAAAGGTCAATATTTGAAATAGTAAATGCTTATGTGTACAAAGTAAAACATGTTGGCTCACTTTTCATTGCTTGGGACTCAAATTTGATGTCCTCATGGACTTTATTATCTGTGCCTTTCAAAGGTAATCTTCATCAATATATTCCAAAACTAAATAGAGATTCCATGGTGTGGTCTCCTCCTCATTTAGGTATCTTTAAGTTGAATACAGATGGAGCATCTAGGGGGAATCCAAGTTTATCTGGAGTAGGGGTGGTTATAAGAGATCATAAAGGTTTAGTGTTATGCGCAAAATCTTATAAATTGATGTTTGGAACTAATAATGTTGCAGAGGCTCAAGCTCTTTTGTTTGGTTTGAAGCTAGTCCTTAGTTTCAAACTACCTATGATTCAAGTAGAAGGTGATTCACTGATTTTAATTAATGCAGCTCAAGATTGTAAGCTTTAGAATTGGAAGTTGGAATATATTGTTAAACAGATCTGGTTATTGCTTGATAAGGTAGGTAATTATCAAATCTTGCACACATACAAAGAAGGAAATATGGTTGCAGATTTGTTGGCAAACTACGGGTGTGATCAAGTAGATAATGAAGTTACTCATGTGGTTGTACTGGGTAAGATGCATTCTACTTTAGAAGCTTTACTATCAAAAGAGGAAAGACTTTGATAGATTTGGCAGATCAACTAGTTAATTTTTTGGTGTGTACAAATATCTCGTAAATTTGATATGGTACAATTTTTGGGAATTTGCTTTCATACTAGATAGTAATTCTGATTATGGATGGAAAATCCTAATTTATATCAAATTTTTTCTAACATATATGGAGGTTTGACAGGGTTTGACATATTTCAGGAATAAGAATACATAAATATGTGATAAATTTTCATGGGGCAATGAAATGATTCTGCTTCATATATGTAATTGACAATTACAGGTGTGTTATGTTTCTGGTTAGATCTATGTAAGAAGATTTACTTGGTGATCTAGCTATGCATGTGTAATTGGCAATTAAACGTGTGTTACTTGTCAACACATGGGTAATTGACAATTACAAGTGTCAAATGTTCTTTCCATATCTATGAAGAAGAAAAATTAATTCAACATACTTAAAGATCTAACAACACATGTATTTGATAATTACATGTGTGTTAGTTTCTTGACTGGATTTATGAAAGAGAAATGAAAGCATTACAGTTGCATGTTTTTTAGAATCATTATTGATGATGTCACTAGAAGGAATCAAAGTGATGCAAGCAAAGTTAACAAATTTTGAAGCTGCTGAAAGCTTGTATCTATGAAGCATTGCATTGTACTTCTCATATGTGCAATTTTAGATTTTTGTCAAAATTATGTGGTGTCAGTACAAATGAGGTGGCATGTATGTCATTTCAAACGAATTACACAAGTCCTAGTGTTAATTGTTTATGCAAATTTGGGGGTACGCCAAATATTGTGTAATCTAGTTCGCATGAATTGGATTCAACTAAGGGCACGTTCCTATTTCATGATGATCTAAGCATTTTGTGTTGCTGACAGTTGGTGTAATCATTCACTTGTGTGGTTAATATTGTTCATATTCCTTAGTACGCTACAGTGTAATTTGGAGTTGCCAACTTTCAGTTGTGGCACACATGGATTTGCATATCCATCCTTTCATAAAATAACTAATTCTTGTGCCATGGTAACATGTGTTTTGATCTCATTATTCCTTAAAATGGTTTACCAGTTTTTAGTACGTTTAGCATCTTATGCTTTTATGATTCATTTATTTTGGAGGTGTGGGAGATCAATGAAGCATGTGTTAAATGTCATTTTTTTTATGTTCAAGTTTAGTTTTGTACATTCTAAACTCTATGTCATCATGAGAGTTCATGTCTTATGGCAAAAGCTCCTCTATTTATTCGGCCAAACTAAGCATTTGTCGGCAATAGTAAATGCATATCTATCTTCTGAAGGATTAATTTCAAAAGGTTGAAAGGGTTATAGCAGTGATGGATTATCATTTGAAAAATTATCGTGTGTGGTTTCTAGTGCAAAGGTGGGAGAGGCCATTTACAGGAAATTTGTAAGAGCTTCATCTGCAATCTGTGTTTAAGCTACAGTGTCCCTGTGATTGTAGGTGTCTCAGGTGTGTTATTGGGACAAAAGTTCTCCATCTGAAGTCAAGGAGGTTGCTTTTCCCATCAAATATTTTGTCAATTTTCATCTCTAATATTTCAGAGCTTAGTGGCCCAAGTCATCTTAACAGGGCGTTGACAAGATGCAACCATCATGTGGGAAGGGAAATGTCTGAATGTTTCAAAGAAAAATACCATTGTGTTTCTTTCTTGCTTCATCATAATTGTATCCATGCAACCTCTTATGTTATTCAATGCCAGCCAGTTAGTGCAAAACTGGTCTCGCAGGGGGTTGTCCAAATTTGGGTTTAGAATCGGGTTACTGTTGTGGTACCAGATATGAATATTGCGCTCAATTTTCAGAATATGGATGTGGGAAATGGTGATCAAGGGGAGAATTTTGTGGAGATTATGTAGATGGAAGAATAAGTAAAAGATAAAGTGAATTTTTTTATTCTAATAATTGACATGTCCAGGTATTGGAATGAGACAATTTTTTGGTCAGGCTTAAACAATGCAGAATACAATTTTGAATGCAAGATGTTAGCTACTTCTTTGGTTAGGCTTCATTAAGGTAGAATTCAAATTAAAGTGGTATAGCTAGATTTGTCTATGATGTAGTGTACTTTTTTAAATTATGGACATGTAATTCGACAAGTTAGATGAACGCCAAATGGAAGTTTTGGCTTCTCTGTATGTAAATGGTCCTGACGATTGGGATAAGATTGTAATTTTTTTTGTAACTTTTGAGCTATAACTGGAGGTTTTCTTCACCTGGTTCTTTCCTACCAGTATGCTCATCGAACTAGGGTTTGTAAATTTAATTATATATAAAATAATATAATATAGTGGCTAGCCACTTTTGTTTAAAAAAAAAAAATTGTAAAGAAAATTTTGGGGTAAGTTTTTAAATTTAACATATTATTGTTACACTATGTTGTCATTAGTGTTGTTATTGATGTCAACCTCTAGTGTGATCATGATGAAAAGGTGTTTGTGGTGTTGAGTAGGTGTTACAGATGTAGCATGTTCACTTGGTTTACAAGTGCTTTTGAGAAAATTGGTATAAAGAGTGTACAAGGTGACAAGGGTGTGTTTTGTATTGTGCTCCACATTTCTTCATGCTTGTAGATGTGCTTGTGTGGTTTGTATGTAATGTTCAAAAGTGTTCAGAGGTGTTATATCTAGAGTTTCAGGTTTTGGGCCATGTGGTAGTAGATGTGTTTGACAATGCTTGGCCTGTGCAGAAGGTTGTTTGGGTGAAATGGAATTGCTTCACATTTCTCTATGTTGAAGTTTCTTGTCTTGTGGATTTGGGAATATTCTAATGATGTTTGTATCTATCTTCCCTTGGATGGTTTTGTGTTCAGCTATTCTTAGTTGTATATGTTTGCACCAGTGTTTCTAAGTGTTTTGTTGGTGTTGGAATATTATAGGATGAGTAATGTTACTATTTGGTCTGCAGGTTATTTCTAGACCTAGTGAAGTGTGAATGTGGGCAAGCTTGTTAGCGTTAATGCCAGTTTGGCCAACTTGGTGTGTTAGAGCTATTTGTGGATGTTATTCATTGTTTGTAGAAGTGTGGTGCAATGTATCAGTGTAGATTTGGGTCTTGGTTAACCCTTGGTGTGATCTGACTTCACTTCTTTCCACCGCAGAGGTTTTTGGTGTCGACCTATTTGGTGGAATTACACATTTGAGGTGCATACATTTCATTGTGGCCGACTTGGAGAAGATTGTTTGAGGTTGCAAAGGATATATATGCAAGTTCATTTATTGTAAAAAGTGTGTGGTGTGTCATGTGATACAAAATTATGTGTATGTGATCAAGTGTTGTGATCTGAGTGTGAGCATGAATGCCTATAACTACTTAAAGTAGTGAGCATAAGGTGTCTACATTTTAGATTGTCTGAACTTGCTAGAGGTAGTGAGTCGAAGGTTGAAAATGGTGAAGAGTTGTGGTAGATTATCCTATTGCTTAGAGGTAGTGAACCTCCTTATAACAATTTATTTCTATTCTCTTTCTATTCGGGTAGTAAGCCCTTCTTTCTTTTTAATAGTGAGTCCTTTAGGCAATGAGCCCTTTCAACAGTGAGCCTTTTGTAATCGGTGTTGATATTCATATATATGTGAGTTAATACTCATTATGGTTTTTCCCTAATTAGGGTTTTTCACATAAAATTTGGTGTTCTATTGTGTATGGTTGTTGATGTGTTAATGTCTCATTTATTTACATTCATGTTGATGCTTAATAAGGGTTTGAAGATTAATGAGGGTTTTAAGGTTTTAATATACAACTAATTCACCCCCTCCTCTCAGTTGTCATGTGTGTCTAATAATTGGTATCAAAGCAGAGGTTCCTTGGAAGAAACTTAACTGCTTGAGGTAGATCCAGATGGAACACAGGAATGGTGTCAAAGCTCCTATATTTAATGGAACAAATTATGCCTTATAGAAAGCCAAGATGGAAGCCTTTCTTGTCTCATTAGGGTTTGGTGTATGTAAGTCAATTGAAGATGGATATACTATACCTGCTACTACTCCGACAAGTGAAGATGATATCAAGGATTATGAGAATAATGGCAAAGCAAGGAATGCTATCTTGAGCGGGCTTTCCAATTCAAAACTTGTGAAGGCAATAAGCTACAAAATTGCTAAAGAGGTTTGGGTAAAGTTGAAAAGTATTTATGAAGGAGACACTAAGGTCAAGCAAGCAAAGATGTAGAATTTCAAAGCCAAATTTGAAACCTTAAGGATATTAGAATATGAAGATATTGTAGACCACATGCTAAGGGTGGATGAAATTGTCAATGACATCAATGGTCTTGGTGGAAAACTAGAGGAAAGTGAAGTTGTGAAAAAGGTATTGAGAACTCTTCCTAAATCTTATAGTGCTAAAGTTTCTTCTATTAAGGAAGCTCAAATTTTGGATCAATATACTAGAGATCAAATGTTTGGTTCTTTAACTACTTTTGAATTAAGAGAGTTTGACCAAGATGCTTCAAGGAAAGAAATTGCTTTTAAAGTCAGCAAGAAAGAGAGGAATGTTGAATCTAATCTGGATGATCTTGGTGAAGTGGAAGCAAATTTTGTAAGGAGATTGAAAAAGGGCACTAGAAAATACAGAGGTAAGTTACCCTTCAAGTGTTTCAATTATGGTGAGATAAGTCATTATGCTTCAAAATGTCTAGGCAAAGTTTCAAATGACAAACATAAAGATCGTAAAGGTAAATCTTTAAAGAAGACAATGGTATATCTAATGAGGAGGAATCGAATTATCTAGATGATGGACGTGATGAATGCTTGTTCATGGATTTGAATGTTGAAACTAATTCTACTAACCTTGAAAGATGTGTGAAGGAAATTGCTCCAAAAACAAGTCACAGTATTGAAGGAACTATGTCGACTGCCTTTCATGTAAGAGAGGAAAGAAACTGCAAGATAATTGACATTGGATGCTCAAGTCATATGACAGGTGATAAGAGTAAGTTTTTAAAATTTGAAAAGTATGATGGTGATCTTGTTAAGTTTGGTGATGATACATCAGCTAAGATCTATGGAAAAGATTCAATTAGTTTTGATGGAAATCATAAGACATATGATGTTATTTATGTCAAGTGTCTTTGGCATAATCTTCTCAGTGTAGGAAAAATATGTAGCAAAGGATACAATCTAGTGTTTAAGGATGATGGTTGTGAAATCAGAAATGGAGGTTCTAAAACTCTAGTTGCTACATGAATGAGGACATAAGGGAATGTTTATCAGCTCAAAGGTGCTAGTATTAAGTGCTTTATGACTCAACTAAATGAAATTTGGCTATGGCATAGAAAAACATGTGATATCAATTTTGATAGCCTAGTGAAGATTGGCTCTACTCATGTTGTGAGAGACATGCCAAGAATTACAAAGCATAACAATGCAATTTGCAAAGAGTGTCAGGTTGTAAAATAGAAAAAGGAGAGGTTCAAGACTAAGGAATATTCTACCATAGGACATTCAGAGTTAGTGCATACAGACCTATGTGGACCTACCATAACAAGAACCTTTAAAGGTGATAGGTATTTTATGTTGTTAATAGATGATTACTCTAAAATGACTCAGGTGACCTTTCTCAAAGAAAAATCAAAATCTCAGGATAAGTTTAAAGAATTTAAATCTATGTTTGAGAATGAAATAGATCTGGAAATCAAGTGTTTAACCTATTTGACAGAGGTGGTGAGTTCACCTCCAATGAGTTTAATAGTTTTTGTGAAGATCATAGGATAAAAAGACATTTATCTGCTCCTAGGACTCCTCAGCAGAATGGAGTTGTGGAAAGGAAGAATAGGATAGTTTAGGAAGCAGCAAGAACTACGTTGAAGGAATCAAATCTACCTGATGTCTACTAGAGAGAAGAAATTCATACTGCAGTTTACATTCTCAGTAGAGGAAAAGCAAGAGTAAACAATTCAAAGACCCCCTGTGGCCTATGGTATGGAAAAGATCCTTCTGTGAAATATTTTAGTGTTTGGAAGCAAATGTTATATCAGGAGAGATGATGAAAACTTAGGAAAGTTTAATGCAAGATTAGATGAAGGAATCTTCTTTGGATATTCTATAAAGAGAAAGGCATACACATGCTACAACAAAAGGTTAAAGAAGATAGTTGAAAGTGCAAGTGTTAAATTGGATGAGGAATCACATCAAAGCTCAATGTTGATAGAAGGATATGAATATGATGACCCACCTTATAGAGAAGAAAAAAAGAAGAAGGGAAAGAAAAGGAGATGCTAGTGGAGGAAGAAGCTCCATAAAAGAATCCTAAGACTCCCAAATATGTGCAGAAGAATCATTATGAGGATCAAATAATGGAGACAAAAACAAAAGTGTGTTGACAAGGAGAAAATATGCTATGGTAGAGGAATGGGTAAGATTTTGTTCTTTATGAGATAAAACCTAAAATAGTTACTGAAGCTTTCCAGGTTGTAAATTGGATCAAATATATGGAGAAAGAACTGAGGTAGATTGAGAAGAATTAGACATGGGAACTAGTCCCAAGAACAACAAACAAGAATGTGATAGGAACAAAATGGGTGTTCAGAAACAAGATGAATGAGAATGGAGAAGTTTTTAGAAATAAGGTTGGGATTGTGTGTAAAGGCTACTAACAAGTGGAAGGAATATATTTTGAATAGACTTTTTATCCTATAGCAATAATGGAGGCTATTAGGATGTTTTTGGATTTTACAACACATAAAGACTTCAAGGTATATTAGATGGATGTAAAGTCTTCATTCTTGAATGGTGAGTTAGAAGAAGAGGTATACATTGAAAAACCAAAAGGTTTTTAGTCATCAAAAGATATTAATATGGTTTGTAGGTTGAAGAAAGCATTGTATGGATTCAAACAAGCTCTTAGAGCTTTGTATACAAGATTGGATAGGTACTTATTACAGGAGGGATTCAAAAAGGGTACTACAGATAGCAATATTTACTTCAAAGTTCAGGGAGGTCAAATCTTGATTGTGGTTGTGTATGTTGATGACACAATATTTGGAGGAAATGAGATAATGTGTGAGAAGTTTGTAGAGGAGATTCAAAATGAGTTTGAAATGTCAATGTTTGGGGAGATGACTTTCTTCCTTGGGCTACAAATCAGTCAATCAGAAAAGGGTATATTCATTACACAATCATAATATGTTAAGGAAATGTTAAAGAAGTTTGGAATGGAGGACTCTAAACTAATATGTACACCAATGGTTACTGGCTGTAAATTGAGAAAAAATGATGAATCTCCTAAGATAGATCAGACCAAGTATAGATCAATGATTGGTGGATTACTATGTCTAACTACAACTAGACCAGATATCATGCATACAATATATCTTTTGGAAAGATTTCAAAAATATCCCAGAGAATCACACGTGGCAACAGTCAAAAGGATATTCAAATACTTGAATAACACTCTAGACTATGGTCTATGGTATTCTAAGGATATTGACTTTCCTTTAAGTGCTTATATAGATACAGATTGGGTAGGTTGTGCAGATAATAGAAGGAATACAAGTGGAGGTGCTTTCTTTCTTGGAAATAGACTAGTTTCTTGGTTGAGTAAGAAGCAGGACTCAATGTCATTATCTACCATAGAGGCATAATATATTGCTACAACATCTTGCTGCACACACATGTTGTGGATGAAGTAGACATTGAAAGATATCAAAGTATCATATGATGAACCTATCTCTATATTGTGTGATAATACAAGTGATGTCAACATTTCAAAATATTTAGTAATGCATTCAATAACAAAGAAAATCTCTATCTAGAATCACTTTCTAAGAGAGAAAGTTGTTGAGAATGAAGTAAATTTGGAGTATGTGCCTACAAAGGATCAGATAGTAGACATTTTCTTGAAGGCTCTTCCAAAAGATGCATTTGAGTATTTTATAAACAAGCTAGGGGTTATTGCCCCTCCTTTCAACTAGATGTATAAGTTGGTGCATCTTTCTATGGGTGCAATTCAAGATGAATTCTTTGTCTCGGACTGATGAAGGCTACCTCTCAAGGGGAGAAGGTAGTGTTATCTTTTGTTGGTGCAGTCAGGGGTAGCATATGTTGTGAGCGAGAGGAGTGAAGTGTGTATGTGTTGCCATTTTCCATTGATGTCAAAGGGGGATAGTGAAGTCTAAAAAACATATGAAAAGAGAAGTGGAGAGAAAAAAGTCTACAATGTAAGAAATGTCCAAGTAAGGGGGAGAGTTGCTTGAGTGTTGGAGATGCAAAGTTGGTTGCTTTTGTTGAACTGAAGGTTTTTCAGTAGGTGTTTCCATCAATGACAAAGGGGGAGATTGTTGCATTATGTTATCGTTAGTGTTGTCATTGATGTCAACCTCTAGTGTGATCATGATGAGAAGGAATTTATGGTGTTGAGAAAGTTTTGTAGATGCAATAGGGTCACTTGGATTCCAAGTGCTTTTGATAAAATTGGTATAAAGAGTGTACAAGGTGATAGGGGTGTGTTCTATATTGTTCTCCACATTTCTTCATGCTTGAAGATGTGCTTGTTTGGCTTGGATGTAATGTTCATAAGTGTTAAGAGGTGTTATATCCAGAGTTTTAGGTTCTAGATCATGTGGCAATAGAAGATGTGTTTGATACTGCTTGGCCTATGTAGAAGGTTGTCTGAGAGAAATGGAATTGCTCCGCATTTTGAGCTGCATTGAAGTTTCTTGTCTTGTGGATTTGGGAATATTCTAATGATTCTTGTATTTATCTACCTTTGGATAGTTTTATGTTCAACTTTTTTTGCAAACTTGGTTTATGTGTTGGGTCTCAATAATAGTTTGACTGATTGTATAGGATGATAATGTTCTCAGTTGCATATGTTGGTGCCAGTGTTTTCAAGTGTACTATTGGTGTTGGAATTTTTTAGGATATTTTGTAATGTTGATATATGGTCCACATGTCATTTCCAAACCTGGTGAAGTGTGAATGTGGTTCCTTGTTAGCATTAATGCTAGTTTGGTTGACCTTGCGTGTTAGCTTGTTTGTGGATGTGCTTTGTTGTTTGTGGAAGCTTGGTGCAACATGTTGGTAGATTTGGGTCCTAGTTAACCCTTGGTGTGGTCCACCTTCACTTATTTCCATTGTAGAGGTGTTTGGTGCCGACCTATTTGGTGGTTGCATGTTTGAGGTGAATACGTTTCATTGTGGCTAACTTGGAGAAGATTGTTTGAGGTTGCGAATGACATATATGCAAGGTCATTTATTAGATAAGTGTGTGGTGTGTTGTGTGATGCAAAATGATGTGTATGCGATCAAGTGTTGAGATCTAAGTGTGAGCATGAACACCTATGACTATCGGAAGCAGTGAGTAGAAGGTGTCTACATTTTAGAGTGCTTGAAGTTGTTGGAGGCAGTGAGCCGAAGGTTGCAGACGGTGAAGAGTTATTGTGGTGGATTATCTCGTTGCTCAGAGGTAGTGAACCTCCTTGTAATAGTTTCTTCATACTCTCTTTCTATTCGAGTAG
Source organism: Sequoia sempervirens (assembly GCA_007258455.2). Taxonomy (NCBI): domain Eukaryota; kingdom Viridiplantae; phylum Streptophyta; class Pinopsida; order Cupressales; family Cupressaceae; genus Sequoia; species Sequoia sempervirens. The sequence continues at coordinate 16,519,205 of VDFB02179234.1, forward strand.
TGATCCCTTGGTAGTGAGCCCTTCTTTCTTTTAGACAGTGAGTCCTTTGGGCAGTGAGCCCTTTTGACAGTGAGCCTTTTGTAATCAGTATTGATATTCATATATATGTGAGTTAATACTCACCATGGTTTTTCCTTGATTAGGTTTTTACACATAAAATCTAGTGTTCTATTGTGTATGGTTGTTGATGTGTTCATGTTTCATATGTTTACATTCATGTTGATGCTTGATAAGGGTTTGAAGATTAATGAGCGTTTTAAGGTTTTAATATACAATTGATTCACCCCCCCTCTCAGTTGTCTTGTGTGTCTAACAATTATAAGTATAATATAATTTGATAATTATGTCCTTACATTATTTACATTCTAATAGTGATTGTGGCATGTTATTAATGTCATGCCAATTGTACTCAAGTTGATTTTTTTATGAGAAATATGTCGAGGTACCTACTGCATGGGTTATTTCATCCATAACAATATTTGGGTAGTTGGTAGATATAATCAATACCAATGATTCTACTAAAATATAGCCCAATCTTGCAACTCACTCAAACTAAACATACATATACACACACAAATAATAAAATGTTAAACTTTAAAAAAAAAATTAATTTCTTGCATCCTAATATAGGTTACACACACTTGTATAGAAAGTTTCTTCCAAGAGTACACAAGTGTTGAATTCTATAATAATTTTGGCAACATAATAGTACCTATAAATTATCTCATAATACAACTCCAATCCTAACATTTGTATTTATAACACCTCCTTACATGCACCATGCAAACTTCAACAAATAAAGCATGTGCACATGCAAAACTCACACCTATCATATAAACTTTCTTTTTTTGACTCCCTCATTAACTAAGAGTTAACTTCAACAAATGGGGCCCACGTGCCAATTATCTCACTTTCCATGCAAGTCTAACACTTCTTTGAATCAACTCTCACATAGTGACATCATTAATTAAATAGTAAATAAATATACATTAAATAAATAATCAATCCTAGGAATTATCAAAGGTTGCACACAATTAATTAAACAGGTAAATAAATAAATATTAAATAAATAATCAATGCTAGGAATTATCAAAGGTTGAGACACCTTATTCATAACACTCTTATTGATTTCTCGGGAGTTCTAGTTTGCATGAGACTCAAGATTTAATTTAGGCTTGGGGAAAGGGGCTTTAGGTTCCTGCAAGGAACTTTTCCTCCACTTTTGAAATTGCTTTAGATATTAAGGTTTCTCCTCCTTTTTAACAAACAATTACTCCTCCCTCTAAAAATTCCAACCTTGATATTGTAAGGTTTACCTCTGTTAATTGGATATTTTTAATTTCCTCAACATCTTGGATTATATTGTTGGCTACCACCTTACTAACTAGAGCCCCCAAGTTACTCCTTTGAGGTGATAAAGAGAAGGGTGGGTTTTCCTCACTTTGAAAGATGAAAACACCCACCTTGGAATTTAGGGGGAAGTCCAACACTTCAACCTCAAGGACATCTTGATCTATACCTCCATTGTCCTTGGAGACTTACTAGAGGTTTTGTTGTTTGCTTCCTTCCCTTTTTCATGTTAAAGTTTTTTTATTTTTCCTCTAGACAACCTTTGGAGTTTTGCCCCTTTTGTTGCAGATTTGGCACTTGAACAACTTGCTTTTGTACTCAATGGCTTGGTACCACATTGCACATTTTGACAAAATATTGGTTGAGGTGCAAAGCTCCTTTTCCAAGAAACATATAACGCATAATCTAGCGAGAATCAATCTCTTCCTAAGCTAAGTCACTGAATCAAAGAAAAATAATTAAAATTACACTTGCAAGACAATCAAACTTCTCTTAGTTTTTCCTTATTATGTTCATGTATGAAATACAACAAATTCTATAATAGAGGATGCAGCGACGCGCGGGCGTGGGTGGGAGAAGCTCCCGTTTGAAATTCTCTAATGACGCTGGCGATGAGGAAGCAAATTCAAAGGATGATGATGGTGGAGGACGGTGGGAGGTGGATGGATTGCTGGCGGCTTCCTTCCTTGGCAGAGGGTGACTCTCTACTTCTGATGGGGGTCTCTCTATTTTCTCCTTTTGTGCTCTGGAAGTGGATCTTGGTGGGGGAGGGGGTTGCGTTTCTTCTGTGGCTCTCTCCTTGGTTTTCTTTAGTTGGTTGGGAATGGCTTTTTTTGTTATTGTTGTGTTGGGTTGTGGCTTTTTTCCTCTTTGGGTGTGGATGAGCTTGCCCCCATTGGTCTCTTTTTGGTTGCTCTCTCGGCAGTGGGAGTGGTTGTACGTTGGTTGCTTTCTGGTCAGTTGGTTGTTGAATGGGCCTATTAATCGTCCTATTTGGCACAATAGGATGGATTGGTGGTTCCTATTGTTGGCTTGTTTTGCTTTCGACCTCTTTTTGGCTGTCCTTCGTCTCTTCCTACTGTGTGTGTGGAGGCTCTCTTTTGGGTGTTTCAGTTTTCAAATTGAGTTGGATTTTTTTTGTTCCTTCTTTGTAGATTTGTGGAGCCTCCTTCTAGTTGGGTGTGTTGATTTTTGGCTCATCTATGGCCCTTATCGGCGTGTTGGGGTAGCTTGGTGTTCTTTGTTGTTGGGCCTTCTCCTCTCTCCTATCCTATGTGGGTTCCCCTGCTTCCTGTGGGACTTGGTTTTTCCTACTCATTCTACATCTGGGAGACTGCTTTCGGTGGTTCTTTGGTCTATGTCTCTGGTGCTGAAGGTTGTGCTTATCTCCCCTGTTCTTTGTGGGGTGTTTTGGATTGGGCTGAATGTTACTCCTACTTTGCTGCCCTGGTTGTTCTTTGAGGTTTGGGCTACTTATGTGTTGGAGCTGGACATTTCATATTTGAGGTTGTTGTTGCAGTTATGCTGGCCCTCTTTGTTGTGACCACCCCCGGGTTGTTGTCGATGGGGTCTGTGGCTTTTGTGAAGGCTCTAAAATGGTGGTTATTTAGGGATGCTACTAATTTGTGCTGGGTGTTTTGGACTGGGTTGAATGTCATTCTTACTTTGCTGCCCCAGTTGTTTTCTTTGGTTAGGGTTGCTTCTATGATGGAGCTGGATATTTTGGTTTTGAGGTCGAGGATGAAGTTCTGTTGGTCCTCTTTGTTGTGGTTTCCCCCCAGGTTACTATTGATGGGGCTTGTGGTTCTCTCGTGGGTTGAACTGTTTCATGTTTATATTTTGATGGTTCAATGTTCTTGGTCTTTTGTGAAGGCTCTGAAGTGGTGGTTTGTGAGGGATGCTACAGATGGGTGTTGGGTTACTGTGTTGGCTTTCTCTTCTGGTCCTATGGAGGTGGACCCCCCTCAGTTATTCTTATTGAGGTGGATAGCTCTCATATGGAGGTGGAGGTGGAGGGTGTTGTTTTCTGGATGTGGCAGCCTTGCTGTTTGTTTCATCCTTCTCTTGGTTTTAGAGCTGAATTCCTGGTTCGTACAGGGGCTATATGCCCAGGGGTTTGTTGAGCTCTCCATCTCCCCTATTGAGGTGGGGTCTTTGGTTTTGCTCAAGTTTTTGATTAGGGGTCTGATGGTGTCTTACACCATTTTATTGATTATCTATCTTGGCTCTATGGTGTCTTCCATGAGCGGATGGTTTGCTAATGCATGGAAGATGCAGGCATGTTCTTTGTTTATCTTGTAGGGTTTCTGGTCCTGGTTAAAACCAGGTTGTTTTTGGGCCTTAGGCCCTTGCTTGTTTGTTAGTTGTAGCATGTGTAGTCTTACAAATCTTTAGTGGCTGTTGCGGGGCTGCTGTTGGTCTTTGATGTTTTTTAATCTACAGCCTGTCTTTCTGTGTATTGGGTTCCAGGCCCCATCAAAACCCGTTTTTTACCCCTAATCAAAACAAATTCTATATTATGTCATTCTTTCTTATGGGCTAGTTTTATGTTGACTCCAAAAGAATCTAGATTTTTTGGTCGTTTTTATTATGAATCTATGTGATTGAGCTTGTTTACAAAGACAAGATATATACCTTTAGTTCTAAGTTGATAATTTAGTTTTAACTTATTCATATCAATTCTTAGAGAAACCATGCACCACTATTTATTTTCTTGCGTTTTTCTATATTGAATAATGACTTGGCTGTATATCGACAATTATATTTAAACATTGAGATTTTTGTGTTGTCACAATTTTAATCATATTAATTATCATTTGGAATTATTGGGTTTAGGGATGCAATCAAGTCATATTGAAACCCCCTAGTTTTAAATTATTTCCTATTGATATCTAAGTCATGTGCTCCCCATGTATTGAAATCAAGGGATGGGATTGATTTTGAGAATATAAGCTTAGATTTCTAAGCCAATTCACCTTCTATTTTGTTGCTTTAATCTCTATCCTAAGAGAGTTAATTTAAAGAGTACAACCCTATAATGTGTATCCATATTCACAAAATTACTATGTTTTTTCTTTGATGTCCTTCATCCAGGAAACTTAAATGCCAAAAAATTGGAAGATCGACACTTTTTCAAGGTTGCCTTGAAGTATCTTTGGGTTTTGTTATAGTATTTTTTAAAGTTGTTATTTTCATATTGTATTTGGTTCTATAATTTGTAAGTCTTGTAGATGTTTTTTTAAAAATTCATTCATTCATTTTCTTCATCAATATATTGATTGAAAAATATTGTAACAATGTTCAATCTTGATAGTTTGTGAGAGTTTTATTAGTTGCCTTTCCTCTTTGTGAAATTGAGTTCTAGCTTAGAATTTTAACTGAGGTGTATAGTGGTTGTGGTGTGCTCATTGATATGGATTTTACTACATATCTCTCTAATAGATTATTTGATGTTTAAAAGTCAAATTAAGTTCCTTGTTGAGTTCAAGGTCTAGGTTGATAACCTTTAATTGGCTAAGAGGGGTTTAACCACCAATTTGTTTGATGGTGCCAACTATATATTCAAATATGATTTATTTCCCTTGTTAGGTTTAGGAATGCTTTACCTTGGCTTTCTTTTTCTTTGGCTACATAAACTTGTCCATGTCTAGAGCTAAATTGGACTTAAATATCTAGACATCATATCTTGTCATAGATGGATTTTCTATTAGTTGTGTGGGTCCCCATATTTCCTAGCTCATGGTGAAGGGAACATATGTTGGAATTACATTTCAATCCATTTAAATTATACTAAAGACTTAGATCGGGTCCAAATATCACTATGTATGATTTTGTCTCCTAGATTTCCCTTTAACCATTGATCTTCTTAGCAGAGGATATAAAAATTTGTTCCTTGGTTTTCTTTTTCTTTGGCTACATAAACTCATCCAAGTCTAGAGCTGAATTGGACTTAAATATCTAGACATCATATCTTGTCATAAATGGATTTTCTATTAGTCGTGTGGGTCCCCAAATTTCCTAGCTCATGGTGAAGGGAACACATGTTGGAATTAGATTTCAATCCATTTAAATTATACTAAAGACTTAGATCGGATCCAAATATCATTATGTATGATTTTGCCTCCTAGATTTCCCTTTAGCCATTGATCTTCTTAGCAAACGATTTAAATTTGTCAAGTCTAGGAGTGCGTTTAAAACATGTTAACAAAATTTATTTCCCTGGTTTCACTATGTCCCCTAATATTCCCTATGGAACAACCTAAGTCATCTTATTTAACTAGTTTTGGTTTAAAACCTTCGCAAACTATATTTTATTGACAAGTAAATAAGGTCTATTTTAAAACTAGATTTAACCTAATTTTATTTGAGATTATGTTTGGACCTTGATCGAGAAACTCCAAGACTAAAAAAAATATCTTATTCCTAATTTGAACCCAAAGCTGATTTATTCCCTAATTTGATTTATTCATCACATCTAAAAGTTATTTGGGAGACAAATCATTGACTTTGGTGTTGGTCGTGTCTAGCAAAGGGTGTTATGTTAGCTTATGTTTGATTGGCTAATTGTTAATTGATTAACTTGAGATTTTAAATTGAGATTATTAGTCTATTGAGTGTTGAATGCGATGAGACTAAGTTGTTGAATTTCTCTCCTTTTCTAATTAGGGTTATCTAGCTTATTTTTTGTGATAAGCACTTGAACTTGATGACATGTTCAATATATGATCCTTATTGGAAGTAAGTTTTTATTTGTTCCTTCAAATCCAATAAATAATATTACTAAAGTGGACTTGTTCTTGGGATTTTGTTTAAACAAAGTTTATTTATTTTGAATTAAGATAACCCTAGAATTTTCAATTTAGTTTAATAAAAAAATATAATTGAAGCGATAATGTTGTTTTAAAAATATATTTTTTTGTCAATATTCTAGTTTATTTTTTGGTTGTTCATATTACACTAGGAGTCAACTTCAACCCATTTAATGACTTTTGAAGTCTTCACACGAGCTTGGAATGAATATGTTGAACACACCTTTGTGGTTGTTCCATGCATATCTCTTCCTAAAGTTCAATATTAAGAAATACATTTTAAACTTATTCGATGCACCTCCATTATAATTTGTGTTGCACAAGCTTGAACTATTTATAGGGATTCAATCTTTGGCAATAGATTTTATGTTACCCAATAACCAATATTGTCCTCGTGGGAGTATCCCTTTGCCAAACGCCATTTTTGTATCTTTCAATAACCCATCCAAAGTGAATAGTCTTGTAGATTCTCCTATACTTCACCATATCCTTCTCCTTTAGACAAGTTATCAAATCCCATGCATTATTCTTCATCAAGAGATGTAACATCCCTCTATCACTTTCCCTCATCCATCCTTATGTGTGAATTTTGCAAAGGATTATGGATTATGAGAGTTCAAATCACCTTAATTATGAGAGGAAAGCTGGGTTTCTATTTTCCATACGAGATCAATATTACACATGTTTGCTCATTAATGTATTTGGAGCTAATTAAGATATGAAGGCTTTGTATATAAGACACATAAGACTATATAAAATACACATGCCTAATGAAATACCATAATAATTAGTAACTCAAAGGGTCCCAATAAAATGAGTTTCAACCATTCTAATAGCTATGATGGTTTGATAGTGACAAGTAAATACATGAAGTCATTTTTAATAGAAATGATTTCACATGGAGCATTTAATTTCAAAGAAGACTGAAAAAGGTATATTTTATAGGGAATGTAGAAAAATCTTATCAAATAACATGTGAAGGATAATGCCAAGGGTAGGAAAATAAAGAGAAATTCCAATGAGAAGGTGGATTTATTGAGGCCTTTATTAACATACAATTTCTTGGTCAAATAAAAAACATGGAAGGATTGAAATCACATTTAGAAATCCTCATGCCCCCTATAATTACGTCTCTCATCTTAACTAGTGTGCTTAATCTTTGTTCAATCTATCTTTATTTTTTTCGCTTTAAGACTCTTTGCTTCATACATCCTTCTATATCTTTGTTGCTTGTTCCTTTGGCTTGTCTAGGGTTCACCTTACTCATATTTATGTTTATTTCCCATTATTGAGTCATACCCTAATATGTTAAAATATTGTCTTAGTGCTTATACTCGTCTTATCTCTTTTGTCAATGTTTGGGAAGTGGTATAGCAAATCTTACAACATGTATGAATTTCTTCAATGTTTGGGTATATTAAGCATACAAGTCAACGCCATATTGGCTATTGCACTTTGCTTTCATCCCTCTTGTGTTGCAAACCTTGTTTGTTACATAATGCCTATCAACAAGGTAGTCTCTATGTGATGCCTATGCCTCATGCTCTTGTTTGCAACAATGCACTCCCTATTAATTTTTTTTTCTTATTTTTCATTCCATTATCCATAAATGATGATAGATGTATACTGCATTTTTGTTGGTTTTAATTGATGGCCATCTTCTTACACTCTTTGCCATTATAAATAATAGTTAGAGTTTGATCTTAGTGACCTTACTAATTAGTATAATAGTGTTGTGCTTTATGATTTTTTAAGCAAAATCATATCTCTGTCCAAATTAAAATTCTTAAATAAAAAGTATTAAAGAAATCAAGAGTACCAATATTAAGACATAATCTGCAATCCTAATTCTCATTTTCTCCTCCTTCTTATGATGGATCATTGAGTGTGATCCGAAATGTTGAGCTAAAAATATACACAGTTTTAATCAGAAGCTTGCTTAACTAATCAATAGACTGTGAAAAACTCATACCAACTATACGAATAACACTCCATCCATATATAACCTCCTTAAAATTATTGAATGCTTAAACATACTCATAATAAAGTTGAACATGAAATTATTGATCAGTTGCATAATATCAAATACATTTTCTCATATAATTTAATGTTGTACTACTAAATAAAATGAATACTTTGTCATGTTACCCTTTATCTACTATCAGATTGAATGGCTCAAAACAAAACCACCAAAATTTAAATCTCGCGACAATACAAACTGCCCCGATAATTATCTAGAATACCGTCATTTAAAAAAAACAGGAATTGAATTTCGAAAAACTCTTTCTCTCCGAGTCTGGCGAATTATCATTGCTGAGCGGGAGAAATTCAAAAGGAAACAAGAGTTCATTCCTATCGGACCTTGGAAATTCAAAACGATAGTGAAAGAATACAAGTATCTTGGGATTGATTTTCACCATAAGCTCAGCTGGGAGACCTGTCGGGCGAAAAGGATACAGGGAGGGTGGAAGGCCTTTTTCCTGCTGCAAAACAGATGTAGGAAAGCGGAACTTTGGGATTGGAAAACCAAGAAAACTCTTTTTGGTTTACTTGTCACGCCAGTTGTACTTTATGGGTGTGAAGTGTGGGGAAGCAATATGTCAAATTGCAGCTGGAGACAAATTGAAAGAATCCAAAAACACCTAATAACAAGCAATCTCAAAGTTAAGGCCACGGTCCCATATGAAATTCTTTTAGCTGAAGCGGGGGCTTTTCCCTTGGAGGCATCGGCGATAACTCGGTTGATAAGTTATCTAAAGAAGATTGAAAACATGGACAACCACCGGTGGCCCAAAGCGGTTATGGAGGAGGTGCTAAACCGTAGAAAGAAAACTTGGATGAAGCAGAACAACAAGTGGCTGAACAAGTGGGACATCAATTTGCAAGAGTGTCCCAACACCAATAGTGAAATAAAAGATTACGTGAAGGAAAAATTTAGGACTGCCATGTGGTCAAATCAGATTGGGCGAAAAAAAGCATACTACATCAAAGAGTTTAACCCGACAAAGGATCATGGTGAAAAAACGTATTTAGGGGCTGCTATTAAAGGGAAAGCGAGGGTGTTAATAGCACAGATGAGGACAGGATCACATCATCTTAGGTGCGAGACCGGTAGATGGAAGTCTCCTAAGGAAACGTGGGAAGAAAGAACCTGCATATTCTGCAATAAGGGGGTGGTTGAGACAGAGCGACACTTCTTCTTGGAATGCATAGCTTATGAAGACATCCGTAAACAATATGCAAATAGTTTGGGTATGGATGATATGCAGCAGTTATTCGAGGAGGATAAGATCAACCAGACGGCCAGCCTTCTAGTCAAAATCAATAGTAGAAGATCTGATTTAGAAAAAAGCATGAAAGAAAATTAAATTTGGGTCTTGGTCCCATAGACTGTTTAGTCTCGTGGACGTCATTAAAATCTTTCATTCATTCATTCCATTGCAATCCTTTATATACCGTTGAAACTCACGATTTAAACTATATTCAATCGTTTGAAAATTAGACTGAAGAGAACCCAGCAGGAAAACGAACGAGGCGGGAAAATTTACAACACACTGGTTGCTGGCCCAACCAGTCCAGGCAACCTCTAAATTGTTCCATCATTATGAATTGTAAAATCTTTGAGAAACCAACAAAATTTTTTACCCTACCCAATTGAGATTTGGCTCAAAATTTTATAGGACGGAGTCACGATGCCTTCGTATTCTTTCCCCATCCTGGGTATCAAGGAAATAGTGAACAGCTTGGCAAATCTGGGAATTGGGTCGGTCACTGCTGAGCAACTGTTAAAAATAAATGCAGAAACAGCCGCTTATCTGTATGAATGCTTCGTCAAAAACATAATGGCGGACAGTTCAGGAAGGGACGACCAGCCATTGTTCTGTGGATTAGAGGTTTTAGAAGACCATGAGCTGCACAGAGATTCTGTGGGCATAATAAACACCATTCGAAAAATACAAAATGCTATGCGTGCTTCAGGGGCTCATGATTTCTCTTCCAAGGACATTTTCAAGCCCGATCCCCAGCGCACTCTCAAGTTCTTAAGCGCCTTGATCAATTTCTCCTGCTATAGGTAAGGTCTATGGATGCTTTTGCTGGTTCAGATTTATTAATTGGCTGGTTTTCTGCATGCCATTTGAAAAAGTTTTCCTTTGATTTCTGTAAAACCATATCCCTTTTCTTTGAGAACTTGCCCAATTTTTGTACATGACATGTGAATCTTAAAGGGATTTGAAAAATAATTTTTAGTTTTAGCCATCTTAAGTATTTATTAACTTCTGATAATGACCGCTTCTTTTAAAATTATTTCTTGGCATTACCAATGTCCAGTGCTCTGTAACGTATCTCTTTCCTTTTGAATTGTTGTTAATGCCCTACCTTGATTTTGTTCTGTTTCTGCACCACAGGGAAGATAAATTAACAGTTATAGGCGCGACGTTGCAAGAAAGTGATTTGGAGCTAGAGAAAGAAATTCTCCTCGAAAACAGGAAACTTGAGGTTCTTTCTCACTCTCCCGCTCTCTGTGTCTCACATAGAGAGAGACTCTTATTCTGTCTACTACATATTATCTATTTTAAGGGTGTCTTTTTTTGGCAAATTGAAATTCGAAACCCTAGGAGTGCCTACGGTAGCCTCCGCAAGTGTCCTCACGCATAGCAGGCTCCACGAGTACCTAGTAACAGCAGCACTAATCACTGCACCATCCGAACTTAGGTTACGGATCGGTCAAGACCCACAGACTAAGGCCTATCTAATGGCTATCCAACTCTTTGCTGGCTTTTGACCCTTCATATTTGGGCCGAATAAACTAGATAATCCCAGCAAGATTAGAGCCAGAGGCATTACCGCATTCATGCCCAGTTTAGGCCCATGGGACTAGATTTTTTTGTTCTTTTGTATGGGTTTTATAATGGCGATGAGACTGTGCTATTAAGTTTAACTGCCTTTTGAACTCTTGCATTTTTTCAGTTGGAGCGTGAATTGGCAGAAATTGATGCAGAGAGACAATCCAAGCAGCCCCAGATCGAGGCATTAGAGTCTGAAATCAAGGAGCTGAATCAGAACATATTAGCCCTTAATAAACAACAATCCAATTTGCAAGCGGAAGTGCAGAATCTCAAGGAGAAAAACATTGGCTATAATGACAAGGTAAGATTTTACATTTTTGTATAGTTTCCATTTAAATTTCATACTAATCTGAGGATTAATTGATCTTAACAAAAGGGAAATGAAAATACATACATTTATGCTTGGTGCATCTAACTGCATTTCCAAGTTCTGTGCATTTTTGGAAATATGCATGCCAATCTCAAGATATGTATCCTCCTAAGTATGCCACATTGGCAAATAGCAATAAATTAGTGCAAATATTTCATGAAATTATTGCAATATGTTAAAAACTAAATGATGAAAATTTATTGTATTCTATGAAAATAATATCTAATGTTAGTAAAATCAGTAATGTAGCTTTCTTGTGGCAATGGGTGTGAAATGGGCTGCATTTACATGTATTTATCCTTTTTTTTGGATAATTAATGGGCCGTCATAGGGGCCTCCAGCTGAAAAAGTATGAGAAACAAATACAACTAAAACAGTCTTAACGACTGATGAACATGAAGTATAAAACCTGGCATACAAAAACCCACCACCAAAAGCATCCATCAACCAACGATTGCAAAATGAAAAACATAGTGACAAACTCCCTGAAGAGGAGGATCGTTAGCAGTTAGCACCATTCCACACCCCCAGCCACCAGCACCCTAGGCCTCAACATCCATCACTGCCACCTGCAAGCTTGGAACCTTTAAAAATTAAGTATCATACATAACTATTAACTTTATCGTTGGATTTTCCAACATTATGGTAATAATCCGACATGTTAAAAAGACAACAATTGTTTTAGATTTGAAAACTCCATCATGTTTTAGATTTTAAAGACCGCTTCTAAAACTTTCTTCCCATGATTGGCAATATTTTTCTTCCCATGATTGGCAATATTTTTCTTCCCATGACATTATTCTCTCCACATTGACATTTTGTCTCATGATACATTTTTATAAAACATTATTCTTCCTGTGGTAAGCTCATGATACTAATATCTGTCTTCTAGTGACTGGACTTTTTCTCGCGTCTGTATTTATGCCCACAATTTTAAGTGTTTTTTGGCCTGTTCTGCCTGTGACCTCTGTGACTGGCTGTTCCTAGGGTTTTCACACCTCTGTATTTTCTTTATAAAGTGGGGAGATTTTTTTTTAGATCTTCAAAAAAACTGAAGGCGATTTTTGAAGGGTTTGGCAGGGTATCCGATTTTTTTGCTGAATTCTTCATGGATAAATCCACAATCCTCCATATGCACTTTAACAGAGTCGCTTGGTGAATCGGTCCCAGATTCATACTGGGTATGAAGTGGACCCAAATCTAGGCATAGTAGGGGCCAAACCAATAACATAGCAAAAAAACAGAAGCCACCAAAGAAACCAGGACAATGAATGCAAATCGCCACCTGGCTGGGGGCTGTAGAAAGGCTGCAAGGAGAGAGAATTAACTAATCAAATGTGCCAGCATGGGGGATATAAACTTACTATCCCATTACTGATAAATTCACAAGCGGGAGGATGCCACCCTGTACCACTAATCCGCAACAATGATGAAAGAAAATGATAAGGCAAAGGAAACAGTACAAACATCCATCATTAATTAAACCCTTATGCTTTGTTTGGAGTGAACATGAAAAATTTAATCCATGTTACAGTGGCAAAAAGATGCTCAACCCCTGGCCAAGTATCCGACCTGCCATTGTAAAGGATTGAAAATGGCATCTGAACAATACCAGCATTAGCAAGAAAGTACACCGCCAGGTTAATTCTTTAAAGCAATGCTTACATTGAATATTTGAGAAGGGTTTATGTAGAATCAAAGCTTTTTCAAGAAAACTATGACTTTTCCAGCTTGGGCAAAAGCCTTTCTTCAGCCCTTAAATGACAATTGGATAATCCCCTTCCACCACAAACCTTTTACAATTAATCAAACAAGCCACCATACCACCAACTGCAGCTTCCCACTCAGTCTTGTTATTCAACTTGTAACCGAGAAAAAGAATACCCCTTTGAACAAAAGTTAAACAACCATCAAAATCCCTCAACACAACAACAGCACCAACTAAGCCAGGATTGCCTCTAGAGTCAACTTCAAAATTGAGCTTAAGATATCCTACAAGAGGCTTCAATTGAGCCCTAGATTTCTTAACATGCTTATTTGCAACTACCCCATTAATGGGGGAGTGTTTAAATTTATTTATCACTCGGACATTCTTTAATTTTATCTTTAAGGTATATTGTTGTAGGGATTCTTCAAGTGCTATAATTTGAAATTAAGAGGTAGTTTAAACAACTAAACAAATCATACAGATGATAATGGGAATGGCAACCTATCGTATGGTATGGGTTATAACCCACTGAAAAGTTCAGCATTTTCAATGGCTGCTTATTGTTTGTTTGGGTTTTCTGAGAGAGAGGATTTGCTGGCCTTTCCCATATTATTATGCATTTTTTCATCTGGGCAATAATTCTGTTTATGATCATTTTTAACTTCTTTTCAGAATTTTGATATAGCTTGGATTCAGATGGTAGTTTGTTGGTGCTTTATTGTCTTAATCAGTACGGGAAAAGTATTTCTAACAGCATATTGAAGTGAACTCTTTTTCACTTGTACTGAAATAGAAATTCAATATTTTGTCTGTAGTTTTATTTGTTGGTTTTTTCAAAATGAGACTGAGTAGAGTTTTTGTTCTAGTGAATGATGATCAGAGATGATTGTAAGTGCCAACTTTTTCTTTTTGTTTGGTTGCAGATTAGAAATGCAAATTTCTTGCTGCTACAGAAGACCCAAGAAGCTATGCAGCAGCAGTCTCAAATAGTTCAATCACCAGACAAGCTTCAGGTTTTGACATTTGAAAGAATAAAATACTATTTTATTTCTGTTTCTGGTAATAATCTTTACAAAGAGCTTCTGATGTGCTTTGCCTTAATTAATAAAGTGTTCATACTTAGCAAGTAACATTTCACTTTGTCCAGAATTCAGATCTATATTTTCGGTCATCTCTTTTTGCTAGTTATAAATGTTAACCCTTCTAAATCTTTGCCCTTACCTTTAAATTGAATTTTAGACCTTGGACCAGTTCTCAATTTGTCATCACACAATCTTACTTGAACATTTAATATTTATTTTCATTACTGATCTCCTTGGATTGTACAGTATGTCTAAATATATGTCCTTTAACAGTACATGTAAATAGCCACTAGGTCAGATATCTCAAACACAGATATTGGTTAAATGCTGAGAGCTATTAGGTGCCTATCTTTTATGGAGATGGTTAAGAAAGAGGTTTGAAATCAATGATTATACTTTTGTTCTTGTTATGGGACTTTACCTCAAAGTGAAAAGAATGTTATTTACCTTTTTGGTTAAAAAGAGATAAAAAGGGGTAAAAAAGGAAATTATGTCATTTGTATTTAATTACCTTTAGAAAAATGTAATAGAAATAAGTGATTCTCGGGAAAGAATAGTCTCGTGAGATAAAAATGGTAAAATAATTTAATTTTATTAAAGGTTAATTGTGATGTGAAAGGGTGTGATGGTTTGCAAACCATGCCTTAAAAGATTATATTAATCATGTATGTGAGACTTAGAAAGGGCATGGAGAACACTCAAGGAAGAAGGTGGTTTGGTGCGCAATGGGCATTGGAGAAGGGGCATACAAAGTGTGTCCAACTCAAGGTATAGGGTACACCTAGGATTGTCTTGGCCGTGGCTTTGTGTTGAGCAATTATTTTGTTCAGCATGCTTTACATGCTATATTCTAAGAATCTAAACAAAATTATTCCTCTTGGAGTTTGCCATAGCTTAGAGGGACTCAACCACCAAGGTCTTCATTGGGTGAGATTTGTTGTTTCTAGAGTTGTCTTAGATAAGTATTACTTGACATTTGGTTTGAAATATAAGTTTGAATGTTGATAATAAATATAAACTTCTGCTATTATTTTTTATATTAAATTTCATATTCGAAATGTTGATTTTATATATTTATTCAAGTGTTATTTCTTTAAAAAGTGCATAAGCACCTCTTAAAAGTATTATATTGTGTTGGATATAAAATTGGCAAGTTATAGTTTTGTTGAACCATGACTAATAATTTAATTATCAACTATTCTTACCTTTATCTTTTTTTTTTAAGATAAATTAATCAGTGTTCCACGGAGTTTCCTGAAGGGGACGCGTCTCGGGGACGGGGGGACAAGGGGTCTAAGTTTGGGGATGGCAGGGGGACGGCGACAGGGGGGCGGCGCTGATATACATATGGTACTTGAATAACTAGTTATAAAAAGATGTTTCAAAATAACATTTCAAATTAAACTTTGGCAAATTAGTAAAATTGCAAATCCTAACATTTTGAATACTTGAATACTATTAGTAATCAAATAAAATATTAAAATTTGACAAATGAAATTGTCAAATTTGAGATTTCTATTATATGAATATCGAAAATATGACATGTCACATCATAATAACATATCATAATGATAAAAATGATTACAATGAGTAGCATGAGTACATTGATATGAGATATCATAATCAAAATAAGTACAAAATGCAAAAATGTAGTGAAGGGAGGCTTCTAATCATCCCCAAACTCCTCATCACTCGAACTACTGGAATCCTCGCGATCAAGCTCAGCCAAACTAACACCAACCAGCCCTGCATCTGAAGCCGAAACTGAAGCATCCTCATCAATCTGTGCTGGCTCCTCTGGATCTACATCCCACCGTGCTGCTGGACTCTCTTTGTACAAAAGTGATTTGCGGTCAATGAGACGCAAAGCACTATGTACAACCACAAGCTTCTCTGCTCTCCTAGAGGTGAGTCTGTTCCTCTTAAGAGAGTGGATGAAGCTATATGTAGACCAGTTCCTCTCAGCAGCTGAAGAACTAGAAACTTGAGATAACAATCGGATGGCTAGAGTGGTAGTCAAAGATCCAAATCCATGGCAAGTACACCACAAAATTGGGTCCTCCTGTGCCATAGTTCGCATATCCATCTTGGCTGCATCTGAATAACCCCTCAGAGTGGCAAATTTGGTCCACTCAGTGCGAATCACACTGGCATCTACATCGTCATACATCCTCTCACTGCACCTGAAGAACACTGCCTTCACCTCTGCATCCTGTATCGGTGTCACTCTGCCAGGCCTCGTGAAATATTCCGAGCCAAATTTTTTCGATTTTTTACAATTTCAAATTACAAGCACCCGTTAAGGTTAGATGATAAACCAAAACGTACGGAAGCAACTCTAACCAGTATGTACACCAGGATCCCGATGTGGGCAAGGTGTGAGCATTGGTCAGAGGATCTAAATCAAACTGCTTATGCAAAAAGCAACTCTAACCAAGAATGGCGCCGATGATGGCGAGCATATGGTCAGAGGATCTTCTACTCTAAATACTGAAAGGGAACTCAACGTCAAGTATGTGCTACCCAATCCAATGCGGAGTGAGGGGCGACCATATGACGGAGTGATTACAATAACAATGCTTGAAAGAGAAATGCTGAAAGCTGAAAACACTCAACACCCAGAATGTGCTTGCTAACCCAGAATGGGAGAGTAGCTACCATAGGGCGGAGATTTATCTATTACAACAAGAACTGAAGGAAGAATAAGTATTACAATAACGATGAGCAATAATAAGAACAACTGGTCAGTACTACTGCCAGCTTACAAAGATGTCATTGCCTGCAATATCAAGACTTAAGATGCTCTTTCAAATGATGCATTCAACAAGGAAGCTTCTGCAAAGTATACAATGAAATCTCAACACCAACCAGATAAGGAAGATGCAGATTTCTTAAACTGTCATACAAATCTGCACTTTTTGTCATAAAACCAGCAACCTATGAATTTACTCATATGCTCATAACTCTCTCATTTCTCACCCAAATGATCTCAAATCTGATGCAATAGACCCTCAAAATGATGGCGCCTAACTTAGTAATAAGAAATGGCATCTAAAAATGGTTATTAATTACTGACACGAATCCCAATGCACTCTAGAAAGTTCGGCCTTCAAGGAATGACGGATTTGCATTATAAAATCATAAGCTTCGTATTAAAATCTGCAAATATTCATGAAGGGGCGCCCTTACCAATAAGATGCAATGACACAATACCCAGAACGAGATTATTTTTGTTTTCTGATTTACAAATGAAAACACGGATCTGCTGTAGCTTAAAATGCAAAATGCTGAAACCCACTAATATGCAAAACAGATCTAATAATGCACAAGCTGAAACAATGCTCAAAACTAAATGCAAACTCACAAATCTATCTTAAATCACCACTAGTCGCTGTCTTTCAAGCGAGAAGCAATGCCCAAGCTAGGAGGCCTTCATTCCTCGAAGCAATCCCAAAGCCAATCCGGCAGCATAACATTCCTGTAGATAAAAGATACCCAAATGATGATCCAAGTCTTCCTTTTATAATTTCAGGTTGACTTCTCGAAACCCTAAACTCCTCTCAAAGTCAAAAACCCTAATCTCCTCAAAGATGGCGTCCTTTTCCTTCAAGTTGAATATTCACTTTTAAAATAAATTCAATACTTTAATAAATGCGCCCACCTTATATCTTGATTTGACTTTGGATAAAATATAAAATAATCCTTAATGAGGCGCCACCCTCAAAAAGACCACTTTTCAAAACAACATAAAGTCAATAGACTAGGCCAAGGGGTCAACGTTCGAATAAAATATTAAAACGTGACTTTTAATTAAATATATCAACTTATCTCTCCAATTGTGCCCTGAAGCCAATAATGACCAAGTCAACTGACCAAACTGAAGTAGGAAGTCAACCAAGCCGAACCCAACTGAAAAACTGCCAGAAATAGAATTTACTAAAAATAGTAAATTCCTGAAGATGCTCAGAAAGCCGAGATGAACATACCACTGCGAAGCTCTCTGAAAACCCAGAAAGAATCCGCCATTGAATCCACTAACTTTGAGCAAGGACATCCTTAAAAATAGGAAACCCTAATTTTACCTTTCGACTAGCCTTCGGGTTCCCAGAAAAAAGGCCAACGGTCACTGGAAAGATCAGGTTTGAGAAGGGGACATTACACCTCGTCAAGTACCACTTAGGATTAAGTGCATAGGTTGCCATGTGCAAGGGAGTGTTGAGTTTCTCCCATCTCCTGTGAATGATTGGCTGAATGTGCTTGTGGTAGAATGCTAATGTGGGGTCCCTCTCTTGCACAACAACCCTCATCTGATCAAGCATAGAATTGATGCACTCATACACCTCTCCAAGGTTAGGTGCATCCGCATCCCCATACCTGATAAACTGGAAAATTGGTTTAATGATGGCAACAATATATTTTGCATCAGCTTAGAACACATCACTCTTCACCGTATCCTTCACCCTCCTCCCCTGCCCTGTCTTAGACTCAGCCCACCTACTCCAATCTGTTGTCATGACCATGAGTTGCAGTGCCTCTTGCAACTCAATCATTCTGTCCAAGAGAATGAAATAGGAAGCATATCTCGTATTAGTAGGTTTTAGGAACTCCTTAGCGAAGGTCCTAAAGAGTGCATGTGATGTGTGGTGGTTGCAGATGAACATCTGCACATTTCTCGCATCATTAACCACTGCTCTAATCCAATCAATCTTCCCATGTCCTTGAGTGCATTGTTCATGGCATGCACACAACATGGGGTCCACCAAATATGCCTATAAGTAGCCTCAACAAGTCTCCCTGCAGCTTTGCACACATGTGCAACATCTGTCACAACTTGGACCACATTTTGTGGCCCAACCTCCTCAATAGCATCCCTGAGAACCTCAAACTGAAAATCAACATATTTGTGATGCCCTGAACAATCAACTGCCTTAAGAAAATATGGGCCCTCAGTACATGTAACCATGATGTTAATGAGTGGACGATGGCTAATGTCTGTCCACCCATCCATGACTATGCTGCAACCTGTCTTAACTCAACACTCCTTCATCTTCTCCATCAACAAATTGATCTTGGAATAGTTCTTATCCAAGATCATGGTCCTCAATTTCGTCTCACCTGGTGGCACATATGATGGTCCTCCCTTTGCCACCATCCATATCATATCCTTATAATAAGGAGATCGGGCAACAAGAAACGGAATGCCATTGGCAAAGAAGAACTTGCCAATGGTATCATCTATCTCATCCTTGAGCTGCACATTAAACAAATCTGCAATGGGGTTACTTTGAGTTTGACTTTGCAATTTCTGTTCCCCCCTCCCCTCTCTTGCATAGGCACTAGAAGAAGAACCTGGTGCCCCTCCTACTCTCGTCTGCAAAGTATGGCTGGATCTCTATTGCTGGCTATGCTGAAGCTATGTCCTATGAACCAAAGTAGTAGGCACAGGTGCAGCTAGAGTATCATCAGGAACACACCATAACTTATTTATTTCAACTTTGAATTTTATGTTTTTTGGTTTTGCCAAAAATTTACATATCTCCACACCTTTTCCTCTAATGAAAAGGTGTGCATTGACTCTAGTGATGCTCCCATACCACCCCTCACCACAAAAGTTGCACTTCCACCTCCTTGTGCCACCAGATGTTGCCCCTTGCCTGCTTAGATCTTTTGTTGCAAATTGTTTGAGAGGGGATTTGGGATTAAAAGGACCCTGAGCATACTTTGCCAATACTGTAGAAGGGCACTGTAAATTACTTGCTTCACTTGCCATGGAACTAGTTTGCGCTTCGCGCTCAGCCCCATGGTCATCCCCCTCAGCCTCAGGTGCATATTTAGGATCACTATCACTATGTGAATGAACCTCATCCTCACTCATGCTGATGTCATGAGAGCTCATTGTGACACTGCAATAAAGTATAAACAAATAAATTCTATAAGTGCCTAGTTTCAGCCTAGTTTAACAAATTTGAAAATAAAAATTTAAAATTTCATGATGAATCTTGATGGAAAGATGAAAAAAAAAACAATGAGCCTTGAAATGAAAATTCAAAATATGAATATGCATTTGCAGCCATGTATATGAAATTATGATTAATTTTTTAATCATAATTTCATAGACTTGGCTGCAAATGCATATTCGTGTTTTGATTTTCATTTCAATGCCCATTTCAAACATCAAACTACATTTTCAATAAAGTATAAAAACTTGGAAAACAAAACACAATTTTTTTTGAAAAAACTAAGAAAAACAGTCATAAAACCCTACCTTGTGCTTGAAAAATCCTTCAAAATTGGTGTAGAATGCTCCTCCTCTTCTTCTTCTTTCTCCTTCTCACCCCTCTTGCACTTGCAGCACCTCAAACTCACTCTTTCACTCACTCTTCTCACTGTTTTTGCTCTTCTTCACCTAGCTGCTGCAAAACATCAAATGCATATGTGAGTAAAAAAATGAGCAATTAGAGAATTTTATTTCATTTAGAGGCTTTGAGATGGGTCCCACAAGCCTTTAGGGTTCAGCCCTAGGCACAAAGACCAATAAAAATAAAATAAATTTTAAAAAAATGCACTTTAAAACACGTCCCAGCGCGGGGGATGCGTGGGTGTCTCGGAGACGCCTAGGCGTCCCTCGCGTCTCCGAGACGTTTCTCACATCCCGACGGCGGTGGAGGGACGGCGGAGGGACGTCTCCAAGTCCCCGAAACGTCTGGGACGGGGGGACGGCAAAAAAAATGGGGAGGACGTGTCCCCGTGGAACACTTAAATTAATAGGGTTGTATAGTGGTCCCCAAGTCAGCTTGCTTTGGGTCTATATCCAAGTGTGGCAGCAAAAACATCCAAGTCGATCTTCTTTGGGTCTACATCCCTCAACTTCATTGCCGCTTCCTTGTACTCATTCTATTTTTGAGTAAGAAGGCACAAGTTGTAATGCATGTAAAGTGGCTCCTCTATTTTACATGATGCTAATTAGTTGTGCTTCACTAAGTGGATGAAGGAGAATGTATTCCAATTCTGTTTAGATGAAGTAGAACTAGCAACCTATTGAGGCAAAGTGAGGGTTAGAGTTATTAAATTATAAATCAAACGTCAAATTTGAAAATGCAAATTTTGAAAATGAAATAAAAACAAATTTAGGGTGTGTGATAAAAATAAAGAAACTTATGGGGCGGGGGCCTAGCTCGATTGGCTAAAGCATCCTGTTGCAGGCAAGAGGTCACAAGGTCTAGTCTCCCCACAAACTCGTGGTATCAAAGGGTGTGTTGTGCTAGCGCCACCGGTCATGTGAAAAAAGCTTACCAGGCGCACTGCTGTTTATAAGGGAGCGGATACTCAATCGATTCCTGCAGTCTAAAAAAAAAAAGAAAATAAAAAAAATGAAGAAACTTGTGATAAAATTTTGATCATGAGACCTTGGAGGTGTTGCAATCTATGGCCATTGAGGGATCACCAAGAGTGAGCATCCTTCCTAAACTTGTCCATCCCATCATATACCTCTTGTAAACATGGCTTATCCATGTTAGTAAAGTGGATCATTCTCATGATGAGGTTGGTGAAACCAAGAAGATATTCCTCTTGATCTGACCAAGAGTCATCTAGGATCATATACTTTACATTTGCTGCCCTCTCTTTGTTGGATTGCCTCCATCCTTACCAAAGTTGGTTGATGATCATGCTAGAAAGTGCCTCCAACACCTCCACAAGTCATCTCAAGATGATTGTGTTGGATGTGAATTGGGTTTCGGCAACTTATTTGAAAATAAAAAATAAAAAAAACAAAGAAATCATATTTAACTTTTAAAAAATTAATTACTAAAGTGAAACATAAAATTTTAAAATTTTATTATTTTAGTTGCCTTTAGTAGCTCCAATTGTGAGAATGTTCAAAAATGGCCTATGACATGTGGTTGTTTGTGATGGACATTTGGATCTCCTAGGCCTTAGCATAGACTCTTTTGATTCAATCTATTTTCTTACCCTACTTTTGTAGCATGAGGTGGAGCTAGTAGACAAGACAAGGTGTCCAAAATATATGTGAAAACCATGCCTCAACCAACATATCAGATGCTTTGCAATTCTTTGGATTGTTTATTATGATTTGGACAACATTTCGATGACTTGCTTCCTAAGTGCTCTACATAATGATGTTAGCTATGAATTGTGCACCCTTCACTTGCCCCTCACTGTATTGTCCCTATCAAAATATTTCAACCAACTTGCAAATTTGTTGATTTCCCACTTAGAGACAATTCGTCAAATAGTTGTCGGACATTAAACCATTCAATTTCTTGAGTTTCGTGCTTTATGAACAGATGCAACTATCTTTTGTAATCATAAGAAAATTTACAAACAATTAGCATGCATTGAACAATACATAGGCATTTTAACAAATAGATTGCAAGCATATGCCATTGCTGATATCTCATACGTTAAGTGCTAGTTTACATTCATATATACATATATTTCATGACCGATTACAAGCCACAATATAACAGCTACGAATATTTTTAATCTTTGGCCAACAGTTGATGAAGAAATATTTTGTCAAACAATTGTCATGTAAACTAAATACTAGATAAAATGATACCTGGAATTATTGCTGCAGCAAATGATGATGCCAACACTGCCCTAGGTTGTAGAATGGTTGATGTATCGATCCAAAACAGATGCACTAGTACTGTAGATGAAATTTGAAGTCATTCCCGCTTTGTTGTAGCAAAATTCAGATTGGTACAACCTTGCTCATGGCTACCATTCTCACTAGAAGTCTGTTGTCTATGCCAAATAAAATTATATGGTCTGACTTTTTTGATGATGTAATCAGCAATATAAATATAATCTTCACTCCCACATTTCACAAATAATTTGCTATGCAAATATTTCAGTCAGTTGCAACTTGGAAATGAAATATATAGATATTTATTTGTCAAGCTTCAATTCTTCAAAAATTTCGTAACATTCAACACAATTGTGAATTGCAAATGAATCTACTCATGAATTGGCTTGAAGGGTTTTTGTCCTCAAAACGAATCTTTGCTGTAGTGTTTTCTTTCTAGGGTAGGAAAGATGAATAGTTGCTCAATCTCTAAAACTTGACTTTTGAAAATAAAATGCCAAGAATGAATTTTCTTTTGCAAGCTCTCCTTCTTATAACTCTTTTTGAATATTTGAAATATTATATTTCATTTCCCTTTCAAAATGACTTTTAATATTTTCTTTTTAATTTAACTTTACATTTGGCCCACCCAAAAGTCACATTTTTATTAAATTGTTTGATATTAGTAAAATAAATAACTAAATATAAGTTGCCCGTAAAATGATGACTTTAGACAACTTAAATTAATTAATTAATTATTCCCTAACCACACCCCAATTGCCTATGGAAATTAAAATAGGCTAAGGGTCTAGACCAATTGATCATGCTTGCGAAGGTGACATTACGCTCACAATCCATAGCTTTCAAAAACATTGCCCCTTTAAGATACATTTCAATCACATTAATCAATGATTGATATATTGCATCCTTACATAGTTACATTCATTAGAAATGTTGGACAACCCTTATTTGTTTCCATGAATTTCTAGTGGGATCTAATGGAGTTTCTATATTTATTACTTATTTTAACAATAAGGTGCTACATAACTTCTCACAACTTGGGCTTGTGTACCCTTTTGGAGCCTCATTTGTTTTTTTCCAACATATCTTGATAATATGGTGATAGAACAATATTGAAAGACAAACCATTTGCATAGAGGAATCTTGCAATGGTTTGATTGGCAATCTCTCTAGCGTCATTTTGAAATGCCCTCTCTAGTGACCTCATTCTTTTCACACTAGTAGGCTCATTTTCATTGATTCCCAAAAGTGGGTGATTCTCTTTCACAACATTGAGGGTTATACTATGATATGGAGAAAGAAGGGGGCCTTTGTGGTTTCCTTCCTCTCTTCAAAGGATGCCATGTTTTAAGGAGAATTCTTCTATTTGTTTCCTCTTGCTCTCTAATATATTTTGCTATTTGATGAGGTGTTATAGGTACACTATTCTTCCTTTGATAGGCTTTGACCCCCATGCTAGGAATGGCACACAAAGAAGCTTTCATTGGACTGTCTGAACTTGTATACCTTTGACCACACTTGTTGCATTTGCAAACATATGTCCCACCACCTAGAACTTACTATATCATTTCTACATGCCTCCACAAAAGTGAACTTGGGTTAATTTTGAAGGGCGCTTGACCAATGGAGCTAGAGTTGGCTGCCATTATAATCCCTAAAGCAAAGAGTTTTGAAAACAAACATTGAACAATACATTCAAGAATCCAAACAAATAAAATTATGAAACAATTTATAGATTGATAATTTTTGTTTAAAAGAAACTTTATAATTTGTGTTCTTATTACTTGTTTGGAAAGGGAAATATTCTATGAATCTATAGCTTGCATTTTAAAATTTTAAAATTGTAGATCGCGAGATTAAAATTTTAAAATCATATATTTAACATGTGGATTTGAGTGGCTTGCTTGACAAAGCATAAGATGATCACGTATTAAAACATAATATATCATTAATTAAAACGTAAGATATTTTATATTTACAATCATCATGTAGCTTGAGCTAAACAAAACTTAACATCAACATAGATCACCTAAAAATTCGATAGCAATACAGTATGATTAAAATTTTAAAATTGTATGATCAATATTAAATTTTTTAATTTACATTATGATAATATAAAATTATGTTTGTCAATGGGTTATTAATCTTGAAATTATAGTTTCCATACAATCAAATGCTTGGTTATTACTTTGGGTTATAATTTATAAATCTCAAAATTAGTCTATGGGTTATAATTTTATAAATCATTAAATGGAATTCTTGGTTATTGTTGGTTGATGGTGTGTAGGTGGTTGAGGTAATTGTTTGCTATGAGCTAGGTGACAAGTTGTTTGCTTGAAACCAAAACAACTTTCAATCTTTTGTTCTTCTCCTATTACTACAATAGGTTGCATAAGAAATGCAATTTAATTTTTACTTTTTCCTTCTTGTGGCACTTGACTCATGAAATACACGAAACATGTAAACATGCCTTGAAAAATTCGTAGTATAGTGTTTAACATTGCTGTGATAGTTGTTTAGGGTTTTGCAATCAAATGTCGACAAAAAAATGTGTTGAAACCTTTGCCGATTGTTGGAATTGTTTCAGATTTGTTCTAGACTCACCATGTCGACCTCATAATTGCTTGGGCTTGAGTTGCAACATTTCCAAGCAAATCCTATTGCTCTAGTTTGTGTGAGCCCATGATTCCACATTGTACTCCATTTTGGTATGATTTGTACTTGGAAACATAGTTGAAAAACTCACCAATTGCAAAAACTCGGCAAGCCCGGAAAATACGGTACGGAAAAAAACTCGGCAACTTAAAAAATTGCTTAAGCTTCATTAAAAACACATTAAATTCAATGATAAGATGAATCCAATGAGTCAATAAAATGAGTACATAGAAGAAACAAGCTGAGTCTAGCTATATTTGATTGATTTGAAAGAAAATTAGATACAAAATCGCATCCCCATGTGGAATGCTCAATATGCTGATACTGATAGTCTGAAACAAAATGAAAATAGCAAATTGTTTTTGTAAAACTGAAAGTAAACACAACATTAATATATTTCAGCTTTTACAAATTCACATCTTCCTCTTCCCATGTCTAGTACTTCTCACTACGGGAGAGCGAGTAGTCCTAGGCATTTGCTATGGCTGCTCAACCTCCATCTTGGATGTAGATCTTACTGTTGGTGGCTCTGGCATTGGCAATGACTCCAACTCAGGATCATCCTCAATGTCATCCAATGAGAATGCAAATCCACCCCCCTCCTCCATTGCCTGTCGCTCTAAGTCATAGATCTCATCCTCGGAAAACAATGGAGGCTGCTCATCTCGCCCTGTCCAATCACTGTATGGATCTATCTCATCCAAATCAATTGGATTATTTGATATTTCCTTAACCTCTTTTGTGTGCAGCTGAAGATTATATTGCACATATACAAGGTCATTCGGATGTTTTTGAGCTAGTTTGTTCCTTTTCTTTGTGTGGATGGCCTCAAACAAGCTCCATTTGCGCTCACAATTGGACAAACTACAAGGCTGCGATAAGATACGAAGGGCAAATTGTTGGAGATGTGGGGTATTTCCACCCCAATTTGACCACCAAACATCTACAAAAAACAAATTAAGAGTTAGAAGAGAACTTAGAAACTTAGAAAGGAAAGTCAAAACTCAAAAGTTGAAAACATATTTTATCAAATTTTCAATATTTGTAACTTGTAACTTGTAAATTTCAAATTTTATACCTGGTGGCTGATTATGTATTGCTCTCTTTGCAAGCTCTGAAGAGAAGAGTGCACCCCTTATTTCTCTTTAACTTTGCAATTCATTAACAATGAGGTCTGCCACCTCAAGATCGGGTGACATCCTTTGAATGCAATTAGTGAGGCCCTCTATAACCTCTCCAATAGGATCTGAGTAGGTGCCTGAATGGAAGAAATGAGGGTTCAAGAAGTACCCTGTTGCATGGATGGGTTGGTGGAGTTGATGGTTCCACCTCCTGTCAATAATCTCCCAAATGGGATCAAATTTGAGGTTGTCCCCTTTATAATAAATTTTTTATAGCCTCCTTGGCCCTATTCATGGCCTCATAAAGATATCCCATTGGGATTTTATCCCCATCCACCAATCGGAGCACTCTAACCAAGGGCTCCAACACCTACAAATTACAATATAAAAATGCAAAAAGATTAGAGTTTCAAATTTACAATGAAAGACATTAAAAAAATTATTCAATTTGAATTTAAATTCAAAGTTTTGAAATTGAAGTTACCTTCACAATCTCTACAGCCCTTTGTGCAAATTGGGCATCAAACACAATTCTTGAAGCCTTATCTCCTTTTGGCTTCTTCGAATAGGTTGAGTCCATCCATGGTTGACTCACAAACATTTGTTTTAAAGTCGTCAAAGAACCAAGAATGCTTTGCAACGTTAAGAAAACTGTTGCAAACCTTGTGACACCTGATCTCACCAATTCTTTCCCATGGGTGTGCTCCCTCATCAAGTGAAGAACCCAAGGGTGATTGTTGATATATTTAGTGATCTTCCTTGTGTCCTTTACAATTGGTGTGACCCAATCTAGTTTTCCTATGTCCTCCAAAAGAAGGTCAAGGACATGGGCTGCACAAGGTGTCCAAAAAAGTGAGAGGTGTCTATCTTGGAGGAGTCTTCTTGCTGCCACATATGCTGTTGCATTATCAGTTATGATTTGCACAACATTTGCAATCCCCACCTCCATGCAAACTTCTTCCAACATCTTAGCCAAATTTTCTGCACTTTTTACAATGTGGGAGGCATCAACTGATTTTAAGAAGACCACCTCTTCTTTGCATGCAACCAAGAAATTAATGATGGTATAGTTTTTTCCATTTGTCCACCCATCAGAAAGAATAGAGCAGCCATATTGTTTCCATTTTTCTTTTTGCTCCTCTACTGCTGCCCTTGCCCTTTCAGTTGTATTAGTAAGCAACCTACAAGTACAAAGTGAAATTAAGTACACAATTTTAATTTGTAAACAAAAAAATAGCTTAAATTCATCATAAATTAAACTTAAAAAATATAAATTAAAGAACATAAACTAACCTCCCACTCAAGTCTGTGCGAGAAGGCACCTTGTAGCCTTTTCCTGCAACTATCAATGCGGTGACCAAATTTTGCTAGTAAGGAGAACTCGCCACATTGAAAGGGATATTGTTAAAATACGAAAAATGTGCACAAGCAATGTCTGCTTGCTCATGCACCTCCCTATTCCACCTAGTAGCCTCTAAGGAAGGTTGTGCACCAGGTGTGTTTCTAGGCATGAAATAATCATGCAACCGTGTAGGTCTTGCGGCTGCCCCTGGTGCCCTACTAGAGGTAGATGAAGGGATGGAGGTGGTGGTGGGTTGCCTTGACCTTTGCACACGTGGACCACGAAGAGAGCCCACTATCTCCTGAGTAACATCATAATCATCATCCGACTCAATTGGAGCACCTTGAGAAGAGGCTATGGTTGCTTGCATTGCGGCTCTTGCCTTCTCTCTTTGCACTTTTTTCTCTTCTGCAGCTGAAAGTATGGCATTCATATGTCTTTTTATTTCTTCTGTGGTTTTAGGAAATTCCCTAGCATCACGTTGAGGGATGCCTGCAAGGTGGTACTTGAGGCGATTGATGCCTCCACGTAATACTTTTTCACATTTAGTGCAATATACTGTGCCAGGTAGGGGTCCTAGATAAGCATATTTCCAGGCAGGATCTCTAGCTCCTGGAGGACGAATGCCTACAAATCCCACAGGCACGGATGGGGCAGAGTTTGAGACAGAAGCAGGTTCAGAAGCCATTATCAATTAATTATTAACCTACACAAAGTGAAAGCACAACTTGTTAATTTTTGATAAAAAATTTAAAAACAAGCTAAATTAGATTAAATCAAAAGAGATTATTTTAAATTATTAAAAATCTAAATTAATCTAAGATTCTAAACATTTTCATAACAAAAAAATTGGATTTTTAAAAGAAAATAATAACTAGGGTTTCAAAAAATGTGAAAAAATGTAAAAAATCTGAAAATTACTTCAAACTAGTAAAAAATTAAGCTAATCTAAGATTGTAAACATGTTATTCAACAAACAAGAGGATTCAAAACAAAAAAAATAACTAAGGTTTAAAGAAAATTTCAAAAAAATGGAAAAATCAGCAAAATATGTAAAAAAACAGAAAAATTCATAAAAAAATCTTGTTTTGATGAATATAAATGCATTTAAATTATTTTAACACTACATTCAAATGATTTTTAAACATAGAACCAATAAGAATAAAGAATTTTTTTTAAAAAAAAGAAAGAATAAGAAAAATAAGAAAACCTACTTGGAAATCCAATTTGCCTTCGAAATTCGATGTAAATGCCCTTCAAATCTCGTCTTTTGGATGCAAAATCACTACAAATGAGTGCACAATGCTTTGGAGAGGGTTTTTGTTGAGTGAGAAGACACAAATGAATGAAAAAAACAACTTAAAATTGCTTTTTAGCGGTTGCCTGGGCGTCCTCATAATCGTGTGGGTTTTTCCAAAAAAACTCACCATTCTTTTTGGAAAAACTCACCAAAAGTGCGACGAGTTTTTCCAAAAAGTATAGCGAGTTTTATCGACGTACAATTGCATGAAAAACTCGGCGGCGGAAAAAACTCGCGAGTTTTTCTTCACTCGCCGAGTTTTTGGCGAGTGTTGCAACTATGCTTGGAAGTGACCAATTTTTAGGTTGGTTTGGCAACTTAGGAATATAAGGCTTACCTTTTGTAATAACATCACCCTTGTGACTTAGTAGTATGTTAATAAATAAAACAAATGTTAGTATTGTGCTAATTAGTTGGGTGGAAAAGTTTTTTTTACAGACAACCATAGGTTTTACAAGCCAATGCATATCAATATAAAAAGTCATCTAATTGAAGTTAATACAATAAGCTAGTTACATTCTACATGTGCACATATGTAATTTGTAAGTTTTATTTTTTGTATGCTCTACCATTTTTTTCAATATACTATTAGATCTATTTTGAATCAAAATCCTAGTAAAGATGAAAGGTTAGTCGTGGAGCAAAGAAATGCATTTTTTATAGAGATTATTGGAAATTTTTGTTTGAAGATGGAGATGTGTGAATGGCTGGTACTTCGGAATAGAAGAAGGGTCAAGATTACTGTATTTGTCTTGAAGAGGCCGTCTATTTGGTAATTTGTTGTCAGGTAATGGTACACATCTTCCTACTTATCAAGGGCCTTGCATGAAAATTTGTTCAATTCCTAGTTGTTGTCAATTCAACAATCACATATACTATGTTTATAGTTAGCATTGATGAAGTGGATTGAATGCCATCTAAAGTTGTTTTGAACTAGGTGGAATAAAGCAATACTTTTCCAAAATACGAAAATCATCCTAGTGTTAAAAATGGGAATATGTCAAATATTTACAAGAGGAATGGCAACCTCCCATTGATATGGAAATTGGATGGGAGTGTCAAATTGTAAACTTAAGTCCTATGAAGTGTTTCGTGGGTGATAACTATGGAGTGTAAGATTTTGTACATCCAATAATTTGCACTTGAGTATTATCTAGGGAAGGTTATAACATGTCATTAATCACCTATGAGTCTATGACAAGATGATATTTGTTGAAAAATGTTTGGACTAAGTTAAGTGTTACAAACACCTGTAAGCTATTTTAGATTACACCCTCATTAGAATCAATCTTGCCATGTTTGAATGATTATGTGAAATAAAATATACTTTATCCCATTTGATTGGGTAAAGAAGGTACAACTTGTAGTAAAGAACACCTAGATCCTTTACTTTGTAATATCCCCATTTTTAGTACTACGCTTTCCAGTGACTGTTAGCCTATCCTAGGATGCTCGAAGGCTAGTCAGATGCAGAATTAGAGTTTCTAGTTGCTTGGAGGTTTCTTTTGTGGATTTAGGGGTTTGCATGTTGGAATTTTGCAGTTTAGTTTTTGGATTCTTTCTGGGTTTTCAGAGAGCTTCGCAGTGGTATGACATGCAACTGCATCAAACAACTTTTCTAGACTTACTATTTTTAGTAAGTTACGATGGCTGCCCGGTTTGTGCTTAAAATGAGTTTGGAGTCACTATTTTTAGTAAGTGCTATTTTTGGCAGTGCTATTTTTAGCAACATATCAACAGTTCAGTGCAGTGGCTATATCGGGCATGTTAGTTTGAGCAGTTTGGTTTCCAACACTTTTGGAGCTCATTTTGGCAAATTCAATATTTTGGTGGAGTTTATATTTTAATTGAAATATTTAGCTAAGGCATGGTGGACGACTTTGGGAAATATTTAAGTTATATTATAATGTATTTCACTTATTTATTTGGACGCCTAGTTTGGAGAAATTATTTGCAAGTTATAATGTTATTTCACTTAAATGTTTGGATGCCTACTTTATGAGGTATTTTTCTTTTTAATAAACTATTATCTCTCTCATGTTGGGACGACTTGGAGAAGGAGGTTAATGAAATTTCAAATGCATTTATCATGAGAGGTGAATGTGAATTTCAATTGGGCGCCCTAATTGGAGGGAATTGAATTTGAATTTGAGGAGAAAAAAGTTATAAATAAGAGTGTTGGGCTTCATTCTTGGTATCCATTGTTTATCATAGCGAAGTGTTGTTGAAATTATTTTAGGACCCTTGCTTCGAGGAACGCATATCTCCTAGCTTATATTAGTTTCGTACTTGAGAGATAGTACCTAATTGGTTTGAGACTGCTTCTTCATTCAGAGGTTGCAGATAGAGCTTCACAGAGATGGCTTCATTTGATGTTTTCTGATTTTGGAAGAGTTTTTATCAGTTTTGGTGATGCTGATGTGATGCTTGGCTCAAGCACACTTTCAATTGTTGCTCCTTGCACGATTTTTGATTGGTTCTGGGTATTTGCTATACCTTCTCCACTACCTTGGGCACCCCTTCTTGCAAAGTTTTGGATTTTATTTTGGAGTTTTGAATTTTATCTTGCTGGTCGCCCTCTCTTGGAGGTTGTACTTTGCCTGTTCTTGCCTTGGGATGCATGCATAAAACATTTGAGGTAGTTTGCTATTGTTTGGTGGCTTGAGCTTGGTCGCCCTTCTCATATGCTTCTTTTGCACTTGGTTTGACATCATTCAGAGGAGTATTGGCGAAGTTACGAGCGTAAAGGTGAAATCTGTACTTGCTGGTTTGGTGTTTCAGTTTGTTGCAATTTTATATGAGACCTGTTATTTTAGTCATTTTGGCCATATTTCATATGCTGGATATCAAGTACTTGTTAGGAGATTATGCTCTAACGTTTTGGTGATCATAGGTTATCTATATCTCATTGTATTTGCAGATTGTTCATCATATTGTAATGCTGAATTAGTAGTATTGATCAGCTCTTCTACTTTTTTGTAATTTACTTTTTGTAATTCCCACTTTTAGTGGAAGGGACATGCCTCGCCGTCCATTACTTTTTAGTATTTACTTTCTTGTACTGCTCGCTAAAAAGCGGAAGGGGTCGGCTAGCCGCCCAGACATTTACTTTCCTTGTAATATCACTCCTGCTAAATAAGTGGTCGAGTATGCATTTTCATATCATGCTGATTGGCTGAGCCGTCAATTACACTCCCGTTGAATAAGTGATTGAGTTTGCATCTGCATTACTTTATGATCGGTTGATCTGTCCATCATTTGTACTTCTAGCAGTTTTTAGTTCAGTTCATCTAATGATCCCCTTTCTACCGTATGCTCTCACCTTGTCTACACTGGGATCTGGATGATCAGAAAGTGAAAGGGTTCCTTTCAACCGACTTATTTGGTTTTGCTAATGCTAACATGTGAAGTGTTTGTGAAAAAATTGAAAAAATTATAAGGGGGATATTTCATACTCAAATGAGAAATTGGCTTGCACAAAGGATCTTGTTATTCACAACACTCCCATAATCCATCATGATGAAGGATGCAACATTTTTTCTATCATTGTGGATTTCAACAAAGGGTAATGAAGAATTTGTATCATTGCCTAGGATCTTTGTGGTAATGAAATGAGAGAAAACTTGTCTTAAGTAACAAGTCTTGCCAATTTCCAACTCTTGATAATGTTGTTGAAGGTTATTGACAAAAACATATCCTAGTTCAAATTTACAACTATGGTAATATTAGAGTTGCGCAACAAATGCTAATTACATCACAAGGAGGAGTTAAGGATTACAAATCTCGAAGGGTTGGTTTTGGGACCCTTACAAAAAATTTGGTTAACAAGATTAAAATAGTCATTGCTTGAGGACAAACAATCTTGGGAAGGGTGGACTGTCATGGCCCTGTCATGGGGATATATCTCCCACAAAAAAAGCCGACTTCATTGTGTTGTTATGTTGGCCGATCCAAACTTTACATGCTGGCTGATCTCCTCGTGTTAGCGTTCACTTGGAAAGATAGCAAATAAAGTATTTATTATTGTCAAAGGCCGACTCATGAAGACATTCCTAAATCCCTCTTATTGCTGACCGACTACATTTGCAATATGAATTAAATTAATATCCAAAGGAGGCCGACTTCACTCTCCCTTACCAAGACAAAAGCCATATGTATTTAACCAATATTATCACCCAAGAAGGAAGGGATTGTATGTATTAACAAGCAGTGATTAATATAGCAGAATAAAGGCAGCGCTAGATATAAAGGATTTAATTAATTTAAAACAACAATTAAAGAGAGCAGCGATTAAAGAAATGGTGCATCCTTTGTAAAGGATGCAATGATAATAAAAGGTGTAACCATTCACCGCATCACGAAGGTATATAAGAGGGAGGCATCAATTGAAGAAAGGATCATCAAGGAATGAATGGAAATCAATTAGAAATCGGGATAAAGCAGCAGATTGGAAAAAAGGAATAATTATAAGAGATCCATTGGATTAAGTATTATTGCCAAGAATATATTTGGGAAGTGAGCTTATATATATATATATTATATACATACATGCAATAATGATGCTTGCAACAATTATTAATCCTTATTAGTAATTATTCAATTGATTTAATCTATTTGTTCCTCTTTAAGCAATCATGTGTAGGATTGGCAAGGAAACATGTTAGTGAAGGGCGGTATAGGTTCTCTCAATGTAAGTACGCCACCCTAAGTTGAATGGAATTGTTTGTCTTGGTTGGATGTTCCCGCCACTTGGGGCCAACAGGGGTATGAGCACGCTCTTGGGCTTAATTGAGATGAATAGTGTATAGGTTTTCACAATGTAAGTACACCACCTTAAGTTGGATGGAATTGTCTTGGTTGGATGTTCTTGCCATTTGGGGCCAGTGGGTATGAGCACACCCTTGGGCTTAATTGTGATGAATAATTTTTTTGGTGCCCTATCACGCGTTTCTCTCCAATCCCTACCATGATTGGTTATTGGAAAAGAGTCTATAGATTGGATTCAAGTTTAAGTTGTTATTCATTATTTCATAAATGCTAATAGTTCATTTATTCTTAAGTTCAATATCTATTATATAATTTACTATGGAATATTATTTGTAAAACAATTTTATGTTGTGTAATTGTCCCTTAAGGTAAATTCAGGCATACTCCAAGTAGGGGACATTACATTTTCTAACACAACTGTGGTTTGCAACCTAATTTTGGCTGTTTTTGCTATACTCAAAGGACTTTTTTGTTGTGGTTGCGTGGGAGATCTCGTGGTAGTTTGTTGTTTGAAATCCTAGCTATGAATCTTACCAATCAAAGTTGCTATTAATGATATTTCTATTTTTTATTTGCATTGAAAAATTGGTTTTTTAGTTCAAACTTCTTATAAGGGTTTGAATTTTTTCTTGTTCACATTTAAGATTTTTAAGGGTAATTTCTTTTAAGAATAGAAATTCCATTAGAAAAATATATTGGTCTCAATTTCCACACTTGGAAAGAAAAATCTAGATGTAATTGATGAACAAGAATTTGCGGGGATTAATAAATGGGAATGAGAAGCCACCTACAAATGCTAATAAGTTATTGGATTAGCAAAGCAAAGACGGTAAAGCCAAAGCCATTATTGGTCTTGTGCTTGTTGATTCTTAGTAACATCATATAGATCTAGAAAAATCATCCAAGGAAATTTGGGGCAAAGTGGTTAATGCCAAGATTGATCAAAAGCTTCAATTATTTAGATTCAAGATGGATGATAGAGCCACTTTGTCTAACCATATAAGTAATTTGAAATCTCTTATTAGATAGCTAGCAAAAGTCAATTCTACTGTGGATGATGCAGATGCCAAAGCTATTTTGTTAAACAATCTATCTTCTAAAATATTCCAATGTTGTTTTTACCGTCATTCAAATGTTTTCCCAAACTCTGGAAGATATGATTTCAGCTCTCTTAGCTGAAAAAAAAGAGAACAATTTTAGGAAATATAGAAGGTGATTCTCAACTTGAGAGTGTTTTATATTCAAGAAACAATTGTATATGATCAAATTAAGACATTGGGGAGATTTATTGTTATTAATGCAAGAAAACAGGTCATGTAGCCTAGAATTGTAGAATTTGAGCCAATGATGTTCTCAAGGGAAAGCTCAAAGATAAACCAAATCTATCCAATGTGATGAGCACACACTTATATTGAGAAGGTGAGGGGCGGGGGGGGTGTTGAATCAGTAGAAGACTATCTTTTACTTTTTCAAATTAACAACCACAATAACTTCAAATGCACAACATCAACAAATAAGAACACAAGTAGAACACACGATTTACTTGGAAACCCTTTCGAGAGAAAACCACGGCAAAATATTGCTTATATAAAATTCTCTTACAAACTTTGTAGGCACCAACTTATTGGAGACACCAATCCCCAACACTTGAGCACCAACTTAGTAAAAAACACCAATCTTTTTAAATATGAGGCACCAACCTCTCAATATGAGACACCAACCTCTTGATAGACAAAGTATTTTTCTTCTTGATAACTCTCTGTAATAACCGCTCCTCTCAAGTCCCTTGCCTTTTGAAATATAAAATAAAATATATATTACTTGGGCCGACTCCCATCCCTTGCGCCCAAGTCAGAGATATACATTGCTGGCCGACCATATATGATAACATTTTTCTGGCCAACTTAATCACCAAGTCAATCGTATATATTAAAGTATGTATGTGTATATTACAAGGCAGGGATTAACTAATGTACAGGGGGGATTAACTATATGTGTAAACAGTGATTCTATTTGCAATATTAAAAGGAAACAATTTAAATAAATGAAGAAAATAAGTTTTAAAGCTGCGAACCATCTTTAAAAAAAGGCTGTGCCTCATACAAAGAAGTTAATTAAATTAAAGGGTGCGATTAAGGATTTGTGAAAGGATACAACTATTATATAAAAGACATGACCCCTCCACCTTGTGGGTTCTAAAAGGGGGATCAATCCATTTGTAGAAGGGCATGGAGGAAGGAATGGAATATGATTTGGAAAGCAGATTGAAAACAAGGAATGAGGATCAGCAATTATAAGAGATCTTTTGGATTAAAATATTATTAGCAAAAATATATTTGGGAAGTAAGTTTAAATATAATAATTAAATATACATATATCTGTATATATAAAATATATATTCATGCAAAGGTAATTATTGTAAGTTGAAATAAATTAGGAATATATATATGTATGTATGTATGTATGTATACACACACATGATTATGCAATAGTGATGCTTGCAGCAATTATTGAGCCTTATAATATAAATATGAATCGTCAAAAGTAATATCTTCTGAATATTGAAAACAAACCAAACATCAAGGCAATAGGAGCAGATCAGAATTAATGACCTGCACTCAGCAGACAAGGGCAGAATCAGCAATTAATACAATTGCTTCTAAGAATATATTAGTCTTATGTTTTAATAAATATTGTGGTATGCTCTATCATGATTATTGTGTATAATGATATATTTATTAGTGTATAATCTCTATGAATTTGGATATATTTATTGTTTGTAATTCTCAACAAACAACTAATAAGGAGTAGGGGAAGTACCAATAGGGTGAGCAGGTACTAGATTTCTTTCTAAGTACACCACTCCATGTTGGATGACTGTGTGTCTGCCACTTGGGGCCAAGGGGGTGAGTGTTTGCCCTTGGGTTTCGAAAGAGGAATCTACGGATCTCCTATTGTAGCTTTTCCCCAATCTCTACATTTGGTTGTTGGGAAGGATTCAAGGAGTCTCAATCATAAGAAGGATGGATAAGACAACATGGATAGGGAAGGCAGGTACACGTTTATCCACTAAGTATGTCACCCCATGTTGGATGCCTGCGTTTTCGCCACTTGGGGCCAACAGAGATGGTATATCCACTCTTGGGCTTAGCATGGATGGCTTCAGACGGACTTATCATGTTTCTCATCCAAATCCTATTATGATTAAACTTCCACTAGGTATTATGGATGTTGTGTAGTTTATATAGTTCTGAAATAGTTATGTATTTTACATGGTTTAAATAGATAAAACATTCATTATATACGTTTTGATCCTATGAATTATATTTCCAATATTGTCTAACTTGATTTCAAGA
Organism: Sequoia sempervirens; assembly: GCA_007258455.2. NCBI lineage: Eukaryota > Viridiplantae > Streptophyta > Pinopsida > Cupressales > Cupressaceae > Sequoia > Sequoia sempervirens. The sequence goes on from VDFB02179234.1 coordinate 16,556,522, forward strand.
CCTAAGCCAAGTTTTATATTGCTTCAAGCATCTAATTGGTTAGCTATAACCCTAACTACATTAAATTTTGATTCTAGGGCAAGATTTAGGGCAATCCCAAAAAGGGGACATTACACCCTCCTTCAAAAATTTGCATTTGTATAATCTTCAATTAATTTCTCTTCTCACAAATCTGTTGGTGTATATATGATTTATCGATTTATCTTCCACACCAATTCTTCTCATTCCACAAACTCTTTTTATATATTCACCAAGATAGGCGACCTTTCGGAGGGATACAATGCTTGACAAAGGGGGCAACATTTCATAATTTTACACCTTTTCAAAGTACCTTTTAATACCAAACTTGGGTGCTCCATAAGGGATCAAACCCTTTAGAAAATATGAATTTATTTAATTTTAATTTCACGAAAGTGGGTGCCACTATAAGGGGGTCGGCTCCATGAATTAAAAAATAATTTAATTTAATTTTTGACTTATGAGGAGCACGCCAAAACTGGAGGTCGGCCAACATAAGAATGAATTTAATTTTTATTTTATTGCTGCCTTGTGAGGATAAAAATTGCTCTTGGAATGATGCGATTTAGTGACCTTTGGCCATTGCAATTTCTTCTTCTTGGATTAGTGGATTTCATTGTGATATTCATGATATCTTTCTTGACATCAATGACAATAAACTTGCCATCTATCTCCCATACGCCTTTGACATCAATGACACTAATTCTAACATAATGTAGCCATTGTTGAAGTTGCATTGGTAGTGGTGAAGAATTTGTTGATGAAGATTTTGTATGTTAAGAAGTTTACACTTTGACAACAAGAAGGGATCTAGTGTAGATGAAACTCATTATAGATGGGTGCCCAAATAGTTTGGGAGTTTGTGGATCTCAAGAATTATACCTTTATAAGGGTCACGAGACAACTTGATGAGGCATTGTGAATGTAGCTTAATATGGATGGCTGTCCAATAATTTGGGAGTTTGGGGAGGTGGAATTTAGAAACTTGAGAATTGAAGTGTCATCAACAACTATATACCAATAAAAACGGATGAGAGTTTGAAGACTCTTTATGATGGTATATAGTTGTTGATATGGGTTGCTTCTTCATCTTTTCAGATTACAACAAATAAAGTGTCATCAATTAGTCTAGAGACCTTGCAATTGATAACAATCTTGTCAAGGTCATTTTAATCATTTACTAGGAAGATAGGTTAAATATTCTTGGAATTTGTATGTCTTTGGTGATTTGTTCTTCTAGAAGTCTATGACGATATCTTTAAGTTTTCAAGGTTGGTCATCTTTTAGAGAGGATAGTCTCATCATCTTTAATGAGTTTGGGGATTTTTAGAAGATAGGCTATCTAAGTAGCCCCTCGATTAATTGTTGGGAAATTCTAGAAAAAGGGAAAAATGGGTAAGCATAAACCCATTGATTTTGATGGTTTGGTTAAAACTTAAAATCCTATTCTTTTCTTGTAGCCTTCTTATGCACTTTTTATACAATTGAAATTTTTGTATTGAGGTCTTTAATTTTTAAATAGGTTTCCTTGAATATGAGGGTCCAACATTATTTATGTAACCTAAAAACACGACAAAGTTCTTTGCCAACATCTCCTTCTTGTAATTCAAGATTATTGTCTAGTCTATTCTCTTCAAAATTTCACTTGAGAGTTGTTTTGCATTTTAATTCATCATTTTTACTGGAGGGTTTTCTCCAATTGTGAATCCTCGAAATTTTGAGTTAGATTAGTGTTCCACAAAGTATTCGAGGAGGAGGGACAAGTTTTGGGGTTGACAAATTTTTTCCCAAAATTTGGGGATAGTGGGGATACAACACTATTAACATAGTATAGAAAAAATAATATTTGAAAAATTAATTTAAAAAAACTAAAAGAAGTTGCAATTTATGATTTATGTAAGCAATATGAGTAAAAGATGCTGAAATTTATATGAAGTTGTATTGATGTTTTCTCACATCCCGTTTAATTTTCCTAATTTAATTATTGAATTATTGAATTAATTGTTCATTAGCAAACAATTAGGCAAGGCAGTTTGATTATGTTAAGTGTCTTTTGAAGTATAATTAAGAATGATTATGATTGTGATTAGTAATTATGTTTTTTGTTTTCATAAGTGCATTAGGAATCATTGACGATCTCTCAGGTTAGAAAGAGAGTATCATCGAGGATTAAAGTTCTAGTTGGTGGAGGTAACCTGTCATGATAGAATCGATACACACACTTGATTCATATAGTTAGGTTACATATGTGTGTGAACAAGATTAGGACTTACGAGTTTTTGTATTTGAACAATTGCATTATTTTGTGAATTTTGTGTGTGTGTGTGTGTGTGTGTATATAATTGTATGAGAATGAAATCTCTTATACAAATCTAGATAAATTAAATAATCTGGAGAGCTCGTGTTAATATTGGGTCATGAACCAACTTAGCACAAGAATGTGCTACTTATTTGATATGTAATTGTATTTTGGCATTTTGTCAAAATGGGCACCAAACCAAATGGGCATGGAAATGCAAATAACAATTTTCTTTTGCTTAATTATTTTAATAATAAAGAAATAAAATTAATATTAAATGAATAACATTATATTTTACTATTAATATAATTATAGTAAAGAGATAAAATTATTATTATCATTAAATAATATTATTGTATGTTAGTACTCTTATTTTATTTCAAAAAAAGAGGACTAAAATCACTTTAAAAGGAATTAAAAAAAGAGGAGAGGGGAAGTAAACTTAAATAGTCCCCATGTGCCTTGTCAATGCTTCCAGAAATTGCATGCATGTGAAGCGTGGTAGGAAGTTGGTGAAGGTTGTGAAAGCTGGCTTTACACTTGGTAGTTGCATTTGCTTAAAAGTTTCTAGAAACATTTCTAAAAGGGAAGCGTACATTGTAACAGGAGAAAAATGCACGACAATTATCCATAGTTGCTCTAAACAATCACATAAAACCCTCGCAAAGCAATGTAACTGATTTTGGGCAGCATAATCAAATCCCTATACTAATGGCAAATACATTGAGGCCTTATTGGAAGTGTATACAAAATATACTAGCAGCTGCTATGTGTTTCCCAACCTTCTTTCCCAAGAAGTTGAAAGGCATAATAAACCGGAAGTTGAGTGTCATGCCCTCGCCAACAAAGCAAGGACAAGATCACAATTTTCAGATGGGCAAAAGGAATAAATGACCTGTCTACTCCAAGGGAGGGTCGAATAAGGTTAAACAAACTATTATTAAAACAGTGATAGACATTTACAAATCAGCGCTTCCTTGAGGGGTGTGACTCTTGGCAAGAAAAGAGTTGATGAAGAGGTGTGACCCCTCCGATGGGAAGATATAAAAGAGGAATCAATTTTGTTTGAGGGGATCATCAAGTGAGAAATCAATTGTCAAATATCAATTCATTCAGCAATAAATATACTGCAGAAAACCGATTCAAACAGCAATCATGTATAAAAACACACAATTATTATACAAGGATTGAATTGTCAATCCATCAAGAAATATAAATCAGCAATAGTCTAGCAAATACATCAAGTTATCGAATCTGAATTCTAGGTGGTATTTGCAAATCGGATGGGTTCTGGGCTTATGGGGTGGGCTAAGGGTTGGAAGGACAGGTCTTTTCATCCCTTGACAAGCTAGGGACGAGGTCCTTTAATTCAACAATTTTGCAAAGTATTTCTGGAGAATTCACGATTGATCAACTTTGGGTTTTGTGCTCTGATTTATTGACCTGAATATATACATCATAAATTCGTAATCTTTGATAAAACTATTATCATATTTTGAGTGAATATAATTGTTTTAAAGAATATCCCAAAAGGGGAAGTACATTGAGTTCAAGTAGTTATTAGTAAACTTAGACTTGCATAATGTATCATTTAAGATGAGGTTATTGCTTATGTGTGTATGTTCTTCAATTTTTCCTAGTTCAGCATACAAATTATCAATTATTTGTTAGCACATTTCCGGTCAAATATTTAACTATAGGCTTAGCACTAGATGCCTCTAGAAGGTAGTTTACATAAAATTTTGACTTTCTACTTCCCAACTCTTAAACTAGCGCTTCTCTTTCTTCTAAGTTATTTATTTTCTTTGTTCATCATATGTTGTGTAAATAATGTAGACTCAGTAAACAAAGTTTAAATTGAGTAAGATTTTGGTGAATGATTTAAGTGGAAACAATGGCATTATTGTATCCTTGATGAATGCTATAGGTTGTACAACCATTCAAGGCTTAAAATGTCAAACTGAATAGCTAGATTGAATCTATTGACTGATATATGCACATTATTTCAGTGATCACACTCACGCATCTGGTGGTAACTAATAAGAATTATAACATACAATAAAATCAAAATATCTCATTGCAATATCCCACATGTATTGCATGAATATGTAACATGGTATTTATGGGTTGTGGGAATACAAAGTCTCACAGGTTTTGAGACTAAAGTTCCTATAGGAAAACCTTGTGAGAATGTGCATACAAAGACATAGTGCACCTACGAATGTTGAGACAAGAGGGATTAGTTCTTTGATACCAATATGGAGCCCATGGATGGTCTGCGAGACAACACACAAAATGAGGGTTCAATCTATTGTGATTGGAAATAATTTGCATTGCTTCTTATGAACAATAGGCAGAGTACCATGATGGGAAAATGAGCTGGTAAACAAGGAAAGGGTTAACAATATATTAGAAATGTAACAAAAGACTACATTGATTCATAAATTTGCAAGTTCTATATAGAGTTCAAGAGGTCAGAGGTAAGACTCAAGCAGCTCAAAGACTAGTTCCATCATGAAGTTCCTCTTCTAGTGTTTGGTCTTCTTGGCTTCTTGTTATGTTGGTTTCCCAACTTGTGCTCAAGCCTAGATAAGGAGAGCTGTTACTAGGCTTCATTGTGGAATGAAGAGTAAGATGTGCAATCTCAACCATGGGTAGATTATGATGAAGCCATTGTGTAGGGCAAACAACATTGTTGAAACCATGACACACGCAACATCCAAACTCTTGGAGCAGAAATAGACATTGTGACATTGCATTTTTAGTACAATCTTGTCAAACAAGTTATATACGGTCATCTTCATAACTAAGGCACTTGAGGTAAATGCAGATATAAAACAAAAACATTTTCTTTTCCCTCAAATAATTTCATTTTTTCTTTTTCCAACCTGCTAATATTCTTTCAGCTACAACATACAGTGTGGCTGATTTGAATTGTAGAGGAACCATGTATGTGTTTGTTTTTATCTAAGATTGCAAATGAAATCCAAAGATAACAAGAAAATAAATGGAATCCACACTAGCATTGCTACAACATGAACTGCCTTTTGTAATGAAATGCGAGTCCAAATGAAGTTTAATCTTGGTTCTATTTACTGCTGTTCTTAGTAAAATAATAGTGGGCTGAGTTGCAGAGAGAACTGCTCGCATGTGTTTGGGTTTCTTGCAAAATGCTTTCTGAGTCTTGTTATTTGCTTTTTCACTTTTCCAAAACATGTTGAGGTTTTAAATTTGGCCAAGTAACGAAGAAGTTATGACTGTTTAAAGGATGTTCCGTTTTGTTGCAATTTGCAAGTTGAAAATTGTTAATTGATTTATATGATGCACTTAACGAGTTTAAATGATATTTATTGTTATTATAACGATAAAGGTATTGTTACAAATGAGTGAAATTATTAAATTGTTTACAATCTTTTCGCTGGTTACCTTTGATGTATATTGGGTGATAATTTACTACCAATTATGTCATGAGGAGGAAGTAAGACCCTCCTTTGTTCTCTATATCACCTAGTAGTGAGTGGATTTAGGGAGTTATGGTAGTGTTGCAGAATGACTTCCTTGGTGGACCGATCAGTAGACATTATTACCTTGGAATATATTATTTAAGTTAAACTTAAAGGACTAAATGTCAATTACGGACTTTGGTTTTTTGGATATTGTATTATCCATCCTGTTGAATGTCAAGATGTCATAGTGGGATGATTGGGCTATTCCATGCTATAAACATTGATTGTCATTGACTACATTCTTAAGTGCATTGCTTGGTTGATTTACATTCTCTCCTATAATATGTTTATCACTGAATGAGTGCATTAGATATATGTTGCATGAGCATATAGGTATGTTGGTTTGTCAATGATTCACATAGTACACTAGATTCCATCATGCATGTTGGCAACATATTGCTATATCTTTTGTGATGGGTTGGGCTTCTCCTATGGAGTAGCATGTGGAAGCTTAATGCTTTGTGGTAAGGTGGATATCACTTTGATGATACTCTCTTTTCTCTTTCTTTTAACATATCTTGAGTACGATTCAAGATGTGTGAACTTATATTTATAACGTAAAGCAATTTGTAGTCATGTTAAAACATTGTAAAGGATTTTGTACCAATTGTAATGATTATAGAATCATTTTATATATTAGAAAAGAAAAGAAAATTAGTCAAATGTTAGTGATTAAATGGAGTAGATGTTACATGTTGGGCATTTTGCATTAGAGACGAACCTTAATATGTCTTCATCCCTCTGTTGAGTGGAAATTGTACCATTGATCAAGGCTCCAATGTTGAACTTTGTGGGATTGCCTTTTGCACCGTGTGATGTCTTAACATCAGCTGTGCTGTAAACAATCTGGGAAACTTTTGGCATTGTTTTTGTCGTTGTAGTTTTCAAAGATGATAAAACTTGTTGACATTCATCATCTGAAAAAGAGTACTGTGTTCTAGCATTATTCATCAAACAAGTAAAAGTAGATACAACAATCTCAATCAAAATTTGGATGGGCCATTTTATAATCAGTCACAAGCTAAAACATTTTCCCAAGTACAGGATTCACTAGAGAATAGAACTTGACAAAGAGGTCTATTGCAAGTTGCAATGACAATGTCCATGTGTTAGCAATCGAAGCATCTATAATAAGATCATTATCTTTACTTTCTAGATAAATTGAATGCAACATCACAGGGGCTTTCCAATTGAACCTGAAGCAGTCTGATTGTTTTTCTGGATGCCGCTCAGTGTTTTTAGCAGCCAGGTAAGCTTATACTAGTTAATGATTGAACTGCATGTAAACTGCATTTTATTGTTTTATGTAATATGGTAATCCTACGTCTTTATTTTGTTTCTTATGGAAGTTAATGGTTATGGTAGGATTTTCATTATTTTCCAACAATTTATATAATTATAGTAATTTTGGAATGAAATATTCGTTCTGGAGTTTTTATATTTTGAGAAATGCAATGTTTCTGTAAATGTCAAATTAGTTTCAACATCGACACCAGTAACTTTTATTTAACTATGTTGCTAAAGGTGCTTTCTATTTTATTGTCTGTAGAAAGCTCTGGAAGAAAAGAGGGCCCTCAAAACAGAACTAGAAATCAACGTTGAGTCTGCAATGGAGTCTTATCAAAAGTGGAATGCTACAGTTGGAGCTTATACCAAGGTAAAGCTGATACCAATGTTTTTTTCACTTAATTTATTTATTTTTGGATAAAAGAGTATCACCTACAATTTTTTTTGAATAAAATTGGTTACCAATCTCTTGTATATTTGTATGCATATAAAACTTTGTAAAATGAAAGTGTTTACTATCGAGGAAATCAATGGTTTTGCCCTATTTGTGTTTGGAGATTATTTTAGAAATTTGTATGCAGTATAAGTTTATTAATGCCTCTTAGAAAATTATGGTCTGTATGGCTGTTACATCAAGTTGAGTTATCTCCTTCACAACTGCTATTTAGTTTCCATGTAAAGTTTTGGAACATCCAGTGCACTGGGATTGTCATTGAGTATGTGAATTTTGTGTTCTCCTTTCAGGCACACAACAAAGTGACAAAGAGTTTGGCCCTAGTGCAGGCTCTGCAAGAGCAGGTTTGCTCCCTTTAAATGCACACACAGAGCAATAGAAATTCTTGTTGCAGATCAAATTAATGATTGATGAGTAATGTTGTCTCCTTATCTCTTCCCAGATAAATTCGTTCAAAACCGTTGAGAAAGATGTTAAAGCACATAAGGCAAAACTGAAAGATGCAGAGAAGGAAGATTGGGCTCTCGAAGCAAAGAGAGTTGAACTTCAATTGGAAGGTTTTGGCGGTTTTATTTGTTGGGAAATCATAATAGTTTTAGAATCATATAGTTAATCAGTGGAAATAGATTGCATCCTGTTAGTTTGTTTACTCTATTTTCTCTTCGTAGTGGAACAGTTGGAGAGGGCGATAAAAAACATAGAAGCAGATAAGGAGGCAAAGTGTACAGAAGCAGAAAAGGAACTTGATGCTTTGAATGCACAGTTAGCTCCCAGATTACAAGAACTTGAGCGAGCGGAGAAAAGACTGGCTGAAAAGTTTATCGAGGTATATGTTCGATCTCTTTTTTCTGTCGATCTGTTTAATACCTCCTTGTGATGCAACCTTTGGCTTAGATGTGATGACCAAGGGGTATGTCTTTCCTCAAATACACCCAGGACTTGCACCTGGCCAAAAAGTTTGCCAAATGTATGTTGCCTGGTAGATATTTGGTTTCTTTTTCTTTTGGACAAATCTAACTTCCCCCTGAGGGGGCCGCCCTTCAGCTTAGATGCCACATCCAAGAGTCATCTCCTGTCATGTACATCTAGGACTTGCACCTGGCTTCATCTCTTGGGTATGCCACACCTAGAATTGGATGTTATAGTTTACTTGATTCAACATTTTACATTTTAATTATGTGAAGTGTCTATTGGGAATTCAAACATGGGTCTCCATTGTGAAAGACACAATGAACTCATCCCATTTGAGAGATGTTTGATTTCTTTCAATTAATAATTTAATAGGCTATATGTTAGTTGGATGACAATTACTGAACATTTGTTTGGCAGGCGGAATTCATTAGAAAAAGGAGAATAGCAGAAGTGTCTGCCAGCAAAGAAACAGTTCTCAGTAAATTGGTCAACAAGCATTTTACATTAAGTGAAAAGGTTACATTTACTTAAGAGTGTTTGGTTGTTTATTTATATATCTGATTTTGCAACTTTTCCAATAGCAATCAGTATGTCAAGGTTCCAAACATTTTGAAATGGAACAAAATTTCAAGAAGTTCAGGGATTTAACAGACTGTCTGACAAAAATATGTTTCTTGTAACAGCTGGAAAAGTATAATCAAGCAATGTTAAAGCTATTTGACCAATATTCTGGCAAGGGGGATGCTTAACAGCATGGTGAGAAATCAATGCTTTCTGAAATGTGGCTTAATTACCTTTGTATTGAATAACCTGGACAGGACGCTTTAACTTACCAGCTGGTGAACCGAAAAACATACAAGTTGGGATGATGATAAACACGCTATATTCAAGTTATCTTGAATAAAGACGATCTACTCCTCTAGCCACAAAGCATCAGCTTCATCTACTGTGAGCACAACTTGGTCTCGTATCAACGATGTAGTGCCAATGTACAATTTGATTATGTAAAATAATGAGCAAGAACTGATCTGAAATCTGAACTAAGACTTCCAGTATACGTTGTTGAACTGAGGTTAATAGGTAATTACAGTTTAAACTCATTTAATAAGAAAGATTAATAGACTAATAACCAATTCAAACGGATTATAAGCTCGAGTTCCTAAAGCATCTCCCAGTTTTACGTAATTTAATAACTGTGGGAACAAACTAATAGTTTTGCAGGGCTGACTAATGTTTGCTCTGTGCCAACGTTTTTATTGTAAAACTATCGTTGCAAGTTAATTCCCATTTAAGAGGTACCTTCAAGAGCAATCTTTTGGCAACCAAGCAATCTTGTGTTTGTGGGTGCCAAAAATCTATGAGTTGATTCATGTCTCTATTGACATAGTTTTTGGCTTTGGTTGTTTTACAACTTTTGTGCATAATGTAAATAGCATATTTGAAGGGCCTTTTACACATGTTTTGTAGCTAAAATTTGTTGCTTCGCATTTTGGTTTATTGCTAATGAAATTTGTAGCTCCACGTCAGTTTGCATCCTTTTTTGCAGTGAATTTGTATCTTGGCACTACATTTTGACACCCTTTTTGTAGCCTTTCATTTGGTTTTGCAGCTCCACTTCTCCAACTAATCAACAATGTACTTTGTGTGAGCACAAGTCTTATTAGGAAAGATGGTCACTCGGCAGAAAAATGAGAGGCCATTGATTGTATGCAAGGACAGATAATGTTCAATCCTCGCAGATTTGTATTAACCTTTAAATCGAAGGCTTGAGTGACCAATTATTTTGATTGATACGACACTTAAGTCGTGGGTGGCTTGAGATCAATTGTTTGGCAAAGCATAAATGAATAGTCCTGTCCATAGTTAATGAACTAGGATCCATTGTTTATATTATATATTCTTGATGTTCGATTTTGAGGCAATTGTGTTCATTTTATATTATCGTTCTTTTAAGAGGTGTTCTTCATTATGATCTCAAATTTGAAACATCATTTGCAAATATGTGACTTCATTTGTATCAATTCTCGGTGTTTATGGATTCTTGGTTTTATTGTAATCATTATCTAGCGTATCTTTCTACATCATGCTCGTGGGAATTGAATCTTTTACAAAATCTCATTTCTCAATCACTATTTTGTGATTTTAGCTCTATGTGAATTTAAATATATTTTTAAAGGCAAAAGGGTGTTAAGAATGTTATTTTATTTATTTTTCTAGGTGCATAACCTAGATATACCTATGATGTGTCATTAAACATACATTCAAGTTGTTTTTTTGGAGGACATTAATGAAAAGTGATGTAATTAAGATATAATTGGAAAGATAAAATATAAGTAATTGAATTACATTGCTAATAATTATTTACCTCAAGGAAAGACTTTTGGCTTTTTATCACATTGAAGAGAATTTGGGTTCGAGGCTAGCTTTGTGTGATCTACTCTTGGGCTTTCTTTGAAACTTATAACACATGTTTTGTGATTTAATAAGGTGAACACAAATAGTGATTTCTTAAAGTTTTCAAAAGTTTGTTTTTGGTATATTACGTTAAAAGAGGATAAGATGGTGGGAAAGGAGTGGGGAGTGTTAGGAAGCTTTGTACAAGGAGGCAAATGGAGACAAACATGATGCTTTTGAGGATAAATGGAAGTGTTGTTGGGATGAGGACAAAGTCTTTGGGATGTTTGGGTGAAAGCTCAGAGATTAGTGAATGAGTAGTGGGCTTCTCTTCCTTCTCGTGAGGTTGTGTGAGATGCTATGTTAGTATCTAATATACATAAGAATTTTAGAGTGTTGTTTCCTTTGGCTTTGTGTGGGGTCTTTATCGGGGGTTTTCTTTCCTCCATTGTGATTGGGTGTCTTGTGGCATCTTCCTTTGTATAAGGTATACCTTTTGTGGAGGGGTCTATTTGGGGGTTGAAGTGAGTGCTTCTAGTGTGCACTAGAGTGTAGGGTTGCTTTTTGTTGAGGGAGGGGCTTCTTTGGTACAATATATTGCTATGATTGACCTTGATACCTTTGTCAAGGTTGTGGTGCCCTCTTCTATTTTGTTTTGCAAGATGTGAAGCTTGTTCTAATTGTGCCTTTTGACTAGAGTGTGGATGTTGGGGAGGTTTATGCAGAGTTGACCTTTGTGGTTCCCAATATTTCTAACAATGTGGCTGATAGGGCTTCCAAAACTGTAAACTCTTTGATTGGGAAATTTCTTGGTGCCGAACCCAATATAGATGATCTCAAAGGCTAGACTTGAAAGTGGTAGATTTTTGGCTAGATTGTTACCTTGGCTTTGCCTTTGGGCTTCTTCTTGGTTTCCCTCTCTTTTTAGTTAATTGTGCTTGGATTTTCTTGGAGGGGTTGTAGTTCCTTAGCCATGTTGGATCATGCCTTGATACCTTTGTCAAGGTTGTGGTGCCCTCTTCTATTTTGTTTTGCAAGATATGGAGCTTGTTCTAATTGTGCCTTTTGACTAGAGTGTGGATGTTGGGGAGGTTTATGTAGAGTTGACCTTTGTGGTTCCTAGCATTCCTAACAATGTGGTTGATAGGGCTTCCAAAAAAGTTGAACTCTTTGATTGGGAAGTTTCTTGGTGCCAAACCCAATATAGATGATCTCAAAGCCTAGACTTGAAAGTGGTAGATTTTTGGCTAGATTGTTACCTTGGCTTTGCCTTTGGGTTTCTTCTTGGTTTCCCTCTCTTTTTAGTTAATTGTGCTTGGATTTTCTTGGGTGGGTTGTAGTTCCGTAGCCATGTTGGATAATGCCTCAAATGATGGTTTTTGGGTGTTGATCCAAGGAAGAATTTTGTTAAGTAGGTTCTTGTTTGGAGCTTCTAGGGTTGCTTTAGGAATATTGGGATGAGGAAGTGCTTGTTGGCATTGTTAACTTGATTAGGCAACTTAACTTTATTAATTTAGTGACCAAATCAAGAAAATGCCTTCTTATTTGCTAGATTTTTTGTCAATGTGGACATTGGCAAGAACCTTCATTTGTTGATCATGTTATCCTCTAAGTTTGGTAAATGGGTGCAACAATTTGCTTATGAATACTTGTTGATTGTGAGCTCTAATTGTATCAAAATGGGATGTGCTATTACAAGTTGTTTGAATAATCAAAGAAAATAATATTTGGAGGGTGGTCCAATTGATGCCTTCTCAACCTTAGTTTGATGTCTTGATGTCTATGGGGTGTTGTATAAAGGAGGTTTCCTCCTTGTTGGCTTCAACTCTTTCAAATATTGTTAGGTGCTTATCTTCAAGGAAAAGATCTCAACCCAAGTGAATATGGTTGGGTGGAGGTTTGTAAGGAAGCAAAAATGGGTTGTTTGACCTTTGTGTTTCTCAATATTCCTAACAATATGGTTGACAGGGCTTCCAAAAGGTGAAAGAACTCATTGATTGGGAAGTTTCTTAGTGTTGGACCTAATATAGATGATTTTTGAGCTTGGGCTCAAAGAAAATGGTAGATATGGCCAGATTGTTATCTCAACCTTGCCTTCAGGTTTCTTCTTGGTTTCCCTTTTGTTTTAGATGATCGTGCTTGGATTTTCTTGGGTGGGTTGTAGTTCCTTGGCTGTGTGGCGTCATACCTCAAATGATGGTTTTTGGGCTTTGATTTGAGAAGGGATTTTGTTAAGTATGTTCTTGTTGGGTTAGGCTTCTAAGATTGCCCCTAGAATATTGCAATGAGTGTTTGTGGGCATTGCAAGCTTGATTAGGCAACTCAACTCTAATGATTCGGTGAACAAATCAAGAAAGTGTCTTTTGTTTGCTAGATTTTTTGTCAATGTGGACATTGGCAAAAAAGTTTCCTTCATTGATCACTTTGTTCCTAAACAGTTTTGTCGTTGCAAAGATTAACTGACTTGCCCAATGGGCAGTGACAAATTTCACCAACAAATGGAGAAACTATTGTGAGATTAATGACTCTCCTCTACGTTTGAGAAGGGTAGCTCCCTCGTATGATTGAATTTAAGATTTTTAAATACTTTTAACCAAAAAGGTTGAAAAGACAAACAAATAAATACAAGAAAAAGAATAAATAAATTCCACTTTGAAAGTAAGAACACAACAACTCCTGAAGAAAAAAGGAATCATGAAAGCACACAGACTTTCAATGAGCAGAGAGAGCAGGAGGAAATCAAATAATAACCAATTGAACATAAGAACAATTAGTTTCAAGAAAAATGACTGACATCAAAACAATAATTCCCCTTGAATATTAAAACAGAAGCTAGAGCTGAATGACTCTAGTTCCCCATGCAAAACTCTCTCTTCAGGGCTGCAAAAAAGATCCCCCTTCTATAACATAACTCTCTTTATATCTCATTCCTTCCCCTTCGTAACAGTTTCTTGGTAATTAAATTATCTTTTATTATGAAAAACTTTTCAATTTCCTTGTATCTCTCTATGTGCCTCTCTTAAAATTTTAAGCGTCACACATGGCTTTGTATTCAAAAGCTTGTCCATATGAACCTAACTTTTGAATAACCAAGAATCCTTGGAAGTTAAATTTTGAGTTTCCTTAGAAAAAATTATAGGCTGCACTGTAGCGGCTTGCTTCCAATCTTAATTGATAGAGGCTTCAAATTGTTTGACAAAGACTTTGTCCAACCCATCTGCTATTTCTTTCTGATCCACCCATTTATAGATTACATTTCTAGACAAAATATCATTATCATATAAAATTTCCAAGATTTTTGACAATATTGGAACAAACTCTTTTCCTAACTCCAAAAAAATTTCTTCAAATTTTGTGAGCACGTTAATCTTGACTGGTGTGTGGTACCTCTAAATATATAGTTAGATTTAGTTGCTCATGGATCGGTTCTCCAGACGGGCGGGTACCATAGAATCCTACAATCTGATCATGAAAATGGTCATAAAATTGACCCCTTCGACCTATCCACAGGTTTTGCATTTTCTAGGTTAGGACACCTATATATTTTGTCCACATTTGTGATGTCCATCCTTCCAAAATTTCCCTATATTGAATAAAGTTAACAAGTTGTGCCTTTTCACATAAATCATCTAGGCTCTTTGGCTCTCTATATATTTCAATTTGATTATGGACCTTTCCCAGTTTAGAATATGGTATATGTTGGTGATAGTCCAAAACAAGATTTGGTACTACACGTGTAGTAGGCATTTAAGGGTTGAAAGAATGTGATTTACCACACTTCTTGAGGCATTGTTCTTCTCATGGTGGCTGCAACTGAAATTCCTACAGAACGAACTTATAGATTAAACCCATATTTATAAAGTCTTCCTTCGAAAAGTTTTCTGGATACTGGGTTTCTCAGGGTCCATATCCATGTGTGTATACACGAGTCCCATTCAAGTATCGGCCAAGATCTTCGTAAGAGTTGGCCCATGAATATGACGATCAAATTTGTGTCAACTCGAATCAACTCAAAGAAAGGATGCAGCTTCTGATCATTCTTCAGAGCTATATTAATGTCCTCTGGTAGGTGTTGCTCATTGCCTCCAACCCGACAACAAACCATTTAAAATTCATTTTAGCATGGAACTTTATATCTGCTTTTAAATTGTTTCTCTTCCTTCGTTTGCAGGATCTATGTAATTGTCAGTTTTCCGAAACCCAAATAACTGACTCCAAGAATCTGATGCTCCATGCTCCTTTATATTAACAAAAATGTCCACTTTGTACAAGGCTTGTTTACCTAAGCTATTTGGCCATCATAAGCTTGGGGTATAGAAGAAAATTGGTTGAAAAGTATACGAAACAATGGTGCCACTTGGAATTTGCTAACTCCTGTGCTTCGACATACTCGATGAAATATATCCGATCCTCTAATTGAATTGAAACTTGCACCTTTAGGGTGTGGTTGGCCTAGTAAATGAAATACAAACCTCATCCCAAATGCCTGTATTCCTATCCCTTATAAGTGCCGTCCAATTCCAACCCTGAGCATACTGCGCTACCACATTTTTACCAATATCATTGTTTCCACCTTGGCCCCATTCGATTGGAATACGTTTTCGATGATTAGATGCAAGAACCACAAGAAAGTTGTCTCCATCACTGTGAAGAATATCTGTAACATCTAATGTATGCTTTCGGAACATTCCCTTTGGCAATACATTCTTGTGTCCATTTAAATATTGTCTTGAGCTGCCCTAAACTTCTTCTCGCAACCATTCAGCAAACAAACCCTCAATTTTTGATGTACTTCAACCTTATCTATCACTGTAACATACTCATAAATAACCTCATGCTTTCTAGTGATAGGTGGAACTAAACTTTTTGTAGTCACTGTAGCCCCTTTCTTCCTCGTAGTTGCTTTAGAGAAGAACACAAGTTGCAACATTTTAGAATCTAATTGGAAGAACAATGTTGCTAGAAATGCTCAATTTATATTAAAAAATGATCTATAGGCACCAACAAAACATATCTACACAACCACCATATGTTTAATCGGCATCTTGTTGAGGGAAAAAAACATTCACATCCAAAATTGAGGGTAACAACTTTATTCTCTAAATTGGGTACATGGGTGAAACAATTTGCTTATGAAGATTCCTTGACTGTGTGCTCTAATTGCATCAAAATGGTACAGACTATTGCAATTTCTTTGAATAATCAAAGGAAACAAATTTTTTGGATGGAGATTTGGTCAATGCCTTCTCAACCTCAAAGTGATGTCTTGAAGTGTGTGGAGTGTTGTGTCAAGGAGGTTTCCTTCTCATTGAATTCTACTCTTTTAGATGGTGTCGATTTGCCTCCTTCAAGGGATAGGTCTTAACCCAAGTGAGTGGTTGCGTGGTGGTTTGTAAGGAGGTGGAAGTGGGTTCTAGTTTGGGAAGGTTGTTGGGGGCTAAGGAAATCTTCTCCTCTTGCCCCTTGTCCCCCTTTTGACTTGTGCTTGGTTTCTTGTCTTGCAATTTTTTCCAAGGGGGTTTCTTCCATTAACAAGGTTTTGGGAAGGGATGGTGTACTTGTCTTAAATTCTATGGAGCATTTTGACTTTATGTTGTGTTGAATTGATTAGTGCTTAATATTGAGTAGTTGCCTTGTTTGGCTTGTGCCTTTCAATGTGAAGTTTAGAGTTTTCTTCTTCAGGTACAATTTTGTTGTTGTATGTCTTGTAGTTTGGTTGTTCTAGTTGTGATTTTTTGTATTTTTTTTGTGTAAAGGGATTTGGGCTCTTTCTAAAAACTACTTTTACTAATAATAACAAAAAACATTTGCTTTTTTGGTAAAACATTGCAAGCTTGTTCTTGTCCTTTTAGTTTTTAATCTAAGCCTTTTCTTCACGAGTTTGGGAAACAAGTGCATTCATATAATGAAGAAGGAAAAGATAAATATGGGTGTATTTAAATAACTTTTTTCTTAAATGAGTGTACATGTAACAAAAAAGGACATTTATGAGATTTTGGTTATTATAATTATTGGAAATTGAACTATTTGATTTTTTTTCTCTAACTAGATTATAAATATGTAATATAAAGATAGAGAAGGATAGAAAGGGAAGGAAAACTTGCCAACAACTTCAAATCAATATCAAACCTAAGGGGATATAGATGAAATAATGCAAAACTGTACCGAGTATGCACATTTGAATTGGGAACATAATTTTTGTTGATTTATGGCATCCAACATCATTTAATCAATCTTTGCCTCTGTAATTAAAGGTATAAAACCTCAAGGAGAGTGTAACCTTCCTTTTGGATTTGTAATTTACCTCCTATATAGACAAAAAGGGCTTGCTTTGCAGTTTTTTATATCATTTTGTATTGACTTTAACAATAACCTATAATAGACATGTTTTGCATTATTTTTGACACTCTCATAGACCAAACTATCTTGACGATGCCCCCTTTCACTAGAAACAAAATCTCTTTGTTACAAACACTTCCATTTTGCCAATGATTCTCAACTTTCAATCACCATGAAAACTAGTGCTTGTGCTTGTGTTCTTTTAGATAATATTGTGCTAGTGTCCTACAATTTAAAATTACATTTTCCTTGCCTAATGATGATCTCTTTTCATAACCTTAACTCTAGTTCTTTTCAAATAGTTAATAAGAACCATTCATGTCTATTTAAGGAAACTTTCAGGTTTGTGCAAGATCATGGGGTCCAAAAAGTGGCGATATGAAAAAAATGCATTTTTTACTTGCCCAAAAACACGAAATTTTACTTTGACTTTTATTAAGGTTGGGTAGAAAGTACAAGTTGCCATGGCAAGCACCATCGAAAAACGAATATCCGTTTAATTTAAATCATATAAAAAAATATTGAAAATTATTATTATACATTAATCTATATATTATTATGTATATTATCTATATATATTATATTATATCATATAATGTATTATAATATAATATAATATAATATATTATAATATGATATTACAATATGATATATATATTATAATATGATATTACAATATATATTATAATATGATATTACAATATATATTATAATATGATATTACAATATATATTATAATATGATATTACAATATATATTATAATATATATTATATATATATTACTATATATTACATTACATTACATTATGATATTACAATATAATATATGTATTATATTATAATATATATATATATATATATATTATGGTTCAGTGACTCAATTTACTTGCCCTATTTATATATATTAATATTTAATATATTATTTAACATATAAAATATATGATTTATATATACTATATTATATCATTTTATAATATTATTATATTAATATATAATATTATTATATTAATATATAATATTGGTATATTATATATATTAATATTATATTATATCATTATATATAATTAATATATAATATATAATATAATATAATATAATATATATTATATTAATATATTATTATAATATAATTAATACATTATATTATATTATAATATGATATTACAATATAATATAATTATATAAGTTATTATTACATATTGATCTTTATATTATTACATATTAATCTTTATATTATTATATATATATATATATATTTAATAAAAGGAGGGTAAAAACTTTATTGAATCATAACAGCAATACAAAGTCCAAAGAAAGAAGCCACAAGGGGCCAAAAATAACAAGAATTAATTCACACCCAAGAAGCACCTCATATCCTCAGCAACCCACTCCTCAAGAACAGGGGCCATATCAACAGGAAGATTGCTCCAATCATCCACAGACCAAGAATCAGTCTTTTCCGACGCCCATCTAGCCAGCCCATCAGCCACCCTATTCCACTCTGTCGGAATATGGCAAAAAACAATGGACTCCAAGGTAGAGCACAGAGAAATAATCTGATTGACAACCACAGCTAGCTGCCAATTCGCATCCTCCAAATTTTGATTATTCAACATATCAATAACCACCTGAGAATCAGCTTCACAAACAATCTGCCGCCATCCAAGGGAAACCGCACGCTCAATCGCCAAGAGAATAGCACTTGCCTCCATAAGATTATTAGTTTGCAAACCACGATACATAGAAAAGAAGAAAACCACCACTCCAAGGCTATCTCTACCAATACCACCAACCCCAGCATGCCCAGGGTTACCCCTAGATGACCCATCCGTATTAATTTTCAACTCCCCTAGAGCAGGCGGGCACCAAAAGCCCTCATGAGCAACTCTCTCATGCCCTCGCATACGATGCACTTTGCTCAAACTACACTTCTCCCCTGTGGCAGGACCCAGGGCATTTACAACACCCAAGTCACCAGGATCAATCGGCACAGACAAGTCACACTTTGCAGTCAAAGTCTCCTGCAAAGCCCCAAGAATTCACCTCTAAAGTTGCCCCACGAGTAATTTTTTATCCAAGAATATTCTTCTGTTACGTTCCAACCAAATTTTCCAAACAATCAAACTAGGATGAATGCTCCAAGCAATTTTAAGAAAAGAGGTTGTAGCAGGAGAAGAACCCCGTCTCTTCCAAAAATTCTCCAAAGAAGAGACACAACAACATAGTAAGCTCCAAAGATTCCACCAGTGATGCTAGATAGTCTTAACAAAAGAACACTGAAAAAAGAGATGCAATAAGAATTTATCATGCTGACCACATAGAATGCACATGGAGGGGCCCTGAAACCCACGTTTCCAAAGATTATCCCAAGTAAGACACTTACCTTGAACCACGAGCCAAGAGAAAAAGTTACACTTAGGCCAAGCAAATTTATTCCAAACATGCTTCCACCAAGAAACCTGGGAGCTTCCAAAAACTTGTTTATCCAAAACCTGATAACCAGAGGCAATTGAAAATTTGCCTTTCAAGTCAGGACCCCAAGCAAGCACATCACCCCCTTGGAGAAAATTACAGACACGACCCGATATAATCTTAGCAAGCTCTTGACGATCCTCCACTGCACCACCAGGAGGCCAATCCAAGGGGCTCTTCCACCTGGACACAAAAATTTGACCCAAAGATTGTTGAGATTTGAAATCTGCTACATGACTCCAACCCGCCTCCACAAAAATCTGGCATAAAGCTTGGAGTTGGGGATGAGATGACACAATGGGTGGGTATCCATCCCAAGAATCATGCCAGAAAAGAGCATCTCGACCCCCATTACAAATCCAAAAAAGTCCCTGTTTAACCAGCTTGGCACCACGTTTAAGGGTACTCCAGATCACAGAGCCTTTCCCCTCCATACTAAACCTTGCTACCTCCCTACTTTCTACTGCCCCCAAATATTTGAAGGTCAGAATTTTAGCCCAAAAATATGTTGTTGAGAGCACCAAGCCAATACAACTTAGCATCCAAGGCCTACCCATTCAAATTAGTTCACCGTAAACCAAGATCCCCCTCCTGCTTTGGCCTACAAACAACATCCCACTTCACTAGACTCCATTTTCTATGAAGAAGATTACCAGCCCACAGAAACTGACGAGACAATTTCTCAAATCTCTAATAAAACTTGAAGGAGCAGAAAGAACAAAGCATTTATAAATAGGAAGAGCCTGGACCACCGACTTTAAAAGAGTCACTCTACCTGTTGAAGAAAGCCACCTGCAAGTCCAATGACTTGACCAATCTTCGAAACTTATCAAGAGTCTCTTGCCAAAACCTTTTGGGGAGAGAGCAAACAACAAGAGGGATTCTAAGATAGGAAAAAGGAAGTGAACCAATATGAAACTGAAGGATACCAACAATTCTCCTTTGAATACCCTTAGGAGTGTGGAAGAAATATATGAAGGACTTCCCCTCATTTATGCACTGCCCAGAAGCTGCTAAGTAACTTGTCCAAAACACTGCGCCAATTGAGAGCCTCCTCAACCTTAGCCCTGCCCATCAAGGCAGTATCATCTACAAATTGCAGATGAGACTGAGGGGGAATACCATCTCCCCAACTCCATCCCTGAAGCAAGCCACTAGCAACCTGAGCACGAATGAGTCTTCCAAGGCCTTCCGCAAGGAGGATGAATAAGTAAGGAGATAGGGGATCTCCTTGCCTGAGGCCTCTAGAAGCACCAAACAAACAAGTGGGCTCACCATTGATAAGCATTGAAAAGGAGGAAGTGACACAACTCCTCACCCATTCAATCCAACCCTCAGCAAAGCCAAAAGCTCCAAGGATTTTAAATAGAAAGCTCCATTTAACATGATCATATGCTTTAGCCATGTCCAACTTGATAAACATAGATTTATCTTTTGAGGATTCCATAGAATGGATGGCCTCAACAGCAATAACCACCCCATCCATGATCTGTCTTCCAGCAACAAAACCCCCCTGCTCTTCAGAAATTAAGTCATCAAGCCAAGGCTTCAGCCTTTCCGCAATCAACTTAGTAATAATTTTATACACAACATTACATAGAGCTATAGGCCTAAACAAATCCAAGGAGTTAGCTCCCATCTTCTTAGGAATAAGAGCTAAAAAAGTAGCATTCAGGGACTTCAACATTTGTTTATGCATAAAGGATTCTTGGACAACCTCTAAAAGGTCCAATTTAACCACTTCCCAGAACTCCTGAAAAAATTCAATGGGGAATCCATCAGGCCCAGGAGCTTTACCTTTCTTCATCTGGAACACAACCTTCTCAAGCTCCGACAAGGTAATAGGAGCAAGCAATGATTCATTCATTTCATTAGTCACCAGCTTCGGGATACAATCTAAAATTTTAGCTTCATCCTCCTCCGCAGGAGGCGAATCCTCAGAGAAAAGGGTAGAGAAATACCGAATGCATTCGGCTGAAATAGAGGCTGAAGAGGACAAAGATTCCCCATTAGGCAACAAAATAGAAGAAATAGCATTACCTTGTCTCCGATCCTTAACTGAGTTATGGAAGAAAGCAGTGTTTCGATCCCCAGCCTGGAGCCATTCAATACGAGACTTTTGTTTCCAAAAAATCTATTCTCTTAACTCCCATTCCTCAAGCTCTTTTGTTGCAGCAACCTCTAATAAACTCAGCTCCTCTGAGAGGCCTTGATCTCGAATTTGTCTGGTAATTAGGTCTAGATTATCTCGTGCCTTTTGCTTTTCCTGAAATAAATTACCAAAATGCTGCCTATTCCATCTTTTCAATATGTATTTAACATACTGGAGCCTCTTTGAGAAAGAGTACATGGTAGTGCCATATGCTGGCTTCCCCTGATCCCACCAACCAGGGAGCAAAACATGAAGAGATTCATCCCTAAGCCACATGAGTTGGAACTTAAAGGTCTATCTAGCACACCGTTGAGGCACATCAACCACTAGCCTAATAGGCCAATGGTCAGAACCACGACCATCCAAAATTTCAGAGCTAGTCAACCACCTATCCCCCACCCAAAAACTAGACACCAAAAATCTATCAAGTCTTTCAAAATAGAAGCATCACCAATTCTCCTATTATTCCAAGTAAAAAGACCATTGCTAGGCTTGATATCCACAAGATTCAAAGCAGAGATATTGTCCTGGAGCAATAATGCAGAAGCCTCCAGCCTTGCAATACCACCTCATTTCTCTACAAGCTCCGTGATAGCATTAAAGTCACCTCCAATAATCCAAGGATGGTAGGGAAATAAGCTGCGAACTAAACGAATGTTGGACCATAAAAGTTGCTTGCCCTGCAATTCCATAGGCACATACACATTGGAGAAGAGAGCAATTTCCCCTGACATAAAACAAGAGGCCACCATGGAAAGGGAGGACTTAAAAGACACCCACCAAAGGGGGCAGATCTTACGCGGGTTCCATAAGCATGCCACCCCACCAGAAGACCCTTGAGCACCAGTGCATTGGCATCCACCATTCCCCCATAACTTAGGAACTAGATCCATCATACCCTCCACAGAGAGCTTAGTCTCCTGTAGAAAAAGAACATCAGGCGAATGACACCTAATCAAATCCCGAATAAATTTTTGTCTAGGGCCATTGTTCAAGCCCCTTACATTCCAAGAGAGAACTATCATTTCGAGGGGCATGAAAAATGCGAATCCAGAGTCTTTACTGACCCCGACTCCACCAAAGTCTTCCCTATCATCTTAATCTTTTCCTCATCCTTCTTCCTTCCCAGCTTAGAAATTTTCTCCGGCCCCCCCTTCTTGAGAACTTTTTGCAGAACACCCAAATGAGAGGACGCCTTAATATTCTTCTTGCCCACCTCCAGACCAACTTTTTGCAGGAGGTGAACCTTATCCACACTATCTTTCACTACCTCAGCACTACCACCCAACTCATCCTGAACCCCCATTTGACGATCTGTCCCTAGAGCCAAAGTCCCATCAGCAAGCGGAGCCATAATCACCTCTGAGTTGAGTATTACCTGACCAGGATCTTTCCCGACCTCATCTAAGCATGGCACTCCCATACCCCCCTCATGTTGGGGAGCAAGCATTGCCTCAACCGAAGGGCCATGCTGATCAATATCCAAAGTCCCATGATCTAGATCCAGAAATCCTGGGTTCACCTCCTGCTGACTAAGATCCTCTAGCACCTCAAACCTATTGAAGGTGTCCTCCTCCTGCTTGTCCTTCAAAGTCCTTTTATGACCTTTATTTTTGTTTCGGCCTCTAACGGGAATAAAACCATCTTCCCTACCACCAGAACCCTGAATGGGGTCCTTGCCCTTATCCACCCTAGGTGGATTAGCCGAAGGTTGAGAAGATTGAGCCTCCAAAGGCTTGGCCTTTGGACATCTGCTCAGGAGGTGACCATACTCATGACAGAAATGACAACGGAAGGGAAGTGTTTCATAATCCAGCTGTTGCACCCATGAATAATCTCCTGCACTCACTTCTAAAGAGTCTGGCAATGGCTTACTTAAATTAATTTCCACACAGAACTGGGCAAAAGTCATTACCTTTTTGAATTGCCTTTGCTGAGACGAACCCACAGGTTTCCCCAGCTTTGAGGCTAATAGGTACAACACATCCTCTCGCCAGCATTCCATAGGGAGCCTTGGAAGACGAACCCAAACCGGAACCCGATTCGGAAGTTCCTCTACCGGGTTGAAGCCAGCATGCCATGGCTTAATGAATAAGCCCACCTGGTTATAAAAATACGGGCCCCCTTCAAAAATCCTATTCCGATCAGACAAGCAGTCAAATGTAACCATGAAGTAGTTATTTTCTAGGAGGCGGATCTCCATCTCTCCCTTAGGCATCCATGTCTTTTGAGCCCACATATCCAAGAATTGCAAAGAAATTTTCAAACCTAAGAATTTGCAATAAAGAGAATGCCGTGCATAATAATCAATATCTTCAGCCAACATTTCCATTGGAATGACTACATTTGGCCTCTCTTTACACCGTTCGAGGCACCCATTAATCTTCAAAATTCTAGGCCCCCCTGCCGAGCCCATCTCGACTTTCTCAGGTTCCACTGAAAAAAGATTATTATCAAAAATCTTTGAACCCTGTGGAGAGGGTTTCAAACCAAAAGCAGAGCGGAAGTCCATATTGGGACAAAACCTAGAAGATTCTCCAGTATCCATCAGAGAGCCATATTATTATATATTAGTCTATATATTAATTACCCTATTTTCTGCTATGCGTTGAAAGGCAAGAAAACAACTCATATATCTGTTTGTCAGTGTATTTGATTTCCAAAATCACCCACTAATCAGAGGTATGTTAGATTTTTAATGTTTTTAAAATTTTATTTTTGCATTATTTTTGAAGAATTTTAGTACAAAAATAGGTTTTTGAATATGCATATTAGTTTGCATTAAAAAAATTCTTAATTTTTAAAAATTTCAACATCAAATAGGTTTAACAATGGCTGAGAATCCCAACCCTGGTCCAGATGTAAACCCTGCGTAGTCAAATCCTCCTCCACCACCAAATTCTCCATTACAAAACGTACCCACTATCCATGAAGCTATTAGTGGAAATTTAAATGAATTGAGAAACATATGTTGGATATACGAGACACACCCTCACCTCTTTGATATGAAAATCACATTAGAAACAATAATTTCCAATGTTGAAACTCTCACAAACCAACATATTAGGTTTGCAGAGTGGCGAGAGTCTAAGAGGCAATATTATGCCAATGGCTGACCGTATGATGAAGTGAGGGAACTTGACATTACGAAATCCCAATAAGCACAACTATTTATCAATCCCAAAATTGGACAACCTGTAGATGTGCAAAAGCATAAATATTCAATTAAATGGTGCACACATTGAGGTATCCTAGATAATTTTTGGCAACGTTGGTGGATGGTTTTTGATAAACCACCCAACAACAATCTTGATGTCCCACAATATTTTTTGCGAAAACTATATGCTGAGTTTGTCCTAGGTAAGCATGCCAACTACTTTGATATGCGGCATTTCCAAGGTGTGGGTAGAGGAATGCCTCAAGATAGACCCAAGGCACATCGAGTAACCCCACTTCTTCCCGCTCCACCTATTGCTTCCCCACCCTGAATACCTTACCCAAAGATTGTTGCAGATGTAGGCAATCAAAGTATTTTGGCCGTACATGCTTTGAGTGACCATTTGATCACACAAAGCCCACATTTTATGCTACTGCATGATAGTGATGCACTTGTTGCATTAGCTGCTACTGGTATACCCTCCTCTTCACCGCATATTTGTGTGCCCCATTACTGCATTATGTGCCACCGTATATGTTTGGGTCCTCTTTGACATTCCACTAAGGCTCCAATGGACACATCCGACTATTAGATCCATCATATGTTAGATGTAGGAGATGAGAGAGAACGAAGCAAAGCATTTCCAAGAGAGACATCAGATGCAAGAGATGATGTGGATGCACTGGTAAGACTTAAAGTAATTTCATAGTGCATTTTATCTTTTCTCTCATATTTTGAATAAGAGATATTAGTACTAATATGTATTTATGTGCTAGAATATTTAACAGTTGTTGACAAAGGATCAAATTCATAGGTCCAGGAGGCTACTCAATCGACCATTTCATTTGGCCTAGAGAGTCAGTATATGGTATCATTTAAATTGTTATTTAGATGTTAATTTTTGAAAGATCTATTATGATTAAATACATGTACATAGATTGATAGTCTAATGTATTCTTGTCTTTTTATGCAACAATCTGGTACTTTTGTAGTCATGATGACTACTTCTGACACATTGGAAGAAGCATCACAATAGGTATATGCTTTTTTATATTCTCAACATTATGATTATATGTACATGTGCATATAAATTGTCTTACCTTGTCATTTTTTATATATGAAACTATCTTAGCTGGTTCATCCATCATGAGCCTATCTACAACAAGAGTGCAAGCATCCCAAGAGGTATGTGTTTATTTTGTATTGCAGATATATATGTTTAGATAGGATTAGATATATGTTTAGTAAATATGATTATTTGTCAACAATTATATATTAATTTGTATCAATTTTATTTTACTTGCTATAATCCTCTGCCCAATTTAGCAATGCGACGAATCCAGGACCATTTCGATATACTAGGACTCCTGATCGTCCTACAGGACAATCATATGCAGAACGTCTTGCAAAAAAAATAGCAAGAATTGAGGTACTCAAGAATTCCATTTTAGATATATTATAGTTTAATATAGTGATTTTGATGTTAATTTGACAATTCTAAATTATAGTATATAAGTTTCTATTTAGTAGTCTATCTTATCAACTATTGGTCCATAATTAATCTAATTTGTGATTTGAATTGTTATTGTTTAGGCAACTTCAAAGCCAACAAATACTTCGAGGAGGATCAATTTTGAAGATCTAGCAAAAGATTAGGATTTGCTAGATATTGATACATTTAAGGATTGATAGATATTGAGATGGCATATATGCCACATTTTATAAAACTTGTTTTGAGTAGGCATATATGCCAAATTTGTATATACACAAACATAATTATTCTACAATTTGATATAAAAGAATTGATATTCGATCTAATTTGTTCCTCGCGTGCATGTATTTATACTTTGAAACTTAAAATTGGAATGCATAATTAGTTTAGGATGGTTTAAAGTTATGATCAAAAACATGTTATAGATTAACAAAATTGCATTTTAATAGAACTTATGAATTAAAATTGGTAATCCATCTATGTTAGTGTTAAACTTGGTTGCCTTTGGCAACTTCACCAAATTTTATGACCGTTTATCTAATGTTATCACCAAATTTTATCACCACTTTTCGAATGTTGATCTCATAGTTGTTATGTGAAATCTCTAGGTCAAATTTGGTATTCTAGATGTTGTTGAACACTCAATTTAACATCAATAACACTCAAAAGTATAGTAATACATTAGAATAGTAATAAAATATAACTTAATACATTAGAATTCTGTACTAAACAGGCTCAAATAACTCCTCTACAAAATGATACATGTGATTTAAAGCTCTCTTGAATGAATTTATATTTGACATTTTTTAGTTTTAGGAACTCTTGTAATGAAGTGGGTAGCTGATTTTTTTTCAAAAGAAACTAAAATTAATGCAAAATGGTATGAGAAGCACTATGTAATGTTTATTGAGAAGGTAAATCTCATACTAACCATAGCCAAATTAAAAATAAAGTTGGTGTGAGATTATTCAATTGGAAGAATGATAAAATGTTTTTTAACTTTTCATATCTCTTCCAACCATTCACTTATTGTTTTTACATTTTCATATCACTTTTTTAGGAGGTATTTTTGTAGTGTATCAAATTAAGGTTCACATACATTAATTCAAGAGTTCATTCATAGACAAGTCTAAAGTATTCACCATTGCTCGACTATTAAGTAGTTGCCAACATGAACCAATGTAAGAATGTGTGAGTGATTTTGATGTGAAAATATATACATGCATGACATTCATGAACATACATAAGTAGGTGCATACACATAATCATCAATACAACTAAGAACGACCATATAATTTTATCAATGTCCTCATGTACAAATACATCAATGCATCTTGCTACCAACTATCCTAGATACACAACTAATATGTGCCTAGATTGATACCCTCGCTTTGTAATGTACATATCAAATCATTGCTACTGTTAAAGACACCTGCATTGCAATATTACAAGCCAATTGTTAAAAAATAGAAAAATCATTGAGTAAAAGTAATTAAACGATGAAAGAAACATGAACTCCAATGCTAGATGCATTTCCATCGAACCTCACGTCCTACTCAAAGCTTGTGTTGAGAAATGCTTGCATATAAATATTAGGAAAGTATGGATTATAAGAAACATGAACAACAAAGTCAACTGATCATTCTTTGAAGTCAATAATGGTTAAAATTAAACATGACTATTGGAAAATGAAAAATTTGTTAATTTTTTTGTAATTCTGACGAATGGGAAGCGTGAAAATTTCAAGGTAGGCAGGTAAATACTAGGGAAGTTCTGACTTCATTTTCCAAGTCACTCGATTGTTCTAGGGTGCTCATTTTGGGGTAGTGTCTTAAGAGCCCTAAAAGCCAAAAAATGTCTAACTTTGACAAAGTTGTTTGGGGAGCTTGTGGCACATAGGAATGGTTTGTCTACACCTATAGGTGGATATCGAATCCCTTCAAACCAAAATCTCTTGATTTGGGTCAAACCAACACTGTTTGTGTGTTCCAGTGTCAAATGCATTCTTGCAAAAGTTATTAGTGGAAAGCAATACAAAAATGGAAAGAAGTATTTTTTTGTTATGTGCATAATGGAGCGAAGCCAACTATACCAAAATGTTAAGGTGGATAGTAAAACACTATGAAATTCCTCCTTTTGTTTCCCAAGCCCCTCCGTGATTCTGGAGTGCACTAATTCGAGGTAGTCTTGAAAGTGTCGTAAGAGCAAATAATGCAAAATTGTCAAGTTTTGGGTTATTTTGATGAATGGGTACTGTGAAAACATCGAGGTAGGTAGGTAAATACTAGGGAAGGTATGACCTTGTTTCCCAAGTCACTTGATCATTATGGGGTGCTCTTTTCAGCGTAGTGTCTTAAGAGCCTTAAGAGCAAAAATACAAAATTTGTACAATTTATAGTAATTTTAATGAATGGGCAGCATGGAAACATCGAGGTAGGTAGGTAAATACCAGCGAAGGTCTGAATTTGTTTCCCAAGTCACCTGATTGTTTTGGGGTGCACTTTTTGGGGTAGTGTCCTAAGAGCCTTAAGAGCAAAAAATGAAAAATTTATAGTAATTTTGAGGAATGGGTAGTATGGACATGCCAAGGTAGGTAGGTAAATACTAGGGAAGTTCTGAATTCATTTCCCAAATCACCCAATCATTCTGGCGTGCTCTTTTCAAGGTAGTCTCTTAAGAGCCCTAAAAGCCAAAAATTATCAAACTTTGACAAAGTCATTCTGGGAGCTCGTGACACGTAGGAATGCTTTGTTTACACCTATAGGTGGATATCAAATCCCTTCAAACCAACCTCTCTCAGTTTGGGTCAACTCAACACCATTTGTGTGTTCTAGTGTCAAATGCATTCTTGCAAAATTTGTTAGTGGAAAGTAGTGTAAAAATGGAAAGAAGCATTAGATGAAGATGATAAGGTGACATTAGACTCCCCTTTGCTAAAGGATCATCACAATGAGGATAAATATTTTGAGGTTATGAAAATTAGATATCCCTTGAGTCCTCCTACAAGTCCTCTAATTATTAGACCTCCCAAGTCATCTCCTAAGCCACTTTTTACCATCTACCCACCCTCACATCAACCTCAAGTGCAAAAAAAACTTGTGCTTATCATAGGACCACATAAAAAGCAACCATTATCCCTAGGAGATGTCTGGAATTTTACAATAAAACTTGATACTAACAATGTTTCACAACAACCGAGTTATAATACTGTTTCTCACACATATAACACAAGGAACAATATGAAACCACAAACCATTCTTAATTCATTACCATTACCTCAACCTACCTTACCTAGTGCTCCTCATTTTCTCTTACATAGTGGAAAGGCGTATGATCTTGTTGAACAACTTAAAAATGCTCCTGCTAAGATATCCTTATGGGAATTTGACCAAAGTGAGTTACCTCCTTTGGAAGTGCAAAAACAACATAAAGCTTTCATGATAGTAGCTATCATTAATAGGCGTAGGATAAAGAGAACCCTTGTTCACAATGGCTCAAACCTTAATGTGTGTAGCATAAACCTTTTGGATAGGCTTGGAATGGATAAGAGCAAGATTGAACCCGCTTCTTTATCCATTCATGAGTTTGATAACATAAGAAGACAACCGCTTGGTGTGATCACATTACCTATTACAGTTGGAAAGGCCACATTGCAAAATCCTGTCCATGTTATACCTTAAGATATTTTGTATAGACCATGGATTCATGAAATGCATGCAATGTCTTCAACTCTTCATCGTATAATGAAATATATCTGTAGACACGCAAAATTAGCATTATGCATATGCATCCGCTCATTCATAAATCAAATTCACATTGATCCATTCAATAGGAAAATCAGGTTCATCATCCATTTAAATTAAATAAATTAACTTTATTTGATTTAAGCCTACCATTACCTCATTTAAATACATCAAATCCTAACATTTCATTAATCCACCTTTATCTTGCATCATCCCTTTTGATTTAAATAAATCAAATATTTGAGTCAAATTGGTCAAACATCCTAATCATCATTAAACTAATCTAACCACAATTAAATGATAATATTATCCACTTGCATTCTCTAGATTATGCCACTTGCACAAATAAATCAATTTATTGATTTATTAAAATCATCATTTTTACCCAACAAAGCATTTATGAGGCCTTACATGTCTCTTACATGTCCCCTTCCAAAGGTCAAACTCAGCATTTATATCACAAATTCAAATTCAAATTTCCCCCCTCTTGGGAACACTTCCCAAATCTTGCACATCCATTGGCCTATCACCACTTGACAAGTGTCTTCCTCTCATTTGTCCAATCTTAGTCCCACATCCTCCATGTTTGGCACTCTTAGCATTTGAAAATATTTAAATAGAGGCTTCATCCTCAAGAAAATCCTCCACAATTTCATCCAAAAAGCTTATGCAAAGTCACTCTTCATTGAAGAACTGATTTTTCCTATCCATCATCTTGATCATCAAAATATCATATCATGGAGCTTAATCAAGGATTGTGAAAGGTATTTTTTCCATAGAAGCACCAATCCACTATAAGATGCTAGTTTGATTATTAGAATGATGCCTTTCTATGTTTTACTTGTTTCTTTGGCTTTATTCTTGTGATTAGATGAATCTTATAGGGGATCTTTTATTTGCTTTGGTTTACTAACAATACTAAGGGTTTTTGTTTTTGAGCCAATGCAGATTTAGGGTCCTACATATGGCGCTAGAAGGAGGGTAGTATTGATTCTCAGACTTGTGAATGCATCTCAAATTGAATATTACTCATTTCATATATCTCTTTATGACTGATTATATATTTCTGAATCTGCGATGTAATCGTTTATGCTTGATGGATTCCCATACCCTTTTCATCCTTTATGCTTGATGAATGTAAAACTAATCATTGGAATTATAGGGGCTGCGTTGGTTTTATTCGTTCTGATTGCTATTTCAATGTATTCTCATCCTTTATGCTAGATGGATGCTGAAATCGTCTGTACATCTACCGATTCCCTTTGCATGAAAGTTTCTAAGCCTTTTTAACAAATCCATTTTGGGCATATCCTGCAATCGTTGCAGCTCACGAGACTAAAGTCCTTTCAAGCATTCTGTCAAAAGTTTCACGCATCCTCTCTGTGATACCATTTTGGCGCTGACACTATCAATTGTATTTCTTTTGAATTTTTTTTTGACGCCTTTTTTTTGGGTAGGTTTAGGTCAATGTCAACAAAGGTTGGGGATTTCGGCCTTACACCTGATAGTTGCATTTGGCAGAAATTTTCTAACGCCTCTTCATTAAATCCATTTGGCACATATCCTGCCACCAATGTATTCCATGAGTCATTTCTTTATTGTTGTTGCTCACTGCATTCATTACTATCCACGTTACAACTACCTTGATCTGTTCTTAACTTCCAGCGCACTTTATTTTGCTCACTCGGTAGCTGCATTGAATCCTTTGGTTGCCTCTTTAAAAACCTATCCGTAGGACTAGACGTGTTCACAATGCATGCCGCTTAGTAGAGAAAACGAGCCTGATAATATAATAAACATCATGTCACAATACCATGTGCGCAGTAAATAATGTCATAATATCATGTACACAGTCAATAAGGGGCAGAAAGACTTCACAGGATAAGCGCAATAAGAGGGGATCTAGTCTAGGCAGTGATTGGCATCAGTTTTTCCTACTCTTCCTTTATTACAATACCTGCCTGAGAGTCTAGAAAACTGATTGTTTACTGTCAATAGCATAGTACTCGTTGATCTCCACCCTTGAATACTTGTATGTAGTAATAACATGGGCGCGGCCAACAACAAGCTGATCATTTATGACTTGAGTGAAAATATTTCAAAAATATTATTGGCTCTGTCTATTTTGATGTGACAAATTTGGGGATTCTCAAAAATTAATATCTTGAGAAGATTGGAGATGGTAATGGTATTTATGTCAGAGATAGGTGAGAGGGATATCTTGTGCATGTATGAGTATATGTAATTTTTTGATTATACAATGAATATCAAAGTCACTTTTAAGTGACATCACAACAGGTTGAGGTACTAAAATGAGGAATAGTTCAAATATTTAGGCAAGGGAGGATAAATGCATTGATAAATAAATTATATATCTACTTTGTCTAACTACTCATTTGTGATCTATTATAGGAATTTTGGTTGTTTAGAAAACCACTCATTTAGTGTTCTTGCAGGCATCCTTTTGAGTAAGAATTGTTCATTTGTAACCTTCTAGGAAGCTTTGAACTTTATTAGGAAGTGGTATTTAAGTTTTGTTATAAATTTTTTTAACAAGTGGGGTTACGATCAATGTTTTGTTTATTAGATAGACTTTTCCTCTTAAAATTGTTTGGAGACAATGACTTTAATTATGTAATTTGGTGGATTTATCTTTGTTTATAGGTACAACAAAAGCGAAAGGAAAGCAAACAAAGGTACAAACGAAGGAAAGCGAGGAAGACAAGGCTAGCGAAGGAAAACGAAAGAAGGAGGATATTTTGAAAAAATCAAAGTGTTTTTAAACACTTTAAGTGTTTGTTTAACACTTCTTCACGAAATTGTTACATGGGTATGTATGTGCAGGATCATCATGGAAAAAACAGGCCCTTAAGTGGCAAATTTTTTTAGAAAAATCAGAGTTAGACAACTTGACGTAAAAATTTGAATAAGTTATCTATATTATTTCAAAAATATGTAAGAATAGAATTTGTAGAAAATTGAATGTAGTTTCTAAACTACTAGATTTATTTATTTTTAAACAAAATCTATTTGGTGAAAATTTGAAATTTCAATGTAGTAGTACTTTAAATTTTAGGGAAAAAATAAGAAGTGTGTCCTGCCTAACCACCCTAACCACAATAAAATGATAATATTTTTTATAAGATTTTAGATATAAGTAGAGGACTCATGTCCAATGTGATGCATATTTTTTTGTAATTATTTCCAAGTAAATAATTAATTATGATTTTGTTTACAACTTTTAAAAAATATAAAAAACTTGTATGCCTAACCACCTTAACTTGGTCAAACTTCATGAAATTCAATTATTATTTTTAATCCTATAGTATACCTACATAGAATGTGATGCATGTTTCATATTCAAAAATGTGATACCGTTTGAAAGCTATAGATGTTTTCAATCAGCCTATCAATCAGACTTTAGTTGTAATTCAAATAGAAAATGAATAATAATTATTTATTAAATTCAAAGTAAAGCATAATTTATATTGGTGGAAAGCGAGAATCTCCTTTAAAACCATTTTCATTTCATTAATTTTGGGTAGAAAAAAAGTCATCAGCCACATACCCTACAAATACCCATCATATCGCCACTTTTTGGCCCATCATGATCCTACACATACCCTTATCTTTCATTTTTAGGACACTAACTTTTATTTGGGTCTAAAAAGAACACTTTGATTTTTCATTTGTAAAGGGTTAAAAATTGAAACTTAGACAACTACTAGATTTCAGTTTGGGCTAAAATTGAACAAGGAAATCTTCATGTTTCCTTTGGTGCGTAAAAAAAATCAAACCATTTCTTTGAAGGATAAAATGAATGTGTGCCTTTATTGTTTTGTAATTATTTACACAAAGTAATATCATCAAAAGACATATGCACTTCTCTTGTGCCTCACGGCGATCTTGAGAATCAAAAGGCTTTTGGTAACATTAAGTTGCGTAAATAATTGCCCATACACACTTCGATTTGGGTTTAAAATTGAACATCTTGTGCAAGTGTAAGTAGAGCATCATCGCATATATTCTCTTTATTTGAGCTGTCAAAGATTGATCGAGTTACGAATTTTGTCTTTGCTTGCTTTTGTTTATCCTAGAGGGCCTGCCTTAGGGAAAAATTACTCACTCAAGGGAACGACTCAATCGGTAACACTCTAAAGCCAAGAGTATTTCCAGCCGGGATATAAATGTGGATATTGGAAGAAACGCCAATATCATGCGATTGACTCCGACAAGATGGATCCAAAAGGGGACTCTTGCCATGTTGGGTCAACTCCTATGAACGAAAAGTCTGAACTAGAACCCTTGTTTTGTAGTGGCCTTTTAATCCATTAAGCGAGTTTATCGAAGTGGTGCATTGGAACTTAGATTCCAAGAAGTTACTTGCCATGTCCAATCTTGGTTAAAGTATAGAGATTAAGACTTCATTCTTAACATACCTTTATACTCTTTCCTTGGTTGCATGTAAAATCATCTCTTCTACGAAGGGCATGAGGCAAGCCCACTAAGAAAAATGTACCAATTGAGCTAGGATGCCATATTGCTTGTGGTTTGAAAACATAGTGCTTTTATTGAAAACATTTGAAAACCAACATTCAACGAATCATCAAAATTGCAAACCCTTTAGGAGAGGAAAATATCCTTGAACAAATTCACATGTTATTGCTTGCCCTTGGGAGTTGTATCCTTAGAGGCTCCTAAACATTTGGATTTCATCTCAATTTTCTTCTACTAAAGTCAAATTTAGGTAACCTTTGCCTTTATTTTCTTGATTTCCACATAATGCACTTTGTGGGATGAAAGAGAATTAGGACATTGGACATTCAATTGAAAACCTAATCAAGAGTGTGTTTGTGGTAAAAAAATCCATTAAGCAAAGATTAAATCAATCGGACCCCACACATGTGCTTGGCATCTTTTGGTCATATGGTTTTCATGCAAACATTGGTCTTTTGATTTTGAATTACTCTTAGAGAAAGGCATGTTCTTCACTATCTTGGCCTAGTAAACAAGTCCTTCCTAGGTTCATTTAGGAGCAATTCAAACACTTCATTCATCCAAACATTTATCAAAATCCATCTCACCAAACAACTTTAGGGCTTTGAAACATCATTCTAGACTTGGGTAAATCATCAAAATCAAAATCACCTTGTTTAGTTAGGAGTATGGGAATGCATCCTTTCTCATACCTTTAGCTAAATTATCACCTCTTTGAACAAGTTCACCCTAAGATCACATCCAACATCTTAGGGTTTATAAGTTGATTATCCAAATCAAACAATCAAAATCAAACCCTAAGTCTAGCATTGATCCAAAGTTCCTAAACGTTCAACACTCATATCATTTTACACCTTTCATCCTTCATCTCGTCATTAGTCCTAAGAACCTTAGAGGTCACTTTTGCAACAAGGTCAAAACACAAGAGGAACATGGAATATAAACTTGATCCATACATCATGAGTAATCCAAGTCAACTAACCTATCAAATCCTTACAACGCCTATTGATTATCAACACTCACATCTATACAAATCGTACATGGGATCATTACTTTGACAAATGTCAATGGCACACCAAGTGTGAGTATGCCCAAATCAAAGATTGGAACACATTTCTCGATGGTAGATCTAAATCCAAACCTACAAGTCTTTCAATCAAACAATCAAAGCATGAGCCTTCAAACAAACAATGTCATCCCACCAAATCCCTACAAGCCAAATGAGAATGTACCGAGTACAAGTTTTCGAAACATGAATCCATCAAACTTTGGGATAAATACATTTGCAAATCATTCGAATATTACCAACATGAACAATGGTCAATTCCAACCTATCATGCCAAATCTAAGTGTCATCCAAAATCAAAATATTGTCTAAAATCAAACGCAAGTACACACTTCAAATCTACTTAAACAAGAGCCAAATCAACTGTATCAAGGGAGTCAAGATCAAAATCAAGAACAAATTTGGTGAGATCAAATTGCTGCACTTTCCAAAATAGTTGAGTCATTGCGCCAAGAGACATCTCCACCACCATTACCCATATCAACATCATTCCTTGGTTTAGGGCTTGCCCCTTTACCTAGCACCAATCACTCCATCCAAATCAATCCACCTAACAACAATCAAGCCATTACATCAAATCCTTTGAGTATACCATCGACATTGCGCCAACATATGGTATTCAATCAAGCAACAATGTTGATCCCAAATCAAAACATGGTCTCCCAAGGGCCTATCACCTCGGTCATTCCAACCATCCCCATCACTTCGATCATTCCAAACACCACTCTCACACCCATCATATCTCAACCCCTCACTACCATGATCGCTCCAAGCGTATCTCAACCACTTGTCACTGCATCCAACACAATTCCAAATCCACCACCAACTTCCACCACATCAAGCCAATACAATGCGACATTACAAGCTGCTTTTCAAAGGGGATTCCAACAATATCTAGCCACACAACAAGAAACACAAGCTCAAAAAGTACAACAAGCCTCCCAAGCTACCCAACAAACACAAGCACAAACACAAAAAATGACAACTGTTGAGAACAAGGATCAAGATCAATCCATCACTGAGCACCTTGAAGCTATGTCTACTTCATCCAATGATCA
Source organism: Sequoia sempervirens (assembly GCA_007258455.2). Taxonomy (NCBI): domain Eukaryota; kingdom Viridiplantae; phylum Streptophyta; class Pinopsida; order Cupressales; family Cupressaceae; genus Sequoia; species Sequoia sempervirens. The sequence goes on from VDFB02179234.1 coordinate 16,593,369, forward strand.
AATCAACATATGTCAAAAGTCACTTTTCAATCATGATCAAAGTCCACCAATAATACTTGACAATGATCTAATTCAAGAAATGTCAACATCATTTGACCCTTTGGTTGAAGACATTGGAAATCCCTCCACCACAATTGTTGAAAACAATGATCAAGATCTCTCCATCGATGAGCACCTTGAAGATGTTTCCACCCCATTCGATGATCAACTCACCATACATCAAGAACCACTTTTTAGTGATCTATTTCAAGGAGTGTTAGGATTATTTGATCCTATTGACATAATGCACGATCCGTTGACCTATGATCATGTTGAAAATGTCTCCACATTGCCTTATGAGTTAGAGGACATATCTCAAGAATTTATTCTAAAGCATGATCAACATCTTTCACCAAGGTCTAGCAATGGTCCTTCCCAAGACATGATGACCTCCTTTGACCTCATGGTTATAGATACTGAAGGAACCTTGAAATCGACACTTGAGGATATTGAACCACTTACCATGTCTAATGATGACATCCAAGAACCCTTTGTAAGCAATCCATCCTTTGAAATTGATCCATGTCAAGAACTTGATCCAAAGCATGTCGAAAGCAACCCCGAAATCATTCAAGATCAAGAATTTGTATCTTCAAGATACTACAATAATCTAATGGACACTCTCCTATCTATGCAAGATGATCATATCCATGTAGCACATGCTCCTCCATCTACCCATGAGATGCTTTTTGTAGATGGACACATAGATGATCTTCATTCAGAACAAAATTCCTTTACTCCTGATAGTGTTACACAAAAAGAGTAGGTTATTGATTTCTACAACCAAACAAAGTTGTCAACATCAGGATCAAATATATCCAAAATCCAAACTGAGGACATCATGAATAAAGATATCCAACATTATCCACTCAAGGAAGCAAGTCAGACAAAACAAGATATTTTGGAGTCAGCAGAGCATCCAATCAAAATAACATCATCTGCAGTGGTCATCTATCAAAGAACACTTATCTCAGAACAAGAAGAATCAAGGAACGAAGGTGTTACTACCACTATACTGGGGGCAACTATGTCTCAAGCAAACATCAACATAGGGAGCACGAAGAATCTTTATGATGAAATAATTGTCAAAACTACAACCAGTCATGTCATGAACCTTCATCCACCCATCACCCCATCCATGAATTGGGACTAACGTCAAAAGGAAGATTTGAATCAAAGTATGAAGAATGTTATCAAAGAAAAAGAAGTTGAGAATCATAATGGACAAATCAAATACATATGGATACCAAAGAATACAAAGAAAGATTATCCCTATCAAACTCCATCAGTCAAAGATACTACGGGGAAAAATAAAAAAGGGAAAAGTATCCATCAAGGATGTCCACAAAAGAAAAACAGGCTTTTCAAGCCACATACAAAGTGTATCAAGCAGTTGGTCCTAATTCCACACACACTTTCGTATCCACCCATCATTGCTCATCTTCCCAAGTTTGGAGAGTCAAAGATTCCAAGCTGTCAACCAATCCATCTCTTATCCCTAAACACACTCCATCCAAGCCTCCACGCATGATATCCAATTCTCACATTGACCATGTATTGGAAATGACCCTTCATCATAAGGATTCTAAAGGCACTCTATCGCGATGTGCACACAGAGACAGAGTTAACTCCGATATCGTCGAAGTAGATCAAGAATCCTAAAAGTTGCATTCAAGTGCCCGTATCTTAGAAAAACAACTTCTTCAGGTAGGATATCGATGGCACATTATGACAGAAGCATCTACATCATCAACACCTCGTGATTCAACATGAGCTTGAAATATTTCAGAAAAAACCAAAAATAAAATAAAATATGAAAATCCAAAAAAAAAATAATCCAAAAAAGGATTGAAAACAGTTAAGATAAAAATCCTCCTCTAGTGAAAACCACTATGGTGGTGCTTTGGGCAAGACCATGATGAAAACCTAGAAAACAGGCGTCATGTGTAGAATCGAGCATCTACGTGTGCCACTTTAGGTGAAAGCATCTTATCCCATCCATAATAAAGCCAACATTCCATCCATCCATCCATAATAAATCCACTCATCCATGAGCCATTTATCCAATCCATTTTGATCCATCTGCATCCATCATCCAAGTTATCTTGATCTTGATGAAAGTTTGGGGCACACTTTACACTTGCTTATGGTAAACATCTTGACATGGGGCGTTTTCATTAATCCTATCCTATGCAGCATTATCTGAGCTATGAAGCATTATCCAATGAGCATTCTTTGTTTGAACACCTTATCTTATCGCAAGACAATCCTTGGCATCCTTTGCATGCTTACCATATCCATCCATCCATATACCTATCCAAGCATCCATCCCATCACATTCCATACATTGCTAGACAATGGGGGAAGATATGTACATCTTGCTTCGAGAATAAATCTTGGTCTATGTCCTCCAACTTATGTGGTGATATGAACATCGACAAACATGAAATCAAATTGGTCAAAGCATTGGTGATCCAAAATCCAAATCACTAGCCCATGGCATATTTTGGCGAGAAGACATTCCTTATCAGTCTTCATCTTTCATCAAACATCAATCCAAACAATCACTATCAGTCGCATCTAAGTTACACATCAAATGTCACATCAAATCATTCAAACAAATTTTGTTCCAAATCAAGCTTCATCAAGCATGATCAATCAAATCCAATAAAAAAATCATCATCTCAGGATATCCTTGTGTTGCTTAACACTATCCTTGCATTGTTGTGCATCCTCAACAATGTTATCATCATCAATCTGATCAATCAAATCGTTGCATTATTGTGTATCCTCAACAATGTTATCATCATCATCAATCCATCGATTCGATCAATCAACCTTAAGCTTGGTCTTCAGCAAAATCCCAAATAGAGCACTGATATCATCATTCATGTCCATATCCAAATTGTCAAAATTGTGTGAAATATCAAAAACATCCAAAATATTAAAAAATCCAAAAACAAGTCAAAAATAGAAAACATCAAAAACATGGCATCCAAACTACGTCGTCTCTGAGCTTAAACATAGGCAAGACTATTCTTTGATCAGCCCCCGAGACATCAAAATCCAAAAAACATTCAAAAACATCAAAATCCAAAACATTCAAAACATCAAAATCCAAAACATCAAAAACATCAAAATCCAAAACATTCAAAAACATCAAAATCCAAAACATTCAAAAACATCAAAATCCAAAATCAAAACATCAAAATCCAAAACATTAAAAAAAAACATCAAAATCCAAAAACATCGCAAAATTCAAAAATCAAAACATTTGTAAAAATCAAAAACACCAAAAACAACCTCAAAACAATTTAAAACATCAAAAACATCCAAATATTTGAAAAAATCCATCCATCTCATGTCGCTTTCACCCTCAATAATCAATCATCCATAATAAGCTGATCGTCACCTTCATCCTTTGGCAACACAAACATAAACAATCATAGCAGTTAGCAAAAGCAAGCTTCAATCGTAAAATCAAAATCGAATCAACAAACCGTTAAAAACAAAATCAAACTCTTGATCTTTTTCAGACATGTCAATCAACCTTATATCAACAGCCTATCAATCAACTTATCAAAACCATCATCATCCTATACAATGCATGTCCTAGGATATATCGTTCTGACAATGGGCATCATTTTGGATATCACTTGGATCCTTATCCTATCAAAACAAATCCATTTGGCTAGAGATGTGAAGAACATTGGCTTGTTTGCGTACTTGATCTTTTCTTTTGATTTATCTTATTGCGCTCATTCCAAGGACCTCTCGATGATATCCGAACGAAGGATTTAGAGAGATAGGAATGGGGCAACTATCATTATCTTTTGTTTGCTGTGCTTGTTGGACATTCTTGTAAAATAACTTGGCGAATACTTGCTTTGTTAGGTACGTCCTAGCAAGGTTTCCGTATGTCAAGTGTGAACAAGAATACTCCTATCTATTTGTTGAGTCAAAGTCCATCACACTAGGTACAATGCCATCCTAGTTCTTTATACCTTGATGCATCATATCTACATGTGTAATCAAACATAAGGTAAGTAGCTCTTTTAAAATCTCAATCCTTGATAAGCAAATCATCATCATTTATCATCACCATCATCATCTATCATCATCATCATCTCTAATAAAGTCTCATCAGATCATGGACTTGTTGGATCCTCTTGTCATCATCTCACTTCCGCACTAACATCGCATCATGAATAGTCAATCATCATCACTAGAGCATCCTTCCTGCATCCACAAACCGTCATCATACCACATATCATTCATATCATACATAATAGGAAACATCGATAACTTCACATGCATTGCATTTGCATCATCTTCATAATATAGATCTGTTAGTCTAAACATCTACATAAATCATCCATTGCATAATCATAGCATATCACATCATCCATGTCATCCATCATCACATCATATCATCATTTAAGTTGTTTAAAATAATATAGATTTTTTATTCTAAGCATCTTAAAATCATATCATTTGCATCATCATCCATCCATTTTGAACCTCTTTATCGCGAGATCGACCCTCAAATTGAATCTTTTCGCTCAATCTCTTGAGGGGGCAATGTACCAGTGTACTACTTTCCACTGGGGCATCCGAAAAATCAAGAATTTTTAAATTTTGATTGCTGCAAGTTTATTCTTTGAACCAACGCAACAAGTACATTGCTTCAAAGAGGGGAAAAATGTAGACACGCAAAATTAGCATTATGCATATGCATCCACTCATTCATAAATCAAATTCACATTGATCCATTCAGTAGGAAAATCAGGTTCATCATCCATTTAAATTAAATAAATTAACTTTATTTGATTTAAGCCTACCATTACCTCATTTAAATACATCAAATCCTAACATTTCATTAATCCACCTTTATCTTGCATCATCCCTTTTGATTTAAATAAATCAAATATTTAAGTCAAATTGGTCAAACATCCTAATCATCATTAAACTAATCTAACCACGATTAAATGATAATCTTACCCACTTGCCTTCTCTAGATTATGCCACTTGCACAAATAAATCAATTTATTGATTTATCATTTTCACCCAACAAAGCATTTATGAGGCCTTACATGTCTCTTACATGTCCCCTTCCAAAGGTCAAACTCAACATTTATATCACAAATTCAAATTCAAATTTCCCCCCTCTTGGGCACACTTCCCAAATCTTGCACATCCATTGGCCTATCACCACTTGAAAAGTGTCTTCCTCTCATTTGTCCAATCTTAGTCCCACATCCTCCATGTTTGGAACTCTTAGCGTTTGAAAATATTTAAATAGAGGCTTCATCCTCAAGCAAATCCTCCACAATTTCATCCAAAAAGCTTATGCAAAGTCACTCTTCATTGAAGAATTGATTTTTCCTATCCATCATCTTGATCATCAAAATATCATATTATGGAGCTTAATCAAGGATTGGGAAAGGGCTTCTTTCCATAGAAGCACCAATCCACTATAAGATGCTAGTTTGATTATTAGAATGACGCCTTTCTATGTTTTACTTGTTTCTTTGGCTTTATTCTTGTGATTAGATGAATCTTATAGGGGATCTTTTATTTGCTTTGGTTTACTAAAAATACTAAGGGTTTTTGTTTTTGAGCCAATGTAGATTTAGGGTCCTACAATATCTACAACAATAAAGTGTACATAATCAAGGCTGACCCTGAACCCAAAAGTTGTTTGCACACTAAGAAAGGCAACAAAATTCCTTTAAAAACGTTGACACTAACTTCACAAGTGGAACCCGTGCAAGAGGAACAAAAAGAGAACAATATTGAAAAATTCACAAAGCTATTAGAGGATGATTAGGGTTCCTTAGATTTTAAACCTACATTCATGGGAGAAAAAAGAGAAAAGAACCAATGGCAATGTCAACACAAAATTTATAAAAACCTTTGAAAGCATCTACTTCAACCACTTTAGAAGAAGAAGCAAATTACACAACAAAATTTGATGAAGTTGATTATGAACAACCACCAAATTGAAAAGAAATGGAAAAGTTTTATGGACAAGGTTATGAAATCTTGAAACAACTTGGTTATAGTGGAAAAGGATGTGGTGCTAGAGAACAAGGTATTTGTGTCCCTATAGATCCTAACACACAAGATACCACTAGTGGTCTTGGTAATTGTCCCTCAAAAGAAACAAAAGCATCAAAAAAAATTCACTCAATACCAACACTATTACAAAAGATTCTTCTAAGACAACTTTAATCTTGGTGCATCCTAAACTGATAGAAACAACTAGTGGTCTTGGTTATTTTCCCTCAAAAGAAATGAAAGAATCAAAGAAATATTTCCTTAATATCAATTTCATCACGCAAAACACTCCTAGGACATCTTAAACCACATGTCTTAGTAATGATTAGGGTTCATTAGATTTTACACCCTCCTTTAAGGGAGAGTACAAAATCTCACAATCTCACTACAACAAATCCCTGTGATTTTCTCCATTTTTTGCTTCCACCCGTTGTTTTAATATATTTTTTGCCAATTTTTTGAAAATGTTAGCGCTATTTATTGGGATGGCGCTATTTTTGGCATTTATTTGTGCCAATCAGGACAAGTCAGTGCTAATTTAGGTGCTAATTTGCGCTGAAATTAGTACCGATATTGGCTTTGAGTGTGGCGCCGCTGTTAGCACCGACTTTGGCTCCAAGTTTAGCACCACTTTTAGCTCTGAATTTAGCTTCAAGTTTAGCTTTGGGTTTAGCGCTGGTTTAGACACCCCTATGTTGAATAGACTTATTTATATATCTCATCGGTGATGTAAAATAGTGAAATGTCAACAAGATACGGGCATATCGAGGAGAGAATCACTTATGTCACATCGAAAAGGTATATCTACAAGTGCTCGGAAAAACACAACTCTTGGATATAAAAAAGTAATGTCGATGAGACATTGAGATATTGGTAAGAAAAATAAGATTATCTCATCGACACTCTTCAAGTAATGATCAAAAGCATACACTGCTAGACTGCCGCGAAGGTGAGCAACATATGCGGTAGAGCGGTATACACTGCAACCCCGCAACAAGAAGCCTTGAGCAAGGCGGTAGAGCAGTAAACAACTGAAGGGAAGGGAAAAACACCGCCATACCACAACGATAATCACAAGTCTCCCTAACATGAAAAAGTTACACCAATATATAAAGAAATATCACTGAAGGAAAATATTGATGAGACAGTGGCATATAGGCAAGATATATTAACTTGTCTCATCGACACCGACAACCAACATCAGAGGAACATAAGATCTAATGTCGATGAGACATTGAGATACTGGTAAGACAAATAAGACTATCTCATCGACACTTGTCAAGTAATGATCAAAATCATACACCGCTATACTGCCAGGAAGGTGAGCAACATATGCGGTAGAGCGGTATACACTGCAACCCCACAACTAGAAGCCTTGAGCAAGGGAAAAAAACCGCCATACCGCAGTGGGTATAATAAGAGATAGTGGTAGTATGATAATTGTGGCATCATTACAATTGACAACACTAAATGTAATAAATCACATCAGTCACAATCCATTTGAATATAGCCCACCAAAATACTCTAAAACTCTAATAAACATACTCTAAAATTTTTGTCGAAATATTATTTTCAGGAATAGCCTGCCAAAATGGAGTTTTCATTTTAATAAACATACAATAAAACCTTTGTTGAAACCTATTTTCAGGCGTAGCCCGCCAAAATAGAGAAGTGTTTCAGTAAAGAATGACAGAGAATGGTAAGGAGATGTGTGTGATAGGAGGCATAGGATTCATTGTTGTTTATCTCATTCCTGCTCTGATCAACAAGGGTTACAATGTTCACGCTACTGTTTGTAATCCAGGTATTTAAATGACGTATGTTTGCATAATATCAAATTCCTTCAGATGCTTTTGAAGTATCAATGTATCGTATATAGGGTTTAGAATGACTTCTTTTAATTTAAAAAAATAAATCAGATGCTTTTGAAGTATCAATGTATCCTATATAGGGTCAAACCTATGTGCCAAGTTTAGCTAACTTCAAACCTATCAGTACATCAGTAGTCTGAGCGTTTGGATCACTCAGATCAACTTTCCCTCACTCTATTCTATCAATCTACTTCTGCAACTAGGGCTCAACCGTGGAACACCATTTCTGTAGAACCTTGAGGTAAGTCACTTGTCGTGGTTTCATTAAGAGGTTTTGGATATGCTTATGCACTCTGAAAAATATAGGTTTATATGATTTTCTAAATACTTTCTTTTAAATCTGCAAACCCTAGAAATGAGCGCTTCCACCACTTTTAGCTACATCCAAAGTAGGGAAGCCCCGATTGATGAGGAAGAAAGAGTTGATAAGGGGCATAGGCCATTTTCCCAGAACAAGAGAGAGGAGAGTTTGCTTAAAAATCACAGGGAAGGAATGCAAGGCCCTCTACAGAACAATGTAAGCTATTCTCATACAGAGCAAACCTTTTTAATTTTACTAAATTCAGTTTTGATATGTTTGTTAATTTGGGTTTGGAGTTTCTTCATTTCAAACCCCAATTGATGGGTCCTTTCAGAGGATAAATATATGAGTTAATTTCCTTCTACTTGGTGTTAAGGGATTGATGGGTATTTGATGCTTTTGACAGGGTTTAATTCTTCATCTATTAAGAATGAATGTTGAGGGATGGGCTGACCAGTAAAGCCATAAAGAAAAAATGGAATTGAGGATATGAAGATTTCTTATATTTTTTAAAGAGTTAAATCCCATCGAAACTGCAGTTGGTTTTTTGTTGGGTATGTAGAGAATCTAGCATTTATGTATCTGTTGCTCTTAATTTAAGCTGGGTATGCTCTGGATCGATTAAGTGATTGTTTTCTTTCATCTTTTGAATTAAGCAAATGCTAAATTTTGTTCAATATATTAATGTTCATATTCTTAAAATAGTTGGAATCAACATTTGAATTTGCACGCATATATTGGAAGCTATATTTCCACAACTTTGTCTACTCAATGAAAGCAAGCAACCTTGTAATCATGGTCTAGGCATACCATTTTCTTGTTGTAGAGATGAATGTATTAGGATAGGATTATCCATTGCATTTGGGAGTTACTGAAGCTTGTGAAGGTGAAGATGGGTGAATGAAATCTACAATTGGCATTGGACCACTTTTAGAGGTTTCTTTTAATGATTCTCTTCCTCATTTCCATGTCAAGATATGCCAAAATTTTATGTACCTTACCATTTGCATAAGCTGATAGCTTTCATTTTTCTATGCAAGATGGTATGACTGATAAAATTTGGGTTTCCCTTACAAAACCTCCACAAGAGGAGATAGATCCATGTAGAAGACTTGCAAATCTTGGGATGCAAGCTGTCAAGCTTGAGAAAGGAGTGGTAAGCTTGCACCTAGCTTCTTTGTACATGTATGGAGCTCATGTGGTTTTGAATGTTCTTTTTTATTTTGAATTTGGTAGTGATATTTTAGAAACTGTTCTTTTGATAGGCTCCTTTTGAGGAGAATCACCGCCACTACTTCGATTTCCAACAGAGAACCAATCAACTTCCCATACAAAAGGAGCTGTGTTATATATTATTCTTGCAGGATTGCTTTTTGCACAACTCTTTATGCTTCCCTTTCCCAGGTATTTGATATTCTCAGTTTCAAATTACATGGGAGTTTATTTTTCTATGGTGGAAGTCTTCTTTATTTTTTTCCTTTTGTGCTTCTACTCAGCCAATGTCTCAAGTAAAACAATTTCATGTTGTTTGAAATTTTTAGTTGATTCATTAAATTCTATCATTCTTATTTTCTAGCCGTTTGAATTCTTGACACTGGATCTTAGAGGTTCAAATTCTAAATTGAACAAGTCTTGATGTTAAAAATAAATAAATTTGTTTCCATGTCTATTTCTACAGCCACCTCAATTAATTTCAGCACATTACATCTCTACATTATGCAGGATTCCCAAATTATTAACATGAAATCAACTTGGATTACAGGAGCAATGTTTGTTGGTGTCGACATAGTTTATGTGAAGAAGAGCATCAAAATTATGATGGTGTGTTGTTTTTCTTTTTCAAATGGTGGTGTATAATATTTGTATCTAGAAAGTTTGTTTTCTCCTTGAAAGTGATTTTTCTCACAGAGTGCTATATTTGGCTACCCTTTATTCTAGTAATTGGAATGAGGATACTAAAGTTCACTGTTTGGAGCATACACTGATTTGCTCTTAATATTTGGCTACCCTTGACATTGTTTAGTTCATATTCTTGTAATTGGACTGAAGATAATAAAGTTCACTGTTTAGAGGTATACTTCTATGCTCTTAATATGTTGCAGAAATCTACTTACATATTTAGATTAAGTTAATTTTTTATTTCATAAATATTCTTTTTAAATTAAGTCATGCTTAACTACTTCAATGGATGTTCTATAGAATGTGTTGACAAATATGTGGTATTTTATTCAATCTATAGGGATACACCATACCTAACAAGTTGGATGTCATAGTTTATCTAATTTTCAACTAATACCTCTACCCTTGGCTTGAGAAAGACCTAGGATAGGGCTATGAGGTGGATGTCGTGCGCCATGAGATCTATGAGCTACTCTATGATGATATTGAAGCTTTTCTCACTCAATTGAAGAGTATCTTGCAAATGGTAAATACTGTTAGTATAGCAGACTTTCAATCTCTTATACCTATGATCCATCCAACATACATCTATGTTTTTGGGTATGAAAAAAATCTACTCATTACATTCCTTTTATTTTATCAACGTGACAACATAGTCTTCACTTTATAGGCAATCCCTTTTGCTAGGTACCCATAGGTGATCCTGTTGGGCCTTTATTAGTAATAGCACTAGAGCGATTCCTCCTTTGGATGGAATGTTTTGCTAGTCATTGGGTTTGCTTGGAAGTGACCCTTGTAGTTGGCATTAAAAATGGTACCTACAACATTGAAAATTATCCTTATATAAGAATTCCCTCCATCTTGTTGGCTTGTAACACTCTTGATGGTGGTTACATGAAATTTGATTATGATTCATCTTCTACATTAGAGGGTTCATATCCTTGATTTGAATCTTCTAAATTATCAGAATCAGAATCACTAGCTTCCATATTCAAAAATTCCCAACCACCATCTTCAATAAATTTATCTGGATCATCAGTAATACTCTTCAAAATTGGCCGCTAGTTCAAGTTCATTTTGCTTTCATAATAATTTATATCCATGGAGTTTAGCAATTCCTTGATGCCATCAAGTGAAGATTGAGGAATGGCGTCAATGCGGAGTACATCCTGCTTGAAGTCTTTGAAAACAATAGCCATATGAAATTCCTTTTTCCCAAGTCCTACTCTCTCAAGGTTAACAATCTCAATCTCACTAATAGTGATTACTAAGAAAGGTAATTCCACCAACTCTACCAAAAAATTTATCGTAGGAACAATAAAAGTAGAGGATTTGAAAGGAACTCCATGAAAACCAAGCTCTCTAAATGGTATATCAAACTATAGTTCAAAATATTTTAGATGAGGCTGCTCCCATAGCTCTCTTACTCGCTTGAAAAATCATTGAAACTCTGTATTGATTTTATTTTTCATGTCCCTCTCTTGCTATTCTTCCTGAATTTCATCAAGATCATACATTGATCTTCTTTCCCCTCCTAAATTTTTGACCACATCCATTACCTCCACATAAAACTGGACATCCTTGGTCTTCTTTGTTCCCACGCCGTGATATGGTTATGCAAATGAAAATGAAGCAAAGTAATCATCTCCTTCTCCGCTGGTTGGAAGAATGCATGCTTAATGTTTTGATACATGATATCAACTCTCTCTTCTGCTCTCATGGTTGAATACTGAAATCCATTATGGTGGGCCTCCAGAGTTCCAGTCATATTTCTTCCTCTTCCACCAAATGCTGGCCTGATCCACAAGTCTGCTAGGCTAATTAGCTTTGTTTTTGAAAGCTGAAGTTTCTCCTGACTCACCAATATTAGCTGTAACTTTTTTGAAATTTAATTATGGTATGTGCATTTTGATATGATGTAATATGATTATGGTTTCATCTCATATGTTGTAATATTAGATATATAATAGAAAAATAAATTATTGTACGAAATAAATAATAAATTTTCATTTTAAATGTTTTTTTTTGTAGAACACGGGTCTTCCAGAAGATCAAGATGATCCTCAACGTGATATAGATCCACAAAATATTGGTTCTGCTGGTACAAATCACATGGTAGAGGATGATGATGATGTAGATACAGAAGACACCGAGGCCGATGACAATGATAATGACGACGACGACGATGACTACGATGATGATGATGATGGTGATGATGATGATGAGACAATTGGTGATAGTAACCAATGAAATTCATGATCATATAGACTATGTCATGGATCATTTCTGATATATTGTTATGATGACTCTTTTCATGGTTACTATTATATGTATCATTTTCACGGCCTACAATACTATATTGTTGAGTTTTATCATATTGACATGTATCATTTTCACTATATCATTTGGACATGTATCAATTTGAGTTACATAATTTATCAATTTGAGTTACATAATTTATCAATTTTATTTATATCATTTGTACATGTATCATTTTCACTTATGTCGACGGTTGGACATGAATCATTTTGACATGTTTTTGATCTACTGGCATATTTGACTTTCACTTGTTCTAGTTATATATGATGATGATCTTATCAGTATAGACTTGTCAATTTATATATATTAAAAGTGGTTGATGATTTTTGGATGGATATTTATTAAGTATGATGATTTTAATTTACTGCTCAGGATGGATGTTGTCAAATTCAATTAAATTATAGATATTTGACTCACTTGTTTTAATTATAGATGGTGATCATGTTACAATAATTATATTATTATTTAATCATATGAGTTAAATAATTAAATTACTTACTCTATAATCATATGAGTTATTTAAGAGGCACAATATATTTAACTAATTAAATTGAAATAAAACATATTAAATTAATAAATGGAAGCAAAACAGGAAGCATTTTTAGAAGCAAAAAAGGAAGCAACAATGGAAGCCAAACTAGAAGCAAACCAAAAGCAATCTTGGAAGCAAAATTGGAAGCAAAACCAGAAGCAAACCTGGAAGCAAACCTGGAAGCAAAACTGGAAGCAAATCTGGAAGCAAAAATAGAAGCAAAATAGGAAGCAAAACTAGAAGCAAACCTGGAAGCAAAACTAGAAGCAAAACTAGAAGCAAAACTAGAAGCAAAAATGGGAGTAGACATGGAAGCAAAATCGGAAGCCAAACTGGGTACCAATTTTGGCACAATTTCCGACTTTACTTCCTGATGCTATTTTAGGCGCTAATGGAGGCGCTATGATTTTTTGGTGTTAAAGCCGACTTTAAATCCGACAAAAAATTTGGTGCTAAATCTGATACCGAACTGACCATGCCTATTTATGTTGAGTTTAGTGCCAGCCAAATTGTTCAATTCACGTATCAAAATACACTAAAATTCGGTGCAAAAGTCGGCACTAATTGCTTGTTGTGCTGTTGTGTCTAAAGAGTCTTGTGTATATGTATGACACCTTGTACTAAGCAAGAGATATCTTTGACAAGAACATCTTCTACTACTGATCAAGAGAGTACCTTGTCGAAGCTTCTTCAAGCTTGCTTGATATCTCTTCCTCCAAGAACATGAAAGAAATTTTACAACAAAACTTCATTTTGTGCATATCATAGAATACATGATCATTCAACTAATGGATGTAAGGCTTTGAGTGATAAAATTCAACATCTTAAGGATTGTGGTGCTTTTCCTTGTGTTGATGCACCTATTTCCTCTAATTGATACTATTTTTCATCCTATCATGTTGCTCATCACTATGTGGCATTGGTAGCTTTATGTGTCTTGCTCATTGCCATTCATGGTGGTACAATTTTAGGTGCAACCATATCTCTATTGGAAGTAACATGATAGTTCTTGGTGGCTGTCTTTGTCTCTATGATTGGGGGGAAAGAATAACTAGTTTTTCATGGTGTGCATTCTTTTCAAGGATCACCTCTTTCTCTCTTTCTATTTAAAATACCAACATAGCAAGTATGTTGATATTTTAAGTGGAGGGCATATTATCCCCTATTCATTTTCTGCATGTTCCATTCTTAGTGATGATATTATAATCTCCTAGAAGTGTGAACTTTTTATTCAAAGTGTGGTCTTCCTACTTCATGTGACGTGTCTTCTTCTCGGTGGTGTCATTGGGTTTGATGTCCTTCAAGATTGTGAATTTTTGAGCATATGACATTCCTCTTAGTGGTAATGCTACAAATTGCATTACCTAAGTTGTGAATCTTCTATCCTCAACTAGTTCTCTCTTGGAGAAATTAAACATAATGTTCCCTAAGATGAGACCTTTCATGAACTAAGAAAAATACCTTTGAGTATCTTATTGCATTTATCAAGGACACCACTTGCATAACACAACTTGCTTGCTAGTAGAGCCTTTTTTATGAGTGCCTAGCATAACATAACTTGCTAGCCTTATGACCATTTCTATGATGCCTTATCAAAGTTATCAGGAGGTATAACTTTGGTATTGTTGATAAATGGGATCTTGTAAAATTTGTATGACTTTCCCATTAGCCATCCTTTTAGGGCTCACCTAGTGGACAACGAATTTTTACAAGCCCATGTGAGTGCATTGTTGTTTGCATAGTGAACAACGGGTTTCACTTGTAAACATTTTTGGACAAATAACTAAGGCTTGATCCACATTGAGTTGGAAAAACAATCGAGGCTTGATCCACCCCTTTTTATTTTTCTTTTCCTTTATTTTAAGTCTTTGACATTGTATGTTTGTGTATCTTGTCTTGCTGCGTCATATCATACATCTTGTGTGTTTCCATTTTTGCTTATGTTGGTTTACCATGGGATCTTAGATCTTAGGGGCTTGTACAACCTCCTTCATCCTGTCATCCTATCTCATCGACATTTGTGCACTTGGACCCCTCTTGACACATATTTGTCTACTTTAGTGTGAATTTGCACTTGTGCTCATCCTCTCACTAAAGTGGGGGCTAAATGTAGTGTTGAAAAATGTACTCCTTTACATTTTCACACTTTGTTTGGGTCCCCTCAATTTAAATGGACATAATTAAGCCTCTACTTGCCTAAATTTTGTATTTACAAGCCTAATTAATTGTAATTTCTGAAGAGGGAAGTGTGGTTTAATTAATTCGTTTAATTTGTTTAACACCCCAAAATTCAAAAATCCTGATAACTTAGGTCAGGACCCATTCACCCATGGGTGAATGGGTCCCCTATAAGTTGAAAATTCAAATTTTAAATATGTTTTTGGTGATATTTTCATGATCCCAAATTTATATTCAAATTTCAGCTTGTAATGCTTAATTTTTGGGAAATTAGAAAATCATCTATAAAAGCAAGGTTATTTTATCAAATCAACTATAAGATTTTTTAGAGAACTTTCACAAGCGAAAATATTATTGTCAAAAGAATTTAAGATCATATTTATCAAGCATCTACAATAATAATCAAGATCAAGAGCATCATGTCAAAGCCTTTTGAAATCATGTATGTTTTTGGAGCTAACATTGTGATGTAGGTTTCAAAGATCAAAGTCAAAGCATTCAAGCATCAATTTCAAGTATCAAGATCCACATACATTGAAGCCATTTCATGAAAGATCAAGGTCAATATTTCAGTCCTCCAAAGGTTTATTCAATGGTTTGGTGAGTTGCAACATTGCATTGTTCATTCATCATTCCTTTCATGTTTTATTTCAATTCAAGGTTTAATTATCAAAGTGGGGTTTGACCAAGGAAAATCCCCATTCAACAATTTTTTTTTTTCCCTCTTGTGTTTGTGTTGTAGATCTTATGTTGAAGAAGGGTTGAATATCTTTTGAGGAGAAAGACTGGAAAAGTTGTCAATGTTGCATTTGTTGTCACCTTTGTTGTCAAGATACAAAAACTCAGATCACAAAGTTATTTCTAGATTTCCGATAGTGGGACCTGATGGAATTAGGAGTGCAAACACAAGCCCCAAGGACTGTGAAATCATATTTTAATTCCTGTAAAAAGGACTCATTAGCCTAGATAGGCAAATGAGTCCCAAGACAACTTCCAAAAATAATATTTTGTAACAGGTGCAGAACATTTTTCCCCTTCTCAGATCTACCAAAGGTTCATTGTTTTTGTTAGTCCTATGTTTCATCTATAAGATTCAACCTTTACATCTCATGAATGAGTGCATTTGGTAGTTTTAATCTTCCTCCCAAAACCCCTGTTCAGTCATTTTTGTCACTGTTTCTGTCAGAAGGACACCTTGCAACATTTTTGATGACATGTTTATAATAATTTAGACTTCACAAATCTGAAGGGAAGTTGTGGATTCTCTTAGTTTTATGATTTAAATTAAATATTCATGTGTTACATTGCATAATTGGGATCATTAGGTATTTTTCATTTATCTCCCAAGAGTGCATTTAAGTCATATTTACCCCATCCACACACACATAAAGGAAATTGCTAGATCTTCCATAGAATTGACTCACCTAAGGGCTGAAATTTAATTCTATCTTGGAGGATCTCATTTCCTTGATGAAAAAGAAAATAGGTAGGTTCATTACACCCCATTTTCCCCTTTCTATTTATAGTAAGTTTGGTGAAACATTCTAAATTTAGTATAAAACCCTATGTTTTGGACCTATCACCTATTTTCTATGTTTTACATACCACAAGTGAACATAATTAATTTGCAACCCAAACCTTGCATCATCAAGATTTCTGAAATTTTATTATTTATTAAATCTCAAATTCATATATAGATTGACAAATTAATGTTCTTGATAAATATATAGAATCATAACACACTTGTTTGGAAGTCACAAATGTGTATCGTTGTAATCTATAATTATAGTGTCATGGAATTTTTGGAAGAACAATATGAAAAATCCTCTCTCAAGGAAAGAAACTTGAAACAATTTTTTTTATTTCCTTCTTAAATATACAATATGATTATTAACATGAACATAGACAATATATTTTTTAGAGGCATAATTGGAGTTCTTACTTAGTGGGTTCCCCTTGTATATTAAAGGTAGATATTATTGGATAACCTCCTAGAAGGTAGCATGAAACCTTGCATTCTCCAAATATATAATAAATTAGAGATACCCTTAATCTAATTGATCATGATCTCATTGGAGAATTTGATCAAGTATCTTTTGATTAAAAAGATAATGTTCTTCATAAATACTTAATTTGGTATGCTAAGAAGATGACATATAGACAGGTGATTTTTTCACAACCAAATATGGAAAGAATTTATCTCAAATAAAATTCTTGTTATATTAAAAGAGAAAAGAATAACTCTTTTTGCTAGGTCATGGATAGAAAGGTGAATAAAAAAGGTAAGGGTAAAAAGTTTCAATGTCTTACAAATCCATAAACAATATGGAAGTGCATAAAATTTTAAAGCATCTTTTGGTTGTTATATTTTTATTTCTTTTTAATTTTACTCTATCTAACATTTTTTTGAGCTTTGGGTATCCTCTAAATCTATTGAGTGTATAAGCACCTACTTATAATGGGTGGCTATCGCCCTGATAAACTATTTCAGGTTCAAGCCTAGAAATAATATCTCACTCGTTGCTTATTTTTATTTTTTATTTTTATGGATTGTTGTTATATAGAAATATTATTTTATCCTAAAAAGAAACATGAAAAATTATTCATATTTATGTTCATGAAAATCTCATATGATCTCCTCATTATTGTTCATAAAATTATTTATAATCAAATTGACTATATTCTAGATTTATGAGTAATACTATATGCTCATTGATAATTGAAAAATACATATTAAAAATATTTTTTCTACACCAAGAATCAAATTTATTTGATTATTGTGTTACTAACTATGATGGTGATTCCATTTATAGGAAATCTACCATAGACTATGTCTTCAAAATAAATCGTGAGGGTGCTCTTACATGGATTTTATAATACTTTTAAGAAAGCTATCTTCTACTGTTTTTTAATCAAAACCCAAAATACAAAAGTAGATCTTGAATAATTAATGTGGCATTGAAGATTTATGGAAGAGATTCAATTGGATACTTGTAAAAGTACCACTTTACTATATGATAACTAGAGCTATTTTACTCTTACCAAAGAATCTCATTTCCAAGGAGAGAAAAGAACAATGAAAATCACGGGCTCCTAACTCAAGTTAAAGTATTCCATTTTAAAAGTTCTCTCTAGATTTATTCAAGTGAAAGTATTCCGTCATAAAAGTTCTCTCCAATTCTATTCAAGTGAAAGGCTATAATAAACTAGAATGCTTTTTGAATAAGACATTGCCACCTAAATATATTAATAATATATATAAATACGCTAAGATATCCTTCTTGAGGTGCCTATTTTTTTTAATCAATTCGTCACATAAAAGTGCAATAGGCGCCTTGAGAAGGATATCTCTCAAAATATTATATATATATTCATAATGCAACATGTAAAACATTAAATAAATGAGGGTTAGGGTTTGGGTTATGATTAGGGTTAGGGTTACAGTTAGAGATAGGGTTGGGGTTAATGTTAGGGTTAGGGGTAGGCTTACTATTAGTGTTAGGAGTAGGGTTAGGGTTAGGGTGAGTTAAATTTAGGGTTAAGATTAGGGTTAGGGTTATAATTAGGGCTAGGATTAGGATTAGGGTAAGGTTTTTAGTTAGGGATAGGGTTAGGGTTAAGGTTAGGGTTAGGGTCAAAATTAGAGTTAGGATTGGGGATAGAGTTAGGGTTAGGGTTAGAGATTTAAATAGGGTTAGGGTTAGGATTTAGGTATGGATTAAGGTTAGGGTTATGACTAGAGATAGGGTTAGGGTTAAGGTTAGAGTTAGGAAAGGGTTACTATTAGGGTTAAGAGTAAGGTTAGAGTTAAAGTTAGGGTTAAGATTATGATTAGGGTTAGGATTAAGGTAAGGGTTTGAGATAGGATTAGGGTTAGTATTAGGGGTAGGATTAGGATAATGATTTTAGTTAGGGATAGGGTTAGGGTTAAGGGTAAAGGTTAGGGTTAGAGATAAATTAGGATTATGACTGGAGATTAAATTAGAGTTAACATTAAGGTTAAGATTAAAATTAGGATTAAGGTTAGGGTTAGGGTTCATGGATTAGGGTAAGGGTTTTAGTTCAAGATAGGGCTAGTGTTAAAGTTAGAGGTTAGGGTTAAGGTTAGGGTTAGGGTTAGGATTAAGGTTAGGGTTATAGT
This sequence comes from Sequoia sempervirens, assembly GCA_007258455.2. Lineage (NCBI taxonomy): Eukaryota > Viridiplantae > Streptophyta > Pinopsida > Cupressales > Cupressaceae > Sequoia > Sequoia sempervirens. Next base: position 16,612,709 of record VDFB02179234.1, read on the forward strand.
TAGACACATAATTAGGGTTAGGGTTAAGGTTAGTGTTAGATTTTTATTTAGGTTTAAAATTAAGATTAGGGTTACAATTAGAATTAGGGTTAGAGTTAAAATTAGAGATATAATTAGGGTTAGGGTTAGGGATATGGTAATGATTAGGGTTATGGTTAAGGTCAAGTTTATAATTATGGTTAAGGTTAGGGTTACAATTAGAGATAAAATTAAGATTAGATTTAGCGTTAGGATGAAAATTAGGGTTAGGGTTAAGGTTAGGTTTATGATTAGGATTGGGGTTAGGGTTATAGTTAGAGATAGAATTAGGGTTATGGTTAGGTTTAGAGTTATTTTATGGTTATAATTAGGGTTAGGGTTAAGGTTAGGGTTGGGGTTATGGTTAGGATTAAGATTAGGGTTAGGGTTAGGGGTAGGGTTAGGTTCATGGATTAGGGTAAGGGTTTTAGTTAGGGACAAGGTTAGGGTTAAGGTTAGAGGTTAGGGTTAGGGTTAGGGTTATGATTGGAGATTAAATTAGAGTTAAATTTAGGGTTAGGATTATAATTAGGATTAAGGATAAGGTTAGGGTTAGGGTTAGGATTAAGGTTTGGGTTACAATTAGAGATATAATTGGAGTTTAGGGTTACAATTATGGTTATGGTTTGGTTTAGGTTTAATGTTAAGGTTAGGATTACAATTAGACATAAAATTAGGGTAAAGGTTAAGGCTAAGGTTAAAATACTATTTAATTTAGGTTTAGGATTAAGATTAAGGTTACATTTAGAATTAGGGTTAGGGTTAATATTAGATATAAAATAAGGGTTAGGTTAGGGATATGGTTATGATTAGGGTTAGGGTTAAGGTCAAGGTTATAATTATGGCTAAGGTTAGGGTTATAGTTAGAGATAAAATTAGGGTTAGGTTTAGGGTTAGGATGATAGTTAAGGTTAGGTCTAGGGTTAGGCTTACAATTAGGATTAGGTTAGGGTTATAGTTGGAGATGGAATTAGGGTTATGGTTAGGTTTAGAGTTATTTTTATGGTTATAATTAGTGTTATGGTTAAGGTTAGGGTTAGGATTAGGATTAGGGTGAGGATTATGATTAGAGATAGAAGTAGCATTACCAATAACATTAGGGTTATAATTAGATTTAGGGTTAAATTTAGGGCTCGCGTTAAGTTATGGTTAGAGTTAGAATTAGTGTTAGTTCTAGGATTGGAGTTAGGGTTTGAGTTACACTTAGAATTAGTGTTAGTTTAAGAACTAGGGTTAGGGTCAAGGTTAGGGGTGTAATTAGAATTAGTGTTAGTTATAGAATTAGGATGGGTTAGAAATAGTTTTAGTGTTATGATTAGAGTTAGAGTTAGGGATAGAGTTAGAGTTAGCTTTAGGATTAAGGTTAGTGTTAGAATTAGAGTTATAATTAGGGTTAGGGTTGTACAATTAGAATTAGTTTTATTTATAGAATTAGGGTGGGTTAAAAATAATGTTAGTATTAAGGCTGCAATTATAATTGGTGTCAGTTCTTAGTGTTAGGGTTAGAGATAGAATTAGAGTTAAGGTTCAAGTTAGAATTATTGCGAGTGTTAGGGTTGAGGTTAGAGATAGAGTAATATTTAAGGTTAGGGTTAGGGTTACAATTAGAATTAGTGTTAGTTTTAAAATTAGGGTAGGGTTATGGTTTAATTCCACCCCAACCCTAATTATAATCTTAACCCTTGTCCTACTTATAACGCTAATCCTAACTATAAATATAACCCTAACGATAATTGTAATCCTATTCATAATCTTAATTCTAATAAAAACCTTAATTCTAATTGTTACCCTAATTAAATTATAACCTTAACCCTAATTGAAGTCTAAACCTAACATAACTTTAAATCTAACTATAATTGAATGTTAATCCTAACCCTAATTAAATCCCAATTGAATCTTAGCCCTAATTGAATCTTAACCCTAATTGTAACCCTAATTAAATCCTAATTGACTATTAAACCTTATCATAATTGTAACCCTAAGCTTAATCCTAGTTGAATTGTAACCCCAACTCTAACCCTAACCCCAAATTTTATCTTACAACCCTAAATCTATTTGAACATCAATAAAATCTAACCTTAACCTAATTCAATCTTAACCCTAATTAAACCCTAATATTAAGACTAATTAATCCTAACCATAACCCTAATTCTTTCTCCAACCCTAACCATAACATTAATTTTTAACTCCTAAATGCAAACCCTAACCCTAATATTTATGTCACACCTCGTCTTGTTGTTACTAAGTTACTTTCACCTTCACAGGTAAATAGGATGATGAATGCAATCATGATTTTGATATGTTTGTTAAATAAATGAAATTCTGAAATAGTTATTAAATATATTATTGCTTTGAAAGAGTAATTATTTTATATTGATGAAGTACAATGAAAGAATATGTTTTGAACTAATGGATTGCTATGGATTGAAAAATGAATGATCTATGCTTTGTTGATACAAATGTGTTATGATGAAAAATGATTTACTATGAACGTCCAACTACCTTGGTGTTATACTAAGCTGGTTGCAAGGACAAGTTCAATCCTCCAGAAGGGAGGGGAAGTATCACTCAGGAGAAGTGATTGGTTGGGTAACCCTAAATGAAACCTTATTGAGCTTACACACACTCACGACCTAGACTTGGTTTAGAAAAGTTGAGTTATTTTGGATTCGGTAAGTGAACCCTTCGTCTTAGTCTTGGCTTATTGGAATTGGTTGGTCTAGATGATTCGGGTCGGTTGGAACCAAGTAAGTAACCTTAGAGAATAGTTGAAATGCTTGAGAAATGTCTTTGATGTCTTTTATCGTGTGATCAAGTTATCATGATTGAATCCTTGAGTCTTTAAGCTCTCCGTATAGTTATCTTTGTGTTGACTTATATGTACGCTAAATGTATACATGCATATAGGTATATATATTGAACTAAGCATGAGGGCATAATCACATGTGCATATGTATGTAAGTAGGAATACTTATGAATATACATGCACATGGAATCAATTATATATATATGTGTATATATATGCACTTAATGTATATACATGTCGACGAGGATTAAAATGTATTTATGTCGATATGAAATTGTAACGCGATATGCATATATGCATATGCATATATGTTGATATACATGTATGTGTGACGTGATGGAGTATCCATATGAGCACAACGATAAATGAGTATATGCATATAGGTGTATATACATACATATTACTAATGTATATATTTGAGTGGCTTACATGTATTTATCTTACGAGTATATATATATATACATATAATATGATAATATATTATATAAATATTAGTCTATATACATTGAGAAATGATTATCATAATGAAAATCAATTGAAAAGAAATCGATTAAGTTATAAATCAACCATCATATCGATTGCAAATTATACTATGGTTGTTGCAAATAAACTTGTTGCAAAATATGCGCCACATTAGCAGTAGATGTGAAGAATATTTAAAAGCCATTATGGGCCAATTTGTATAAAGCCACATGGTGGCAATGGACCTTGCATTAACACATTGGAAAAAGTAAGGCAATGTCTAATCCACATTAAGGAGAAGTAGGAACTTGGCGCAACATATAGGAAAATGTAGCCAACACATAAAATCTTATAAAGGCTTGGTCAAACATAATGTAGATGTCAATGTATTAACATTTAAGTGCTGAGTAATTGTTGGACAACACATAAAAGGAAGAATGTTTTGGAGGCAAGAATATGTCAAATACTGTGAGTAAATACTTAGATGTGCTATGATAAAGGCCGATTTAAACTATAAGTGCAATGGTCAATTTAATATGAATGTATCACTATTTTTAAGTAGCACATTGCCAAGCAATAAAACACATTTATCCAAAAGGATAATAAGCAATGGAAACATTAAATATTGAATTTTCTATTAAAAAGTATTAAACGCATGGTGTAAAAGCTATGAACCATGATAATAGACGTGTTGGGTCAAAGCACCAAACAACACTATTACTATGGAGGTCGATTCATTCATAATGTGTCGATGACCAATCTTTGACCAAGTCATCTGTAAAATGTGTTGCCAAATGAATATTGACTGATTCCTCTATTAAACCGCGAGCTTGAGGATAGGGAAGGTGTTGTAAACTTGGCGCCATATTATGGATTCTCTAATTCCTTTAGAAGTCTTTCAAGCCTAGAAGCCGATTTTTTATATAAATAATGTGCTTTATGAATTTATCAAACCTGCTGTGGCAAGCACTAGAACAATTTGCTATATAGTTTTGATGACTAAATTGAAAGGAATCCGCCATATTTCTACTAGTAAGCTGAGTCAACTATTTATGGTTGAGAAGTGGCATAGAATGAACCTTATTTTTAGCCTTGAGAAGCTATTTTTTGGTATAAATATAAGGTGAAATCACCTCATTTGAAACACTTCTTCTATGCATCATTACACTGCTCCATTCTACTATATTTTTCTTTGAGAGATTCTTAGTTTGCTGAGAGTGATTTGTGAGGAAATATTGTGAGAAGAACTTTGAGAAGGATTACTTTCAAGTTGATTTTAGAAGATGAATTGGCTAAGGAACCTATGGGTCAACTGGGAAATAGCATATAACAGGCACGAGACTCTATCCTCTTGATATATATCTATCTTTGTGAAAGATTGAATATCTTGACTATTTGTTTGGAAATTGTATTAGATTTGCTTGAATAGTGAAATGATTTATGTGCTTATTGGAAAGAAAAAGAATATAGATGTTATGATTTCATTATGAATGCTTGTATATACTCCATATTAAGGAGTGATTATTGTCATTAGTATTATGTACTAGAATTGATGAAAATAGCTTGAGAAGTTATTGATACAAAGTTACTCACACGATCTTGTTTGAAATTGCTTGAGAAACTTATCTATTAGGTTATTATTTTAATATTCCATATTTGGGAACTCATATTATGTTTCTATACATAGATAAATTACGCCTAATGTATAATGTGATATGCGTCAATTTCATGAAGTGACTTGACATTGTTAGCTTATAATGCTAAGAAACCTTAGGTATGATAAGGTTTACCAATACATCAACAGTGATAGTATGAAAGATATGACAGGATGAGACATCATATTGCTAATGTATACTTGTATGATAACTTGATCATTACCTTACTCTCAAATGAAATCTTAGGTTTAGAATAACGTTTTTGGGTCAAGAAGTTTATTTGATTAATGAATGAAACCTTAGGTTAATATTTACCTACTAGGTTGGGATATGTACTTGAATACTCATTGGAACCTATAGGTTGGGAATAACATACTTGGTTGGGTTGTTTATTTGGTCTTTTTTCAGAACACATAGGTTGGGATTAATCTACATGATTAGACTAGTCATTGATTGTTGACTTTACCCCAAGATTAGGATATACCAAGGTGATGCAAGATAGGGTGGTATTAGACTCAAAAAAAGCTATTTCAATAGGTTTTCAAGGTCATTCACACCTTCTTTGGTAACTTCCTTTGTTAAACCACCAATTGGCTTTTAGCCATGGAGACACACTTATTCAACTATATCTCCACCTTATGACCTTTTCAATTATTGAAGAACCCACTTTCAGGGACCCTTTATACTACTACATAACATATCAAACCATTTCTTGGGGTTGTTTTGGACCAACATACTACAATCTGATCAATAATGCCACTTTTAGGCCTAATTAGGCCTTGTTTCCAAAGGAAGTCTATATTATAATTCACCAACAACCTTAAAAAATTCATACACAGTCCCAACCAGTCACAAAACTAACATTTTTATCATTGGAATTGATAGTTCATCCTTATTTCTTGTAGTCCATCACAAAAACGAGTATTTCCATGTCTTGACATTCAACTTGTCAAGCTTATGCACGTGCTAATTCTTCAACCAAAATACCACCCTGCCTAACAACCATGAAACGTATAACCATAACTTCTAACAAGCCCATTCCACCAATTTATTGAACTACTCTATGGTGGAATGGCCTTTACAACTACATTTTCTGTCAAAACCCTAAGAAACCCTAAATATCAAGCAACCTACATAAAACTTAACTTTTCTCCCCTAAAAATTGATGAAACCTTCTCAAATAAGATTCAAATGAAATACAACATGATGCTCCAATAGGTTTTAAGGGTCTTTCATTAATTTCAGACTGTATGGGATCGTACAGGTTCAAGAAACACAAAGATATGCAAAGAAAACACCAAAAACATAGTACTATTGTATAGAAAGTTCAAATTTTCATCCAACCAACCTGCCTCAAATGTTTTAGAGGCCTTATATCATGTTTTCCAAGGCATACCAATGGTTCACAATAGAAATTTAAAGTTGTGACCATTCACATTCTAACTACCATTCAAAATTTGCACTAAACAACATTAACCAAATACAAAGTTATGAACAATACTCAACCCCACACACCTAAGACCTCCTAGTTACACTAATTACAAAAAATTTTGGTCACGTGACCTTATTACATCATGAAAGTGACAATTTATTTAGACCTAGATTCCCTTAACACTGAAAACCAAAATTTTCCATTGGTTCTCTTACACCATACAACCAAAGAGGAGAAATTTCATCCTCTAGATGAAATAAGGTCTTTGACTGATGTGCCATGCTACTTTATGTCTTCTTCAGACATCCAAGTTGCATCTTCTTTAGGTAATCCAAGCCATTTATACCTTCCTCCTTGTTCTCTTCACCTCCCTTGAATCCAAGATACCTTCAAGCTGCATAGGTTGGGTAGGTGGGAGATCTTTGATCCACTCTCCCTCAACATTCTCAAGTTCACCTACTTCTCCTGCAAAAAAAAATCCCTTGAAGGGATATAAGTCAGTTACATTAAAAATTAGTGAGATGACAACTCCTTGTGGGAGTTCAATCTCATATGCATTGTTCCCATATTTGTGGACCACCTTGCAGGGTCCTATTTTCTTCATCATCAGCTTTGTATGCTTTCCCTTAGGCAGTATCTCCTTTCTCAAATGTTCCCATACTAGATCACTCACTTTTAATTTTACATCCTTTCTCTTGAAGTCTTCTTTCTCTGTATACTTTTCCACATTATTCTCAAGTGTCTCCTTAGCTTGCTTGTGTATATCATGCATAGCAACTACAAAATCCTCTCCTTGAGCCCTCCTCTTGTTCACTCCACTCAAGTCTCTTAACTCACAAACAACCCTTGGATGCATTCCATAGAAAAATTCAAATGGACTCCTACCAATACTCTGGTTGACTGAGTCATTATATACATACTCTGCTTGTGGAAAGATTAAGTCCCATGACTAATTGTGTTCTTTGGTTAGACATCTCAGTAGATTTCCCAAAGACCTATTAACAACCTCAGTTTTCCCATCTATCTAAGGATGATAGGTAGAACTGAAGGTTAAATTAGTCCCTGAATTCCTCCATAATGTTATCCCAAAATGTCCAATGAACTTTGAATCTCTATTAGACACTATTGATAGTGGCATTCCATGAACTCTTACTATCTCCTTAAAGAAAAAACTTGTAATACGGGAGGCATTATTAGTTGGCTTGCATGTAGTGAAGTGTGCCATTTTACTAAACCTATCTACCACAAGATATATACTGTCATACCCCCTTGAGGTTCTTGGCAGACCCAAGACAAAGTCCATACTTATTGCTTCCCATGGTTTGCTTGGTATGGGAAAAGGTTGGTACAAACCAACATTAGAGGTTGTCCCTTTAGCCCTTTGACATATGACACATCCTTTAGCATAATTTTTCACATCCAAATTCATCTTGGGCCAATAATAAAATATTCTAACCTAATCCAAGGTTTTATCATAACCAAAATTCCCTCCTAGGCTCCCACTATGTTTCTCTCTAACCAAATTATCCATCATAGAATACTTTGGCAGACACAATTGAGCCCCCTTAAAGAGTAGCTCATCTTGCAACACAAAATCCTCATATTCCTTATGAAATGACCCCTATGACTATTCAAAAATAGAAAATTCATCATGGAAGTCTTCATCATCTTGATACATACCTTTTAGTGAGTCTACACCCACACTTTTGAGCTGCACCTCTTGCACTAGCACTGCCCTCCTTCTTAGAGCATCTACCACTTTGTTGGCTTGTCCCTTCTTGTGTTTTATGGAGAATGTGTAAGATTGCAGGTACTCAACCCATTTCATGTGTCTATGGCTTAATTTCTCTTGACTATTCAGAAAACTCAGAGCATGGTTGTCTGTGAACACCACAAACTCTTTAGGTAGCAGATAGTGACTCCATTTTTTGAGTGCTTGCACCATGGCATATAGTTCTAAATCATAGGATGAATATTTTCTCTTAGCCTCATTCAATTTTTCACTAAAAAATGCAATAGGCTTCCCTTACTGACTTAACACTACCCCTATGGCCAAATTACTAGCATCACATTCTATTGTAAATACCTTATCAAAATCAGGAAGAGTAAGAATGGGTTGTTGTACTACCTTTGTTTTGAGGTACTCAAAGCTTTAATCAGCCTCCTTTGTCCACTGGAATCTACCTTTCCTTTCCCATTTGATGGTATCTATCATAGGTGCAACAATGTGACTAAAACCTCTTTAAACTTCCAGTAGAAGCTTGCTATCCCATGGAAGCTTTTGACTTCCCCAATTGTTCTAGGTGTAGGTCAGTTGAGAATGACCTCAAATTTCTTTGGATCCATCTTCAAGTTCCCTCCTGAGATCACAAAGCCAAAATACACAAGTTCTTTCTTCATCCACTCACATTCTTGAGATTAATCATCAGTTTTTCTTCATGCAACTTTCCCAAAACTTTTTCCAAGTGATTCAAGTGGTCTTCTCTTGTCTTGCTGAATACCAAGATGTCATCTAAATACACCACTACAAACTTGTTAATAAAATCCCTTAGAACCTCATTCATGAGTCTAATGAATATGCTAGGGGAATTAGATAGACCAAAGGGCATCACTAATCATTCATAAAGGACCTCATTAGTCTTGAAAGTCATCTTCCACTCATCACCCTCTTTGATTCTTATTTGGTGATAGCCACTTTTCAAGTCTATTTTGGAAAAGTAATTTTCCACTGCCAAACTATCCATGAGGTCTTCCATCCAGGGTATAGGAAATCTATACCTAATGGTTATCTTGTTGATAGCTCTTGAGTCAATGCAAATTATCCATTCTCCATCTTTTTTAGGTGCCAAGACAGTTGGAACATCACATGGAATGAGACTCTTTCTCACCAAACCTTTATCTAGTAGTTCTTGCACCTGATTTTTGATCTCCTAATTTTATTGAGTTGTCATTTTATAAGATACTTTATTGTGAATAATTGCACCAAGGATCAAGTCAATATTGTGGCTTACATCATGGATTGGAGGCAATGAACTTGGTAGATCTTTCACCACAATGTTTTCATATCTGTCAAGCAAGGTCTGCACTTCACTTGGGACTTCTTCTTCTCTGTCATCTACTGCTACATCTGAGACAGGTTTCCCTACAATGGAAAAACCAAAATCTCCCTTCTCCAAGTATTTTAAGAACACCTTCTCATTCAAACCCATCACACTAGGACCTTCATGAACTATCCTATCATCTTCTTGTAGAGGTTCTAAAGTGATTGTCTCACCATATTTTTCAATCTGATATTCATTCTTAAAACCATCATGACATGACTTTTGGTCATATTTCCAAGGCCTGCCAAGGAGTAGGTGGCACACATCCATGGGCATAATGTCACACAATACTTTATCTTTGTAGGGACCTATTGAGAAATCCACCCAAGTTTGCTCATTCACAAGAACCTGCTGCCCTTTATTAAGCCATGAAATCTTATATGGATTAGGATGAGGCATATTCTTCATCTTAAGTTTATCTATCATTTCCAAAGATACAATATTGTTTGTAGAGCCAAAGTCAATAATAACTTTACATACCTTCCCTTGAGTCTTGCATGTTGTTCTAAACAATGCCTTCTTTTGAGGGGGTTCCTTTATAGTTGGTACTTTGATTAGTGTCCTTGTCATCATCAAGGCCTCTCCTACTTCTAGTTTTTCACGGATAGATGATGAGCCTACATATGAGCCCACACTTTCTTCTTCTTCCTCTTCATGCACAAGTTGAGTTCTTCTGTCTCCACCCTGAGAGCTTGTACCCTATTTGTCCAAGAATTTCCAAGCAGGATGTCTATACTGATTACAATTATAACACCTTCCTGAGAAGGCATTAGAACCCCTTCCCAATCCATTAAATTTTCCTCTTGTTCCTCGTATCCTACCTTTGAAAGTTCCTCTAGTTTCTCCACTTGATTCTTGAGAATTGCTTTGTTTATTTGGTCCTCTTTAAGAACCTCTTCCTCTAGGGTTACCTCTGCCCCTAAAAATATTACCTCTACCCATATATTGCTTTTCCAACCTTTTCCTTATCTTCTCTTTATCCTTTGTAGCCATTTTAAATCACTCCTCTACTTAGGAGTTGTCAAACTAATTTCATCTTGAATTGCAGACCTTAATCCGTTAAAATATCTGGTCACTTTCTCTTTCTCATTCTCCCTATGCCCTGAACTTATGGTCAATTTATGAAATTCCTCAGTGTAAGTAGCCACATCCATCTCTTTTTGTTTTAAAGTTTGAAATCTCCTATAAATTTGAATCTCATAATCAGTAGGCAAAAATTGACTCTTTACCTTTTGCACCATCCAGTCCCATGAGTTTATCTTGGGCTTGAGCTTCTTTACCCTCTCTTCTTGGATGTAATTCCACCAAGTTAATGTTGGTCCCTTTAGTTTTGTTTTAGAAAACTTAACCTTCTTGTCTTCAGGCACCTCCTTGTACTCAAAATACTTATCTAGAGCATCAATCCACTCAATGACCTCTTCTCCATCCATTTTCCCCCCATACATTGGAATCTCTATCTTCACATCATGAGCCTCACCTCTTGTAGCCTTGAGCACTTGCAGAAAATTATTTTCTTCATTTCCAAACTCCTCTTGGGGTTCTACTGGAGAGTTTTCTCCTTCACCCTCTACCTCATCTTCAGGGTCACTAACCTCAACCAGACCCTTATCTCTCTTTTCTTTCTTCTCTAGTGCTTCCATCCTGGCCAACATGACTTCTTAGCTCTCTCTCAGGGCTCTAATTTTCATGGCAACTGCTGTGCTACCCATCTTTGGAGGAATTTAGAATGATTCTTTACAACTTGTTATTGAAACTCAAAAAATTCCTTCACCAATGGATCTTGAGCCTAAGCTTTGATACCACCTGATGTAAGATAGGGTGGTATTAGACTAAAAAAAAGCTATTTCAATAGGTTTTCAAGGTCACTCACACCTTCTTTGGTAACTTCCTTTGTTAAACCACCAATTGGCTTGTAGCCATGGAGACACACTTATTCAACTATATCTCCACCTTATGAAATTTTGAATTCTTGAAGAACCCATTTTTAGGGACCCTTTATGCTGCTACATAACATATCAAACCCTTTCTTGGGGTTGTTTGGACCAAAATACTACAATTTTATCAACAATGCCACTTTTAGGCCTAATTAGGCCTCTTTTCCAAAGGAGGTCTATATTATACTTCATCAAAAACCTTAAAACCTTCATACATAGTCCCAACCAATCACAAAACTAACATTTTCATCATTGGAATTGATAACTCATCCTTATTTCTTGCAGTCCATCACAAAAACGAGTATTTCCATGTCTTCACATTCAACTTGTCAAGCTTATGCACGTGCTAATTCTTCAGCCACAATACCACCCTGCCTAAAAACCATGAAAAGTATAACCCTAAATTCTAATAGGCCCATTGCACCAATTTATTGAACTACTCTATGGTGGAATGGCCTTTACAACTCCATTTTCTGTCAAAATCCTAAGAAACCCTAAATATCAAGCAACCTACAGAAAACTTAACTTTTCTCCCCTAAAAATTGATGAAACCTTCTCAAATAAGATTCAAATGAAAAAAAACATGATTCTCCAATAGGTTTTAAGGGTCGTGAATTAATTTCAGACTATACAGGATCATAGAGATTCAAGAAACACAAAGATATGCAGAGAAAACACCAAAAATAGAGTGCTATTGTATTGCAAGTTCAAATTTTCATCCAACCAACCTGCCTCGAATGTTTTAGAGGCCTTATATCATGTTTTCCAAGGCATACCAATGGTTCACAACAAAAAATTGAAGTTGTGACCGTTCACATTCTAACTACCATTCAAAATTTGCACTAAACAACATTAACTAAATACAAAGTTATGAACAATACTCGACCCCACACACCTAAGACCTCCTAGTTACACTAATTATAACAAATTTTGGTCACATGACCTTATTACATCATGAAAGTGACACTTTATTTAGACCTAGACTCCCCTAACAGAATCATACAAATTCAAGAAACACAAAGATATGTAGAGAAAACACCAAAAACATAGTGCTATTGTATTGCAAGTTAAAATTTTCATCCAACCAACTTGCCTCGAATGTTTTAGAGGCATTATATCATGTTTTCCAAGGCATACCAATGGTTCACAACAAAAATTTGAAGTTGTGACCGTTCACATTCTACTACCATTCAAAATTTGCATAAACAACATTAACCAAATACAAAGTTATGAACAATACTCGACCCCACACACCTAATACCTCCTAGTTACACTAATTATAAATTTTTTTGGTCACATGACCTTATTAAATCATGAAAGTGATACTTTATTCAAACCTAGACTCCCCTAACACTGAAAACCAAAATTTTCCATTGGTGCTCCTACACCACAAGGTTGAGACTCACCTTTGTGATTAAGTTGGTCACTTGAGTTTGTGAATTACCGTTTGATTGGAGCAATTGGTGGGACTACCTATTGAGTTAGAGTTGTTACCTGTTTGGTTGCTTTATAATCTTGATGTGAAGTCATATTTTTGACAAGATTCTACTCTTTGAATAACCCATTTTACTAAGGAGATTACACTCAAATAGAATCATTTATTGATATGATTGCTCTTCGATTGAGGTCATTTATTAATAAGATTATACTCTTGATAAGAATCACTTATTGTCATGGTATACTACTGAATGAAGTCAGTTATCTATGAAATATTTATTCTATTATAAGATGAAGCTTATGTAGCTATACTTTAGATTATAAAGCTATTCCTGGGTCTAGGTTGTCCATTGAAGGGAATAGCTTGTTAAGTTGTTTATGCAAAGTTACTTTTTAGACTAGAAAAGCTCATATGTTATACTTAGGATTCGAGTATCCATTGAAGGGGATAACCTATGCTTATGCTTTATTGGTAAAGTTACAATTGTGTTTTGGAAAAAGGGGAATAGGTTATTTATGAGTTTAATGATTACCTATGGAAGGAAGTTAACTAAACATAGTATATGAATGGTTATGATCCAAATCAAGCTATGGTAGTGTATGTGAATAGGATGACTGTCTCTCGAAGTACTGAGTGAGAAAGCTTTTTCCAAATTAGTGTAATTTTCCATTGGTTGCACTATTTTTTCACTATGTTCCTTTTATGCATTCTAGTTTAGAATTTTCATACTTGTATGTGTAGCTATTGTATGATTAGGTTCTACTTATGTAGGACACAACACTAAGCTTAGATAGGATATTGTTATGAGGTTACAAACCAAACACTTTGTTGAAGGGAAGGGCCATCTTACCATATGTGGTAGATGTACGGGGGACCACATTTGATTATGTGGTTGGTGGAAAAGTGCTTGAGTGATGATTCTCCTCATCAGTTGGCAACCAAGGTTTGCAGATGTTTGCGCCAGTATTAAGGACAACTAGAGTGTATGCACTAGGGGGAGAGGACATCTAGAATGCATGCACCAATGTGGTGACATCAAGACCAGTTTGTATATCTATTGCAAAATGAATCTAAAAAGAGCTATGCATGTATCTTGTACCCATTTATATGGAAGGATGTATTCTTGAATGATAAACTTGAGTTTATTCAATGTGAAATATATGTTATGAAAATATTTGTGAAATTAAAATGAAATGCAATAGAAGTTTGGAATAGTGTTTACTCAAATGTGCATGTAATTTACATTATGGAAAATATTTTTTTTATTGCGATGCTATGGAATCATGGTTCATTCACATGAGGTGAAAACTTTGAAATTTTACTGAATAGAACACCGTGGTTGTTACATATGGTATTAGAGCTACAAGGTTTAGTTCTGGAGCCTATGGGCTTATTACGTAAGTTAAACGTAAACCTTATTGGAAGTTAAAGGTTGAAAGTTCTTATGCTAAGGTGATAAGAGGGAAAGAACTTAAGAGAAGAATCATTCTAGGAGTTGAAAACTCATAAACCAATAACTCATTATGATACCCCTTGGATTGCAGAAGATTATATGTAGGATGGTTATGAAGGATAGCCAATACATACCTTCACCCTACAAAATGGTTAAATGAATCTAAGGGGATAGGAAGAATTGAAATAATCCTCATATTTGTAGTGATCCATAGTTTCAAAGAGTCAAGGATTTTTGGATTTATTAAGAATACTATGAATCTATGAGTATGCATTATTGGCATAAGATGGACACTTAAAATGAAGTAGAAAGTCAACGGATTGTGAAAAAAATCAATGATGGAGGTATCCAAAAGGTTGGATAACCCTTGACAAAATTTGATTTTGAACAAAGCTAAGTTTTTTTGGGAAGAGTTAGTACCTTAGAATAAGGATAAAGACCAATATGGTTAGAAGAGAAGCAATCAATGAAGTGAACATGGTTCCAGCAACCAAAATTGGCAAGATCAATTGGAGTTCCAATTAAGATGAGGAAAAAAAACCAAGAAACTTTAGGGTACTTAAGGTTATGAGAAAATAAAGTTACCAAGAATTGGGACAAAGTCACTTGAAAAGATGATTGCAATTTGGAAACTTGTAAAGAACATCAAACTAATTTGGACAAAGGGCTTAGATAGAGCATCGATTGGTTGAAGTGTAAATTGAACTCACCAACTTGTTAGCAAAAACAAACTTATGTTAGAGGTTCCAAAAGGAATTGGAATATTAGGGTTCCTATTAGCTTGTAAAGTTACTGATTATTCGATAGATCTCTTCATTGATAATCCAATTGTTGAATCTATGAGATTAGAAACCAATGATGAATCCAATTTTTAGAATAAAGTAAATTTGAGGCATGTCATGGAGGGTAAGAAAGGCAAGAAAAATGAAATGGAAAGCCAACAACATAGAATGATAAATCAATTTGAGAAAACAAATGTTTGCTATGGGTTCAACTTTGAGTTGAACTAATATTGTGGAAACACTAAGGGGGGAAGAAAGAGAATGAATTGACTCAAATAAAGTACCCCACACAATGAATATCATCAATTTATTTTTGATTTGAAGGAATTTTTGGCTCCTTCATAAGTCATGATTTCAATCAAAGTCATAAATTCCATGACCACAAGGGTGGAGAGATTGGAATTGTTAGAAAAGATAGTGGAAAGGTCAAGAATTATGAACAATGAGAAAAGAATATTATCACACAATCCTTTATATATATATTTTATTGTAAGGTAAATTGCTATTATAAGTGATGCCTTAGAAAAGGATACACAAAATAATTGATCACAAAAGGAAAGATCATTGCCTATGGAGTAGGTAAAGAAAGATTTAATTAGTCATGATTGGTAGTCATTGAGAAATGTTGGTGCTTGGTAATGAGGTATGTAATTAAATTTGATATATTTTGAGAACCAACATGTTTGAACAAGAATTGTTACTTAGAATAGTACAAATGCTCATTAGAAAAGTTAGATTAAGCTGAAAATTGGATTACATTTTTGAAATGACCAAAGGACAAAAGAAATCCAAGGTATGGATGTCCTAAGATGAAGGAGACTTATCTTCACAAAATGTTTAACCATTTTACTTAAGAATCAAATGTGGCATGAGACCATGAAATAGGTTTTCATTTATTCAGAATAGACTAATATGGGATGGGAAAGAACCTATGTAGGAATTTTTTTGGGAGAATAAGGAATTGAATGAGGAAATTTATGTCATATTCAAGACATTGAAATGGAAAAATTATTTGATGAATGAGGAACCACTACAATTTGGAAAGGGATGGAGTATAATGCTATAAGGTATGTAGCAAGTTAATTGTCCAGTATGCCAGGAGATGAAGAAAGGTTGACGTCATCAATAGGACGAGTGTAATCTCTTAAGATTCCAGTGAGGAAGTGGTAAATTATTGGAATAGATTGATATTTCTATGTCGATGGAACTGACATAAAGTTATGGTGGATAGACTCACCAAGGTAACCAACGCTGGTTGGAAATTTTGATTTATAGGATTTCGGTCCTGAATAATATATTGCGTAAAGCAATTGCTTAATTTTCTTGAGAAGGTTATCTTAGTTGAGAACAATAAAATAATGATAAGGTTTTGTAAACCATGAACATATTATAAGAAATTCAATTGAACGGATACTAAATATATTAATATAGCCAGATAGGCAAAAGTGATAAACCAAATATTGAAGGATTTGTAGAATACTTATAAAGTTCTATCATTGAGGTTTGGTCCATTATATGAAAGAAATTTTGAATCTATATTAAGCTGAAATAGGATAAGAAATAGAGTTAAACTTAGACTAAAAATGTTGTCAAATGGAATAGCAGATCGAAAGATCAATAAAAAAACTTTGATTGCTACAAAGTTTGAATTAGGAAGCATTATTGTGCTAAAGGAAATTGGTTCAGTCAGTGATGGACGATCTCTACTTCTCAATTTTCTAATGATGTAAATATGGAAGGAAAGGATGGAACCCACCTTGTAGTGTGCAATACATTGACAATCCTTATCTATTTGGATTACACTAAGGATAAATTCATTAACCAATGATCTAACGTATTTTTCCAATCACTAAGACATAGGTGTCATGTAGTATATAGTTACTATTGTACTTGAGATGTACATATGAGGTAATATGATTATAGTGTATAAATTCTTTGAGAGAGAAAGTATGTGTGAAGCACACCTATTCTCCCTATGCGTTAGCAAGAGACATTCAATGCAAGGTCTAGGAGGAACGAGATTGCAAGAGGTGGAGCTACAAGGGAAGGTTATTTTATAACATATGATTTGGAAATGGTAAGTAAAACATTTATTTCACTTTAACTATATGTTTAAAGTACTTTAAATCATCAAGAATGATGATTCACAAGGGGGGAAGTATGTCACAACCTATCTTGTTGTTACTAAGTTACTTTCACCTTCACGGGTAAATAGGATGATGAATACAATCATGATTTTGATATGTTTGTTAAAAATAAATGAAATTTTGAAATAGGTATTAAAGATACTATTGCTTTGAAAGAGTAATTATGTTATATT
The DNA here is from genome assembly GCA_007258455.2 of Sequoia sempervirens. Classification (NCBI taxonomy): domain Eukaryota; kingdom Viridiplantae; phylum Streptophyta; class Pinopsida; order Cupressales; family Cupressaceae; genus Sequoia; species Sequoia sempervirens. Next base: position 16,630,110 of record VDFB02179234.1, read on the forward strand.
AATGAAGTACAATGAAAAATATGTTTTGAACTAATGGATTGCTATGAATTACAAAATGAATGATATAATGCTTTGTTGATACAAATGTGTTATGATGAAAAAGGATTTACTATGAACGTCTAACTACCTTGGTGTTGTACTAAGTTGGTTGTAGGGACAAGTTCAATCCTCCAGAAGGGAGGGGAAGTGATTGGTCGGGTAACCCTAAATGAAACCTTATTGAGCTTAAACACACTCACAACCTAGAATTGGCTTAGAAGAGTCGAGTTAGTTTGGATTTAGTAAGTGAACCCTTCATCTTAGTCTTGGCTTATTGGAATTGGTTGGTCTAGATGAGTCGGGTCGGTTGGAACCAAGTAAGTAATATTAGAGAATAGTTGAAATGCTTGAGCAATGTCTTTGATGTCTTTTATTGTGTGATCAAGTTATCGTGATTGAATCCTTGAGTCTTTGAGCTCTTTGTATAGTTATCTTTGTGTTGACTTATATGTGTGCTAAATGTATACATGCATATAGGTATATATATATTAAACCATGCATGAGAGCATAATCATGTTCATATGTATGTAAGTAGGAATATTTATGAATATACATGCACGGGGGATCAATTATATATATGTGTATACATGTATGCACTCAATGTATATGCATGTCGATAAGGATATAAATGTATTTATGTCGATATGAAATAGTAACACGATATGTGTATATGCATATGTACATATATACACATATGTTGATATACACGTATGTGTGATGTGATGGAGTATCCATATGAGCACAACGATATATGAGTATATGTGTATAGGTATATATACATACATATAAAATTACTAATGTATATATTTGAATGGATTATATGTATTTATCTTATGAGTATATATATATATATATATATATATATATATATATATATATATATATATATATATATATATATATATATATATATATATATATATATAATATGATATTATATTATATAAATATCATTCTATATACATTGAGAACCGATTATCATAATAAAAATCAATTGAAAAGAAATCGATTAAGTTATAAATCAACCATTATATCCATTGTAAATTATATTACAACTGTTGCAAATAAACTTGTTTGTAAAGTATGTGCCACATTAGCAATAGATGTGAAGAAGCTTTAAAGGCCATTATGGGCCAATTTGTATAAATCCACGTGGTGGCAATGAACCTTGCATGAAAATGTTGGAAAAAGTAAGGCAATGCCTAAGCCACGTTAAGGAGAAGTAGAAACTTGGCGCAACATATAGGAAAATGTATCCAACACATAAAGTCTTATAAAGACTTAGTCAAACATAATGTAGACAATGTATTGAAATTTAAGTGCTAAGTAATAGTTGAACAACACATAAAAGGTAGAATGTTTTGGAGCCAAGAATATATCAAATGCTGCGAGTAAACACTCAAACATGCCATGATAAAGGCTGATTTAAAGTATAAGTGCCATGGTCAATTTAATATGAATGTATAACTATTTTTAAGTAGTGAATTTCCAAACAATGAAACATATTTTATCCAAAAGGATAATGAGCGATGGAAACATAAAATATTGAATTTTCTATTTAAAAGTATTAAACACATGGTGTAAAGCTATGAACCATGATAATAGACGTGTTGGGTCAAATCACCAAACAGGCTATTAATATGGAGGTTGATTCATTCATAATGTGTTGATTACCAATATTTGACCAATTCATCTGTAAAATGTGTTGCCAAATGAATATTGTCTGATTCCTTTGTTAAACTGCGGGCTTGAGAATAGGGAAGGTGCTGTAAACTTGGTGCCATATTATGAATTCCTCTGATTCCTTTAGAATTCTTTCAAGCTTGGAAACCGATTTTCTGTATAAAGCATGTGCTTTATATATTTGTCAAACCTGCTGTGGCAAGCACTAGAATGATTTGTTGTATAGTTTTGATGACTAACTTGATAGGAATTTTCCATCTTTCTACTGGTAAGGTGAGTCAACTATTTATGGTTGAGAAGTGGCATAGAATGAAACTTGTTTTTAGCCTTAAGAAGCTAGTTTTTGGTTATAAATATAGGGTGAAATCACCTCATTTGACACACTTCTTCTATGCATCATTATGCTACTCCATTCTACTATATTTTTCTTTGAGAGATTCTTAGTTTGTTGAGAGTGATTTGTGAGGAAATATCGTGAGAAGAACTTTGAGAAGGATTAGTTGCAAGTTGATTTTAGAAGAGGGCTTGGCTAAAGAACCAATGAGTCAGCTGGGAAATAGTGTATAACAGGCATGAGAATCTATCCTCTTGATATATATCTGTCTTTATGAAAGATTGAATATCTTGAAGTCCTGTTTGTTTGGAAATTGTATTAGATTTGCTTGAATAGTGAAATTATCTATGTGCTTATTGGAAAGGAAAACAATCTAGATGTTATGATTTCCTTATGAATGCTTGTATATACTCCATAGTAAGGAGTGATTATTGTCATTAGTACTATATAAGTTGGAATTAATGAAAATAGCTTGAGAAGTTATTGATACAAAGTTACTCGCATGATCTTGTTTGAAATTGCTTGAGAAACCTATCTATTAGGTTATTATTTTAATATACTCTATTTGGGAACTCATATGATGTTTCTATATACATAGATAGATTATGCTACATGTATAATGTGATATGTATCAATGTCATTTTAAGTGACATGATACTGTTAGCTTGTAATGCTAGGAAACCTTAGGTATGATAAGGTTTAGCAATACATCAACAGTGATAGTTGTAGTGTAGAAAAATGCATACCTTTCCATTTTCACACTTAGTTTGGACCTACTTTAGTACCCCTTGCAATAATTTCCCTTTAGGTCACTTATTATGGGCCCCTAAGACCCCTTTTGGTGCATCCTGAGGCATATTTCAATTCTAAACCTAACCAAAATTCATAAACAACTGGTAATCTTGGTAACCCACCTTTTAAAATTGCAAAATAAGTCTTGTGGGACCAAGATTCCCTTGGTGGTGTCTTAGTCTTGAGTGCTTTATTTTCGGGAATTAGGAGCGGGAAATGAAAATATTTGAATTAATTTGACATTTTGTCGGCCTTTGGGACCTAATAGTCGGGTTATTAGATAGGAATAGCTATAAAAGTAAGATTCACACCCATTTTTCACATAAGTTGAAGAAAGTTGAGATAAGTGAAGCAAGTTTGAAGGAGAGTTTCAAGAAGCAAGAAATTGAAGTCTTGGAGCAACCTTCTTTTGTCTTTTTACAGGTTTTTCAAATCCAATTTCAAGTCAAGATCTAGCATTGCCAAAGATTAATGATGGATGCATATAGAGGATCATGAGAGATTCTAGGTTGGAGATGCAACTATCCATACTTCCAAGCCTAAGGACTTTTTTCTTGATTGATCCCATCTTCCATTATTGTTCTATTTTCTGCCTAAGGAAGGTATATTTCATGCTTATAGCCTATTAGGGTGATTTGAGATCTCCTTTGTAGGTCATTTTCATTTGAATCCTAGGAATTCTATTCTAACACATTTGAATAGGGTTTCTCCATGTTTTAGCTTGCATAATATTAGACACACTTAAGATTAGGGTTTACACACATTTCCATTTTCAGATCTATGCATTTTCATCAAGGTTTTATGACATCTAAAGATTCCGCATCTGCCCCAAAAAATAGAAGTGGGACTAAGAAAAAGTAAGGGCATCTTAGTTCTCCCTAACATATTTTGACAACATTTTTGCATCTCTAGAATCCTCATAACATTTCCATAATTCCTAGGTACACATACCCTAACTTGCTGTTGCTTAATTCATCATTTACATTCATTATTTGGATTGCATTACTAGGTTTTGTGAGTTGAATGTTAAAGTGTCTTTTCCAAGCTTTTGCTTAGTGGTGAACCCCTCAAAGCTTAAAGAACCCCCTCCTATATCTTCCTTGTTGAGAATTGACTCACCCTTTGGGTTGATAGTCAATCTAATTTGGAATCCTAGGACATATTTGAGTGACAATAGGAAAATAGTGGTGCAACAACATTCGCCCATTTTTTATATTGTTCAATAGTATGAAAGATATGATAGGATGAGATGTCATATTTCTAATCTATACTTTTATGCACACTTGATCATTACCTTACTCTCAAATGAAACCCTAGGTTTAGAATAACTTATTTGGGTTGAGAAGTTTATTTGATTAATGAATGAAACCTTAGGTTAAGATTTACCTACTGGGTTGGGATATGTGCTTGACTACTCATTGGAACCTATAGATTGGGAGTAACCTGCTTGGTTGGGTTGTTTATTTGGTCTTTGTTAATATACATGATTGGACTAGTCATTGATAGGATTAGGATATACCAAGGTTGAGACTCACCTTTGTGATTAAGTTGGTCACTTGAGTTTGTGAATTACTATTTGATAGGAGCCATAGGTGGGACTACGTAAATTGAGTTAGAGTTGTAACTTGTTTGGTTACTTTATACTCTTGATGTGAAGTCATATTGTTGACAAGATTCTACTCTTTGAATAACCCTTTTTACTAAGGATATTACACTCTCAAATAGAATTGTTTATTGATATGATTTCTCTTCGATTGAGGCCATTTATTAATGAGATTATACTCTTGATAAGAATCACTTATTGTCATGGTATACTACTGAATGAAGTCAGTTATCTATGAAATATTTATTCTATTATAAGATGAAGCTTATGTAGCTATACTTTATATTAGAAAGTTATTCCTGGGTCTAGGCTGTCCATTGAAGGGAATAGCTTTTTTTTTATTAGTTAAGTAGGGAAGGGCCTTGATCCCATGGTTACAGCCAACAGAAAAAAAGGAACCAAAAAAAGGTGGGAAACAACACCACCAACAAGAACCAAAAAACAACCAGATTAGCATGCATGCCATCATTCAACATAGTAACCATAGTCCAACCAATATTAATAAAAAATAATAAGTTTTTGCTAGCAAACTTAAAACTACATAAACCAAATTGATCAAATCTAAAGTGTCACAAGTAGTATTCAACCATAACATGGCTATTATAAAATAGTAGTCCGAGATTATGAAACAAAAGGACAAAAATAGAAAGCAATCATCAAAGCAGCAACAAGAAGCCATTACTTGGATTTCTTCAGCAAGTCCCCATATTCGCCAATGAGGGAGATGTAATCCCTCTAGTTAGGTCCCTTGGACTCGTCTAGCATCTTTAAGACATTAGACTTCCCCTATTTTTTCAACTTCTTGGTAATTTTGGTTTCTCCAGAAATAGCCCCCAGCATCATCCTCTTGATCAATCTATTAGTTATAGGTTCATTAGCATAACTAAGGCTTTCTCCATATCATCAACTTGAACCTGTAGAAAAGTTAGTCCACTCTTCATGAAATTAGTTCTTGAGTCCTCAATATTAATCTCCATGCCCGTATTCCCTGCATCTTGCACATTCTCAATATCATTCTTTTGTTCCTCAACTTTCTCAATTTGTTCCTCCTCTTCCTCTTCCTTTTCATCATCCAATCCTTCTTCCCGCATATCATAAGTAGAGTCCTTGAAATCCATATCCTTAGAATCTTCTTCCTCCTGGGCTTCAAACTCTTCAAAATCCAGGTCTTCTCATCACACAGTAATTTTCTGTTTTCCTTTCTTGTCCTCAAAGGAAACTTTAGCTAGGTGGGAAAACCTTCTACCACCACTTCCTCCACTCCCTTGCCCCTGCGAAGTATCCTTCAACTCCTCATTATGCACACCTTCCTCATATATATTAATGATATCACTAGGGTTAATATCTCTTTTGAATTTCTTCGCCTTGGGAAGGTCCAACAACAAAGGCGAGTGTTTTCTTTTCTATGGCATAGCCTTGATGAGTTCAATCTCATAAACACCTTTTTCCTCTCTTTTCTGCAACACAGGAGTAGAGGGGTTTGAGACATTGGCCATAGGGGACAAACACTTTGCAGGAATTAGCACCCTCCTAGTAGCAACTAAGGGAGGCAAGCAGGGATTAGGTGCCACAACAAGGATTTCATCAACAGGTGGTTCCTTGTTATCAACATCAAAGTGGTTGGGATTATCATTTTTAGTGGCTAAAGGGTTACCGTGAGGATTAAGATCCAGAGCATACTTATACAGGGATAACATCAGACCTTAGTGTAGGGGAGGACTGGCACCCTTCTCTATATTGAGTTGTAGGGAAGACAATAAGTAAAAGGGTAAATTGATTTTCTCTCCATGACTAATATGATTGAGCAGAGGAAAATGGTACACATGTATTGACATATATCTTCCCTCTAAAGTAAAATATCGCATAAAAAATAGGCTAACCAAAGCATAGGGAGGAGGGATTTCTAACCTAGCATACCCATTTTGGAATCGTTTAAGGTTCTCCCCTTCACGTGGGAATTTATCCACGTAATTCTGATAATCAGCCCCACTCTTCTTTGCAACTTTAATCCCTTGGTTTTGTAGACTAGTTGCTTCAACTATGAACCTCATCGTAATCTCAAACTTTACCACACCAATGGTGACACTTCATTTCCTCCAGGAATTGGTGAACTTGGCCATTAATTTCTTGTTGTAACCCTTCAGAGATTCAAAAAATAGAACCATACCAGCATTTTTGAAAAGCCTCCATAAATCCACATTCTGCTTAAGGGCCTAGCAATTAGGAGGCTTAGTGTGCTTCCTTGGGCCTCCCATTTTAACACTCTGCAAATTCTTTGGATGCTGCTAGCTTTTCTTTATAATATCCCACTTCTTTGGCTTTCTTTCCTTGTTGCGGAAAACACTATTTCTCTAAATAACAAACAAAACCCATAAAAAATGTGGGATCGAGAAGTTTCTTTTTCTGAAGGCCAGTGGCACAATTCCTGGTACCATTAACTCATCATTTTTCTTAAAAGTTTTAAAATCTTCATTAAGTATCATACCTTGCACAACTTTACAATTTTGGCAATGGCTGGCACTAGGAAAATTGACATGATTTGAAATGATAGCCCTTATCAAATTGAAAAACTCCATGTGATCATCGGTCACCTCAAGAAGGGAAGAATAATTAATTTTACTTCCTAACAAGATTGCCAAATTATGACCTCGTACCCCCAATATCATCATTACTATGTAATCCTTTAAACACCACATGACTCCCATCCTTCCTGCATAACTTCAACATATCATCTTTGTATATTGTAATCATTTTCAAATTTCTCATTTAATATAAAGTCTCTTAAAGACTTTGACATATTATTATTTGTCCAGCGGGTCCACCCCGTACAACTCAAAGCCATGTTGGTGGCGCAGTCAGCAACTTTGTTTCCCTCTCTATAGGTGTGTTGCACCTTGTAGTTGGTGAAGTAATTCTTCAGGGCTAGGCATTTATCAATTATATTTTTTAGTTCCCATGGTGGCACGACCAATCCATTAAGAATATCCATAATGAGCTTGGAATCCCCTTCTATTATAACATTTTTAAAGCTAAGCTCCCTAAGAGTTTTTAAGCCCCCTAATGCAACCATAGCTTCAACTTTATTATTAGAAAAAAACACCCATATTCACACCAAAGCTTACTATGCATTCCCCTTTGTGGTTTCTGAGTAGACCCCCTACCTCAACTAATCCCGGGTTGCCTTTTGAGCACCCATCAAAATTACACTTTATCCAATCCGTTTGTGGAGGACTCCACATAGTAGCCATTCTGGTTAACATTGTAGACCAATTGAATTTAGTAAGATCATTACTTATGCCCTAATTCTTCTTAATCCTCATCTCTTTGTAGTTAGGCCATGCTTTGGAAGAAATACATCTTCTAGCCTCAATTTTCTCCTTAATATGTGTTTTTATAATCAAGCTTACCTCCCAGCTGCTTCAATCCACTTCCCTAAATATCTTGTTATTCCTTTCCTTCCATATTCCCCAGGTAACAAAGGGGGAACTTGGTTCCAGAGGTCAATAATAACATTGTGGGAAAAAGGACAATTTGACCAACTTTCTATAAACAACTTCATTGAGTAAGGAAACACCCAATCAGAGGACAACAATGACAAGAAGCACCACACCTCCCTCGCATATTGATAGTGAAAGAAAATGTGCATTATTGAATCCTCTTCTTGCTTGCAAAGGGAGCATTTGTTAACCAGTTGGAATCCCCTCCTAACTAGGTTGTTAATTGTAAGAATTTTTCCATGAGCCATAGTCCACCAGAAACAGTTAATTTTGGGAACCAAGTTCTTTAACCATCCCAGAAATGGTTAGTAATGACATCCAGAGGCTTCACTAGTTCCTCATAAGCCTTTTTAACCGAGAAACAACCTGAAGAGCTACCTTTCAAGAGCCATTCATCTTCCCTTTCTCTATCAAACCACTTAGCCTCCCTGATTAGATTATGCAGCCTTAGAAGGATCAGGTCCCAGTTGACTTGTCTTTGTCCTCTCAGATTATCCCTCCTTAATAGCATTTTGAACTCCTTCCATTTAGGTTCCTCCATCTCCTAGTTAATATAGTCAGAAACCTTTTTGCCACAAATCCTGTTTAGGCTTTGTTTGAGAGGATTTAGTTCATCTATTGAAGAAAAAGTAGAAGTCTCTATCCATGGGGCCTTCCAAAAATCAATATTATTACCATTCCCAATTCTCTTTCTTACCCCCAGTTTCAACACATTTTTTAATTTAACAAATGGTGAAATATTTAAGGGTTCTTAATTCAAGAGGACGACTCCACCAAGTTTATCAACCAAGCCACAAGAAAGTATAACAATCATCTCCAAGGTAAACAAAAATTTCAATTAAGAGATAATGTTAATAAATTAATTACTCTTAATTACAGTGATTAGTAATTAAGGATCATGTCCCTTGGTAAATGAATCTAATGAAGAGTTATGCCCCTTTCCTATTCAATGGTATTAAAGGGGAGTATTTCCAAATAAAAAGACATGGATTAGAGGAGGGGATTAATTTAGTCTACAACATAAAAAGAAGTAATATTCTCTGAATATCAAATCAAGAGAATCAGTGAAGATTTAGAATCCCGTGATCAAGGAAGCAGATAATAGTTAGAAGAGGTATCAGGAGGATAGAGAAATCTGCATGTAGAAGATGACTAGAACATAGACTGAAGGTTAAGTTCTGGGGACTATTTTCTAAAGAGAAAGACATTGCACCAAACAAAAGAACACAAACATAAATCTTAGATCGAACAAGAAGAAAGGAAGGTCCATTCTGCAAAGCGAAGTTCATCAACAGAGGACACGTGACCTAGTTCTACCTGTGATCTTGAGGAGTTACTTCACATCAATCATTACTGACATTGCAAGCATTAAGCAACCCAACCGATAGAAGATAATCAAGAAATGATAGCAAAGGAAGACAGTCGAAACTCTCCACCATAATTACTGTGTACACTCAACAATTGAGATTCAACATAAACTCCCATATCTAAGTTTCTTAATTGGAAATTTATCTTTGAGAATATACAATTAAGATTCATTGGTTTTATTGAGAACTTGCCAGTTTTAAAAAGCAACATTGCCTTGGTAAAATAAAGGGACATTACAGTGGTATCAGAGCATCGTTCTTGCCAACTTGTAGAAGAAAGGTGAATGAAAACTTATCACAAAAAGGGAACCATGGCTGAGTAGTTGGATCGAGAGCTTAAAGCTTTCATGGAACAAACCAATGAGAAATTTGAGAAGACCAATCAACTAATTCTCCAGACCATTCAAAGCATGAATAACCATAACACTCAGGAAAGAACCATTCCAAGGAAAGAAATGAATTCAAACCATTTTGAAAATGAGCATTCAACCCAAATTTCCTTGCTGAGACCAACCATGCCTCCTTCCAAGCGAAAATGTCATAGAAGAAGAAGAAGAGCCAAACTCATATAGTGCAAAAGATATTGCTCATATGTATGTTGAATTAGATCCTGTAATTCAAAGAATCGTACGATTCAAGGAATATTATGAATTCAAAACCCAAGTCACTCCAAACAAGAGAAGGAATCATTCTAGAAAAGACCTTAGATCCATAATTAATAAGATGATATTACCTTATTTTGACGGCTCTGGGAAGCTCACCACACAATCATGGGTTCAAAAGCTTGATACTTACTTATCCCTCAGCCCCATGACCAAAGAGAATGCCATTAAATTTTTTGTCCTCCACCTATCAAGGACAATTCACGATTGGTGGCATCATGGAATCATCACCCAAGGCCATCAAAATATAGTCACCTATAGTGAGTTCACTCAAAAACTCATTAATAGATTCAATCAAATCATCCCAAGTGGTATTTCAAGGAACTCACCCAACTTAGGAAACATGGAACTGTGGAGGAATTCGCAAATGACTTCCAAAAGTTAGCTATCATGGTTGTCGACCTTTCCCAAAGAAGGCTTACCTATCTATTCATTGAAGGACTCAAGGAACCAATTAAGAACATAGTAAACCCATTGGAACCACAAACCGTGGGGGAGGCAATTCAAAGGGCCATGAAAGTGGAATCCAAATCTTCAAAGGAAAAATATAAGAACCCCTCATCTAATTCACAACCCAAGCAAGACCAACAAAGAGAAGATAATAAAGAAAGAGCATGCTACTTTTACAAAGAACCATGGATTGTGTGACACAAATTCCATAACAAGGAAGTAACCAAACAAAGGGAAGGATTAATGAAGAGAGGTTTATGTTTCAAATGAAAAGAACCTTGGGGAAAAGACCACCAATGCAAGAAGGAAAAAATACATAAAATAGAAGAGGCATCGGATGAAGAGACAAGTGAAACTCCTACCAAAAGGGAAAAACATAATAGCCCTTAACTAGAACAAGAAATAGACTATTGTATGATCTTCAAAAAAAGTTAATAAGATATTTCCTTTGCACAAGAACATCCTTTGAGGATAATATGCAATATTACATTACAATGAATTTATATAATAATGAAGAAGGATATAACCAAATAGGGTCTCCATAAGGCCTAGACAGAGCCAAGGTTCTCTCAAAGATCTTAAGGATGGATACACCAAATAGGGTGTCCATAAGGCCTGCAAAGTGAAAAGCTCACTTCTGGGATTTAAGGTTGGGTACTCTTAAGAGTAAGGTATCCAGAAGGCTTGGGAAGAGGTGTCACAACCTTTTCCAAGGATTACAAGGCTAGATAGACTTAGAAAAAGGTAGACTTAGAAAAAGGTATCCAAAAGGTTCTCTCAAGGCCTAGACAGAGCCAAGGTTCTCTCAAAGATATTAAGGATGGATACACCAAATAGGGTGTCCATAAGGCCTGCAAAGTGAAAAGCTCACTTCTAGGATTTAAGGTTGGGTACTCTTAAGAGTAAGGTATCCAGAAGGCTTGGGAAGAGGTGTCACAACCTTTTCCAAGGATTATAAGGCTAGATAGACTTAGAAAAAGGTATCCAAAAGGCCTGGAAAGAGATTAAGGGTAAGAAGGTTACAATATTTTTCCAAGATTATAAGGCCGGATAGACTTAGAAAAAGGTTTTCCAAAAGGCCTGGAAGGAGATTAAGAGTAACAAGGTTACAATCTTCTTCTAGGATTACAAGGCTAGGTATAATTAAAAGTAAGGTATCCAAAAGGCTTGGGTAGAGATGTTATAGTCTTTCACCAAGATTATAAGGCTAGATATACTCAATAATGAGGTGTCTAGAAGGCCTAGAAAGAGATTAAATGTAACAAAGATGTTACAATATTTTTCCAAGATAAGACAGGTGTACTAGACAAGAATATCAAGAGATTAAGGAAGAAAAGAGTTATAAGTTGCTTGAGGACAAGTAAAGTCAAGAGGGGGAGACTTGTGATGTCCCCATCATAGACGAATACCCAAGATAAGTATACATTTAAAATATTAAAATTGATATTGTTATAATTATAATTGTCAAAAGACAATATTATAATTGTAAATACTATAATATAGATATTGACAACTTAAATATGTAATTCATCCCAAATGAAGCTGAATAGGAACCTTCCTATATATAGGGACCATCATACAAGTATGGAAGTTCAAGTCAAACACTTGAAAGACTATGTTGGCCATCCATGAAGAACAATGAATCAACAAGAATATGATTACAAAGCATCGCCAAAATGAATAAGTGAAGAATCATGCTACTTAAGAGAAGATCAATAATATTTGAAAGCACTGTAAGAGTAGCCGTTTTGATCTCATGCGAATTCCTATCAATGATATTAAACTACCTTCTATTCTCATATTGGTCAAGTTAGATATGGTGAAGGGTGGTGGAAATTACCATATGAAGTTCACGTGATTACTAGCACTAAGGAGAATCAAGTCTTATTATCAAATTCCCTTAAAATATGCGGCGGTCATGGCATCAAGCGAATAGAGCCTATGTGAGATATAATTGCCAAGTATTATTCTATGAGATCGAGATTTCCTTCTGTTATTCGCTGGCACTTTAAGAATAATCAATCAATTGTTGTCAGATGTAAGGAGTTTATCGGGAGCTAATGGAGACTATATGATGACATTGGGACCTAATGTGGACTCAAAACAAATGGTGAAATATTCAAAGGTTCTTAATTCAAGAGGACGACTCCACCAAGTTTATCAACCAAGTCATGAGAAAGTATAGCGATCATCTCCAAGGAAAACAAAGATTTCAATTAAGAGATAATATTAATAAATTAATTACTCTTAATTACAACAATTAGTAATTAAGGATCATGTCCCTTGGTAAATGAATCTAATGAAGAGTTATGCCCCTTGCCTATTCAATGGTATTAAAGGGGATTCTTTCCAAAGAAAAAGACATGGATTATAGGAGGAGATTAATTCAATCTACAACAACAAAAGAAGTAATATTCTCTGAATATCAAATCAAGAGAATAAGTGAAGATTCAGAAGCCCATGATCAAGGAATCATATAATAGTTAGAAGAGATATCAGAAGGATAGAGAAATCTGCATGTAGAAGACGACTAGAACACATACCAAAGGTTAAGTGCTGGGGACTATTTTCTAAAGAGAAATACATCACACCAAACATAAGAAGACACACAAAATTATCAGATCGAACAAGAAGAAAGGTGGGTCCATTTTGCAAAGTGAATTTCATCAACAGAGGACACACGAACTAGTTCTACCCGTGATCTTGAGGAGTTCCTTCACATCAATAGCTATAGATATTACAAGCATTAATCAACCCAGCCAATAGAAGATAATCAAGAAATGATAGAAAAGGAAGAAAGTTGGAACTCTCCACCATAATTACAGTCTACACTCAACAATTGAGATTCAATATAAAATCCCATATCTAAGTTTCTTAATTGGAAATTTATCTTTGAGAATATACAATTAAGATTCATTGGTTTTACTGAGAACTTGGTAGTTTTAAACAGAAACATTACCTTGGTAAAATAAGGGAACATTACAACTTGGAAATTTTTTACCAAGTCTTTAGAGCCTTCAAGAAGATTCCAACCAATTTTTCATGTGAGGGATTTATTTAGCAAGGATATTTTTCTTATTCCCAAACCCCCTCTCCTTTTGGGAGTGCACACTTTTTCCCAATTCACTAGGGATAGTCTATTTTTTTTCTTCTGTTCCTGACCACAAAAATCTTCTCTGAATCTATTATATCTTTTCCCCTATAAAAGAAGGAATTTTGAAGAGAGATAGGTAGTATATTAGAATATTCTGAAGGGAGGCTTTGAGTAGTTGAACTTTTCTAGCCAATCTAAGAAGCTTCCCCTTCCATCCAGCTAGCTTGTTTTGAACTCTCTCAATCAGCTAATTCTAATATTTATTTTTGAACTTCTTAGAGATCAAAGTTAGACCTTGAGATAGGCATCAGGTAAGGCAACTTCCTGACATCCTGGACAAAACATTTATGGTTTGGGGCAATCATTTTACCAAGCACCAGTTTGAGCCTTAACATCAAAATTTTAGAGAAGATTTTATAGACTGTATTGCAAAGACTAATAGGTCTTTAATCCTTCATAGCAGAGGCTTCAACATTTTTGGGAATAAGGTCTAAAAAAGTGGCATTCAGTTGGTTAAGTAGCTTGCTTGACCTGAAGAAGTCCCTAGCAGCATTGAAAAGGTCGATTTTAACAATATCCTAGTAGGTCTGGAAAAAGGTAGGAGGGAACTGTTAATGATGTTTTTTGCACAACTCAGACAAGATACAAATATCCTATCTCTCTTGAAAGGTAAATCTCTATCAGCAAGCCTCAAGAGATAACCCCAAGGTCTCTAATGTCAGGTCTTGACAATGCATAAACAACTCAGTGATAAATGTGAAAATGTTGGTAATCACAATGGGACCTTACTACAAGCAATAACTGGATCTTAAACTTATTTGATTTCACCATATGGTGATACTTCAATCCTAAAACTAACCTAGATAATATCAAAAGATAAGGGTTTAAGAGAGACCCTAAGATTAAATATACTTCTAAGACTAACAATGCAAATGATGAAATACTTGAAATGGACCAATCCCTCATAAACTAATTCCTACTTAACCCAGATAAATCTGCAATCCTACAGAAATAGTGCAATCTTCCAAGGCATTAAAGATTTTCAGATCATGAACCCTCATCCAAGACAACCCTATTGCAATTGAAATGAATAAGCCTTCACAATTGAACTAAGCACAATAAATGTAAGGTCCAGGCTAACTTTGCAAAGCAACTAACAATCAACTAGCTGCAAAAAGTATGGACCAGGGATTGCTACAAACACTTCAAGCATCAAACCATAAACATCATTGAATTAGATCTAACTCTACAATCTAACATGAATCAAATAACCTTGAGCAATTTCAAAAGATGGAACCACAAGAACCATGCAAGATAAGTCAACACAAAGAGATCATCAAAAATCACAATGTCTTCAATTGTATTGAATCATCCAATATCAACAACAATTCTAATGTTCTGTGTTACAACACTTGCTCCAAAATCGACTAACTTCTAACCCTAATTCTTACTTTACTACCCTAATTGCTTCTAAGCCAAGAACTATCTCCCTTACAAATGAGGAAAAATTCCATATTTATAGAAACCACCAAGATATGTCGGCCTAATTTAGATTTTACAGTAATAAATGGCCATAAAATAGGTTGGCCAAGAGGAATTCAAAATAGGATAAAATATGCATTACATGCATGAACTCATCTAGGTCAGCCTGGGATTTACAATGCAACTCGATCCAATGCATGTGAAGGACAGAAAGAGCCAGGTAGAAAAGGCCCCGGATAAATAGGAAGCACAACTCCAAATGCAATCGATCATCAACTAGCCCCTTTGTCCTTATCTCGATCCAATTTATCGGGAATCTTAAGAAAAATCCCCTCCAGGTCAGCCACAGGTGAAGTAATAAATGCTTTAAACCCTCCTTCAATCAAATTAATCTCCTCCATCGATTCCTTAATGACTTTGTTAAATTCAGCCTGCACTCAACAAAAACCACCATCAATATCCATTATAACAGAAGGATCAAAATTAGCTCATCACCAATAATATATTCATCATTCAAATAAATCCAAGAAAAGATCAAAATCAACCCTGAAATATCGTTCACACACTTTCTTCACAGTTCAGGATTTTCACCCCTTCACGGAATCTAGGTTAGAGAGGAATTTTAGAAAATTCCTAGCCAAGCGGATTCTGGTGAAATAAGCATAACAAGCACCCAATAATCATTCAATCAATCACAATCAGATAAGAAACAACATGAAAGATCTTAATATTACTTAGATTAATCACATGATGCACAATCAGTAGCTAATAATTCATGCTATCTCTCAATCCTTTATTTTCAACAAAGTTTAAGAGAATTCAACCCATGACGGAAATCTGTGAAAACAATAATAGTTTACAAGTTTTGGAAAATGAAGAGACAACAAATTTTTTGGGAAAATCTGGAGTGAGCATAAATCTGTGAAGCAGGCGAAACTCCGGATCACTGCATATTTTGGGAAAATGCAGAGGACAAGAAAAATCGGGGAAATCCGCCAGCGAAAGAAAATCCTGAAACTGAAGGAAAACCCGAATTTCAACGTTCTCACATGGCTTCACTCAAATTGATCGAACGATCACAAATTTGAGGGACTTGGGTTCACAACTAGCTCAATTTGAACATCCTACAAATCATCATTAAATTTGAGGCTCATCCAAAGGTAAATCAAGAGGAAATGGTGATGCTCTAAATTTGAAACCCTAAAATTTCACCATGAACCCAGGGGAGTTAGCCCAGATTTCAATTGCCACCTCTATTAATCCCGAGGATGGGTTATTCAAAGGAGACATAGGTGAGTTTCACTTAAATGAAATAGAAAAAAAGCTCACAAATCACTTAGGGCCGACAATCACACAAGCTCAAAAAACCCCAAAATCAACCAAAATGAAAAACCACCATGCACATAGGATTGAGCTTGAAAATGCAATCATGAGAATGCTAGGCATCAATGAACTCATTAATCAATAGGAGAATACAACAACTAGGCCATCAACATTCATAAAATGACAGACCAAAACCCCAATCCGAGAATTCAACAAGGAGACAGAATGTCAGGAAAATTTGATCCATGCAGAATTCTGCGAAGGACCGAAATTTCTGGAAAATAGTGCAAAACATCAGCCACTAGGTTTTTAGAGCATCCGGGGAAATTTGGAAGAAGTGGAAAATCCCGAGAGCAGTGAAAAACCCAAAATGAGCTCAGAACATTAGATTTTCAAAGTGCTTCCCAGAAGGGGGGGCCATATGCACGAATAAGATAATCATTCAAACATGCGCTTAGCCAACAAAACCTCAAAATCTAAGGGCTAAAGCATAAAAAACTAGAGAAAAAGAGGGACCCTACTTTTAGTGGGGTGTGTGTGCGAAAACTGCACAACAAGAACCTATTTGGGCTAGGAGCTTTAAAAGCTCCAAAGGAGAACACAACCTTTTATACTTCTTCTAAAGATACAACATTAGTCATCATGTTTAAATAAATATCAAAAATAACTTTAGGGATCACCTCAAGAAATTCAACATTTACTTGATTTACATTGCCAAGTGCCATATGGTGAGAGGAGAAGAAGTTAAAAACTTCCCAAGCAATTTATTTTTCAGTAGTAACAATGGAGCCATCCTCTTTTATGAGTGATCTAATCCTATTTCTGCTTTTGTGCTTCAGAGTGGATTGGTGGAAGAATTTAGTGTTCCCATCCCCTTCAATTAGCCATTGGACACGTGACTTTCATTTCCAAAAACTTTCCTCCTTTTTGTTTATCTTAAACCATTTGGATCTGAGGTCTCTTTCCTTAGCACATATCTCTTCATCCACTTGACCAACCTCCATAATATCATGAAATTCTTTTAATCTATTTCCCAGGGTGTTCTTTATCTCAAAGATATTACCAAAGGTCACCTTATTCCACCCTTTCACTCTTTGCTTTATTCTACTTAACTTTTCCTCTAGGAAATACATTGGAGTGCTAGTTATAGGTTCCTCCCACCATATTTTAACAAGAGCAACAAAATTCGGGTGGAGACTATGTCATATTGCCACTTTTTGGCCCATCATGATCTTGCACATACCCTCCACATTACTTCAAATCTGAAAGGGAAAGGTCCCATATTATAATCCACGTTTCTTTTAAGCACCAAGGCATTATGATCAGATCCAAACCTAGGGAGAGATGAAAGAGATAGGAATTGGGAGATATTCCAATTGGCAGAGATCATAAACCTATATAATTTGACTTGGATTAGATGGTTTCCATTCCTTCTATTGGACCAAGTGTACTTAGTTCCTTGGAGGGGGATATCAATAAGATCCACAGAGTTTAAGAACTCTACTAGCTCCATCATGCTATCAAAATAGTCGTCCTGCCCCCGTGAATTCTCTAAAGGAAGGAGAGGGGAATTGAAATCCCCTCCCAACATCTAGTGGTCATATTTTTTGTAAGAAATAGCATCACTTAGCTATTCCCAAAGTAGAACTTTGTCCCTACTCAAATTTGGGGCATAAATATTTATTAGGTTCCATTTCTCCTGGGAGCCAATGTCTTCAAGGGTAATCATCAAACTGTTCCTACTAGTAGAACACAAAGTACGTTTTAGTTTAGAAGGATTCCAAAGAGTAGCTATACCTCTTGAAGCTCCTTCAACCTCACTAAAAAAATAATTTGCACTAGGCTAGATGCTCAAAATAGCCTTATCAAAAGTCTCTTTCTTCATCTTAATTTCCTAAAGGAGGAGAATGCCCACTTTATTGTCAAGAATACAAGTTTTCACTAAAAAATGTTTATACAGGCTATTAAGAACCCTTATATTCTAAGAAAGATAATTCATAGATAAAATAGAATACAACACCACTCTATCCCCAGAGAAGTAGCCAAAGCTACTTCTTCTTGGGCTGGACCCTACGATCGAGTCCAAGGTTCTTTGTTTTCCAACAACCACATCCCTCACAATATCTTTAGTTATGGAATCCTTTTGGGAAGGTCTTCCCACCTTATTTCCCTCCCAACATACAAATTATTTTTCTTTTTGGATTTAGTTGGTGCTTGAGACCACTCATCCTCATCCTCTTTATCACTAGACCCAGGAGGAAAGCCCATAAATCCATAGGGTCACTTAGGTTTCTTGCCCCTTTTTGGGATAAGAAATGCATTTCCTCCAAAGACAAGTTTGTCTCGGGGTGTACTTACTCACCTTCTTCAAGCTCATCTCCCACTCTTGAAATCCGAACCTTCTCATGGGGGACTTACAATTTTCCTCCATAAGAGATCCCACGTTTGGTTCATTCTCCATATTAACTTCACCCCCCCCATTTTTCTTCACCAATTTTGGAAAGATAGAAACATGGGAAAAAAATTCAAGGTTCAGGAAAACTGAGTCATTAGTTACAATGAGAGGTTTAGGAACAACCTCCTTTCCCTAGACAGGGTTATCCTCTAGTTGGGGAATAGTCACAACCTGAATAGGAGTTGCAATAGGTTGAGCATCAGAAGCCATTTCATTAGCAAAGTGTTCCTCCCCTAGATTTTTCTCCTTAGCACTAGTACCATTGAAATATTTTTTCCCACAAGAGTCAATGAGGTGACCAAACTTCTTGCATAACTGGTAGGAGAGATGGGAATTTTCATATTCCAGGGGTTGGGTCTAGTTACCAAATTTAGACTTAAGTAGGATTGAGGATGGTAAGACCGTATTCACTACCACATTTACACAAATATAGGCATACACTAATCTAGATATCTCCTGAGTAATATTATCTATAGCCAGAAGACTACGAAAGGAATTGGAAATACCTTTTGAAATTACCATCTCCTAAAACTACAGAGGAAGGCCCAGAAGGCGGACCCAGGTTGGAGCCAAGGCATCGAGGTCAGTCGACAGATCAAAGACCGGTTTCCATTTGTAGATGGATAGAAATTTTTTAAACCCTGAGTCAAAAGCCCATCGACCAGCAGTTAAAACCTTCAACATATCTTCATAAGCCATGAAGGAGAAAAGGAAGATACCTCTTGGCATAACATTTATTGTGACAATGCCTTTTAGATTCCAAGTGGAAGTAGCCCATTGACGAACTCATTCAACATTTGGCCTATATGCCAAAAAATTTCCAACTAGCGCCAATTTGAGATTGCCCATCCCCTTAATCAAAACTTTTGGGACATCTACTTCCCAACCAGTCACTGAGCAAGAAGCAGATTCTAATAACCTTTTACCTTGAGGTTGGTGAGTTAGAACCCACCAATTTTTCCATGTAGGAAACCAATTCTTCCATAGAGAAGAAAGAGTCAAGCCCAAAAGAAGGAGATATGGGTGACTTTCCATAAATACCCTCAGTCTTTTCCCTAGGGGAAAGGACGAAAGTACGAGGAAGGGATGTCATATGGGGAACAACTAGATTGGCCATTGCCACCGCAAACACAACACCAGACAAGAAGTCAACATTCTTGGAATGGGGAGCTTTCCCGGGCCCCCCTCCTGACCGTCCCATGAAACAGTCAAATCACAACAAGGGACAAAAATTCAAAAAAATAGCTAGAGTGGGAAACTTGTAGAGTAGAGCCAAAGTTATTATTGATTGTTCCTTATCACTGGAAGTTTTTTGATCCAATATTTTGGTCTAGGGAATAGCTTGTTAAGTTGTTTATATAAAGTTATTTTGTAGACTAGAAAAACTCATATGTTATACCTAGGATTGGAATATCCATTGAAGGGGATAACCTATTCTTATGCTTTATTAGTAAAGTTACCATTGTATTTTGGAAAAAGGGGAATAGGTTATTTCTGAGGTTAATGATTACCTATGGAAGGAAGTTACCTAAGCATAGTATATGAATGGTTATAATCCAAATGTGTTGGTGTGGAGCTTGATTAGTATCCAAGTGGTAGATTGTTGGTATGTGGCAACTGATCACAGAAAAAGGAAAAATCACTGAAAAAGAAAAAAATTACTTTGTAAAACCCTAATTCTGGAAGCTTCTAAAAAGCTTGTTATAAGGGGTTGGGATGGGAGTTACAGTATGACGAAAAAGGTGATTAGATTGTAATATGTTTTACACTTGCTAATAAAATCATTGGATGGCTACGGTTTTATGGATGTAGCATGGATTGGGTGAACCACGTTAAATTCTCTGTGTTGTCTCATTTCTGCTATAATTTTCTGTGTTTTATTTCTCTATTTTATTGATCAAATCTACATTTAACTATTAGATATCTTCCTTCTAACCCTAACAAGTGGTATCAAAGCGGGTTGTGTTTAATTATCGTCTATAGGAAAGTCTCACAGTTGATTGGGAGTCTCATGGTTAAGAGGGAGCAATGGTTGACGAGGGTAAATTAAAGATAGATAAATTCAATGGGCAGAACTATCAGTTATGAAAGATGCAGATGGAGGATTATCTCTATCAGAAGGATTTATGGAGTCTGTTGGAAGGAACAACCAAGAAACTGACAACAATGAGTGATGAGGAATGAAATCTTTTGGACAAAAAGGCATTGGGAGCCATTTGTTTATGCCTAGCACAATCAGTGGCATTCAATATTACAACAACAAAGACAAATCAAGAGTTGATGGAAACCCTAGCGAAGTTATATGAAAATCCTTCCGCTTCGAATAAGGTATTTCTTATGAAGCATTTATTTAATATGAAAATAGTAGGTGGGTCAATTGTTGATCATTTAAATGAGTTTAATATGGTTACCAGTCAATTAACTTCTATAAATGTAAACTTTGATGAAGAAGTTAGGGCTCTTTTGATTATGTGTTCTTTAACAGAAAGTTGGAATAGCTTGGTAATGGTTGTTAGCAATTCTGTTTCTAGTTTGAATACATTGAAATTGATGACGTTGTTGGTGTTATTTTGAGTGAGAAAATTCATAGGGAAAGCTCAAGTGGAACATCCACATCAGGCAATGTTTTGAATGCAGAAAATAGGGGAAGAACAAAGGAGAGAGGAAAGAATTCTGGAAGTCATGGGAAGTCATGAGGAAAATCAAAGGAAAAAAGGTCCCAATCTAGAGACAAGAGGGATTGCTGGTACTGTGGTAAGCCGAGTCATTTAAAGAAAGATTGCTAGTCTCGAAAAAATAAAGGAGACAAAAAAGAAGAAAATAAAGAGGTAAATGTGGTAAGTAATAAATCTGATGAGGATGCTTTGATTCTTTCCCTTGATAATGCCGATGATTCTTGGGTGTTAGATTTAGGGGATTCATTTAATGCTACACCCCATAAAAGTTATTTTCTTGATTATGTCCAAGGGAATTTTGGGCTGGTTTATTTGGGAGATAATGAACCCTGTTAGATTGTTGGAAAGGGAAGAATCAAAATTAAGTTGCAAAATGGAAATCATTGGCTACTACATGAGGTAAGGCATGTTCCAAAGTTAAAAAAAAAAATTAATTTTAGTAGGGAAACTAGATGATGAAGGTTGTGTTGTTACATTTAGTGATAAAAATTGGAAGGTTACAAAAGGTGCCTTAGTGGTAGCAAAAGGTGTGAAAGTAGGCACCTTATATCTTTTTATAGGTCATACTGTTCCTTCTACTTTAGCTATTGTAGATAAAATTTCAATGTTCAAGAACAGTTGTTGGAGTTCAATAGGCAGCAAATTAGATAGTTGCTATGGATTCTGAATCAACACTATGGCATAATAGACTTGGGTATATGAGTGCAAAAGGTATGAAAGTACTGAATTCAAAGAATTTTTTACTGGGTTTGAAATGTGTTAATATGGATTTCTGTGAAAGTTGTGTGTATGAAAAAAAAAAAAGAGTTAGTTTTCTCAAGAATGGGAAGCAAAAGAAAGATGGGAAATTGGAGCTTGTGCATACAGATGTATGGGGACAAGCTTAAGTATTTTCTCTCGGTGGCTCTTGGTATTATATCACTTTTATTGATGATGAAAAAAGGAAGGTATGGATTTATTTCCTTAGGCAGAAATCTGATGTATTTGAAACTTTTAAGAAATGGAAGAGCTTGGTTGAGAATGAGACAAATAAAAAGTTAAAATGTCTCATATCTGATAATGGTGGTGAGTATTGCAGCAAAGAGTTTGAAGACTATTGTTCCTCTAATGGTATTTGTAGACAAAAAACAGTTCCAAGGACTCCATAGGAAAATGGAGTGGCTGAGCGCGTGAATAGAACAATAATGGAGCATGCATAGACTATGAGATTGCATGTTGGGATGCCTTTAAACATGTGGGAAGAGGCTATAAAAACTAATGTTTATTTAATCAATATAGGTCCCTCTAATACTTTGGGTTGTGGTATTCCAAAGGAAACATGGATGGGTAAGAAGGTGAGTTATTCTTTTCTCAAGACCTTCGGTTATGAAGCATTTGCACATGTAGATTCTGAAAATAGAACCAAGCTTGATGCAAAATCAAAGAAATGCATATTTGTTGGATATGGCATTGATGAATTTGGTTATAGGCTTTGGGATTTTGAAAATAAAAAAATTGTGAGAAGCAGTGATGTCATATTCAATGAGAAAGTGTTGTACAAAGATCAGTTGTAGTAGCATGAGAAGAAAGAAAATGATTATATAGTGTTGGATGATACACCAAACGACGATGTTCCAATGGTTCCTCATGCTCCACAACAACAACAACAACAAATACCATAAAATCCAATGAATGTTAAATGATCTTAAAGGATAAGTAGACCTCCAGAAAGATTTTCCCCCTCTTTGTATTCTATTTTATTAACTGATGTTGGTGAACGAGAATGTTATAATGAAGCTATGCAGGTGGATACCAAGGTTCAGTAGGAGCATGGAATGGAAGAAGAAATGGACTCCTTGCTGAAAAATTAGACTTGGGAATTATGCAAGTTGCCTAAAAGTAAAAAGGCTTTACCAAACAAATGGGTTTATAGGCTGAAAGAGGAGGATGGAGGTAAGAAAATATTTTTAAAAGCCATATTAGTTGTAAAGGGATTTGCATAGAAAAAGGGTATTGATTTTGATGAAATCTTCTCCAGTTGTTAAAATGACTTCTATTCGTATTGTTTTAAGTATTGTGGCTACTGGAGATTTGCATTTAGAACAACTTGATGTTACAAAAACCTTTCTCCATGGTGATTTGGAAGAGGAAATATACATGGAACAATCACAAGGATTTGAGGTCAAAGGTCAAGAGAAATTGGTGTGCAGATTGAAGAAAAGTTTATATGGCTTGAAGCAAGCACCTCAGCAATGTTATATTAAATTTGATAGCTTTATGGCTGAGCATGGCTATCGTCGGTGTAATTTAGACCATTGTGTTTATTTTAAGAGGTTAGATGATGATAGCTACATTATTTTATGTTTATATGTTGATGATATGCTTCTAGTGGGGTTTAACATGAATCACATAAAGGAGTTAAAGCACTAGTTAGAAAATTCATTTGCTATGAAGGATTTGGGGGCAGCAAAGAAAATCCTTGGTATAAAGATTACAAGAGATAGGAAAACCAATTTTTTTTTTTGTTTAGCTCAGGTTGATTATGTCGAGAAGGTGTTGTAGAGATTTCATATGGAAAA
This sequence comes from Sequoia sempervirens, assembly GCA_007258455.2. Classification (NCBI taxonomy): domain Eukaryota; kingdom Viridiplantae; phylum Streptophyta; class Pinopsida; order Cupressales; family Cupressaceae; genus Sequoia; species Sequoia sempervirens. The sequence goes on from VDFB02179234.1 coordinate 16,654,124, forward strand.
TGCAAAAGTTGTCAACACACCTTTGCCCAGTCATGTTAAATTGACTAAGGATATGTGTCCAAAGACACCAGAGGAGGAAGAAAAAATATCCAAGGTACCATATGCTTCAGCTGTAGGTAGTTTAATGTATGCCATGGTATGCACAAGACCAAATATTGCACATGCTGTAGGAGTTGCTAGTAGGTATATGAGTCATCCAAGTGTTGAGCATTGGAATGCGGTAAAATGGATTCTTAGGTACTTGAGAGGTACATCCAATAAATGTTTATGTTTTGGGGGCTCTAATATTGATTTAAAAGGCTATGTTGACTCAGATTTGGCAGGGGATACAGATACCAGGTAGAGTACCATAGGCTATGTATTTACAGTTGGTGGGACAATAGTGAGTTGGATTTCTCGGTTGCAAAAGGTGGTTGCTTTATCCACCACAGAGGCATAGTATGTTGCTGCAACAGAGGCAACAAAGGAGATGATATGGCTACAACTTTTAATGGAAGAATTGGGAAAAAAATAGGCTGAAAATTGCTTGTTTACGGATAGCTAGAGTGCTATACATCTTGCAAAGAATTCTACCTTGCATTATAAAACCAAACACATACAGTTGAGATATCATTTCATTCAGCCAATGTTGGAGGATGGATAGGTAAAGCTGGAAAAGATACATACAGATTCCAATCAAGTGGATATGTTTATGAAGGTGGTGACAAGGGAGAAGTTGAGCTTCTCTTCAACTTAGGTTGGCCTTCAAGGTTGAATTCAAGTATAACAGAGCAGTAGGGTCTGAGGTGCTTATTTCCAGTGGGAGTTGTAAGTGCAACAGTGTCGTCCAAGATCAGTCTCCAAGTGGGAGATTGTGTTGTGTGGAGCTTGATCAATCTCCTTGTGGGAGATTGTTGGTATGTGGCGACTGATCACCAAAAAAGGAAAAATCACTGAAAAAGAAAAAAAAGACTTTGTAAAACCCTAATTTTGGAAGCTTCTAAAAAGCTTGTTATAAGGGGTTGGGATGAGAGTTACAGTATGATGAAAAGACGATTATTCACGAGATTTTAATATGTTTTACAATAGATAATAAAATCATTGGATGGCTGCGGTTTTGTGGATGTAGCCTAGATTGGGTGAACCATGTTAAATTTGTGTTGTCTCATTTTTGCTATAATTTTCTGTGTTTTATTTCTTTGTTTTATTGATCAAATCTGCATTTAACTATTATATATCTTCCTTCTAACCCTAACACCAAACCGAGCTATGGTAGTGTATGTGAATAGGATGATTGTCACTCAAAGTACTAGGTGAGAATACTTTGGCCAAAGTAGTGTAATTTACCACTAGTTGCACTGTCAGTTCACTATGTTCCTTTTATGCATTCTAGTTTAGGATTTTCATACTCATATGTGTAGCTACTGTATGATTACCTGTTCTAGTTATGTAGGACACGACACTAACCTCAAATAGGCTATTGTTATGATGTTACAAACCAAACACTTCATCGAAGGGAAGGGCCATCTTACCAAATGTGGTAGATGTGTGGGGGACTGCATTTGTGTAATACCCCTCCTCTTACTGTTCGGATTTATTATTTTTCTATGCGTTCGTTTGATACCTTGATACTATGATGGTACTGTTATTGTGTGATTTGGTTAGTTAGACTTTTGATGATGCTGTTATTCCATTAGTAGACATGATTATTCTATATGACATTGTGGTTGGCTAGGTTAGTTGATTTTCAGAATTATATTATGATGCAATGATTTAATGAATTATGTCATGAGATGAATTGTTAGTTTAGAAATGTTAGTTCATCAGTTAGATTATAATTGTTAGAATAGGTGTGATGAAGGACAATATGGCATCACTCGTTCGCGAGTGCCCTGCTACGTTGCAATTCCTTCTCATAATGCAGTACTTCGATTTAATTCTTTGATTATATATATATATGTATGCACATGTACACAACTTTGTTTGTATGCAGGATTTACAGGTATAAGTCTCGATTCCACCTACTTCGGCAGGACAGGGCGAGCACCAATAGCCCAACGGTTAAATGTTGAAACAGAGGTGACGATGAAGTCATCTCGTCCCATGATGTCAGACCATCTCGTTTGTTTGGTATTGTTTATTTTGTGTAATTTTCGTCATTTGTGGCTTGTGTTTTGTGTGTTGTCATATTTTGATTAATGTGGTATTTTATAAGTTATGATTATTTAATTGATGATGATATTTTTATAAGTTGTGAATTAGTTAATTAAATGTGGATAATAATTGTGTATTTTAATGTTGATTTATTTGTATGAAAATATTTAAATGTTTTATTTAATTTTTATAAAGTCATGTGTTTCAATTAAATGATAATTAAATATTAAATGTGTTTTAATTATTGTAATCAAATTATCTGGTTGAGGATAATTATTAGAATAAATTATTTAAATTAAATAGATAATGTGTTGTGCAAGAAAGTGGTAAAAATAGAAATTAAAACAATAAAACAAATAAAAGAATAAAAAGATTGTGTGAGCCAATAAGAATACAGATCTGGGTATAAAGCTGGCTTTTAAAGAATTGTTTTATTTTATTTTTGATTTTTACAGTTTTTTTTTTTGAAGAAATTGTCAATATCTTTTAATTAATGAAGATTTTTGTTAGTTTGGACACACAAAGGATTATGGGGACAGAAGTGGTGCAAGAAAATGGTTCTGTACTGTTGAGTTTTCTGGAGTTTTCAGGAAAGATATTTTAATCTTTTGCTTGCTATATTCTGAGGAGAGTTTTAGAAAGGGTTTTGCAATCTTTTGTGGGTATTATTCTGGAGTCTTCTGAACAAAGAATGGGATTCGAGTTCGAACACGAAATCTTGGAGAGGAGATTTTGAAGCAGAAACGAGAAGCACTTCGTAGAAGCCATCGGGATCGAGCTAGCTTCATCAGGTTCTCAAGAGCATACGACTACAGGTTCCACCCTCTCTCTTCTTGATTGTTTTGAATCTGTAAAAAGAATAGAAATGTGATGTAAATTAATTTTGGTTGTAAAAGAAATGTTTCAGAGAATTAGATTTAAATGATTTAGTTTGTAAAAAGAAAATAAATAAATAAATAGTTAGGTTTTCTTGATATGAAATTTCTTTTTAATTTTGAAATCGTTGCAAGCAAACGGAAAGATAATTCTGTCGAATTTTCATTTGGAATATGTTAAATTTTCTCTCTAGTTGTTTCTATGGAAAAGATCAATCTTTCTTTTAATAAATTGGAAATGTTGTTCTTATAAGAGAAATTTTACATATATATATATATATATTTTAAATATAACTATATATATCTTTATATTTTTCTGTATTTTTATCCAGATTTATTGTTCTTTATATATCACTGTATTCCCTGTAATATATATATGTATAAATAAATCTATTCGCCGTAAATTTTGATTCTGGTTCGCATTGTTCCTTGGGTCGAATTTGTGCACCCGTCGGCGTTTGTCAGACTTTAATGTCTGGTTTTTTTAAAAAAATATAATTTAAAACAAATGAAATTTTAAAAGTGAAATAAAAATAAAGTTTTTTTTTGTTAAGGGTTAAGGGGGGGACGGTTGGCCGTACCCGCCCCTCTCCCCTTGTGGCTACGGCTGGCCACAGCAGTCCATATGGACTGCTGTGTGCAGCAGTCCGTAGGGTCTGCTGCGTACAGCAGCCCGTATGGGCTGCAGTGCTGCCGTAGCAGCAGCGAACCCAAAGTTCGCTTTAATTTGTATTTATTAATTTTTTTTTATAAATCAATTTTTTTTTATATATATAATATATATATATTATATGTATATAATTTATTAATTTGTGTTTTTATATATATATTTATATATATATATTTTTAATTTAATATAATATCTTGTGGCAAAAATATAATAAGATTAAAAAAATTAAATAAAACAAATAAATAAAATAAAATAAATAAATATAGTTTCGTTTATATATATATATATATTTATCGATTTTGTTTGATTAGGTAATTATGGAAAATGATATCTTTGTGTAATTAAAGGAAACAAATTTAGTTAAGTTGTAGAAATAAAATATAAGTGATTTTTAGTATAATAAAATTTAAATTGTTATAAATAATTATATATATATATATATATATATATATATATATATATATATATATATATATATATATATATAACAGTTAATTGGCATGAATTGTTTTTATTATTATTTGTTCAGTATGACTATATATATTTATGTATTTTAATATATATATTGCTTTACTTGATTATAATTATTTATTTTATTTATTTTAAAGGAAATATGTGGTTGTATGGATTATTTTGGATAAAATTGAATAATAGGGTAATTTTCTAAAAAGAAATGTTTTGGGAAAAGATAATTTTGCCTTGAGAGTAATTGATTTTCTTTAGATAGGTGAAGTAAAATATATAGAAAGGAGTGGGTTATGGTGTTATTTTTATAAGTAATTTAAAATTTGTTAGCCTTGGGTAAGTACTTATTAGGTAGTTTCTTCGAGTTAAGGGAGTTAGTATTTTGTAAACAAGCAATTCAGAGAAAATTGAAAAATTAGATATAATTTTGATGGAAGATTATTTAGGCCCTTTTTATAAGAAACACATTTATAAGTTTTTTTTTTTTTTAGAAGTATGAACCTATATGTGCAATGGTATTTTTTGGATATCTATAAAACATGTAGAAGTGTGGAGTAGATCTTGTGGTCAAGTTTAAGAGTTATGTGAAACGTGAAAGTAGTGCCTCTATTGAATTGTTGGATTGATTTCTTTATTGAGTGAACTAATTTCCGTATTAAGTATGTGCATTGGTTGATTGTTCTGTTGTGTTAATCATTGATCTTGTTTAAGTTGGTTTTGAGTCAAATTGTAAGATCGTTGAGTAATGTATGGTTGGGTAACCTAGGAGGAGAAATAGAGGTCTCCCTTGGATACCACTCGAGAGTGTATCAAATTTAATTGTGAGGATTTCTTTGGGATGTTGCCACTCACTACCTTATGTTTGTTGACTCATTCTTGATATCTTGTTACTATTGTTAGTTCTTTGTTGAGGAAACCCTAGTGTAAGCCTTTTTAGAGTCTTCCAGAGGCTTGTTTTATTATTGGTGAATTTTTGTCATTTTATGTGCTCTTGACATGGCAAGATATTAGTATCATTAATTTGAAAGGGTTGTATGAAACTTGGTGAGACTTTGATTATGTGGTTATAGCGAGATGGGTAATGCCTCGCATGGTTTGGTCTTGAAAGTATTTGCTTTGTCTGTAGCGGTACAACCCTTGCCTAGTTTTGATTTATGTTAGGGGTCATAGGGAGAGTGGCTCTTTGTGGATGCCGGCACCTCAGGATGAGGAAGGGCTCAGGATAACCCACGAAAGAGTAGTTAAACAAGCGATAACCTAAGCAATAGAATTTAGGGGGTTGGGTAGTTTAATAACCACAAGATAATAAAACATTGGATTCCTCGGCTATACACTAGGGCTACCATAGACTAGTGATAGACTGAGAAGGCCGTGGTCGGCAAAGTCATAGTCTCGTCTTCACGAGAGATTATCGGCTCCGCATTAGCTACCCTATGGTGCCGGCGCCTCAGTTAGGAGGAAGGGCCAGGAGATCCATAGATGGGTGTCGGCGCCTCAGTTGGAGGAAGGGCCAGGAGAATCCCATGAGAGCTATGCGATGGCACTCTCTACTTGATACCCTTGTGCTTTGTTGTAGTTGCCTCTGGATATTGTTATATTTATGTCGTTTCTAATTTTAGGGCTAGGGGATCCATAGATGGGTGCCGGCGCCTCAGTTGGAGGAAGTGCCAGGGGATCCCATGAGAGCTATGCGATGACCCTTCCCACTTGACACCTGTTTGCCTATTTTCTTATTGCCTCTGGAATTATGTACTGAATCGTTGTTTCATATTTATATGGAATTGTATTCTAGTTATTGTTTTAGCTTTATTTGGAAGTGTTTTTTGGATATTGTATTTTTATGATGTTTTTGATTTTGTGAACTTGTTTTATGATTGTTAATTGATGGTACTTCATGTTATTGTGATGAGTTCTCAGTTTAACTTGTTATGTGATTTGTGAACGTTGGTAGTGGTTCAATGTATGCTTTGAGTTGTACTTGTTTTGTATCATGTTGTTGCTGAGTCAGTTTGACATTCATGGTCGGGTTCACTTCCTCATCACCTCTGAGCACGGGGGGTGAGTTACTTGTAATTCATGTGGTTGGGTGGAACGTGCTCCGCACCCGTTGGGTTCCCCATCAGGATCTTGTCTTCTCAGCATTCCGCAGTGGAGTTGCACCTGTGATCACTTGTGTTTCATATTTCATTGTTCTTGTATCAATTCCCATGTTGGGAAATCCAATGTAATTCTTTTGTCAAAGAAAATTGTAATGCAATGTTATAACGATGATGTAATAGTTAGGCTCATTTGTAACTCTATTAAGAGATTTATCATGGATGTATTATGTGATGTTTGTTGTTCTCGCATCACGGTTTTTGGATGTATCATTGTCTATGGTTATTATAAAATTAATGGTTATGTTGTAATCATTATCTTTATTTATGTTTAGTTGTTGCGATGTAACCTCGCGTGCCCCAGAGAACCAAGTGTATTAATGCTATGTGTTATGCTATGTGGTTATGGTTTAATGTTATTGCATGTTTAATTTAATTGGTTTAAAAAAAAATATATTATTTGCATTGTGTGTGTTCTCTGGGGTTTGCACGGCGGGCGTTACAATTTGAGTTTGTGGTTGGCAGAAAAACACTTGAGTGATGCTTCTCCTCATCAGTTGGCGGGTGAGGTTTGCAAATGTTTATGTTAGTATTAGGGACAACTAGAGTGTATGCACCAAGGAGTAAGGACATCTAGATATTATGCACCAATGCGACGACATCAAGATCAATTTGTATATCTATTTCCAAATGAAGCTCATAAGAGCTATGTATGTATCTTGTACCCATTTATATGGAAGGATGTATTCTTGAATTATAAACTTGAGTTTATTCAATATGAAATCTATGTTATGAAAATATTTGTGAAATTACAATGAAATGCAATGAAAGTTTGGAATAGTGTTTACTCAAATGTGCATGTAATTTACATTATGGAAAATAAAGTTTTATTGCTATGTTATGACATCATGGTTCATTCACATGAGGTGAAAACTTTGAAATTTTATTGAGTAGAATATTGGGGTTGTTACAATTTATCTTAGAACCCTAACCTTAACCCTATTGAAATTCAACCCTAATTGAACTTGATTCCCAACTCTAACCCTAAACTATTGAAGCTCAACCCTAATTGAACCCAAACCATAATTGAACCCTAACCCTATTACTGACCCAAACTTTATTTTAAAACCCTAACTGAACCCTAACCCTAACCTAACTTCAATCCTAATTATATTTTAATTGTAATCCTAACCCTAGTTGAATCCTAAACCTAAGCTAAGATTAACCTTAACCATAACATTGACCCTAACTTTTACCCCAAGCTTAATCATATAATCCTAATCATAATTAAACCCTACCCTAATCCTAACCCTAATTAAACCCTAATTGAACTCTAATTAAATCCTAATTGAAGCTTAATTTTTGATTGATCCATAACCCTAACCCTATCCCTAATTCAACCCTAATCCTAATTGATCCTTAACCCTACCCTTGAACCTAACATTTAACCTAACCTTTATCCTATAATCTTAATCATAGTTAAACCCTACCCTAACCCTAACCCTAATTAAACCCTAATAAAAACCCTAACCACAACCTAACTTTAACCTTAATTGAATTGTAACTGAATCCCAATTGAATCTTAATCTTAATTGATCCATAACTCTAATCATACTCCTAATTCAACCCTAATCCTTATTGATCCTTAACCCTAACCCTGATTGTAACCCTAATCAAACCTTAGTCACCCTAACCCTAACTATAAGCTTTATCTTAGAATTCTAATTGAACCTTAACCCTAATTTAATTGTAATCATAACCATAACCCAATTCTCAAAAATAATAAATACATAAATAATAATGTTATATAAATTATTTTTAAATTATATAATAAATTTAAATGTAAATATAATTCTTAATTACATTATTTTTTAAGATAGATAATTTATAAATAATTCTTACTCAAAGCTTATGATAGGGTGGATTGAGGTTTTTTTTCTAAGATCCTTTTCTGCTTTGGTTTTGGGGAGAAGTTGGTGGCTCTGGTGTTTCAACTTATTTCGACCCCTTGGTTCTCTATGCTCTTCAATGGGTCTCCTTCTCCTCTTTTTGATTGCTGTAGGGGTCTGCGACAAGGGGAGCCTATTTCTCCTTTCCTGTTTATCATAATGGTGGAGACTTTGGGTCGTCTTATCCAAAGATTTGTTAATTATGGTCTTATGTCTGGGTTAGCCCCCTCTTCTGCTAATCTTGTTTGTTCTCATCAACAATTTGTGGATGATTCTCTTTTGCTTGGGCATGTATCTATTAAGGAAGCTAAGGCTATTAAATGGATTTTATATATATATGAGGCTGCATCTAGGCAGAAAGTTAGCTTACAGAAGAGTGTTATTTTCTTCTTCAACACTCTGATTCAAAGACATATTAGGATTTCTAGAATCCTACAGTGTCAAATTGGTGAATTTCCTACTTCTTACTTGGGACTCCCCTTATGTTCTAAGGCTCCTGATTCTTTGTGGAGGGGGATGATCGACAAATTTAATTCCAAGTTGGCTAGGTGGAAGGGGGCCTTATTGATCCAAGTGAGGAAAGTTTAGCTGATTAAATCTACCTTACAAAATATTCTGGTATATGCTCTTAGTCTATTTCATATGTCGAGGAAATTTGTGGATATCTTGGAAGGCATTCAAAAAAACTTCTTATGGATGGGGGTTGAAGATAAAAAAAGAACTCATTTGGTTGCTTGGGATGATGTTTGTCGGTCAAAAAAGGCTGGGGGCTTGGGTATTCGTAAAATCAGGCCGTTCAACATTTCCCTCTTGGGGAAACAACTATGGAATCTTTTGTTATCCAAAAGTGAGTGGGTGAAAATCGCTTGGAGTAAATACTTACATGGTGTTGATGGGATCAGAGATGTGATTTCTCATGAGTTTAATCCTCTGAATGGTTCTATGTTGTGGAATTCTATGTTGAAGGCTCGTAGGCTTGTTGCTAAGGGTCTCTCATGGCAGTTGGGGAATGGGAGGAGTATTTTATTCTGGGATGATAATAATGGACCTCTAAAGGATCAGCCTTGGGCTTATCCCTTTATGGACCTTGGTTTGCGTCTAGTTGGTAGATTTGTTGCTGATTATATTGATGAAGGTTGTTGGAGGAAATTGTATGAGTTGGACCCTACTCTTGAAATTATTTATAAGGCTATATCAAGCGTTCACATTCCTGTTAGTCCTTCTCCAGATAGGTTTGTTTGGAAGCCGTCTTCTAAGGGTAACTTTTATGTTGCTTCAGTTTTTTCTTTGAATGATTCCTTTACAGTTTCGCCTCCTTTTTGGGCTTCTATTTGGTCCTCTAGACTGATTCCTAAGATCAATATTTTCTTCTGGCTATTCTATCAGAATAAAATTCTTACTACTGATAATCTGATAAAAAGAGGTTTTGTTATGCCCAATACATGCTTTCTTTGTGTAGAGGAAGCGAAAAATACTTGTCATTTACTATTTGGGTGTAGATATGTTGGTGTGATATGGAATCATGTTCTTTCTCTGGAATCTTAGATGGGTGTTTCCTGGCTCTGTTAAAGGATTATGGTTCCAATGGGTGTGCCCCTCATCCAATCTTGCCTTGCATATTTTGTGGTCCCTCTCCCTACCTCATTTGACTTGGGGGGTGTGGTTGGAGCGTAACAACAAAATTTTTAGAAACTCTGCTCTTCCTGCTTTATCTATGGCCCATAAGATTTGTACTAGTATAAAGGAGAATTTTCTTTCTGGGATCTCCTTCCATGTTGGTCAAAATATTAATCTTTGCTCCTATGATATTTCAATTGCTCAAAAGTGGAAGTTGCCCTGCGATATATCTCTCCCAGTCTCTAAAGGGAAATATTCAAGAGATGGTGTTGCTTGGAAGGCGCCACCAAATGGTTGGGTTAAGATCAACTTTGATGGTGCTGCTAAAGGTAATTCAGGACCTGCTAGATGTGGGGGAGTGATTTGAAATTCTAATGGTAGGATCGTCTCTGGTATGGCACTCCCTTTGGGAACCCAGATAAACCACTTTGTGGAGGCAACGATTGTCTATCATAGTCTTGTTTTGGCTCAGAGAAGAGGGTACATGAAGATTTGGTTGGAGGGTGATTCTCTGAACATTATTAATAATTTAAAGAATTTATCTCCTCCGTCTTGGACAATTGAGGCCTTGATCAAGGATTCCATTGAAATTATTAAATCCTTTGATAATGTTTATATTTCCCATATTTTGAGAGAGGGAAATAAGTTAGCTGATTTCTTCGCTAACTTTGGCGTTAGAGATAGTAAGGTTTGGGATTTAAATGACCCCATCCCTTATGAGGCCATGACTATTGTTATAAATGAAAGTTAAATTATTCTTTAAGGTGTGCACGTCCTTGCTCACATGGTGGAATATCATTAGTAAGGATGGTATGGTTATGATTTTGAGGAAAGACTATCATATGATGCAAAGTTTGAATTCATTTTGGTATGTATGTCCTATGGTTTCCTTCGCACGGATTGTGGGTGTTAGCCACATAAGCTTCCAAAGTCTTCTGTTGGATAATTTGGTTATGGTGTCTATTGGTTCCTTCTGAGTTTCCTATTGAGTGTTTGGTCTCTATTTTCCATCATCATGGGTGGGGATAGAAATCATGTCAAGCCCAAATCTTGTGATACTGCTAAGCAGAGAAAGGAAGTGTGGGCGATTTTAGAAAAGGGTGGTCTAACTCCCTTCATGGAGAAACTGCATGGCGATAATACTTAGGTTACTGAATTGGTTGAGAAAGGGTGGAAAGGGAGAACCCTGGACTTGGGTGGTAGGGAAATTGCGGTGGATGAGGAATTCATAGCCCAGATTACTGGCCTAGCGATTAAGGGTATGAAGGTGTACAAGGATAAGAAAGAATCATTGGCTGCGATGTCCCTTTTCGTTAAGAAGAATGAGAGTGATGACTTGAAGCCTGCGAAGAGTGGTGTGTATCTGAGGAATTCCTTGAAAGCTCTCTGGTGGGATGTTGTCGAAGAAATCATGAGGTATGTAACCCTGGAAGGAAGGTACACGACCATTAACAATTATCATTTTTCATTGCTTAACCATTTTAGGCACAAGAAATGGGTGTCATTTCCCTATTATTTGCTGGTGTCGATGGACTGTGGGATTAAAGAGCACAAGAAAAATCCCAAAAATCCTGTCCTACATTCAGGGTTGATTCTTTTAATTTATGAACATGTTAAAGCTCATGATGTCCAAAAAACTCTGGTTACTCTGAAGGATATTTCTGCTAGAGCTAGGGAGGGTTATGAAATTGAGTCGGGTGAGGAAAGGGCTTCTAAGAAACCGAGAAAGAGGAGGCTTATTTTAAATAAATATTTTGAGTCGAATAGGGATGATGATGTTGACTATGTCCTAGATTCGTATGCCTCTTTGGAGGAGGGCTCCATATCCCATGTTCAGGGTAAATCTGGGAAAAGGAAAATGGATGAGGAAGCAGGTTACATGACTTGCAAGGATGATGTGGAGGTGACTGTTCCTTCTAAGGGGGGGAAAGACAAAAATGATCTTTATGGGGAAGCTTCTTCTCCTCCCCCTACGTCTAGACTTGTGCATGAACCTGAGGAGGGATGTTGGAAGAGAAGGGTTTTGAAACCTGGTCAACACCTGGAGAAGAATGTCCCTTTCTCTGTGGCTGGTTGCTTTCATGGTGAGGATGTTCCGAGCGCTATCATTGGGTTGTCGAAGTAGGAGAAGGTTAGAGTTGTGGGTGGTGAGTAGGCTACAGGAGCTAAGAAAGCAAACACAAAGAGGATTAAGAAGAGGATGGTTGCTACGAAGAAAATTCCCAATTCCATTCGTAGGATGAAGTCTCTTGTCACTGCTGGTAAAGGTAAGGATGTTTCTGATGATAAGGTTCATGAGAGTTCTTTTGAAGAGGATGTTGCTGTGGGAAATCACATTGAAAATTTTGATAGGGAGGATCTTTCTGATGTGTTGGGTTTGGCCCGTGACAGTGCCAATGTGCTTTTTAAACTATTTAAATGGTTCTTTCATGAGATCAATAGGACTAATGCTCGTATTAGAAGTATTGCTTGCAAGGCTAAGGACCCTTCGATCCAAAGCTAAATTGATAATTTAATGGATGATTTTAATACTGTTGCTAATACTATGGCAGAGGAAACCGTCAATCTGAAACTGAGTATGGAGGGAAGAATGTTATCCCTTGAGGAGAAAATTGAAAAAACTTGGAATGTGGTTATGAAGAGTGGAGAAGCTCCTAAAGTCTTGACTAGGTCGGACTCTTTAATGGCTTTCTCCCCTAAAGGTTCTTCTTTGAGTTGTGAGGTAAAAACTGGTGGGCCTGGGGTTAGGACTAGAAATAGACTAAAAAATCAGGCTGGGCCCTTGGGTATTGAAGTTTTTGATATTGGGGTTAAGGGACATAAGCTTGCTGCTAGTGAGATGGAAGCTGTTGAAATTCTGAACAATATGTAGTGGTGTTTGCCAGTTTATGGCTACTTTTTGGCTGATGTTTTGCTAACTTTGTACTTATGGTTGTTTAATGTTGTTCCCTTTTTGATTCAGCTGTTCCTTTTTGTAAAGGGTTCCGAGCCCCTTCAAAACCCATTTTTTACGTCTAATCAAAACAAAAAACATTTTACAATGAATCAAAGAATATATATTTTTTATTTTTTAAATTTATTTTTAATATAGAAATTTAGTTTTATATGCGATAATAAATTTAAGAAAAATCTTCTAAATTTTAGAAACTTCTTTTTATGTGTAGTAATTCAAGAGATATTTAAAAAAATATATTTTTAATTGTATATTAATATAGAAATTTAGTTTTATATGCAATCGTAAATTTAAGAATAATCTTCTAAATTTTAGAAACTTCTTTTTATGTGTAGTAATTTAATAGTTTTTTTTATCTTATTTCTATAAATAATTATTATTGTTTATTGAAAAAGATTACCTAAATAAATCTATATAAATATTATATGAGATATCTTGTTTTAAAAAGATCTTCAATATTTTTTAATTTCAAGTAAATCAATTTAGAAACTTAATTATATATATTTTTAATTTTAAGTATATATCAATTTAGAAACTTAATTATATGAAATAATAAATTTAGAATATTTCTTTTATACTTAATTTTCTAAATTTTAGAAACTTTTTTTTATGTCTAATAATTTAATATATATTTTAAATATTTTATTTCTTTGAACATATTCGTTTTATATTTTATATTAAATTTAAAATGAATTTATTTAGATTTAATAAAATATAAATATATTGTGATGCATTTATTGAAGGGAATAAGCTTATATTTTTCTACCTTTCCAACTAGATAGTGAAAGGTTTTGTGAACCCAAATATAGAGAAAACATTGTCACACCTAGAATTTTGGTTCGCATTGAAACATATTGGTTGAGAAAGAAGTAAGGCTAATCTCTTTTGCTTTTTGGTACCACAATTGCTCTTACCCCGCATGACCATGAATGGTGTTTCTTGCATATGCTTTTAAAGCTAAAACTATTGTCAGAAACTAAATAAGTAGACCTTTTAACTTTGAAATTAAAAACAACATAAACATTTGATTTATGCACATAACGAGCCTTTATGCATGAGTTGAGATATCATTTTAACTCATGCTCCTTTTCAGTATCCAATAAAAGAAATAAGTTTTCAACCCTATACATTACATAGAAATTCCATGTGATCTTTTGTAAATGAAAGCATCCCTGGATCTCATGATAAATTAGATGTCAAATCTATTTTTTTTGGCTTTTACTCCCTTAAAAAGATGAAGACAACATTATATCTTTTCAATACTTAAATTACTAATTCATTGCTCTGATAAACATTTCACTTCAAATTCACAAATTCCAACCATTTAATCTGCAATTATATGTCCCCACTTGTGATTCATTTTAATCACTTAAGATGGAAGGTGGAGATGAATAACATTAGTTGAGAAGTGAAAGTGCTGGAAAAGCTAAATCAAAGATGAAAAATATTAGTTGAGAAGCATGTTTTTTGTAATCTACTAACATTAATCATCTTAAGCTTTCACTGAAGCACCACAAGCAAGAAGCAATTTGACATATATGAGTGTTTCCCTTCTGAGAAGCCCTATAGAGAGCAATTATGCATTTCTCATGTACGGAATTGACATGAAAACATAAAAACCCACCATAAAAGTCCATTGCACAATTAGATTTAGAAAGAAATGTGGAACAATTTCCCAAAAAAGGAAATCAATTATGAAGAAACTAAAAATTGGGATCTTTCTCACCAATGATTATACATGAATAGACAATCAATTTAACATAAAAAACAAAGAGATCAAATTGTAGTGAACTCCCAAAATTAATATCAATTAGTTTGATCTTCAGATTCAATGAGATTCAATATATAAATTATTTCAAAAAACTCAACTGTGAGAGAAAAAATGTACAAAAAATTGATAAGATGCCAGTACAATTTTCAATGATGAGATCAACATTATTGTTTCCTAATATTTTTAATATTAAGATTTAATCACATTTACTCTATGAAAACTCATTGAAAGAAAAATAATATATAGAAAATTGATAACAAGTGAGTGCAATGAACTAATATTCATCCATCTATAATAGTAGAGAAGTCCAAAGGGACATTTTTCTCAGTTATTATATTGTTCCTAGAATATCATTAATTTTGTTATAAAGCTGATTTCAACATTAATTCAATATGTTCTTCATGTCAACATTCTATTGCAAGAATACCACGTAAATGAGAAACAACATTTGATCCTTTGGACCAATAATTATATCAGAAAGAAATGTGGAACAATTTTCCAAAAAAGGAAATCAATTGTGAAGAAACTAAAACTTGGGATCTTTCTCACCAACAATTATACACAAATAGACGATCAATTTATAAAAATTAAAGAGATCGAATTGAACTCCCAAAATTAATATCACAGGTCCATGATGCATAAACAGTCTACTGAATATATAAATTTGAAAAAAATGGTAATGTGGTTGTTGGGCTTCCCTAGACAATACATCATTTGTGAATAACAAATTTGGAAATTGATCTCTCCAATGAAAACATCTATTGATCTTTCCAAAAAAGGAAATCAATTGTGAAGAAACTAGAATGGATCTTTCTCACTAACAATTATACACAAATAGACGATCAATTTATAAAAATAAAAAGATCAAATTGAACTCCCAAAATTAATATCACAGGTCCGTGATGCATAAACAATCTACTGAATATATAAATTTGAAAAAAATGGTAATGTGGTTGTTGGGCTTCCCTAGACAATATATCATTCGTGAATAACAAATTTGGAAATTGATCTCTCCAATGAAAACATCTATTGATCTCTCCGCAGTTGTACTCTACTTGGGTCTTAAACAAGTAAAATAGAAGTCTATATGTGAACAATTAGAGACGTGGCTTAATCCCTCTTTCCATGTCATTTTCTATCTCCTTTATTCGATGAGCTGCAAAAAAATCCCTTGATCTCTCCTCTTCTCCCACCTGATTTATAGTTGTGCTTTTATCAAACTTCAAAATATAGGCTTCCTTGCAACCTTACGCAATCTTTCACCCAGTGTATCAATTATACAACATTCTTCATTTTTAACCTTTAGAAGGAAAAAGTGGTAATTCCAGCGTACAATATAAATTTGGGTCTACTAACTTCATCGATAATGTTTTCCCGTGTTTTGTCAAAATCAAGTGCAGCATTATCCAAGTTTGCAACTTGAAAGGCAGCCCAATGGCTTTTTCCTCCTACCATAGAAAGGGAACATACATTTGCCTTTAACACAGTCTCCACATCAAAGTGTCCATTTGAAAAATTCTGTTTATTCTCTTCCATTTGAGAAAGTCTCTTCCACTTTGAGGATCCTATTCGTATCAATTTCTCAAAGACAACTGTACTTAGCGGTTTTTTTTGGTTCTTGCGCAACCACTCAGCAATATTCCCTTCAAAATCTTTACTTGTCTGATCAAAAGAAGCAAAGTAGACTTGGGTAGACAGCTTCATCTTTTCATCTCTACTTATGATATTTATCTTTTCCCACTTGCCATATTTTCTCTTTTTCATCGTGGGAAGGATATAATCATCCTTGAACCGTGATCTCTTCTTCCCCTTGCAAATCTCCTGAATCTCCTCAATGTTATCTGACTTTGAATCGTCCTACTAAATGAAGCTTGAATCGTCTTACCAAATTCCTCCTCAATGTTATCTGACTCTTGAATCGGCTTATCCAAATCCTCGGCCATCTTTTGCAGCTCACCCACCTTTCTAATCAAAGCCTTCTTCTTGTTCCTTTCCATATTAAATGCTGCCTCCATCTTGATACACTTGTTCTTCCACCTCTCCAACTCATCCTCCATCTCGACACACTTGTTCTTCCATCTCTGCAACTCATTCTCCATCTTCTCAATTTGCTCCCAAAACAAAAATAAAAATTACCGCCCTAAGTTTTTAGGACATGAAACATACATAGATTTTGTTGCTTTCCTTCATCGATTATCAACCGTCAGATATATCAACTTACTAAATTTAGCTATCAGAAACCCTTATTCACCTGCTAAATTTGTGAGGTGTGGCACTGATTGATTGATGGACTGGCATTCAAATTTAGAAACACACAACCCAAATATTTTTCTTATTTTCTTGAGATGGTCTAAATTAGAATAATACAAAATACGTTGTATATATGTTAGTCATTATTTTATTTTTATGTTTCCATCACTAAATGTCATCTGTAATAAGTAACTCAAGTGGAAGAACGTAAGAGAAGATAAATAAAATATTTTTACCATTTAAGTATTTTGTTTCTATTTATTAAAGATTAAGAATTTTAGAAAGTTTATCAAAATTAAGTTTGTTGAATATAAAATGAATATAAGAAAGTTTAGAATTATATTTTAATAAATGTTTCTAATTGTTAAAAATTAGGAATTTTAGAAAGTTTATCATAATTAAGTTTGTTAAATATACTAATTTATCTATCTTATTCAATAATCTATATAAAAAACGTCCAAATATATAAACATTATTGTAATAACTACTAATATACAATTGTGAGTATTACTTTTAATATCTAATATTATTATATTATATTATTATTATTAATATATATTTATCATTGTACTATTATATTTTTATTAATAAATTATTATTATGAGTGCTATATTACACTAAAAGAGGGGTAAAAATTTATTCAAACCAAAAAGAGCAATACAAAGCAAGGGCATTACACATCCCTATCTATCTCCACTAATTGGTCCAAATTTTGTGACAAATCCAGGGGTAATTGACCCCTTTCCACAATATTCCAATCTTGCAAATGTTCAAAAGCCCATTTAGCCAAACAATCTGCAACTCTATTCCATTCTCGAGGAATATGAAAGAAAGAAACAAAATCCAAAGAAACACATAGATTAAGAATCTATTTTATAATAACAGCCAAATGCCAATTGACATCCTTTAATTGTTGCCTCTTCAACAAAGTCACTACCACCTGAGAAGTAGATTTGCAAATGATCTGTCTGCATCCAAGAGCACAACCACGCTCCACAACACATAAAATGGAAAGATCCTTCATCACATTGTTAGTATACCAACCCTTATAAGCAGAAAAGATAAACTCAATAGTCTCAGAACTAGTCTGCCCAACACCTCCAATACTAGCATGGCCGAGATTTCCACAAGAAGAGCAATCTGTGTTGATTTTCAACACACCCTAAGGAGGAGGACACCAATGCCCCTCCCTATTTATCTTATGAAGGGGATGACGACATCTATTTCTCATGATTTGACCAACACCCTGAGCAGCCCCCGTTTGAAGAGGAAGTTTGAGATGAGTGCAACAAGCAACCTCTCCTGGATCCACACCCTCAACCAAGTCACACTTAGCTGCAATAGTTTCTCCCAAATAATGAAGAATCTTCCACCACAAATGTTGGACAACCAACTTCACATCTTGAAAAATCCTATGATTCCTCTCTAGCTAGATATGCCAAATAATAAAAGTCGGTCCTAAAGCCCAACTAACTTGAAGAAAAGAGGTCTTAACAAGGGCCTTCCCCCACCAAGCAAAGAACTCTGCCAAAGAAGAGACATGCCAACAACCTTGGTTCCACACAGCCCACCAAAGGTGCCAAAGTTTCCTACAAAAGGAACATTGGAATAAGAGATGAGAGACACTCTATTCACTTTCACATGATAAAACACACATCGAGGGACCTTGGAACCCTCTCTTGCACAAGTTATCCCAAGTAAGACACTGGTTCTGGACCACCAACCACATAAAAAAATTGCACTTGGGCCAAGAAAATTTATTCTAGACTTGCTTCCACCAAGAAATCTCAATGTCCCCAAACACCTGCCTAACCAACTCACCATAACCTACTAAAATAGAGTACTTACTAGATAAATCACTGTTACTCCAAGCTAGGACACCCTGCCCTGCCATGGAATTGCATTCACATGATGCAAGAATCTGACCAACTCTTACTTATCCTCTTGTGACCCTCCTGGCGGTCAATTTGAGGAGTGCTTCCATCTAAGGCTAGTAGCCAATCCAATATTTTGAACAAAATTATAATGCTCAACTGTATTCCAAACTGCAGCAGTAAAATGTTCACAAAGAGATTGGAGGTGAGGGGAAGTAGAAAGAATAGGAGGATTCCCATCCCAAGAATCCCACCAAAAAAAATCTTGAGAACTCGTATTACATATCCAAAAAGTATCTTCTTAACCAACTGAGCCCCCAATTTGAGGGTATTCCAAATCATAGATCCCCTTCCTTCTAAAGGGAAACGAGGAACATCAAAAGTGTTAACATCCTTAAGATACTTGTGGGTAAGAATACGGGTCCAAAGCTGATTCTCACTAGTACACCAATGCCAATTTAACTTGGCTTCTAGAGCTTTCCCATTCAAAACAACACAACGCATTCCAAGGCCTCCCTCATTCTGTGGCATGCACACCATATCCCACTTAACAAGATTCCACTTAGCCAACTACAAGTTACCACTCCAAAGAAATTATCGTGAGAGAGCATTGAATTCCCTCAAGAAATACAAAGAAGCCGCTTGAACAAAACACTTGTAAATAGGGAGAGACTGGATAATAGACTTCAAAAGAGTCACTTTTGCAGCAATAGAAAGCCAATGATGAGTCCAATGATTGAAATTACTACACAAATTATCAAGCAAATTTTTCCAAGAAGACCTAGGCTACCTACCAAAAACAAGAGGTATTCCCAGATAGACAAAGGGACGAGCCCAATCTGAAACCTCAAAATATTAGCAATCCGCTATTGAATAGCTTGAGGGGTATTAGAAAAGAAGATAAAAGACTTGTGCTCATTGATTTTTTGACCCGAAGTAGCAAGGTAAATATCCTTGAAGCCCGCCTAAAAGAAATCTCCTAAAGGCGAGCCCTCCCCATAAGAGAGGTTCCATCCACAAACTAAAGATGAGAGAGTTGTGGTAGCCCATTGCCCCAACACCAACCTTGAATCTTGCCTTGAGAAACCCACGCCTTAATAAATCTTCCTAGACCCTTAGCTATAATAATAAATAGATAAGGGGAGAGAGGATCTCCTTGACAAAGGCCCTTGGAAGCCTCAAAAAGCTTAGAAGGTTCCCCATTCATAAGAATAGAAAAAGAGGAAGAGGTAGCACAAATCATAGTCCAACTGATCCAATCTAGACTAAAACCAGAGCCTAAGAGAATTCTTTGCAAAATATGCCACTTAACTCTATCATAAGCTTTGGCCATATCCAACTTGATAAACATAGACTTGTCCTTAGAAGTTTCCATAGAGTGAATGACTTCAAAGGCAAATGCCAACCCATCCAGGATCTGTCTACTAGCCACAAAACCTCCTTGATCCTTAGAGATTACAAAAGGAAGACAAACTTTGAGCCTCTATGCCATCAATTTAGCAATAATTTTGTACAATACATTGCAGAGAGCAATAGGTCAAAAGAATTCGAGCTAATCAACACCTTCCTTCTTAGGAATGAGAACTAGAAAATTAGAGTTCAAGGCACGAAGCATCTTCTTACTGTGAAGAGATTCCCAAGAAAACTCCAATAAATCCAAACTTATAATATCCCAAAAATCCTAAAAAAATTCAACCGGAAAACCATCCGGACTAGGGGCTTTACCTTTATTCATCCGAAAAACAACTTCTTCCAATTCAGGCAAAGAAATTAGGTGGATAAGGAAATCATTCATCTCCTTGGAGATCAAGGAGGGAATGCAAGCAAGGATCAAATTCTCCTCATCTTCTGCAGGGGGTGAATCCTCAAAAAAAAGAGTAGAATGAAACTATCTAGCCTCACAAGACAAAGCCTGCAAAGAAGAAATGTGGATCCCATCCGCATTGACCAAAGAGGAGATACAACTTCTATTGTGACGAGCCTACAAAAATGATGGAAGAAAGCAATATTCCTGTCCCCTTCTTGAAGCCAATCAATCTGAGCCTTTTGCTTCCAAAAAATCTCCTCCCGAAGCTCCCACTCCTTGATAGGGATGGGTTGGATGGAAACAATCACTGTTCCATGCTTTGGATCTTGCTAGGGAAGACCCCCATGGTGTCACACTCCACCACCTTAACCTATAGGACCCAATGTTTGTGCGGGTTCCCCTGGTTCACCTTGCCAACCCAACTATCAAGTCAACTCCTAACAACCAAGCCAACCTTGGTGCAATGCTTCAACTCCTCCTTAGCCCTTAATCTATCCTAAAGGCTAACCTATCCTCACCACTCAATTAGATCTTGTAGGGGTGTAGAGATGTATTCAACAACTTCAAACCATCCTCCTAGGGTTCTTGAAGGTTCACCAAACTCCACCTTTCCATCACTTTCACCAAACCCTCATCTAGGGTTAAAAGAGGCTACTAGCCCTTGAGCCCCAATTAGGTCTCCATTTCTGAGAAAACCGGTTGTCTCTCCTAACTTTTCCAAAGAACTCAGCATCTTTCCTTTTGTTTCTTGGTCCTCATGCCTAACACTTGAAGATTTTAAAAAGCCTAACCCTCAACTGTTCGTACACAGGCCCAAACTTGAGAATGGCAAAAACTAGGGTTTTCTTTTAAGCCTTTTCCTGTCGTTCCTACATCTGTTAGAGATTTCTAACATTGGACGGTTAGATGGAACATTCTCCTACCTTCAATACCTTGTCAAGGCACATGTCTACCTCTCCACACCGTGTTTTACTAGGAGATGGACACCCCTGCAAACTAAGTGCTCTGCACTTCTTATCTTTCCTAGCCAAACTCTTCTTAGCTCGCCTAGGAAAAGACTCTCATAGTGATACCATGATTGCTAATGAATCCTAACCCTACCATATTTACATTCATGGAGTCAAGTCACAATTCCCAAGAGGCCGTACGTTATGTATAGTGGGAATGTGACCTAAACCTCCATTTTCTGCCAACTACTTGTCAAAACAACAAAATGCAAAGAAACAACTATCTTCTATAAACTTGAAACTGCACTAGAAATCCAAATTACTACCACACAGGGCTTAATTTATCAGTACACTACTTTCTACATGTAAAATAGTAACAAATTTAATCCATATAAGCTCTACTTTGAGACAAAATTAGGAATTCACACTAAAACACCACTGTTTTTCTTGATTTCAAAAACTTCAACCATAACAAAGATACTTCCAACCTTGTTTTCAAGTCGAGGCACACCTTCCATAGGGTTCCTAAATCAGTTATGCACCCTTGGTCGAATATATAAGTTATTATGTGGCAAAGTTGCAAAAATGGTACATTTTTGCATCTTTTGCCAATTTTCTAGAAACCTAAGTAAACTGAGTTTTTAAACTCATTCACCCTTTCCACTTCTTTAACCTACTTTCAAACCTCTAACTCTATCTAAATGGTCAAAATGACCTTCATGATAAACATCAAAACAAAAATTCATTCTAGACTTCTTAAATGCCTAGTGTTTCCTAGGTGCTCCTGCACCACTCCTCTACTACTCTCACAGCCTGGGATTCCGCTTGACCAAAAGCATTCAAGAAATCAAAATCCCAAATTTGGAAAGTAATCACATCAAGGCGTTCTTGGGAATTCCTCTTCATAACCTTAAAATTTCCAAAACTCATCCTATTCCATCTCTTAAGGTGAAATTTAGCATACTGAAGTTTCTTAACAAATGTGTATATAGTTGTACCATAAATAGGGCTGCCATCACACCACCACTGGGCCATAAGATCATGCAAAGAAGACTCCAGAAGCCACATAAGCTAAAACTTAAAGGGAGGATTCTTGGGAGTAGTAAAATAGGTTACTAAAAGTTTGATTGGCCAACGATCAAAACCCCTCCAGTCAAGAATCTTAGAGCCAATAACCAATCTACCTCCCACCCAAAAATAGGAAACAAAAAATCTATCCAACCTTTCAGAGATCGCTTCCTCTCCACTCCATCTATTATTCCAAGTGAAAACCCCATTAGAGGGCTTAACATCAATTAAAGCTAGCAAATCCGCATTCTCCTGAAAAAGGTTAGAAGTAGGACCAAGCCAAGTGAGCCCACCTATTTTCTCCTCCAAGCTCAACACAAAATTAAAATCACCAGTTAAGATCCAAGGAAGATAAGGAGCACATGATCTAACATACCTTATATGAGCCCAAAGCCAGATTTTTCCATGGATATAAATTGAGGCATACAGATTAGTAACCAGAATGGTCTCTCCTTTGCCCTCATAGTATCAGAGGGCATCACACTAGGGGGGCTACTTGATTCTTGTAGTCTAAAAAAATTAGTATTTTATTATTCTTATTAACATATTATTATTATTTTATTATTCTTATTATAATATGAAGAAATAATAAATTATTATATTATATTATAATTCTTTTATTATTGTTATGTTAATGTTACTATAATATTATATTAATGTTAATATATTATTTTCTTATTATCATTTTATTAATGATTTTATTATATCATAAGCTTCATATCCTTTTATGACATTTATTTTTTAATTATATTTTATTATAACATAATGGTATAACTCTATAACTATACTTAAATCTTATAATTATTAATATTATTATACTTATAGGATTATCTTAATATGTATTTATTATATTAATATTATTATAGTTGTATTAGTATTATAACATATTAGGATTTATTATTATTATATTATTGTTATTATATAATATTGTTATATTATTATATTTATTTATTGTATTAATGTTATATTATTTTGGGTTATCATTAGGGTTAAAATTGGCAATAGGATTAAATTTGTAGTTGTAAGATAAATTTTTGGTTAGGATTATGATTGTGGATACATTAGGGGTAGGATAAGGTATTCAATTTTTGTTCAATAAATATATTTAATTTAACATAATAATATTATATAATATAATACTTTAATTAATCCGTGGTCATAACCCTAACCCAAACTTTATCTTACAACCATATATATATATGATAATATATTTATTGTTAGTATACTTAAATATGAATGCCAATAAAATCCTTGATGAATCATAACCATAACCCAAATTGAACTCTACCCTTACCTTAATTGAACCCTATTTGAGTCATAATCGCAATAATCACAATCCTAAGTGAATAGAACTATAACCCCAATTGAACACTAATTGAGCCCAAACTATTATTGAACAATAATCATAATTAAGCCCCAATTAAACCCTAATTGAATATTAATTGAATATTAACTATTATTCAACCATAATCGTAATTGATCCCTAATTAAACTCTAACTGAACACTAATTGGACTATAAATATTGTTGAACCATAATCATAATTGAGCCCTAATTGAACTATAAATAAAATCTATTTGAACCCTGCCCCTAATTGAACCCTACTATAACCCACATTGAATCCTAATTGAACTCTAATGTAGCCCTAATTGAATTTTATTTAATATATTATATTAGCATTTGTTCCTTTGCTGTGATTGGATTTTACTTAAGGTGCAAGAATTGTTACTTACCTTAAATCCTTCCAAAGGTTTTCTTTATGATTTGCATCCTTTACACTTCTTGGATACAAATTTTCTTTAATGTTTTACCTTCAAATTATAGAGCTTGTGTTTTCATTCAAGTGTTGAGATAATGTACTTCAAGAATGAGAATTTGTATTTAGAGCATTTGATTCCAAACAATTTCTTCTATAATTTAAGACCATGCTTACAATTATGAAGATTGCATTGTCATTAAAATATTCAAATGCAAAGGGCCTTCAAATAGTAAAGAATTTGTATTTTCATTTACTATGTTTAGATAAAGTAGTTCCAAGTGTTTATATTCTTATCAAAAGCATTTGAATATCAAGAATCTTATTAGAAGTACTTCACGTGATTGTATTTTTAGCAATGAGAAGAAGAGATTGAGTGTGTGCATGGAGAGTGGAAGGAGTGTGGGTATGAGAGGAGAGGAACCATATTTAACCTTTAAGTAACATTGTCTAGTTTATGATGGAAGGAATTTGTTTTGCAAATCCTTCAATTGTAACTTTTCCTTGTTTTGATTTTGCTATTTGTTAGAGTACCTTTCTCAAACTAGCCTATAAATGAGTATGCATTCCTCAATCTAATTATGTCAACCCTTAAATCAAACTTAAGAATATATAGCAAATTTTCTACCATTTTCCTTATTTTCCAAAAATTTCACAAATTTTTCCTTTAATTTTGTTTTTCATTTCATTTTGTTGATAATATTTTCTATTTTTATTCAAAGATGATTTCCTACACTCATTATTTTGTTTACAATTCTATATTTCTCTTCATATTTTTTCAATTTCAAATGAGATAATTATACATCCTACTGCATTACATTCTCAAATAAAGACCAACTAAAAGTATGTTTGGAACTCAACATTGACTTCAAAAATTTATGAATTTTCATTTCACAACTGCCTATTACCCTTTTCACTTTCAAAACTTGGATAGTTGCTCACCACTCAATTAAACATGTCTTGACACCCTAAAAGAATTTCATAAAAAAAGTTGCTTGAAAGGAACTAAACCATCAATTTAGTTGTTTCTAGCAACTTTCATGCTCCAACCATTGTATTCTCAATAGTATACTTCCTCCAAATGAATGATAGAAAATATTGATCAACTAGCCCTCTACATGACCCCATAACTTCTCCTTGGGTAGAAAAATCAACAACCGTATCACATCAAATGCAAAAATTGTTGTTCTTCTCACATCAAATAGAAATCATCCACATAAAATTTTAATAATTATATTTTAGAAGCTAACAAACCTATATATATTAAAAATAATCACAATGATGTAGACAAGGTTCCACTGAATGACTTGAACATTACAAAGATATTTTTGTATTTCATATGCCTTTGTGTTTGACTTTTATGACTTATGTCTCCTCTTAAAAGACATATCCAGAAGTATGCTTCATTATAAAGTAAAAGTATTTTGAAATATGAAAAATAACTGGATTCTAAAATAAGAATATAGTTTTGTAATTGCTTTATAATTTCACCTTTTACATTAGAAATAACTGCCCAATGGATTGATTTGTTGCACCAAATTTTTTATTGACAAAATAATCTATATAAAATTAGGATACAAAGGGTTAAGTAAATATCACTAGGTTTTTGAAGTCAATGTCAAAGTAGTAAGGAGGGTTAACAAAATTGTTGGTTAACTATAGTTTTGCAATCAATTATTCTTTGCGGATGATGGCATTTGCGTGCTCTGCAAGCCGAGCTAGGGCGATCGTGCCCTAGCTCGTTCTCTGTGTGTTGCTCGCTTCTGCGTTGTGGGGGGGGGGTTTTGAAGCTATCGGGGCTGTGGTGGTGGGGTTTTTTTCTTTTCTGGAGGCCTTCTTGCTACTGTTTGGGTGGCTTGTGGGTGGAAGGGTTTTGATCCTGCCCTTGGGGTCTTTTCTTTTTTCCATTTCTTGCTAAAGTGTCCTGGGGGTTTGCATGCCTGCTGGGGATCTTGTTTTTTGCTATGCCGGGTGGGGAAACATCTGGGGTTAGCCCCAAATTGGATTTCCGTTCAGCATTTGGTTCGAAGCCTTCGGCGCATGGAGTGAATGTTTTTGATAATACGCTGTTTTCTTCAGAGATGGAGATGAATGATCTAGGATCGGTTAATGGTTCCCGAATTACGAAGATTAATGGGTGTTTGGAAAGATGCAAAGAGCGACCGAAGCTGATTATCCCGATGGAAATGCTTGCAGATGATATTGAATACTATTCAAGGCACTCTTTTTATTGCAAGTTCATGGGTTTGAGAGTCTCGCTGCATTTTTTGGAATCCTGGGCTCAACGGACTTGGATGCCGGAGGGGGAGATGGAGATTAGGCTCCTTGCGAACAACTTTTTTATGGTCTCTTTTGATTGCATGGCAGATCGGAATAAGGTCTTCGAGGGTGGCCCCTATTTTTATAACCAGGTGGGTTTGTTTATCAAGCCATGGCATGCTGGCTTCAACCCGACTGAGGCAATACCGAGTCGGATTCCAGTTTGGGTTCGGTTGCCGTGGTTTCCAGTTGAGTGTTGGCGGGATGACGTGTTGCATTTGGTGGCTTCAATGCTCGGTAAACCTATTGGGTCTTCACAACAGACGCAGTACAAAAAGGTAATGACTTTTGCTCGTATCTGTGTAGAAATTGATTTAAGCAAGCCACTACCAGATTCTGTTGAAGTGAGTGCTGGATCATATACTTGGGTTCAACAGCTAGATTACGAAACCCTACCTTTTCGGTGTCGTCTTTGTCATGAATATGGTCACTTGCAGCGTAGGTGCCCTAGGGCTAAGCCTGTGGGGCCCCAACCTTCTCAGCCTTCTCGTAATCCTCCTAGGACTGATAATGGTAAGGAGCCTATTCCGGGTGATGGTAATGGAGATGATGGTTATGTCCCTGTTAAGGCTCGCAATAGGAATCGGGGCCAGAAGCGGACCTTGAGGGAGAGGCAGGATGATGAAACTTTTAATAGGTTTGAGGTGCTGGATGATCTCAGCCAGGAGGAAGTGAATCCGGGGTTGCTGAACTTGGATCAGGGAACTTTGGGTACAGGACAGGATGGGCCACCATTGGAGGCCATGCAGGATGTGCAGGAGATTGGGGTTGGGCAGATGGATACAGATCAACAATTGATTGTCCAGACTGAACAAGAATCTTCTATTGGAGCTTCGAAGAGTGGTGGAGGTGGCTCCCCATTGCCCCTGAAAGGTGGCAAGGATGTGGGGAAGAGCTCTTTGGCCTCCTCTCATTTAGGTATTCAGCAAAATGAACTGAAGAAAGGGGTTGGTGACAGGACTTCCAAGCTGGGAAGGAAAAAGGATATGGAGAAGATTAAATTAACTGGGGAAACTTTGGTGGAGTCAGGGTCAGTCAAGACTCTTGATTCACATTTTTCATGCCCCCAGAAATGATTGTTCTCTCATGGAATGTAAGGGGCTTGAACAGTGGCCCTCGACAAAAAGCTGTTCGTGATTTGGTTAGGAATCATTCTCCGGATGTTCTTTTTCTTCAGGAGACTAAATTATCTGTAGATAATATGTTGGCCATGGCTCCTAAGCTGTGGAAATATGGTGAATGCCAGTGTGTGGGGGCTCTTGGTGCTTCTGGAGGGGTGGCTTGCTTTTGGAACCCTCGGAAGATTTTCCCCCTATGGTGGATGTCCTCTAGATCCTCTATATCCCTTGTCGCCTCTTGGTATGAGACTGGTGAGTGTATTCTCCTCTCTAATGTGTATGCTCCTGTTGAGTTTCTGGGTAAACAACTTCTATGGTCCCATCTTCGTTTTGTTCGTAGCTTAGCTCCTTACCATCCGTGGGTTATGGCTGGCGATTTTAATGCTATTGTGGAATTGTCTGAGAAAAGAGGTGGAATTCCTAGGTTGGAGCCTTCTGCTCTGTTATTCAGAGATAGCATTTCTGAATTAAATCTTATTGATGTTCTACCTAGTAATGGTCGCTTCACTTGGAATAATAGGAGAATTGGTGAGAGTTGTGTTGCTGAGAGGCTAGATCGTTTCTTGGTTTCCTGTTATTGGGTTGGAAACTTATGGTCCACTCGATCTGAAATTCTTGATTGGAGAGGTTCTGATCATTGGCCTATTAAGCTTAGTATTATCTCTGCACGGGGGCCTCGGTCTCCCTCATTCAAGTTCCAGCTTATGTGGTTACGGGATCCCACTCTTCATGATTATGTGGCTGAGTGGTGGCGGATTGGTAGACCAACTTTTGGTACGGCAATGTACACATTCTCCAAGCTTCTTCAGTTTGTCAAATATCAGCTTAAAAGGTGGAATCGGCGATGTTTTGGTAATATCTTTCATGCTAAGGTTGCCGCACAGGAGGAGTTGAATAATATTACGCGGTTGATTCGTGAGAATGGGGCCTCTGAGGATCTTCTAAGGGAGGAGGCTAAGACTTTGAAAGTGGTTGAGGAATTTGAATTGCGGGAAGAAATCTATTGGAAGCAAAAGGCCCGGGTTGAATGGTTACAGGAAGGTGATAAAAACACCGCCTTCTTCTTCAATTCTGTGAAGGATAGGAGGCATGGTAATTCCATTCCTTTTCTGGTGAATGATAGGGGTGAACGTCTTGCCTCATTTCAAGAAATCTCTGCTGAGGCATCTCAGTATTTTGCTACTTTATTTAGGGAGGATTCACAAGGGGGCTCTGTTGAGGAAGCACAGGTTCTTTCTTGTATTCCTCAGTTGGTCTCCAGGGAGGCGAATGAGTATTTGATGAAAGATATCTCTCTTGATGAGCTGGAGGGGATTGTGTTTCAGATGAAGAAGGGTAAAGCTCCTGGTCCCGATGGTTTCCCGATTGAATTTTTTCAGGAATTCTGGGATATCATAAAGTTGGATCTTCTGGCTGTTGTCCTTGAGTCCCAAAGGAATAAACAGATGCTTCGTGCTCTGAACTCCACCTTCCTTGCTCTCATACCCAAGTGTGAAGGGGCTGATAGGTTATCTCAGTTCCGGCCTATCTCTCTTTGCAATGTGGCTTATAAAATCATCTCAAAGTTATTGGCTGAGAGACTGAAGAAGTGGCTTAAAGTGTTGATTTCGGAGGAACAGAGTGGATTTGTGGCAGGTCGGCAGATTCTTGATGGGGTTGTCATTGCTACGGAGACCATCCACTCCATGGACAACTCCCATGAGAAGGCTATGTTCATTAAGCTGGATATGGCTAAGGCTTATGACAGGGTTAGATGGTCTTTTTTGCAGAAGATCCTTGTTGCTTTTGGTTTTGGTGAGGAGTGGATCCAATGGGTCATGAGCTGTGTCACGTCTGTTTCCTTCTCAGTTTTGATAAATGGAGATCATTCTGAACTTTTTGGTGCCTCTAGGGGTTTGCGCCAAGGGGATCCTCTTTCTCCGTATCTTTTTCTGCTTCTTGTGGAAGGCCTTGGTCGTTTGTTGAAAAGAAGGGTGGAGCTTGGCATCATTCAAGGTTGGCGATGGGGTGGAGACTTGCCTCCGCAATCTCATTTGCAGTTTGTTGATGATACTGCCCTGATGGGGATGGCTACTGTTAGGGAAGCTACTAACTTGAGGCAGGTGTTGGACATATATCTTGTTGCTTCAGGACAATTGATTAATGAGGAGAAGTCTTCCATATTCTTCTTCAACACGCCGAGCCCCATACAGAGAAGAATTGCTAATATCTTAAGGTTTCAGATAGGGGTTCTCCCTTTGACTTATCTGGGTTTCCCAATTTCTGTTCGCCATCTTCCCAAGGGTTCTTGGCAGAATATTATTGATAAGCTCCGTGCAAAAGTTAATCATTGGACCCACAGATGGTTGTCTTTTGCGGGGCGGGTTCAGCTTCTCAAGTCGGTGGTGCAGGCTCTCCCTACCTACAGATGTATGCTTCAGGTGGCTCCGATGGGTTTTCTGAGGGAGTTGGATTCTCTTGAAAGGCAGTTCTTATGGGCGGGAAGTTTGGCTTCTTCCAAGTGGAGCCTGGTTAGGTGGGATGTTGTGTGCAGCCCAAAGCAATTTGGTGGTCTTGGTCTTCGACAGTCTGCGTTATCTGGAGTGGCTGTGGCTGCTAAGCTATTTTGGAGATGGTGTGTGGAACAGGATCAGCCGTGGGCCAGGATATTATCTCATAAGTATTTCCGGGGGATTCCACGGCAGGATCTTCCTCGTTACCCTCTTGAGGGGAAAGGTTCAGTGATTTGGAATACTCTTCAGAAGGGTGCAAAGCTTATTAAGGAAGGTTTATTTTGGATCTGTAGACGAGGAACTGAGGCTCTCTTCTGGTCGGATTCTTGGGATGGATTCCCTCCACTTACTTCTCAGTTCCCTAATCTACTTCCTTTGTGCCAAAGATTTCTCGAGGCTGGCTGGGCTAGGGTGAGTGACTTCAAGTCTGTTGCTTCTTTTGGTCAGTTGGAGGTAGCTCATTGGAAGGATCCCGCAGAGTGGCCAGATTTGGGACTTGCGAAGAAAGTGCTGAGCTTCACAAGATTCTTCATAGTAGGAGTTGTAGTTCTCTTCTGGAAGAAGATATTCTTGCTTGGACCCATAATCCTAAGGGGGTTTACTCTGTTGCTTCTGGTTATCAGGTGTTATTGGCTCAGAAGCTAACTGGGGCAGAGGTTCATTGGTGGAAAAGGGTGTGGAATAAACTCTCGTGGCCTAAATGCAACTGCTTTGTTTGGACTTTGGCTTGGAATAGGTGCTTGACCTGGGATAACATTCGTAAACGGGGATTTCAAGGACCTTCAATTTGTGTTTTGTGTGGGGGAGCGGAAGAGGATTCTTCACATTTGTTCTTTCGGTGCCCCTTTGTTGTGCAACTTTGGCATTGGTGGTGGGAGGTGTGGAAGCTTCCCTGTATTCATGCGTGCTCTTTGGTTGAATTCTGGGATAGTATGGGAAGACCTCCTTCTATGGCTTCCTTTTTGCAGGAAGTTTGGTTCGTGGGCCCTACCTTTCTGCTTTGGCAGATTTGGTTGGAGCGGAACCGCAGAATTTTTCGTGATCAGAAGTTGGTGGGTCGGCAAGTTTGGATGCGTATGCTTGGAATGGTGCAGGAGTCTGTTTTAGCTAAATGTGATGTGGTTTTCCCCTTGGAGAGAGGTGATGCTGAGTTGGTGGCCAGACTAGGTCTTCAAGAAATTCATTCATCTTTTGTCAGTTCTAGGAACTGTAGGCATGGGAAAAAGAGGGTCCAACGGGTTGGAAGGTGGTTACCTCCTCCCAATGGATTTTTAAAGATCAATACTGATGGTTCTTCTAGGGGAAATCCTGGGCCTGCTGGAATTGGTGGGGTTGGCAGGGACTCAGCTGGTTCGGTGATTTTTCTATTCTCTATACATGAGGGGGTGAAGACTGTTAACTTCATGGAGGGTCTAGCAATTCTTCATGCTATGGAGAGGGCCCTTGCTTTGGGATGGAGAAAGGTTATATGTGAAGCTGATTCACAGATTTTGATTAATCTCTTGAATGAGCGAAAGATATCTGATATAAATTGGCAGTTGGCTTCGGTGGTTCAACGGATTCTTCAAGTTAGTTCTCGGATGGAGGAGGCATCCTTTGTTCACATCCCAAGGGAGTGGAATCGCGCTGCTGACTGCTTGGCCAAATGGGCCTCTGAGCAAGATAGTGGTTGGAAGGTTGAGGATTGGGATCAAGTTAACCCTGAGCTGCATCTGGATTTAGACCGGTTCTTGGAAGAGGATAGGAGGATACATGGGGATAGTTGATTTTGTTTTATGTTGTGGGGTTTTCGCCTTGTTTTCTGGGACTGGGTCCCGTGGTTATTATTGTAATGCTCTTTTCTGATTTCTAATAAAGTTTTTACCCCTTTGTTTTCAATCAATTATTCTTTAAATTTCTCATTAATTATAATTTTTCAATCAACTGCTCTTTTGATTAGAGTATTTTATAGTATTTTTTCCATAAATCTAGTATGTTGAATTTGAATTTGCTTCCCATCCACCTCTTGTAATGTACATCCAAAAAGAAAATAAATAAAAATTATTATGGGATTAAGAAAATGTCTCACCGAGGGGGCAACCTCGTTGGCCGAACGGTTGGCATGGTTGGGCTAAGGCTTTGGGTTCGTCCCATGTAGGTCCAAGGTTCGTTCACGCCGGCTGATTTCAAGTGGTGGCAACTTAGTGCGGCCCTAAGGCTGTCACCTCCAGTGGACTAGTCTCACCTCAGCTCACCTCCTTCGTCCCCCAAAACCTGGAAAAAAGTTAAGACCAGGGCAAGGGAGGTGGAGCTCGCTGGGCTGAGACGCGGGGATACCACTGGGTTACCAAAAAAAAAAAAAAGAGAAAATGTCTTACCGAACATGGATAATCATGTTATCACAATTTGATCATAACATAAGGTTTCATAACATCATATCAAATATTAGTATCAATTTTGAAAACATAAAGCACCTATTGATTACAAAATAGCTGATTTGGATGGAGGTTAGAAATTGGAAGGGCTTAAAAAACCAACACATTATAGCAGTTTCATATTTTAGATATAAAAATAGTGAGATGTATAAAAAATGCCGAGATATATCATTTTCCAGGCATTCATTTTATTTTTATAAATTTAGATTTCTCTAATTAGACTTTCTTAAGGGTTTAAGCCTGGAATGGTTTAACAGTTCCATGAAGGCTTAGAATTATTTAACAGTTAGAGAATTACTTCTCTTGTTGTGAAGTAACTTAATAAATTCAAATTTATTTTGTTTATGGAAGCTAATCCTAATTTTGTTTCTCAAAATTTTGGAGATAGCAACTGGAGTTTTTCTTTCCATAATTTTTGCAAGATGCATGTGATTCTTGTCAGTTCAGAACATTTTAAACATATTTGCTACAATATAGTCTGATATATGGAAGATTCCCAACTTGCTTAATGATGAAGCAATTGTAATGGCAATGAAACACTAAAAAATAGGTTCATTGGGGGGTTCACCAATGTAAGTCTACCAAAAATAGAAAGGGGAAAAATGGGGTGTAATGAACCTATATTTCTTCTATTTCATTAGGAAATGAGATACCCCAATGGTAGAATTGAATTTTAGCCTTTAGGTGAGTCAACCCTATGGAAGATCTTGCAATTTCCTTATGATTGAGGATAGGGTAAAATCTTCCTAAACAACACTTTTGGGAGATAAAAATAAAATACCAAATGAACTCAAATATGCAATGTAAGAATTGGATCATGTAGATGAAGCATTATACTAAGAGAAACAACAAACTTTTAGAAAATTTGAGAAATGTAAGACACTGTGTACCCATCACCAAAAGTGGTTGTTGAGCGTCCAGAAATGGCGAATGAGTCCTTGTACAAATTTTTTTCTCAATTTTCGGGGGCCTTTGGAGATGGATTTGAGATGCCTTTTCCCCTGGGTTTCACTGCAAAAAAGTTAGAAATAAATTTGGGATCTAAGTTTCCATGGCCTTGACAATTTTGCAACTTTTTCACTTTTGAGATCTTCAATTTCAATCCTTTCTTCAACCTAAGATCTGCACATACAAAGAGAGGGAAAAATTGTTTTTTTGGTGAATGAGGGTTTTCCTTGGTCAAATCCCATTTTGGTAATTAAACCTTGAAATGAAACAATAATGAAAGGAAGGAATGATGAATGAACAATAGCTTGTTGCAACTCACCAAACCCTTTAATGGCTGCCCTTGGAGGACCGAAGTCTAACACATCTCTTCAAGGATTTGATCTTGCATGAAATGGCTTGATTGGATGTTGATCTTGATGCTTGAAAACTTGAAACCTACATCACAATGTTAGCTCCAAAAACATGCATGGATGCAAATAAATTTGGCATGATGCTTGAGATATTGAATGTTGCTCCAATGACTGAAAAATATACTCTTGAATGCTCTTGACAATAATTTTTTCTCTTGTGAAATTTGGATTCAATTGCTTAGACTTGAATTGATAAAAAGACCTTGTATTTATAGGTAATTTTCTAATTTCTCGACAATTAAACATCAAAGGCCAACAATTGTAAATTGAATTTGAATCATAAAAATTTCATAAAAAACATATAAAAAAATGAGGTCCTAATTCTAAGGAGGACCCATTCACCCTTAGACAAATGGGTTCTAGGCTGTAAACCTAGGACACACATTTTCCAAGATGTGTAAATTAATGTTTGCAATAGTTTAATCCAAGTTCCCCTTTCAGAAAATGGGATTAATTAGGATTTTAAATGCATAATTGGATCAATTAGAGGCTTAGTTAAGTCTAATTTAATTGGGGGACCCAAACATAATGTGAAAATGTAAAGGTGTATATTTTTTGATACTACATACAATAGAAGAATCATTTGAGTGCTTAAGTGTATCTAAAATTTGTCTGTTACATAATATAACTTGTAGAGAACTTTCAACACCTCTTGCAAAACAATTTGAGTCCAATCTTTGTAGAAATTTAGAACTGTTGACAATTGAATCAACAGTAGAAATTCAAGGCTCGAATATGTTAGAAACATAATTTTGGAGGTTAGTCTATGGAAAAAAATGTAGAATCATTGCCACTTGAATAATTAGAAGTTGTTGTGTTTCAGTGGTTTAGTGTTTCTGAAAAATTTGAAAGTAACCCATCACCTGATATTAGATATAAATAATCACTAACATCTATTGATCAACATTTAGAGATTGGGCTTAGCATAAGTGCAAAAGATCAACATTCACATTCCAAACTAAGCATATATATATAAAAGATCAACATGCACATTGTGAGCTTAGCATAAATATAGGAGATCAACATTCTCAATCTGAACTTAGCATAAACATAAAGAAATTATTAATTGTATCATCAAAAGTAATAGTATTTGAGTGCTCCAAGGTTTGTGACACTCCTAAAAGTAACCCCTTGCTTTATTATACATGCAATAAACCTATAATGGTTCCATGTTAGCATTCATAGTTCAATATTAGTGTAAATGTAGAAGATTAATATTCACAATCCGAACCTAGCATAAATGCAAAGCAGTTTCTAATCACATCATCAAAAATAGGGGTATCATATTTATATTAGTACTTACGAGACAATATTTGGTCCATAATCTTTCTCCACCATATCATTCCAAATATTGGAAGCCTTATCTACCTCTCTCATCTTATAAAGACCATCTAAGAGTGTATTGTAAGTGATGATCTACTTGAATAACAATTTCTAGTTTTCATATCAGACAAAACCTTGAGGGAATATTGTACCTTGCCCACACTCAAAAGAGCATGCATTATTATATTATAAAGCATGATATATGGATTGTGTGCCCTTTATTTAAGCTCATTCCAAATATTCAATGAATTGATAATTAATTCTTCCTACTTTGAGAAGGCCATCAATTAAGGAGCTAAATGTAATCCAGTTTGGACTATAGCCTACCTATAGCATCTCCTATAATAGGTGGCCAACCTCACCAAATTTTCCTAATTTGAATAGACCATTGATAAGAGTGTTGTGTTGGCCCCATGGTTTCCATTGCACCAAAAATATGGATCTGGTAATTCCCAATACAACCACCAACGTTAATGGATCCACGAGAAGCAATTAGTCCATGTCATGAATCCCGAGGGAAGTGCTAACCATTTTCCAACAATCTCTCCCTCAACACAAGCTAAGGGAAATAGAACTTGACACCTTTGGATATGATACCAACAACAAGCATCAACCAACACCATCAATTACTATGATATTGAATACACATTCTCTATTTGACATCTATTGCCATCAATGAACTTTTGACATCAATGACAAAAAAACTCAACAAACTCCCCCTTTTTCATTGATGGAAATTCAAAACTCCCTTCAAATCTCTTCAAATTTATCCCCCTTTGACATCAAGGACAAATGAGTGCATGAGAGAACCTGGTATACAATGAAGCTCCCCCTGCAAATGAGCTTCCACACAGTCAATGGAATATCTAAACTGTTAGCAACCTCTTGTGTTCCTCAAGGCAATCAATACTATACATTCATACTGCCAAACTGACAAGAAATCCACAAGTAATTTCCACTTTCCAAGAAAGGTCACAAATTCAAGAAAATGGTTGATTTTACAAGCAATCACTATGAACACAAACTGTCTACATCATAGAACCTCTACAACACTGAACATTGTTAAAGATCCCTGTGATTTATCAAGTTGTCAATCAAAAAAAAGATAAGAAGCCAAATTGTCTCAAGAATAATAAAAAAAGTCATGAAAGAGGTACACTATCACATTGTTAGCAAGGTGTCATCAAGCAACTTGAGCAATTGTCATCAACAACTATATGAGCAATTACACTGTCATCAATCAAATGAAGATTGTACTGTCATATGGTTACACTGTCATCAAGAGTTATAAGCATATTGCACTTTCATCATTGCATGCAAACATTGTATACTTGTCCAATGTCAACCATCAATAATGACAAGGCCACTAGTAAAGAAGCATACATATGTATCTCACTGTTAGACTATCATCAAAGAACTTATTAAAGATAATAAAAAAACCATGTATACCATTGTCACTATTTAGAAAACCAAGCATGGAGATCATTGTTAGATATCATGAAGGGACACTGTTAAACATAATTCCCTTTGCATTCAAATACCATAATGTGATTGAAGCAAATCAGTGCCACTGCCTAATTTCAAGAATACTACTATCATCACTGTGCATGAGGCAAGAAGAAACCATTTACTATCTTTATCTTAGTGGGAAACTCAGGAACCAAAGCATCCACAATACCACAGACCTTGAGCAAGGAAAATGGGTTGTCATGAAGCATTTATTATGCAAGTAGCAAGCCCCAAATAAGGCATTGTTATAAGCAATTCCAGGTTACAAGCATTGTAATTGAATAGCCCAATTAAATGATATGAGGCAAGAAAAGACCACAATAGGTTCATCCACTGTCATTAAGATATCTCACTTTTAATATCAGGAATCAAATACCTTGTGTATCTCCAACTTTGGACATCACAAACTCTTTGAATAGGAATCACGACCATGAATAAACAAGCACCTTAAATCATGACATCAAGGACCTTGTAACGATGAATGCATCAACATCAACTTCAAGCACACACCCTTTGAAAAGAGCAACATGAAATTAAACTATTGACATCAATAACAAACATCATGCCAACAAACTCATCCTTTGGCATTGATGTCAATTTGACCGATTTTCCACCTTATTGCCCCCCCTTTGACGACAATGACAAAGGGACTCATGAAAAGGAACAAGAGCAAGCTGCCATTTGCGTAGTAGGCCAAAATAAATGAAACCATGCAAGAGCACTGTATACTTAAAGCTTTGGATACTGGAAGCCACTTCACCAAACATAAGAAAAGGAAAAGAGAATGGAATACCTCACTATTTGAGCACAAACCTTTGTCCAAAAAACACTGCACCAAGTCCACTGTACCTATCCATTATGCAGGAGAATTGAATGGATTGATAGAAAGTGACAACACATAGATCACTGCCTCTAGATCTCTTTGTGATCATACCCCTGGTACCATAACTTTACAACAAAATTTTTTCATGATAACATTTGTGAAACTAATAAAGACCACTGTCAAAGCAAGATATCGAAATATTATAGAATAAACATAGAACAACCTTATCATAATAGACTATAGCCTTTGCAAAATAGGTAGATACTATCACATCAACCAAAGTAATTTCATTACGCAAGAAGAGTAAAGAAAACTGTCCCTCCAGGAACTATGCACATCAAGAAACCACTATGTCATTCAATAGACCACTGCTCTAGGTATGGAAGAAAGCATTGTCAGAAGTACCAAAAGAAAGAAAGAGACCACTG
Source organism: Sequoia sempervirens (assembly GCA_007258455.2). Taxonomy (NCBI): domain Eukaryota; kingdom Viridiplantae; phylum Streptophyta; class Pinopsida; order Cupressales; family Cupressaceae; genus Sequoia; species Sequoia sempervirens. The sequence goes on from VDFB02179234.1 coordinate 16,692,138, forward strand.
CCACAAGCTCAACTAATGTGAAAAGTTAGGTACCAAACAACCACTGTTACCCCAATCGAGAAAAGTTCCTCAAAATATCAAAAATCACTTAAATATCCACAACAGGGATTATAAAATAGATGCATAGTCTCCCCTTAAAACCATGCATAATTGACCTATTTCATTGAAGAGAGACAAGGGAAAGAACACCAAGCTTGTCCCTCAAGTGCTCAAAAACCTCCTTTTCCAATGGCTTTGTGAAGATATCAACCACCTTATCACAAGATGCTACATAATCTAAAACAACTTCATTTTCCAAGACTTTTTCCCTCAAGAAATGATATCTAATAGCTATATGTTTGGTTCTTGAGTGCATAACAGAATTCTTTGAGATATTTATTGCACTAGTGTTATCACATAGAATAAGAACTAATTGAGAAACATCTACCTTAATGTCCTTGAGAGCTTGAACCATCCAAAGTACTTGTGAACAAGAAGCAACAACAATATATTCTGCTTTAGTAGTTGATAAAGACACTGAGTCTTGTTTCTTGCTATGCCAAGACACCAATCTACCACCCAAGAAAAATGCTCCTCCACTAGTACTCTTTCTATCATCAATACACCCTGCCCATTCAACATCAATATAGGCAAGTAAAGTGAAATCATTATTTCTAGGATACCACAAACCATAATCAATAGTGTCATTGAGATATCTAAAGATCCTTTTAACCACATTAAATGAGATTTCTTGGGAGAAGACTGAAATCTTTTCACTAAGCATACAACCTGCATGATATTATGCCTTGATACTGTCAAGTACAAGAGACTACCTATCATAGATTTGAATAAGGTATGATATGCATCAGGGGAATCATCATCTTTACCTAATTTGAATCCAATTACCATAGGAGTACCAATTGGTCTACTTTCATCCATTTGAAATCTTTTGAGCATTTATTTTGCATAATTATTTTGAGAGATGAAGATACCTTTCTCAAGTTGTGAGACCTGCAATCCAATCTAAGAAATACAACTCTCCAAGCATATAAATCTCCAATTCAGATTTCATGATTTTAGGAAAAGCATAACACATGTTCTCATCATTGCTACCAAAAATGATGTCATCTACATAGGCAACAACAACAAGAACATCTTCACCTTTTTTCAAGAAATAATTTTTTTTGTCCACACCTCCTTTTGTGAACCCTTGTCCTTACAAGTACTTATCCAACCTAGAGTACCATGCTCTAGGAGCTTGTTTCAAGTCATACAATGCCTTTTTCAATCTATAGACATGATCTTGTTTTCCTTCACACTCAAAACTTTTAGACTGCTCCATATGAACCTCTTCCTCAAGATCACCATTGAGAAAATTTGATTTAACATCCATTTGAAACACCTTGAAATTTTTGTAAACAAAAAAAGCTAGAAACATCCTTATGGCTTCAAGTCTAGCTACAAGTACAAACGTCTCATCAAAATCAATACCCTCAACTTGAGAGTACCCCTTGCAAACAAGTCTTGCTTTATCCCTAACTACATTGCCCTTGTCATCAAGTTTGTTTCTAAAGACCCATTTTCGCACAATAACATTCTTGTCTTTGGTCTAGGAACAAGTTCCCATGTATTGTTCTTTACAATCTGACTTAGCTCTTCCTCCATGGCTTTAACCCAAAACTCATCTTTTATGGCCTCTACATAGGTTTTTGGTTCTATTTTTGAGATCAAACATACATGTACTTGATCACTTGTGTTGGCAAGATTTCTTCTTGTTTTTAACCCTGTTGTAACTATTTTTCTTGATTTTTTCTTTATTACACAACCTTGAGCATTAAATAGAACATCAAATCCATTGTCACAAATTTGAATTACACTTAGAAGATTATATTTTATGCCTTCTACATTGTATACATCATGCAATGGTGTATCATCATCTAAGGATATAGTACCTTTTCCTTTGATTTGAATACAAAATCATCTCTAAACTTGACTGATCCACTTGTATAATCTTCAAATTTGATGATTTTACTCTTATCCCCAGTCATGTGATGAGAGCACCCACTATCTACAACCCATAGATCTTTCTTCTTGACATGTAGGGAAATTTGAACAAGCATAGCTTCAGTCTTTTTGATAATCATCTTTAGTCTCCAAACTAATTTCATCTTATCAGCATTAGAATATGTCACCTTAGAATGAGCACTAATTCTCTTTTGTTGCATTTCCAAGTTAGGTCTACAAAACTTAGCTATATGTCCAAAATTTCCACAATTAAAGCATCTCAACTTGTTTAAGAAATCAAAAGGATTTCTTCTTACAAAACCTGACCTCCTTCTAGATACAATCTTACATTCACTAACTTTATGCCCATATTGGTTACAATCAAAACAATAACCAAAGAAATGTCGATTATACCCGAATGGAGTATTCCTTTTGCTATTAAATGGTTTCATGAACCTTTTATTTGTGACATTAATAACACCATCAACATGCTGAAGATCATTGGAATGTGAAAATTGACCTTCTACAAACCCTAGACCAGTCTTGTCCTTGTGGCCTTTTTATTTATCCAAGAGATCTACTAACTTGTCACTGTTGTCACACATATCTAATCTTTTCATCAAAGCTACAAATTCTGCCTCTAAAGTATGACACTCCTTTTATTTCATGTCTAACTCCATTTTTGTGACTTCTACAACCCTCTTGTTCCCTTCAAGTTGAAGCTTTAAATCTGCAACTAATTTTTTTGATTCATTAACCCTACTGATCAAATTTTCAGTATCCTTTTGAGTCTGATTTCTTTGCTCTACTGCCTCCTTTTTGAGTTTTTTTATTTCACCAAGAACACATCTCAACTCTCCCTTAAAATCAATCTCTTCTTCTTCATCATCAGATTTATCTTCACTCTTTTCTTTCTGATTTTCACTTAGACTATCAGTAGTCATAAACAAAGTTTCTTCTTCTTCTTCAATAGAACCTTCTGAACAACTATCTATTACATCAACATCTTTAATAAATAGACTTTTCTTCTTATTGAAAAAGTTTTTCATTTTAGGATTAAACTATTTCTTCTTTCCTTGTCTCTTATTGTTATCCTCTTCATTTTCAGGATCTTTATAGGGACATTGAGCAACATAATGTCCAATCTTACCACAACTGAAACACTTGAATGGTAGCTTCCCCTTATACTTTCTTGAACCTTTTTTCAGTTTTCTTACAAAAGTGGATTCTTTTTCATTTAGTTCCTCTAAATTAGAATTTATATATTTGTCTATTTTGACAGATTTAAAGGTAGCCTCTTTTCTTATGTAGTCATCATTACAAATTCTTATCTTATAAGATGTGAATGTTCCATGAAGTTCATCTAAGGTAAGTTTATTTATATCCCTTTCTTCTACAACATATATCTTGGAATCATACTTGGATGTTAGTGACCTTAGAACCTTCTTGACAACTTTTTTTTCTTCCAAGGACTCACCAAGACCACATATAGCATTAACTATCTCTTGAATTCTTATAAGTTGATCAACAATCTTCTCTTCTTCATTCATTCTTAGTCCTTGAAATTTGGCTCTAAAGTTTTGTAGCTTGGCTTCTTTGACCTTATCATCACCCTGATAGATACTAGATAACCTATGATCTATCCCACACAACCTTTGAAGATTTACAATCCATAATAGTGACAAGTATATCATTGGTCAATCCACAAAAAATGACATTTTTTACCTTGGCATTACACTCATAGGCCTTTTTCTCATTTGCAGTGGAAGGTTCCTTAGTCTAGTATTATATTCAATTTCAATCAATTTCAATTGTTTCCCAAACATCATAACCTAGAGAAGATAAGTAGGAATCCATTCTAAATTTCCAAAAACCAAAACCAAAACCATCAAATAGTGGTGCTTTGGAAGTAGAACAACCTTCTTGGTTAGCCATGATAAGTACTCCACTACTAGGATCTCCCAAGTTGATTATACTTGTGCAAGGGACCTAAAGCTTTGATACTAATTGTTGGCCCCACGATTGTCATTGAACCAAAAGATCAACCTGTTAATGCCTGGTACAACTGCCATAGTTAACAGATCCATGGGAGGTGGTTAGTCCATGTCATGAATCCCAAGGGGAGCGTTGACCATTTTCCAACATGTTGTAGGTGACCACAGTTGGAAAACATTCCTTCCTCATTTTTACAAACATACAAAGCGCTTCATTAAATCTAGATTCTTTATAGAGACCTTTTATCAACGAGTTATAAGTTTTAGCATTCAAATTAATCTATGTTTAGCCATTTGTTGCTAGATTGCAGCAAATTCTTCTAGCCTCCCCTTTTTACACAACCCATCTATCATGGAATAGTATGCAACCACATTTGGAACACACCCCACCTTCTGCATTTCATTCCAAACTTCAAGTGCTACATTAACATATCCCTTTTTGCATAGCCCCTCAATCAAAACCCCATAAGTAACAAAATTCGAGCTACTACCACTTTTCTTATCCATACCCTGTCACAAATCAATTTCCTCTATCAACTTCCCTACACTACACAGTCTCTTTATCAATACATTATAAGTAATGACACTTACACCACATTCATTTCCAACAATATTCCTTCAAACTCCAAAAGTTGCATCCACCATACCCTCCTTGCAAAGTCCATAAATCCAATAAGTTGCTCATTAACTATAATATTACAATCAATTGCTCTTTTGATTAGAGCATTTTCAATTATTTTTCAATATAATTACTATTATATATAATTTGATATTATAATATTATAATATAGTTATAATAATATATTAGATATTAGAATTATAGTATTATAATGTATTATTATAATATATTAATAGCTAAGTACTAATAGATAATTATTAATATATGATATTAAACCTTTTCATATTCGCCCCCCATGACATTAAAATTTATCATATTCATCCCTTGTGATGTTAAACCTTGGCATTTTTTCTCCACTTTGTTCATGGGAGTTGAACTTAGTGTAGCATTGGCATAGCATCTTGGGGAGCCTTATCAAGGTTATCAGGGAGTATAACTCTTGGTATGGTTGTTTTGGCCACACCTTGTAGACCTAGTGTGTGTTTCTCATTTCCCCTTGTTACGGGAAAGCCTTGTAGCCCTAGTATGTGTCTCTCATTTTACCTAGTCTCGGGGGCTCACCTAGTGAATATCGAGCTTCACTAGCTTGTGTGTCTCCCAGTTTGTGATTCACCTAAAAAATAGCATACTTTGCTATTGTGTGAGTCATGAACACCTTTTAACATGACCACCTAGAATAATACAACTTGCTTTCTAGTGGAGCCATGTGTTCCATGAGTGATGTGTATGACTTCAGTCCTCATGGATTATTTTCTTTATTCAATGGATGACATTTTGTATTTGAGACAATTTGAGATTGAGGTCTCTTTTCCTTATCGATTCAAATCCTTTTTAGTACTAACCTTGTGTTTTTTTGTGTTTCTTTTTTTGTGTCTTCTTCATGTTTACATCGTGTTTGTTTTCGTTTCATCGCCATCTTTATGTTCTATTCATGTCATGTGTTTTCATCATGTATGTTGTCATGTTTTTTGACATGTATGTTGTCTTGTTGCATATCATACATGTGTGTCTATTCATTTGGATAATGTGTGTGTGTGTGTGTGTTCCTTCTTCAACATTTGGGCAATCGGATCCCTCTTGACATATTTTTCTACTTTAGTTTGAATTTGAGCGTAAGTTTTTACTCTCACTAAACTGGGGGCTAAATGTAGTGTCAAAAATTGTCACCCTTGAAAATTTCACATTTTGTTTTGGCCCCCTAAATTATTGAGCCTAATTGACCCCTCTAATTGCCTAAAATTATGTAATTTGGAGCCCATTTGTACCACTTTTTAATAAATTGCAAGCATTCAATAAATTCAGCCAATCATATGTTGCCCCCAACATTTAGTGTCCTAGAAATTTGGGTCCCCCTTCATAGACAAGACCTAATTTTTAATATGTTGTTGGCTATATTTTAACATTCAAATTTCAAATTTCAAGTGTCGGATTTCAGGATCTATTTTTTGGGAAATTAGGGTAAATATCTATAAATAACAAGTCTTTTCACCATTTGAAACTAGAACCACAATCGAGGAGTAAATACTATTGTCAAGAGCAAGTCAAGAGCAAGTCAAGAGCAACATTTCAGTGATTTATTGTAGAAATTCAAGATCCAAGCATCATTCCAAAGTGTATGTGAGTTCATGTTATCATATTATCATTGCTTTGTGAAGGCTAACCCTTGTTGTAGGTCTCTAAAGCATTCAAGAATTCAAGCAAAGAAAGATCCAAATAATTGAAGTGATGTGCATGACTTCAGTCCTTCAAGGAATCCATTGAAGGGTGTTGAGTTGAAATAATTTTTTGATTCATCGTTTCTTCCTTTCATTTATCCATTTATCATTGACATTGCCATTGTGGAAGTAGAAACACTTACATGAGGTTTGACTTAGGAAAGCCCTTAAAATGGCCCAACATTTCCACTCTCTGTGAATGTGTAGAACCCAGGTTGAAGATAATTAAAGGAATCTTGAAGATAAATTGTTCATTGTTGCATTCAAATCCCTATCTCTTCTCAATAAACAAAAACTCACTTATAGAATTATCTGACAACGTTCCAAAAACTTTGCAAGAAAAAATAGAAGTCCCATATCTGCCACCAGAGGACCCCAAAAGTTGAGAAGGGCACCCCTACAAGGACTTAGATGCCCCTTGGTGACTATGTCCTATAGTGGTTGAAACAAGCTTTTTTGGGTTGGTACATATCACTCTACACTTCCGAGATCCATCTACAAATTACTATTTCCATATGTTAGTTGTCGAAATCTTGCAATTTACATATTAGGGAACATAGTCTAATTAGGTTAATCATTTCAAATCATTTATAATTCATTCCCATCTTCAATTATATGTAGATTCAAGCTTATTGGCTCGCCTTCATGGTTGTAAGTCAATCTAATCACCTTGTTCATCTACATCTTAACGTAACTTGGAAAAAGGCCCCTTGCATCCTAGGTTCTTTGTATTTAGGACCTAGGATCCCTTTTCCTATATTACACTTCCTTAACATATCTTGACCCTTTTGAGTACTACTTCAATATAAGGACCCAACTTAAAATATTTATTAGATTGGTTATCAACAATGGGAAATATAAGGTCAAATGCACACTTAAAGGTAGAAAAAATATAAAATAAGACTCATCAAAATGAGGTGCCAACATTGGATCTAATTGGGGATGTGTGTCTCTCACAAACATCATGATAATTCAAATATCTAGGTAGACCAAAATTTGAGAAACAAAAAGGATCGAGATAAATTACACTTCATCATGAAAATAAAGAGTCATGATTGCACAAGAGCACACCATACATACAATAACACAACACAACCAAAACAACCTATAATACAAAGGCTCCAAGAAATTTACTCTTAGAAGTAATGCTTGAGATGTCGACCATGAAATGGAAACTCCATGAGATCTCTATCAAGGATCTTGTGGTAAAATGTTCTTTGAACACATTCTTTATCAACTTGATAAGGTCTAAGTCATAAGACATCAAATTTTCCATGTTTACCCTTGTCTTCTAATATGGAATTCCACATAAGGCCAAGGTCCCCAATTTGGAACTCCCTCTTGACAACCCTCTTATTAAAGAGGTATTTCATTTTCTGTTGTTGCACCAAGTTTCTCTCTTGAGCCATTCTTCTTGACTCTACTAGCTTGGTCAATTCATGTATTCTTTGGAAAATGGCATATTCTTCTTCCCCATCAATCTACTATAGAAATTTGTAGATTGGTAATTCAAGGACGATTGGTAAATTGGCCTCAACATCATACACCAATTCAAATGGACTCTCACTAGTAGCCCTCTTAAAATTTATTCTATTTTCCTAAACAACAAATTTAACTTATTATCCCATATTTTCTTGTTAACATCCAAAGATTTTCTAAATAATATTCATGATGATTATATAATTAGACCCTACTTGTTCATTTCCCCACAAATGATAAGGGGATGAATGTGTTAAGGAGTTCTTTTATTGTGAGCATGTGTCAAAAAAATTTAGGACGTACGACAGATTACATTAACACCAATAATCCTGGATGAAATGTCAAACCTATTAGAATTATGAATAAACATGAGACTCATGATCAAACAATGAACAAAAAACCTCCCACACAAAGAGAGTTGCAAATAATGATTTTTTATATCCTCAACAACAAAATACTTACAAAATAAACCTCAAGAGTCTTCACGAAGATCTTGACATAATATAATGAGGGTGAGTGCTTTATAGGAGCAACCCTAAATAATAAAGGGATTATATCATGACAAAATTCAACATCCTATGTGATGATATATAATGATCTATTAATAGCTCACTTTAGTTAACAAAAATATCACTCCTAAGTTTAGCTTAAAAGTGCATGAAATGAATTAGACTAATAATAAATTAAAGATTAATTAATTATTAGATAATGCATGATTACTCTAACACCTCCCCTTAAGGTGAACTTAGGGAGTAGATAAAAACCCTAAAAATCCAATGCATAAATATAAAAGAATGCATGATGGGTCTTGACAAACAAGGCCTGATGAGGTACCCATGTACAAAAAAATTAATCTATCACAACTAGAGAAAAAAGGAGAAAACCTCATGGGAACAACTCCTCTCCAAAAGAGAGAAAGGAAAATGAAGGACTAAAAGTCCTCCAAAACAATATCCCAAAAAGAATAAGAACATGAAGAACATCGCTAAAACATGAAGAAGTTGTAGACTATTGTTGAATGATGACTGCTATATATCTAGTACTAAAATGAATAACCTCCTCTCAAACAAATGATGATCAGGATCAAGAAGACAAGAATTTGCATGAGTGCCCCCAACAACACTACTCAAATTAGATGAAAATCTAAGGAAAAAATCCAGGACTGAAAGATAAAATGACACAGGTACCAATAGTTTGAAGAACACTGACCAAGTGATAATAAAAGGTTGTCTCTAGAAATAGGAATGCAAGAGTGTCCATATGGTAAATGATTCATCTCACCAAAATACATGGGTAACCAAACATTACATCTATCTAGTACATAGGAACAAGAAATAGATACATAGATCACTCCAAAAGGAAACCAAGGATGAATTAGCACCAAAAGTAGAAACCCCCCATAATGTGAAAAGGGAGAGCCAAGATAGGTCCAATGAAACTATGTGTCTCCAAGAAGTGTATGTAGGAGAACAAAGAACATCTGAACATACAACTGAAAGTACTTACAAATAAAAAGGGTGAGTAACCAATGCACACACAATGAGGCAAGAATCACTGGGATTTGATGTTGTCATGGAAGGAACACTCACTTGACAATGGTGTGATAGAAAAAAAAAAAAGGCACTCACAACCCACCCATGGCACTTTATATCATACTGCAAGTACAAAAGGCACAACAGGATGTACGAAATCCCCAAAAAAACATACACTGGAGTGACACTTTATCTAAGTGCATCTACAAAAAATAAATTGCATGCAAAAGATGCTCAAAATACCCAAATAAGATAGAATGCTAGAAATATATGTAGAACAACCTAAAATAAGTAATCCCACACAAACATAAAGTTTCTAGGATCTAAAACATCTAAGTAATCCACCATAATGCACAAACAAAAAAAATGAATAAAATGTAGCTAGAGAAAAATCTAGAAAAAGTGCATGGATTTATGTGAAGAGCTCCGAAAGAGTGTTCCAACACCGCTAGAATCATGAAAAATAGAGAAATGGGTCAACATTTGTGATCTCGAGAGTGAAAAAAACACCTCTAACTTTAATGGATGATAAAATGTACCAAAAAAAAAATGGTGATGAGATCCATAAACATTGAAAATTATGTGGAACCAGCTTTCTAATGATACCTTGTTTGCCAAATTTTGATAAAGTATACCCAAGTTATGACCAAAAGAAAAAAACTGCTCCTTTAGGGCCAAAGGGGGCATTGAGGGGGGCCCTGCTTTACGGTTGTACCACTAATGTCATGCTAATGTCAGTAGAATATTTCATAAAATATTCCCCTTCATCGAAAAAAAAGGTTGACCATCAATAAAAACTAGTCGTCAAAATATTCCATAAGGTGCTTGAAATATGTGAAAACGATTTTCCATCACTGGAAAAATTCTACACTGTTGGAAAAAGGTTGGAAATGACCGAAAAAATAAAGGTTGGCCAAAAAAACGTAGATAGTGGGTTGAAGAGCTGAAGGCCAACCAGGGAATCACTCACTACCGAATTGGAAGCCAATGGTGGCATGTGTTGGGCTCGCTGATCATCGTGAAAGACATCAACCACAAGTTAAAGAACCTTGTCAACACGTGGGTGGGGCTTGTAGGCCTGCAAGTACCCTTAATAATTTGACCCCACAAAAACTTAAAACTGCAATTATTTAAAAAGGTAGCTTTTTGATTTTTGATTTTTTTTTAAAATTTCTTTTTAATTTAAGAAATTTTTAAAGAAGTTTTTTTTAAACTCATGCACAGTATGGCCATCCAAGCCCATGTACATTTTTTTTTTCCTCAAAAACTCTTGATTCCAAAATTGGATAAATTTATAGTCAAAATTTGAAAAAATAACAATGAAGATTCCAAAGTTGAAGCCCTATAACCCTAGTTGAAGAAAACCCTCAAAAATTGAGAAGGGGTCCGCTAAATCTATGCTCTGATACCATGTTAGAATTGTGAATAAACACAAGACGAAAGATCAACCAACGAAAAAAACCTTCCACATAAAGAGAGTTACAAATAAGGATTCTCTATATCCTCAACAAGAAAATACTTACAACATAAACCTTAAGAGTCTTCAAGGAGATCTTGAGATAATACAATGAGGGTGAGTGCTTTATAGGAGCAACCCTAAATGACAAAGGGATTAGATCGTGAAAAGTGTCAAAATCCTATGTAATGAGTCAAAATGATCTCATAATAGCTCACATTAGTTATGATAAAAGATACTCCTAAGTTTAGCTTAAGTGCATGGATTAAATTAGACTAATAATTAATTAAATATTAATTAATTATTGGCCAATGCGTGATTACTCTAACAAAACCTAGCTATTATGGTGTTGATCACAAATCTACCACCACCTTGGATGTTGCATTATGCGTTGGAGTTTCCCCAACCCACTTGGTGAAGTATTCTATGGCCACAAGGATCCACTTATATCCATTGTTGAATTTCTCTTGTATTTCCCCTATGAAGTCAATGTTATTTTTTTGGAATGAAGCCTATGTTAAATGGTGGTAAGGGGAAGTGATCATGCAAATTTTAGCTTACCAAAAAACCTTTGGAAAGTGTCACATCCTTTTACAAAATCAGCAACATCCCTGAATAGTGTTGGCCACCAATAACCTACTCTCGTAATATTATGAGCAGTGGTTTTTGACATGAAATTCCCAACACTATATTCTTGGTGGTATTCCTCAATGAATCTTATAGATTGGTCTTTATTTAAATGTACCTTAGGAGTACACCATCGATGTTTCTCCATATTAATTGACCTTCAAGAAATGCATACCTCTCAACTTCAAGTTTCAAAATTGTCCTTTTATTATCATTTAGCTTAGGCGATCTGTTTAAATTTTATAAATAAAATATAATCTCCTTATACCAAGGAAAATCCTTCAATTGGCATGGAATGAAAGACTAGTCATAACTCACTTGATGAACTTTAGTGACATCCAAGTTTTCTTTAGCCATTAATCTTGCTAGGCCTTGACCTTTGAATAACTTGTTTATCTTCACCTCCATGTCACACTCCTAGATCTTGTTGATCCATCTATATCTCTTAGTTGATTCCTCTTGTTGCATAAAAATATCTCAAATTGTTGTATGTAGCAAGTAGGCAATAACTTTGAATCCTACAAGATATTGTATGAAGTTTTTCACCACCTTTACAAGAGCATAGGTATGCTTCTCCATTATGGAGTAGTTCAATTCAACTTCTTATAAGGACTTGTTGAAGAAGGCTATTGTCTATTCATATCCTTTATCATTCTTCTATAGTTATTCAACAACAACAATATAAAATGATTGCAAAGGAAAATAATTGGAAAGGCTTAGAGTAATTTGGGATTGCTAGCACTAGTGCCTTCTTTATTGCATCCTTGATTTCTATAAAGGAATCACTTTATTCATTGTCCCAAACTGATGATTGTCCCTTCTTTAAAACCTTGGAAATGGCCTTCATTTTCTCTATAAAGTTACAAATAAACCTCCTAACAAAATTTATCTTCCCAAAAAATGATTAGATTGCCTTGAATTTATTGGGTTGTTGGATGAGTTTAATTTCTTTGACATTTTTTGGATGTATCCTCACCCCCTCCTTAGACAAAATATGCCTAATAAGCTTACCTTTTTCCATGCCAAAATTCATTTTTTGTGATTCAAAGATATCCCATACTCTAGACACCTTTGGAATATCAACTCCAAGTGATTGCAATGATCATTTTGATCCTTGGAGTATGAAGTCAAATCACCTTGGTAGACAACCATTTTTTCATTGATAAGATTTGCGAAGGTGACATCCATGGACCTTTGAAATGCAACTCCAACATTCTTTAAACCAAATGATATTAAAACATTAAAAAGTGTTCCTCATAGCATGGTAAAGGTTGTCTTATGCTACTAAAATTCCTTGACCATGACTTGATTGTAATATGAGAAGCCTTCCATCATAGATATCATCTCAGACCCCATTACCTACTGCAAAAAAAAATTCATACTAAGCGGTGGATAATTGTCCTTGATAGATTTAATATTTAAATTTATAGATACAACCTAATATCCTCAGTCTTTTTTCTGACAAGAACAAGGTTTGAGACCCACTTCAAGTGTACTTTATTTTATTATGCCTCCTTCACTCAAATTCATTAGTTCTTTTTGAATTTGAGAGGCAAGAGTAGGGTTGATGAGATGTCGCTTTTGTCTTAATGACTTTATACTAGGCTCCAATAGAATGGTGTGCTAGAATAAATTCTCTCTATAAGCCTTTGGTTCATCATAAGACCAAGAAAAACACTTTTTTGTATCTTCTCAATAATGCTATCAACATTTTATTCTTTGACCATTTTAATCTTTTACAAATGTGAATAATCTTGGGAGTTGATTTAGTCCCCAAGTTTACACCTTCTACATCCTCATCACTAATAGGCTTGCCTTTTGTCTTATAGATATCAACACTGTCAAACATTATTTCTAATGCAACAATACCCCTTGGAATAGTATTTTTTTAATTGTATAACTTTATTTCCAAAGAGAGTCTCCTTACCTTCTTCATCTATCTATACCATGAGCTTTCACTCAATGAGTTGGTTCTCAAATTGAACAAGGAAATTCAAGAACTCATAAATTTGATGGTCATCATTGAAGACCTACCAATTATAAATGTTTTATAGAATATTAGGCTTGGTAATAATTTCTACACCATAAATATATTCAGGGGTAGCAAAGGATGCATTGAAGATATTGTAACAAAAGCATCAACTATCACATTATTATCTCTTTCAACCTACTTGATGTTTAAAGCAACAAACACCTCAATGGTATTACACAAAAAAATCTTATATATTCTTAATATTTTCTATTTTGTAGCATATGTGCCTCTAAATTGAGACACAATGAGTTTTGAATCACCATGCACTCTAATGCATTTGATTCCATATTTAGAAACTACATTCAAACCAAGTAGCAAAGATCCATACTCTACCATGTTGTTGGTGCATTCAAAGTTCAAATTTAAAGTGAACTTGTAATTTTTTCCCTTTGGGGACACCAATATGACTCTTGCACCACTACCCTCTCTTGAACATGCACCACCAAAATGCATATTCCAAATGTCATCAACTCTTGGATATTGGTGTGGGGGAAATAAATCAGGGTCTACCTACTTCTCAAATTCATCATCACAATATCCAACAAAACAATTAGGTTCAACATCAAAGTAGAAAACTTCATTCCTTCTTCATTTGGATTCTTCATGATATACAATATCTTCTTCTCTCTATATAATTGGGATTCTTTTCCATGAAATGGTATAGTATCATAGGATGGATCCATTTGAATTCTATGATCAATTGAGGTTTCCCAACTTCTAGATAACATCGTATCCCATTTATTTGGAAAATCAACTATGATAATGTCCATTGAAAAGACTTTACCTGAGAATGTAGCAAGTTGCACTTCAACCTCCTTAACTATTCCAATTTAATTTAATTCTTGAGAATCCATGAACAAAAAAATCCATAATATTTTGTGACTTGTAAACCTACCTGGTTCATGAGTTTCAATGACATCACATTGTTGGATACCCTATAATATAACATATAATTGTGTACCAACCAACTATTTATAAACAATGATGTGTAGAATGGGTCAATCAGTTGTTTTTTATTTATTGACATGGTGCCCAAGTATATCTTAGGTGCATCTTGGACATTGGTCTCATTCAAACCACTCTTGGAAACATCAACAAATTCATTTGGTCGATAAAAATAGTAGGAGCACTGATATAAATCAATGACCCATCTCTATGTTTGGGGATCCTTAGCAATTCCCTAACTAGCACTTGAACTTTTAATTAACTCAACGCTTGAGCCATATCAATTGGTTGGTATGCTAGCAAAGGAGTAGAAAGTGGAATAGTTATAGCATTAGTGTCAGAAATGAAGGGAATTGCTTGATCACTAGAAAAAACTTTCTTTTTGTTGACCACACCTTCAACATCCTTAGCTGCCCCTGTTTTACCATTCATTGTTTCTTTGATTTTTCATTTTTTTAGAACATATTTTTTCTACAAGGATACATTTAGCACCTACATATTCTTTCTAGGGGGTGACTTCCTTGAATTTCTATTTCATTTCTCTTTGCATTTTTTTTCCTTTTGTTTTCTTTTCTTATTTGTGTAGTTGGTACATCAGGAACAACCACAACTCTAGCTTGGTCTTTGGGACCTACTTATCTGTTCCTTAGTTGGTAATCACTTTGTACATGTAGGATAATAGCTTTGGTGAGAGCCTTGATGTATTCACTAGAGGGTTTTTCTCTCTTATACAATTTCCTCATTTGTTCCTTGAGTTGATTGAAATATTTATTTGATATCTCATATAGAACATATCACATTGAAAGAATTCTTCACCCTCATATGCATCCAATTGATCCATGTTGGCATCTACATAATACTTGGGTGTATCTTCATGTTCTCATAATCCTTTCTCTTCTTCAAGTGTTGTAGCAACAACACATTTTGATTGATCGTGAGGTAGATAGCATACATAAAACCAAAATGAATCTTGCTAGAGAATCACATGATCCTTCCTCAAGGGGTCATGGGTTTGGCTTTCTTGGTATCCTTGCTTTGTGTTCCTTGGGATCATTTTCTTATCATCCAATCCTGGTTTCTATACTAGTCATAGTTGTAGGGTTTGTTATGCAACCTTTGAACCTCATTGAAATGTGTGGAAACAATATTAAAAGACAAATCTTTCTCATTCTTTGCAACCTTATATGAGAGATCCTCCATGGCTCCGATTTTTCCATAGTAGTGAATCGCTTACTAGAAGTTGTTGCACTTGGTTTCTAAAACTTCACACTAAATCTCTTGTTGTCTTTACCAGATGCCCTCAAGTTGATTTCTATGTTATTATCCATGGCATAAGCCTCCCTCAATGTTTGAGGATTCTTTTATTGCAAACAATAGCCCAATTTTGAATCAAATGCTTTGCAATATAGAACAAGGCTCATTGGTTCATCTGGCCTCACTTGGAGGTGATTTTCCCATTGTCATAATGAACATGTTATTGAAATAAAAAACCATCTCATTTACCCCTTTCTTTATATTAGTAAGCACATGGATTGCAAACTTTGGATCCACTTTTTCTCCATATTGTAGTCTAAAAACTCTCATGAACTTATCCCATGAGTCAATGTTTCTATCTAGAATATTTTTGTACCATTATTTAGCACTCTCTTCTAGTGACTACACAAAGAAATTCATTATGATATCCTTGTCTTCAATTTCATATTCATTAGTGACATCAATGAAGTGTCTCAAATGTTCTTCACTAGTGATAGCATAAATTGAAATGTCATAGAATTCTAACTATGTGTATCTTTCTAATCTTGATGGTTATCTCATTGTAACACATCTTTGAGTATGTCTCCTATGGTTAACCCCAACATTGTGTCCTAATATTTAAATTTTGGTTCATTTGTAAGGTTTTTTGAGCAAGTTGATCTTGTTGCAATACAATTTGTGCTTTGATGTCATGTTTCCTTTCTCTGAGTTGGTGATGTAATTATACATGTTGATCTAATTCCATTTTCCTACAATCATTTCTTGACTAGGTAGCTGCATCAACATCACGAAATAAAGTATCTTTCTTGCTCAGCTTCTCTGAATAATGTAAGAGAATTGTTATGTGGTTTTTGCCTTGGATTTATAAGATGTGGAGGCAAAAGCCAATCCATACCTATGTTTTTTGTGTGCAAAATTTGGGATGTCTCTCTATTTCCTATAGTAACATTTGGCTCATCTCTTGGCTTTCCATAATCATGCCTAAGAGTTCTACTATTCTTGATCCTATTATTGGTTGACTCATTTGATGAATATTCATCATAATCCCTTAATGCATCTCTCCTACCTTACATACCTAATTTTTGAGTACTTCAAAAATTATGTATATGAGACATAATTAGACTATTAGGTTTCCATTGTTCTTGTTCTTCTCACACCAAGGGAAATCACATCAAGGATTTCTGGACTTTTGGATCATTGCTTCCTTTCCATCTCTTCATGCTTTCATAATTAAATTTTGAGCCTTTTTCTAACATAGTTTCCACTCCTTAAATAAGGAGAAAATAACTTCTATATCAACAGGGACCAAATCTTCCTGGCTATGTCATTTTTACTTATCATCCTAGTTGTTCAAAGTGTATGTTGATTCTTTATTATCCTTGACGACACCAAATTATTGGCATAGTTTCCAACTTCAATGCACAACAAAATTTACATTTGTAGAATCATTTATTGCTAAGATCTTTAACATATTTCCAGTTGCCTGAGACATGGTAATGACTAACATATCCTCAACAATGATGCCAATTTGTTGGTGATATGAGCTTTGGATCCCAAATCCCTAAGGTTGGATAGTCTCCCAAATGAGAAGGGTGTCAAACTTGGGAAGAATATCACAAAACCTATGTTTAGGTTGGGAAACTTAGGACCAATTAATGAGGTGGGAAAGACCTTCAATTTTGGTTCTACAAGAGCAAGGGGGTTTTCTATAAGGTGTTGAATTAATTGATAATACTATGATTGAATACTTTCCTTTTTGAAAACTATACCCATTGCGCAATATATCCAAATACTACTAGTAGAATATATATGTGCTATTTTGGAAAACAAGGCTATACTAATTTAACAATAAAAAATTATCACACATGAGGTTCTAATGAAATGTATATACCTTTTATGCTTGAAAGTTGGAAAGACTATTGACCTTAACTAAAAGAAAGTGATTTTGATGAATTGTTTAGGTGTTGGGGTGATGAGAAGTGGATTTTATAGTAGATCAGTTCCTATTCTAGTAGGGAAACAAAGTCACGAGCTCATTCAAATATGCAATTTATTGAAATCTCAAAGGGAAACATTAATGAAGATTTCATTGAAGACTATATTTCCTTGAATGCATAAGTAAAATAGGTTTTACACACATTCAATGAAATAATTGAATTTGTAGAATATTAGGAGAATACATACTAAGTAATCTATAGACAAACCTACACATTTCCTTTATTTTTTGTGAACAAATGTCATGCAAAATCTTTGCAAGGTTCTTGCAATCATCTAGCCAACTCACCAATCACGTACACAACCTGAAATAAACACAATGCTAATAGAAACAATCAAATAAGGTTGATTCTACACTTAGAATTCATTCTTATAATATTACATGTCAATTAAACATTTGGGATGAACCTAGATCATCAAATTATAATAAAATTATCTTTTCCTTCACTGAAAAATAGAAGCCTCAATTGTATGAATATTTTTTATGCTATGTTCTCCAACTAATTTTTCCATCCTTGTAAAAATGAAAAAGGATGTACATATACCCACAAAAATTTGGATCATGGAAGGAAAAGTGCATGACCACCAAGCCATAGCGAAAATTTGTGAACTTTGCAATTGCAATGGACACCCATATGTTAGGATTAAGGTGTCATCTACCTTGTAAATTCTATGTTATGGTTCCAACATCCTTGGAAAGAGTCCCTATGCACTTAGGGTGTATTGGGAAAATATTTTGTAATATTATTTCACCATTGTTTGTATTACATTCATAAGGAGTGATGGGTTCCACTGGCAATGGTAAAGGTGAATTGTGGACATAAATATTTAATATTATTTTCCCCACATTTGGAAGCCTAGAATAGGATCCAATAAAAGATAAGTAAAAGGATAAATGAGTGACTATTGGTATTCTCCAAGTGGGTTCTTGGAAAGAGGCAACATGTGTCTCTTGGTTTTCCATTATTTATTGCATTTAACGTAATGTTTAATTTCCAAGTTTGGGTACCCAAGTTGGAGAGAAATTATTGGAGTCAAAATTGGTGTCCTTTCACATTTCGATGAGGCATTCCAAGGGTTGGCGATCTTTGGAATGAAGGGTCATATTTAGGTGCCATTTTTTGGGCTTAAGACCTCTTCACAAGTCTATAAAATCAACTCCTTGAATGTAGAAATTATAAGGAACAGTTGAATGTAGTGTTACTTTGCACGAACAGGGATAGGCTAAGGCATAAAAAAGTTGTTCACATGTACACAAGTGTTGCCATGCTAGAGGCAGAGAGGAGAATGGAATTCAATGCATTGCAATCTCATTATTTGAAGATAATGCATACTTGGCCTCTCTTCTTGGCGTAGTTTTTTGTTGCAAAGGTTTCTCCTCATAAATCTTGTGTTATGTGATGCCTTTATGTTGTTGATTTGTGCCTCTTTTCTGCTATCTTATGGTGATGTTATTCTTTATTTATTGTTATTATGTTCACATAAGGTAGTGTATGATATGTTGGATTATTTTTAGCATTATAAAGAAGATGAATCTAATCATGGTAATTCCATATTAAGGCAACTTAATTTCAAATTTTCATATTGTAGTAGTCCAAGTCTTGTATCCCATCCTTTGAAGTCATATTTGGATAAAGATTGATTTTTCCAACAATTGGTATTAGAGCCTATATATTTCTCATCACCATACTCGAGCTACCACTTTAATCAATTCTTTGTAGACATGTGTCCCTTCCAAATATGATATGATTGACTGGGAGTGTGAAAGAACATTACTCTATACCCTTGACATACCTCTGCATTAATGACTTGTGAGATTGAGTGTAGAAATAAGGAAAAATCGCCCATGAAAACCATAGAAATCTTGATCTAGGAATGGCATATCAATCATTGAGCTTTGCAACAATAAAAAAGGTAGATGAGTGCAACTTTCTTCCCTTTGGATTCGTGCCAATCCATACTTAGAAGGATTTTTGGTCACCATCAACCTAAATCTAGTAGTTGCAGGTATCAGAAATGTATTAATGACATTTAAAGAGCATCAACATTGGATTTTGGACATTCTAGTGCTTTTGTGGGGTCTAAAAGTGCAATTGAACCTTTTTTGGGAATTTCCATTTGAATTGGATATGTGGAGTCCCCCTAAATTGCACTTATGGGGAAGACCATTTGAACTAAACCTGTTAAAAAAAAATTGGTGTCCGATCCAAATGGGAAGTTTTGATGATGATGTCAACAAAAGGATGGGATGCCATCATTATGACATAGGCGTGACATCATAATGAACTAGGATGGATTTGTATGGGGTGACACCAAAAGGGTGGGATGATGTTAGCAAAAGGACATGTTGACATTAGCATGATATGACCCATAGGGAAATGCAACAAAATTAGTTGGGAGAACAACTTTTAAAATATCTAATTCGAATAGGAAGGAAATCACCGGAAGAGGGGCTATTGAGGAAATGATGATGTCACCCATGTATGGCTTGTAGAAGATTTCAAGTGAACAAGACATATGCAAAATGTTAAGAATTAGTTCAGATGAACCCTAGATGTTCAAAAACATTTAGAATTGGCATCATAAAAGGTTAGCTATAGAAAAGACTAAGTGAACCAGATAAATCACCTTTTAAATGAGGAAGTTCAAACAAAGGTCATTTTTTTGCAAAAAGCCTTTATGTGGGAAAAGTTAGATGAATTGGACATGCAAAAAAAGGCCATTTGAACTAGATAAGTTTAGTGGATAAAAATCAAGTTCAAATACGCTTCAGACGAACACAAAGATTTAATTTTAGTTTATGAGGGGCTAGGTGTGGGGAAATCTAAGTGAACCAAATGTTCACTTTTAAATGGGGAAGTTTGAGGATTCCACAAAATCTTAAGCATGTGGAAAAGTTCAATTGAATTGGAAATGTGAGAAAATTTGATTGGATCAGACTTGATAATTTTTCAAAGGGGATGTTCATTTGGAATTCAATCTCTGCAAAAGCTTAACTTAGACTATTTCCTTCACTTTTTCTCCTTCTATGGGGATTTCCAATTGGGCAAGACCTTGCAAGGAAAAGTAAGGGAACTAGGTGTTATCCAGATAGATGGGAAGACCCTGCAAGAAAATTTATGACTGGATTTAGCTCATTTTGACAAACTTAATATTTCTTAACCCTTTTAAGTATTACTTGAACATTGGGACCCAACTTAGAAGATTTCTCAAATTGGTTACCAATAATGGGCAAGAGAGGGTCGAATGCATTATTAAAGAGCAAAAAAAGCAAAATGAGACATAAAAATGGGGTGCCACCACCTTGACCTAAAAATAAAACATTGAAGAGATCCCTACCAATGCCCTTGTTAAACAATAATGTATCTCCCTTGATTCATATTGTAGCACTAGGACCTACCCACCCAAAGACCTCAACGAGACCTTAAATCTCCTTTCAAGAAAGGAATCCTTCTTTTGGTTCTTAGTTGTTTGGTTGCATACCCTTTTTCGACTAAACAAATATGATTAAGCAATTTTGTACAATTATATTTGTGAGCTTCTAAAGGTTCAAATGGAAGTTTGAGTTGTTATGCAAGCTTTGGAGACATGTAATAGTAGGTTGTGATGGTGTGTGAGGTACCCTCTCTCCTAAACAAGGTATAGTTTTTCTACACAAGATATCTCTTTATTGTGAAAGTGGTTGCCTTTGTTGCACAAGAGGATTCCTTTGTTCACTACCTCAAATCTTTTTTGTAACAAGTATCTGCTTTTCTATGGTCACACTTAGCATTTATACTTTGTTACACAAGGTGATTCTTTTTTTTTTTTTGCATAAGACAACCATTATATCAAATTCTCTAAGCTATCAATTTTTTTTTCATATGCTACACAACATAGTTATTTTCTTGTGTAATATAATAAATCTCATAACAAGATTGTTGGGTTGTCCAAAACTAATTTGTTGATGATGAGTGTCATAGACACCTATATCTTGTCCATTATAACTACTACAAATGGGCAACTAGGCTAAAGATTGTAAGGATAATTTTCTTTTACAATTAGTTACATAAATTGTTTAGGAATAAGCAAGGTTGCAATATGTTTTAGGACATTACAACAAAATTCAACCACTTAGTATCTATATAAAAATAGTTATAAGCAATCATTAAAAAATATTTATATTTCAGATTTAGATCACTAAGAGCACTCAACAATTCACTCATTCAAAAATGCTCATTTGTATTAATATCTTCAAACTATTATTTTGAAGAGCCTCTTTCTCAAAAACTCCACCAATCATTCCCACATTTACAGATTTGTCAATCTTTGAAATATCCTCTAACGCGAGGATCCCTTATGTTATTTGGATAATAGTTGGTGCTTATTCGTTTCATGCTTAACAAACTCTTTTTTCATGCCTTAGGTGTTATATGTGTTATTGTCATTTTAGTGACTCTGTTGAAACCTATCCCAGTCCTCTAAGCCATCATACATCACTAATAAGACCATATCATCCATGTTGAAACACCTACAGGCAGTCTTGACACTTGCACTCAGTTCCGACACCTCCGTTGGTCCTTGATATCACTTGAAACATCAAACGCTAACTCTTACCATTTTGAGGCACATTATTATGAAGTTGCTTCTGCTGTCATTTAAGTGACTGATTTCTGCTCTTGAAAGCTGCAACAGCAGGTGATTCTGTGGAATAATGACAAATTTTGATCAAGCATATATATGAATGTTTTTCTTGTTTTAAGGAAAGCAGATCAGTTCGTCTTTGTTTTACACTAAAATCAAATCAGCCCTTTTTGTTTCCTAACTCATTATCTTTCTCTAAGGCCTACCAACTCTTATTTTGCCATTTGAAACCACCTCTCATACACTTATGATGTCTTTCACCAAGCTCCTGCTCTGCCTTTTGTCATTCCTTGTATTCATTAGTAACTTGGCCAATAAGCTAAACAACTTCAATCATGACAACCTTTCCTTGGCATAGAGCAAACAACAAAATAGATTTTAGGTGAAATCATAGTGTGCTTCTATATGCAAACCTTCAATAGACAAACACGACACAACATTCACAAAAGGGCTTTATTATTGGAAGTTTTGTAGGGCTACTACAAAGGTGAGTTTGTGTTTCACATATCAATTTGATTAGTAAAGGTCCTGCTTGAGAGGATTGGTGTCTATGAGTGCTCAACAATTCATTTATTCAGAAAACTTTTTATATTAACACCAAAGCAATTGTTTAAGAGTGAGTTTGTGCTCTGGGTATCAATCTGATTGTGAAAGGGCCTGCTTTAGATAATTGGTGTTTGGCTTAGACTTGTTTTATGTTTTATGTTTGTGTGTGTGTGTGTGTGTGTGTTATTTAATTATTGTTTCAGATTTAAATTGAAAGGTTAATCATAAGACTATTGTGATTATAACTGTTTTGATTAATTGGCAGCAATTTTCTTCCAATTTACAAATTTTTTTAGTGTTTCCTGTGACCTTATCACTTTCTTCTATCTATCTAAGATCCCCAAATTAGTCAAATCTGCATTATATATAGTACACTCAGATTTAAGAAGGAATATGCAGTCTTGCATATACTTTGCAGACTCCTGGTCAAAAACAAAATGTTCCTGGTTCAAAATGATACAGGGTGTGCTCAATAGTTTCTCTTTCAAGCAAGTATTTATCATTTACTTATTGGAGAGGATTTTCAAAAACGTTCAGAAACAATTACAATTCCACCAAGGTCTATATTTTCATTTATTGGAGCAGGTATTACTAAAGTGGATTAGTAGAAGTCATTATGAGAATAACTTACGGCAAATATTGCAGAGATGAAAAGCAGTAATAATCAACTTCTCCTGAAGAATGAAAAGATATTTTACCTCAATCTTAACACAAGGAAATACACAATACATCTACATGTCTATTCGTTTATCTCTAAAATGGTGTGTACTTTACAGCTCATAAATTATAAAATGTCACTTTACTCACTATAAAACTGGCCTACACAGCAACTTCAATAAGAAGATGAGAAATTAAAATATGATCATATCAATTTACATGCTATGTATATAGTTATCCATCAAAACCAAAGAAGAAACTCAATATCTACAAATTGCCTGTTTTACTGGCTATTTTTTAATCACTTGCTTTCATCAAGTCTTCCAATATCACCTCTTTATTCTTGATGTAAGCCGAAGATCACTGTGAATATAACGAACTGAATGGGGTGTTGTAACTTCCATAACCTAGCTAAAGATCATGTATCTTTCCTGTCAAGTTATTATTTGCAGCTGCAGAATGAGCCTGATCAAACTGGCCAGAAGCCAAAGCCTTTTGCTGCCGAAAAAACTTTTGCCTTTCAGTATATTTTGATGGAGGTGGGGGTATAGCAGGCATTGCGGTTTTATCATGTATCTGAGGACCTTTATGATTATTCTCAACCTGTGGAGATCGAAGGCCGGAGGTAATTTTGTCATTCTGCACCTGCAAGTTACTGCATATTGGATCTATCTGCTGCACTTCTGGAATATTCCTTTTTCTCTCATGTCCCTGAACTGAATGCATGGCTTGTCCATGATTATGCATTTTCTTTTGCTTTCCATTATACTGAGTTGTTGGGATGATTGAACTAGTTGTGCTTCCATTTGAGTGTGTTTGAGTCTCATCTTGCAACTGGGGCGAATGTTGTTCTCTTGTTCCGATCCCTTGGGACATTGATTCTTTGTTTCGAGTAGCCTTCTGAAAGACTGATGAGGGCTGTATATATTTTCCTGGGTTAACTTCTGGTAGAATTTCTGAAGGTGGTGACTCATATGCATCAACACTGAGAAGATCTAGATTTTGCACAGCCTCATTGAGTGGAGTATTGACCTTCAGGCCTGAAGGTGGGGAAGGTTGAGTAGTAGGTTGGCTTCCTGTCCTTACGCTAATTTCCCCTTCAGATTGTGTGCGAACTCTTGAAGACCTGCAAAGTGTAAAAAAGCATAATTACCCAACTTTGATAACATTTTACAAACTTTGGAACCAAGATTGTGGACTTCTGATTGCAAAGATTCCTGCTATCTTTCTGTAGGAATACTGATCAAACACCAATGGACCACATAAGCCTGATTCTATCGGTTTAAATTAGAACAAACTAAATTCCCATATCAATTTTGAGAATTGATATTCTTGAGTTTTCTCTTCTCATAAACTATCAAGTGTAACCTAAAATATCCTTATAAAACATCTTCAACGATAGAATGTGCTTTACACTCACAACAATCCAAGAGCTAACAATGTAGATTTATTGCATAAAATACGATTGAAAAATGACTAAGCTAGATTTCTTTATAACAAGCTACTGCAGAACACAAGTAGTCCATGCTGTATCTAGTAGTTCATGTAAAGATAGAAAATATGAACTGATAAAGGAAAATAAATGACTGCTTGACAAGGCATCTAACTTCTGTAAGAATATTTCATGCAATAGCAAATTACCTACGAAATAGCTGTCCCTCATGGTCTTCTGCTGCTTCTTCTTCCCGGTCAATGTTTACCAGAGGTAGTGAAGGAATAGGCATGTTTTCTGAGGGATTGTAGGATCCAGAAGCAATTGCATCATGTTTTGCAAGAACATGCTGCAACTCATCATTCAATGCAAGACCCTGAAAAAGAAGTTGTTCATCTCTGCAAAGAAAAAACCAATATTATATGATTTCTGCACAATAAAGATACATAATCAATCATAGCCTGCAATGGAAATGATCTATAAAGCCAAATAAATGACACTAATCAAATCCATGTTTTGAAAGCTTTGTAGTCAACAGTTTACCACATAGGTGGTAAGGGTTTTAAATATAAGCTAGAAAGAACTGAAGGACTAGCTACCCAAAATTTAACAAATCTATTAAACCGCATGGTAACAAAATGAAGTATGCAAAGAAAAAAATGGCTAGTACGAAGTTGTGACGACTAGTTGCATTGCTCGCTGCTGGTTGAAGGAGCACTGTTCAACGAGGTCCATTATTATTTCATCTTTTACTCCCTGCACAATAAGGAAGATTTTAAACAAGAAAGTGTGGCTTGAAAAACCTGACTAAATTTTTTCACTGATTTCCATTTTAATAAATAAATAATAAATTAATAAAGCCCCTTTATTTAGATGATGTCTTTTCAACAAATAAAAATCCCAACAGACAACTACTGCACCTATTCCACAGAACTATGTGTAATATTTGCCACTAATCTTACGCTGTACAAGTTTTGTCCATGAACTAGACTTTTGAATATTAGCATTACAGTCCATTAATTATTTTTAAGAGAAAACCATCATACTAAAATTTCAAAATCATAGGAATCAGGGTTTCAGGTGACTAAAGTTCAAAACTTCAGATCTACTGGTTTTCCCTTCAATCAGAAAGACAAGCACATAAAACATGCCAAACACCTATCCAAGATTCCAAGTCAGCAAATGAGAGCCCCCATTAGAAACACCACCATAACAGTCAACAAAATTTTCATATTTTGCAACCCATATGTCTGATTAAAATGAAAATAAACCATATAAATCCTTAAGGCCTTCTTAGAATACCCAGCATTTTCAGAAATGTCAGCAAAAAATTAACAAGTAGGAAAACAGAAGGAACTTCTAGAGATCACGAGTTTTTGAATCAGTTTCCACATGAATAATATCTTCCCCTGTGCCCAGCTTCAAACAGTACAAGCTTTATTCCCATAGTTTTGGCAACATTAATAATCAGAATGTCAAAGCCAATTGCCTCCAGAATAAACATGTCACCTTTTTAGTTGCAACACTTTCCTTGTACCTGTCAAGACAGATTCCTTTTAGGGCTTTTGGTGTAATTATACTGCACATTATGTTTAAGTTTACTTAGGTAAATTAATTTTATTTACTTAGGCAAATAAGCAAATAACTAGCACACGTCATCTACTTGATTGATGGGATTCTTGTGCCACCTCTACTTTATTCTCCCCTCAATTGATGGTATAATTTCAATTGACACCACTGCTCCTACACATTGAGTCAGTCTACCAGATCATTATGGCTAACTGAACCCCTCTGGTACACTCGTCATGATAACTTGTGCATCCCAAAGTTTATGTATTGTAGTCCATTTCCTTTGTTTTTAATCAAGAATCTTGAATACAAATATTGGAATGTTATTGTTCTCATCTCACGTGCATTTGAATTTATGTCATCATAGTTGTTTGTTCCTAGGTTAGATTTATTTTTGAATCTAATTTTTCATTATATCTAACATAGTATCAAAGCATGGTAGGTTTTCATTTCACTCATTGGAGATGCAACATTTGTTTCTTTCACCTAAAGATTTATAGTCTTGAAATTGTGACTGAACTTAGATCACCTATTGTAGGAGGCCTCCAATGAAGAAACAATCCATCTCATTTCTTTCAAAGGTTTGAAAAAGCTAGGTTTGACTTTCATTTCATTCCCCATCACACATTATGAAATCAACTTGTATTTGTGTTGGGTATTTTTTAGCTTCTATGAACAACTCAATTTTTAGAGCACTTTGGCACAAAAAAGACCTCACCACCATGTCCAAAAGATGTCAAAACATATGGATCAGTTATAAAATCATCCAAACCAGAGCAATTTGGAGGAAAGGAAAAAAAAATTACCCCAAGGCTGCCATACAATCTACATGTACCAATCTGATGTAGGTCTATTTTTAAAAAACAAAACAAATAAAATTCTTAGTGCACATTTTTTATACAATGCATACACATTGACTTACAAGATGAGGGTACAAGGTATGTGGGGGTATCCGACCTTGGTTGGGCCATTGCGCTGCAATTTTTTAAATTATCAATAGCTACTCAACAATACTTTGGCTAAGCCTACGCTCATGGGCTACCTTTGAGTTGTTGGTCCACCACCCACCAGCCATTGCAACACCACCAGCCTATGCACAGCCCTTGTGTTGTCATCCTACCATTGTCACTCCACTCATTGGCTACCTCCACCGTTGGTGCCACTAGTTTACTACTCAAGCAAAACCACCACCACCCTAGTCCGTTGCTTGGGCACCATCTCAACCAGCAGTGCCACCCATAGGTCACCAATAGTCCCCTTCTCCATTGCAGTTTTTATTCTACGAGGTCAACTTGGAAGGACCGTGACTTGCTCGTACAAGGGTGTGTTTTCAAGCTCTTTTTGTTTTGAAATGAGCTAATTTTCCAAGTACTTTGTAATGATGTAATTGGTTTCTGCTTGATGCTTGGTTTGTCCAAAAATCACAGTTTCTTAGAGATTTAACTCTCCTCATTTTGCCACTTCAAACACCAATAACTTTCTCATACAAACTCCTATCAACAAGCCATTTTTTTAAAGTGAGATTTTTTGTGTAGTAAATAGTGGTGCCATTTGCTTGATTTGATTTTACAACAAGATTGTACTTTCTGATATCTCTCTCTCTCTCTCTCTCTCTCTCTCTCTCTCAATTGGAAACAACTTGGGAAATACAAAAAAGTATTGTAAACACACTAATTTATAAAGTGCCACAAATTGTACTTTCTAGGGGTGTCATTGAGCAATTTGGGAGTAAGGGGTTAACGCAAATGCACTCAACTTCTAAAGTATCATTTCATGAACTTTTCATGGGGGGCTTACACATGGGCATTTTGTAATCAATGAACTAATATGAAATTCCAACTCTGCTGGGGACGTAGGGTTTAACTTGAGGAAACTATCTAAATCAATAATAGGTTTTTCACTCCATCCTTCTATCATCACCTTGGATAACAGTTATAAGTCCTACCAAGACAGTATCTCTTTTCCATCCCTTTGACCTTGTTCCTAAAATAGGTACTTATTTGTGGAAGCAAGTATGTGCCAACAAGAATGATCATGTCCACAGATAGGACTAATTTTAGTGTTGATGAGCACACATCATGAGAAATCTCACACATTTAGTGTCTTCACACTCTTTGGAACAAATTTTGGAAGATGCATGTAGTCATAATGAACCTCCATTCTCAAATAATTCTACTATGGACTATCTTCTATCTCTTGATTCTGAGAATCCTTCAAGGAGCTTGCTTATTGGGAAGATTTTGATTGTTGTGATGACAAAAACAATTATCCTAATGCTCTTCTCTTACACCTCCAACACCAACAACTTTGCGAGTTATTCATACTTGGGTATCTAATGTGGACGAATGTGGAATGCGCATTATAGTCACATGACATGCATTATGATTCCACCTCCTAGTGACACTACAAAATTTAGAGTCACTTCACAGAAGGCTTTCACTGATTCTCTTTAACAAGTTCACTCTTGTCTTCTTGATCATTGGGATGTCTACTTATCGGATGTACATCTTTTTTTTGTAGAATCCCACATTCTGGATCTTGACAACACCATCAAGGATGTCTTCTATTTGATGACAATTTACATCAAGTTGCATCTCCTATTCTAGATGTTTTGAGGGTACATCCTAACCCTCTTGTTCTTTCTCTACCTTATTAGGCCTCTATCTTGACACATCCTAATTTGCATTTGTTCAGATCTCACATCTTTGTTGAGAGCCATTTGTTTATGCTAATGTTCTCAAATATTGCATGGTACTTGACCCCATTGACTAGTTTCAACCATAGTTTAACATTGGCTTGGAGATACATGAGCATCTTCCACAGATATTCATCCTAATTTCTTCATTCACTCCACCACTTGAGTGGGAATTCAATAGTTTGACAACTTGAATTTCTTTCTTCTAAAAGGAAGATGCATTGTTCATTGAAAAGGGACCTTCTACAATACTCACCATGTGGCATTTTGCAGCTACAATCTCTCTTCTATGTGGGGGGATGCATGGGCCTTATCTTGTAGGAAATTGAGGACAATATTTGTCCTCTCCTTTGGAAAAGCTTTTTGCTATAATTTTGCTCTTCTTTTGGGGCATGGGGTGGGGTAGATTCTCTTTGTATCTTGGGATTCTTTTAGATTGCATATTGGTTCCTTGTACAACATATCTTGCTAGGACCCATTTATTTTTTGCCTAAGTTGTACTTAAGGGGGAGCACTAGCGTAACTACAATACACCTTATATTTAATTTTATTGAGGTAATTCATTTTGTTTACTTAGGGAAATTAGGAAAATAATGAGAACATGTCATCTCCTTGATTGATGGAATTCTTGTGCAAACTCTACCTCATTCTCTTTGATTAATAGTAGTTAGGTGCCACCACTCCCTCATCAACAGAATCACTTGACACCAAAGATAGAAAACTCACTGAGACTCGCGAGTCCAATGCCTTGCCGAGTCAACTCTGCACGGACTCGCGAGCTGAGTCTCGCCAAGTCTCTGCAAGGGACTTGCGAGTCCAACCTAGAGACTTGCACAAGTCTTGAGGTTGTACTCCCGAGTCTCATGTAGAGACTCGCGCTAGCGACTGTGGCTTGCAAATGAGGTTTTAAAACCTCTTTTGTTTTTTTTTTTTTCATTTCACTTCTCCAATTTTCCCAAAACAGGTCTGCAACTTGAAGCAAGGTTGAAAGATGTGGAGAAGACGAGCGAAGGAGATCGAAATAGAGCCAAGTAAGTGATCTAACTTCTCTTTTATTTTTTTTCTTCGATTAAAAATAAAAAAAATCATGAAAAACAAGGGGAAATGCTGCCAAATTTCTTTCTATTTCCCTTAATAGCCTAATTCCTAGTATTTTTAGCTAGGTTTTGAATTCTATTTTTTTGTAAATGTTTGATTATCATTTATTTGCTGATTTTTTACCAAACCCTTGTTTTCTTTTTTTCATGTTGAAATAGCAATGTCATTTTCAAACCCAAGGGGAACTAGAAAAGACCCTGCATGGAAGTATGAAATACCTAGAAATAAAAAGGGTGAAGTCACATGTACCGAATGCAACAAATGGATGACAGGAGGAAGCAACAGATTAAAATACCACATTGCAAGAATACCTAGGCAAAATGTGGATATATGCCCTAACTCAACTCTTGAGATGGTTAGAGAGATGAAGGCCCTTCTTGCTGAGTATAAGATGAAAAAAGATGAAAGACAAAAAACAAATGATGCACTAGCAGCAGTGATGAGTGGAAATATATCCACTTCTACACCATTGAGGCCCCATGGTACCCCAAGTCCAAGCATCCGTTAGCCACATTCATCTTTTGGTGAGAGTCCTGAGGGTTCTTTCTCTACTGCTAGTGTTGGCAAGGGTCCTTCATCAGGACCAAATTTCTTTATTCCATGCAATGTTCCAGTTGCACAACCTTCACTTGAAGGTACCAGTTGGAATAAAGAAAAACATCATGAAGCTAGGATGGCAGTAGCAAATTTTTGGTACTACAATAATTTACCTTTCAATGTCGCGAGTAGCCCATATTGGAAAGGCTTGGTGAATGCCCTTACAGTTGCAGGTAAGGGGTTTAAGACCCCAACAGCTAAAGATTTGAGTCGGCCATTGCTAAAGGAAGCCGTAAAGAATACATGACTTGCGATTGATGAGCGAAAGAAATTTTGGCGAAGAAAATGCTGCAACAATTTATCTGATGGGTGGACAGATGGACGGAATAGGACTCTCCTAAAAATTTTAGTGGCCTCTAATGGTGGATTGGTGTTCCTAAAGTCAAAAATGTTGAGACTTTATGCAATTTATTAGATGGGGTGATCCAGGAGGTTGGTGTTGATAATGTTGTCCAAATTATCATGGACAACACAGCTGCATATGTAGTTGCAGATAGACTACTTATCGAGAGGCATCCCACAATTTCATGGTCTCCTTGTGCTGCACATTGCTTGGACTTGTTGCTAGAGGACATTGGGAAGATTGGATGGGTCAAAAGTGTGGTTGAAGATGCCAAAAATGTTACCAAATTTATTTACAACCATACTTGGGTGCTTTCCTTGATGCGAAAATTCACAAATGGCAAGGACCTTGTGCGACCAGGAGTGACATGATTTTCTAGCCACTTCCTCACATTGCAAAGCATTCTTGGTGCCATTGCTCATCTCAAGCAAATGTTTGTGTTTGATGCTTGGTTGGAGTTCCCATTTTCCAAAAAACCTGAAGGGAGAGGATTGTAAGCATAGTTTTTGATGACACATTCATCAAAAATGGAGAGGAGTTGATCAGGGTAAGTAACAAACACAAAATTAAACTTTATGCATGATAATCTATTTGCTGTTTTTTTTTTGAGGGGTTATTTTTGTAATAATTTAACATTTGTTTTCACTTATTTAGGTGACAGAACCTTTGTTTAGGGTTCTTCGTATGGTGGATGGAGAGGGCATGCCAATGGGTTTCATTTATGAGGCCATGGATAGGGCCAAAGAGGCCATTTCACATTACTATGGCGGAAACAAAAGAAAATATGAAATCATTTGGTGCATCATTGATCGTAGATGGACAAACCAACTCCACTAGCCGATACATGCCTTTGCCTACTTCTTGAACCCAAAGTTCTACTTCTTTGACACATTTAAGGGTGATGAGGAGGTCATAGTAGGTCTTGTCACATGCATCGATAGATGGTGCCTAATCGTGAGATGAGAGACAAGGTGCTTGATGAGTTGGAGGTGAGATTTGTTACATCTTATTTATGAATTTGCAATGTTGACTATCTAGAAACATCCATATTACATACACAATAAGTTGATAACTAATTTTCTATATTTGATTTAATTTAATTTTTATCTATTCAAGGTCTACAAAGGTGCAAAGGGGAGACTCTTTTCCTCACAACAAGCAATTGAAAGGAGAGAAAAACAACCAAGTAAAAAAATTTACTCAATACTACAAGATGAAATTAGAAACTTGATTCTTACATTTTTTACTTTATTCTTATATATTTTAAATGTGTTTTTGTAGATTTATGGTGGGAGAACTATGGTGCTAGCATGCCAAATCTTCAATAGCTAGCCATTTGTGTCTTGTCGCAGCCATGTAGTGCTTCTGGGTGTGAACGTAATTGGAGCTTATTTGAGAACATTCACACAAAGAAGAGAAACAGGTTGACCTAGCAGCGCCTAAATGATTTCGTTTTTGTTTGGTACAACCTTCGCCTTCAAACTAGAAAGTGGAAGGCGTTTCACATGAGTCCATCAACTTGGATTATTGATGAACAAAATGATGATGTTGATGTCTTCCTTATTGATGAAGATCTTGCTCAATTGGAGAGAGCAGTAGCAAAAGAAGAAGCAGCAATAGCAGAACAAGAAGCAGCAGGATTGGATGCAATGGTGGAGGACGAAAACACTTTTGAAGATCAAGAAACCACTCCTCAATCTCCTCATCATTTGGATACTGTAGCACCTTCTAGTTCTAGGCTTGCAAAATTGAGTTGCAGGAGGGGAAAGAGGAAGATATAGATTTTATTTGGTTGTTAATGTTTTTCTCATTTTGACATATGATTATATGTAAACATTTATAACCTCATGATGCTGTTATACATTTGAAAGTTTGAAACTGAGTATGAATGATGAAATTTCAATTATTGAGTGTTTGATGATCATATGACGTGTAATCTTTGAATTATGAAAAATTGATAATCAAATTAGGCTCTTTTGTTCTCTAAATGCATTAATTTCTTTTTTTTTGTAATACTACGGTTTTTTTTTTTTGCTGAGTCGTTGCCAAGATTTTTGCCGAGTTCGTGCCAAGTCCCGAGTCCGTGTCCTATTTTGGGTTAGCAAGTCCGCATTGAGTCCGAGTTTTCCAACTTTGCTTGACACCACTTACCCTACATGTTGAGTCAATCCACCAAATCACTATTGGCCAACTCAACCCTATAGGATACTTTTCACCTTGACTTGTGAACCCCAAAGTTTATACTAAAGTCCATTTCCTTTGTTTTTAATGAATCTTGAATGTAAATATTGGAATGTTGTTATTCTCATCTTGTTTGCATTTAAATTTATGTCATCATTTCTATTTGTTCCTAGGCTACATTTATTGTTGCATATATTTCTTTATTAAATCTAATAAGGTCTCTTCAGTGTTGAATTTCCAATGCTACTTGTGGGTCAAACCCACACTTGTTTTTCTACTCTATGAAGAAAACATACACACACTTACACTGAGAGGGGGGGCGAGTGGGAATCAGTATAATACCAACTTTTTCAATTTATAACTTTTGCAATCATAAAGCAATAATCAAGATATTCACACATGCAAGATCTAACAATAGCGAACACAAGATGCACACACGATTTTACATGGAAACCTTTGTGGGAGAAAACCACGGCAAAATATTGCTTTTATAGAAAATTTCTTATGAATTTGTAGGCACCAACCCATAGGGGACACCAATCCCCTCCATTGAGCACCAAATCAGCAAGAGACACCGATCTCTTTGAGCAAGAGGCTCCAACCTCCAGATCTTGCCGATTAGAAGGCACCAACCTTCGAAATACAAAATAATGATGATGTTGTTGGATCTGCCCTAGATCCCTTCAAAAATCTGCCCGCTTCTGCACACAAATCTGCCTTGAATCTCTTCTCTAAAACCTCCACTCAGATCTGCAATATGATCTGCAAAATATGCTCTCAAATCTGATCACAAAGATGCGCTACTTCCACAAATATTTCTGCTCATAGGTCTGCAATAATACTTTAGAATCTGCTCATATTCTTTGATAATTTCTGCTAATAAGGTCTGCAATAATTCACAAATAATATCTACTCATAGGTCTGCAATAATCTTCATTAATATCTGCTCGTTTACGCCCCTTAGATCTGCTCTCAGGTCTGCTCATTAACTGCTTGAATGGGAATGATATTCAGTGAATTGTTTTATAATTTGAACCTCAAAAACCAAAAATATTTTTCATTTATTTTATTTTGCCTCCAATAACTTGGGCACATCTTCCTAGAAGGGGGTCGGCCCACTTAAAAATTAAAATTGCTTTATTTTGAATTTTACAAATCCAAATTTGGGGTGGATCAAAGGAGGTCGGCCTCATAGACATTTAATTTTGTTTTTATTTTATATTCTTCAGCACCCTACAATATTTAATTTTATTTGATTTTTCTCTTAGGTTGGCTAGCAACAGAACATCATGGAGAAAATCCTTTGACATCAATGACAACAATAATTCTAACACTCTAGAGTTCCTACCTCCAACATTGGGGAAACCTTCAAACAAGAAGTCAATTTAGCAAAAAACATACTTTCCAATAGGGATAAGATCTAACAAGATTTTTTGAACAAATTAAATTTGGCTTCTCCAAAACATTTCAATACTTGCAACCAAATTTACTCCATATTTTTAGGTAATCCTTGTAAGATTATTCTAATTTTTTCTATCCTTGAGGGAAAAAACAACCGTTGAACAATAACTATATTACAATTCTACTGCCAATACCATGACTTTTCCCCCAATTGGACCATCGCTCACACTAATGGGTAACCACTAACCTATAAACAATCTTTTTAGAGTTATAGCACTAAAGTTGTCCCCTCAGACATGATTGGGTGATGCCATCCTAATTATCTTCCATCCTAAGAAAGGTGCCACTCCAACAATCACTGAGATGAAACTTCTAGCTCTTGACTTTGGATTCTTCAAGCTCCATTCCACCAAACCACTTGCTTTATTGCAATTGAGGTCCTTTAGGTACTCCCTTAGAAGACAGAAGAGTGAGTGGCATTAAAGCACTCAATTGATAGGTCGAGAGCTTTTAAACTCTCCATGAATAAGGTAGTTTATGCTCTCATGCCAACAAAAAGGCCTTTAGGACATTTATGGGTTGAGTGCCATTAGGGAATTAATGAATTGAGAACCTTTCAAGCATTTATTGGTTGAGGGACTTTAGGGCATTTATACTCTCTTTCCACAAAGGACTTGATTAATGAGAAATGATCCAACCTTTAGGTCGAGGGCCTCTAAGGACTTTATGCCTCTCTCAATGGAGGTAGGCATGACAATCAAGAGATCCCTATACCTTTATATTAAAGGGAAGGACCTTCAGGTGCACAATCAAGGACTCTCTCCTAAGGAAGGTGTATGCAAAGGTGCAAGATTGAGAAAAGCAAGTTTGCAACAAAGGGGAGGTCTCCAAGATATGAAGCTCAAACCGTAACTCTCACAACAAAAGAACTCCTAATATGAATTTTCACAAAACAATTAGAGCATAATAAGCAAAGATTCCTTGCATATGAAAAAAAAATAATAAGTGGTTTCTAAATTATTCAATGGATAAGCAAACGATACACTAAGAGAGACTACAAATCCCTACCCATTAGGTTAGCATGAGTAAAATACTTTTGTAAGGTGATAGACCATAAGAAAGAATTGACTTTTTACAATCTCCACAAGTTTCAAATACTATGAGACAGGTTTGGAATGATCCATCAAGTTTGTGTAAGTGGAGTTCTAGATCCACAATTAGCTAAACCAATCCCTTAGCTCTTCTAGCCCCAACCAATTTGGCCCTTGTCTTGGATTAATGAGAAATCCCTACTAAGAAGGATATATGATAACTTCCCTTTCAAATCCTAGCTATCAAATTCAACCCACTTAGAAGGTATTTTTAGTGTTTCAATATAAAATCTTGTTAAGAAACAAGGATAAAATGAGTAACAAAACCTTGGTGGGAAACATTAGCATGAAGTGAGGGATGTTTCCTTTGAAGGGAATTCTTCGATTTAAAAAAACTTCATTCTCATACCAAATATTTGGGTACAAATATTCTACTCCAAATGTTCCGCAGTGTTTGTAGGTTAGAGACAATAAGAAAAATGAGGACATGTTTCAAGGACACTAGCGACGAGAAGCCATCTTTTATTGATGGTATGTTTAAAATTTCTTAATATAAATGGGGAATATTTTAGATACTAAAATTTAAAATTATAAGAAATTAATATTCATAAAAATTCATGAATCAAATATAGATATAATACAACAAAATTCATTAATTCTAGTGTAGCAACAATGAAAATTTCATTGATTTCATTCCAAAAATATAATAACAAAAGGGCCAAAGTCTATAAAGCGTCCAATAATAGGCATAACAATAAGATAAAACTATAACCAGACCTCCTACAGTTGTGCATCATTTGGATTATCCATATCAAAATTGGTCTTTAACTCTAAAACACTCTCAATATCAAATTGTGACTCATCTAATGAGGCCCCAACCAATCCCTCCTACAAATCCTTAGCAAACATATTTTGGATCATATCCCAATGTGCAATTAATTTGTTGATCTTAAAGTCGTGAAGCATTATTTCTGGTAACTAACTTCTCTGCTCATT
>VDFB02179234.1:16729097-16950338 GCA_007258455.2 Sequoia sempervirens
AATAACCCACAAACAAGAAATAATTTTATTATTCAGAAAATGAGACTGCTTACATGCAGAGGATCTCAAATCCCCAAGTTCTACAACACATGCAAGTTACAGAAAGCTACAGAATTACCCTTTCGCAATATGCGAGCTTGTCCCCAAAAAGTTACCCAAAAATACTAGAAACCTGCCCATAAATAGAGATCCTCTTTAGTTTGGAGCCAAAACAACATTAAAATTTGAGTTTAGGCGGTTTGGAGCCAAAAATTACAACTTGAAGTAAAAATTTCAAAAGAACATTTGCAATTGTATCTTCTAGAAAGTGCGCCAACTTCCCGGAGCCATAACTTTTGATCCGGGGCTCCGATTCCCAAACCATTTGAACCGTTGGAAAGGTCTCAAAGTTGAGAACGTGCATAAAACTTGCTACACTGATTTCATCAAGTTTTGAGGCCATTTTGGAAGCTCTAAGTGCCTCAAATCCAACTCGAAAGATTTTTAGGTGCAAATCTGGGAAACTAAAATTGCAATATCTTTCAACCCAGGAATAGAAAATAAAAACCGTAAATTGGGAATTTCATTATGACAAAAAGGGTATCCAAAAATGTAAAAACATTTGAAAAATGATAAACTTGAAATTTAACTATTTTTGGGTGATGTAAGATTGCCCTTACACCGCTGGATGCTCTTGCATCAAAAACTCCTTTGTATTTTCCTTCACACTCAACTGCCTTTATCTCAAATTCTACAATTTCTTGAGAATTTCTAGTTGGTAATCTCTAGGCAAGAATTTCACCTTCATCTTACTTACCATTCGATCACATCGAGTGATCTTTCCTCTACCATTTCTCCTTCTCTTAGCCTACACCTCTTTCCACTAGAGTGTTTCATGACCTTTCAACCTCGTTTAAGAAACCTTCACTCTTTTGGGGTCCTCTACTTCATCATACTCAAAATATTCCTCCCCCAAATTCAAACATTTAAATGAGCATATGAGATGGTAGTTACCACCCCCAAATTAAAAAAAAATCAAATTCAAAATTTAAATTCCTAACACTTCCTTCATGTGGCATTAGCTAAGAGAAATTAAAAAACATTTTAAACAAAATGATGTCCCTGCATCATGGCCAAATTTTCCATTATCATTAAATACAAGTTATTATTTTCACATATCTCATTCATGGACAAATAAATTTTTCCAAGTTTATAATGACATTTTTTATTGGGAGAATAGATCTCACTAAGCCTTGAGGCTAATTATATACCTTCCCATACTCCTCAATAATCTAAAACACAATGCTATAGAGATGAATATCCTAGCTGATAATTTCTTTAGTTTGATAATATTAGAGGCATTCTCACACATTAACATAAAGATATATCATAGGGAAACTGAATCTTAAAATTCTTCCAAGATTGGAGTAGATTTTGAAATCCAAACAACCTCAACCTTAGAGTAGATAAGATTGATGATGAAGAATTAATTTTATTAGCTTGGAACTATACAACGGGCACATATTTATTTGAAGGTGAGATCATTTCCATCTAATGTAAATTTACTATTAAGTTGAAACATACTTAAAATTGAGAGATAGTCAAGTTTAGCAAGCCCAAGCCCTAGAGTTATTCCTTAAACCATCCCCTATGGACTTGGGTCATAAGTTAATCCTTTACCAAATAATTTCCTACATACCTACTTCCACATAGAATCAAGGTCTCGTGTAGATCTCCTATTAAAATCTCTAAATGAACATATAATAATTCCTATCTCTATGGCTGCATGACCACTCAAGTAGAATTACTCATGGTAGTAAAATAAAATGAACATTTTAGCCAAAAAACCACATAGTGGATTAAGAGCAGGAAATGTAACAAACCATGATTTACCAATACCAATTCTAAGGAAAAAAATAATAGATTTTTATTGATGAAATCACATATCCAAAAGGTTATTATTAGATACTTGTCAGTTATTTAGCATAAGGTGTGCATAAATATGTTGCATGAGTGAATTCATCTCTTTTTGAATCATATTTGAAGTGATATATCATTGTGGAGTAGGAAAAGTGATCCTAGATCCAAATTAATTAACTAGGATTAATCTTCTTTCTACTTTGACTCCTCATTCAAACATAAACCAAGTAGGGTTTGATGATTGGCTTGCTACCACAAGGGAGAGCCAATATCCAAGGGTTTGTGTTCTCTTGTGTTGTAAAGAAGGTCAATTCGATGTGTGTTTTAACAAGCTTATTTGGAGTCAACCCAAGATCTAATTTTTTTTTTACCGCACAAGTGAAAATAGGAACTAATAGAATATATTCAGTTAGATGAGAAATAAAGACAAAGAGGAACTTTTGTTTTAAATTTAAGGCTAAATTGAGAGGTCAAAGTAGCTAGGCACCCTAGATTGAGATGCTTCTTCTTTAGAGTTCTGAAAAACTTTGAGATATAAGTTATAGTATTCTTTGTGTTTCTTGTGACTTCAAACAATAAAACTTACCAATTTGACCTAAACACATGTAAAGAGGGGGGAATTTTTTGTTGTGTAGTGGCTTGCCTAAGTCAAATTCTATTTTGTTATTTTTGCCTCCACACACAATGATTGATGATGATCAAGAGGGAATACCCCAGGTCAAACAAAGGCCAAAGCAACAATAATTGATTGAAATATGATAAATGATAATGTTACCTTGATGTGAAATCCTTGATGAAGTGATGTCACATCAAAATTTTGCACATGTATTGATTGATGGATGCCTTGATTATTTGATAGACCTACAAAACATTAATTCAGAAAACATAATAGATTGTTGTAGCTAAGATGTACAGGATAATTTAATTATACTTCATAATTTGGCATGATTGGTCATACTAGCTCCTTGCACATAATTGATTCCTTCTTCTTAATTTCTTGTAAAAATGATCTTGATTGATGAAAGTGCTATAATAATGTTGTTAATTCTACCCTTGAATTTCCTTGACTGATTTTAGGATGCTCAATTTTCTCAATTATATTGCTAGGATTTCAAATAGTGAAAAAGACTTGTTTTTATATGCACTTCTTTAATTTCCAAAAATCAAATATCAATAGCTAACAAATGATTTTGAGTTTTTAAATGCTAAAATTTTGACATTGACATACTTTAAATTTAGCCAAAATAGGTTGGAAAGGGGTACTGGGGACCCTAGTCCATACTTATCCTTCTAGGGCCTTAATTTATGATAAATTATTATTAAGTATTTATTTCTATTTCCACTTCTGATTTTTTGAATATTATAATAAAATAGGAAAATTAAATGTACAATCAAGTCTAAGCACATAGGGATGAGCTAAAATTAGTGTGAAATTGTCAAGGGTGGAAATTTAGGATGCTA
The DNA here is from genome assembly GCA_007258455.2 of Sequoia sempervirens. Classification (NCBI taxonomy): domain Eukaryota; kingdom Viridiplantae; phylum Streptophyta; class Pinopsida; order Cupressales; family Cupressaceae; genus Sequoia; species Sequoia sempervirens. Next base: position 16,732,458 of record VDFB02179234.1, read on the forward strand.
TGAATTCTATTTGTAGAATCCCTACATATTGTAGTGTACAATAATCTTCTACAAAATAAACTTATCATGTTATTTTAATGGTTGTAGAATGAGAGGGTCTAGGAAGATCCTCGATCATCATTCACCAAAGTAGTCTATGAAGGAAATATTCCTTGGTCTCACCTCTTCTAATTACATGAGTATTTCAAAATATCTATGTAATCTTGAACTTGTCTCATAGAGTAGGTAGCTATATAGCCAGTGCCCTACTTCTCATCATTGGAATTATTCATAATATGATGCTAAGAGTGATTCATCTCTCTTGAGATATCCCATAAAGGAGGGATGAATTATATTTATCTTGAAAATAATACTATTCTTAAGCATCCTCCTTGAATATCTAGCCAACCTGAGATTCATAGGATGAGGATGGATAATTAATGGGATTATCACTTGGGTCTATGATATCCCTATGGCTAGAGGATTGAAGGAATGCATCTTCTTGTTATTTTCATACTACTACCTTTATCATATCTTAGGTACATTTTTTCATTGTCTAAATGCCCTTGGTTGGTATTGAGTGCATTAGGCAAGGTGGTGCTTGAAGGAGCTATTGTCATAGGTTACATTTATCTTATTGTAGGTGGTGAATAATGAGTTGAGCTAGATGAAAATTAAAACAAAGGAGTTCAATATTGTAATTTATTTTCTATTCTCTTCAAGAGGATCCTCTATCATAAGGAAACTCACTCAAAGAAGAAAAGTAGGCCCATGTGAGAATTCATGCAATTGAAACTTATTTTAAAAAAAAACATATTGTATAAGAAGGTGACAAGTGTCATTCATTTGTGTGAGATGAGAATTCTAACCTTCTATAAATATAATCTTTTGATATGATCGTAAAATATTTTTAGGAGAGAATTTCATGTAGCTCTAGTGTAAAAAAACATGTAAGGTGCAATGAGAATTCAAAGGTCTTTGTTTGTGCATTCCTTGTGATTTTTAAGTTTCAAAGAAATTAAAATAGATTTTTTTTTTTTCATTTTTTAAATTACCTTCATTCATTTTAATATTTTTCTAATTTTTATTCATTATCTTTGGATGCAAGTTGCAGTTTATATTAAAAAAATGTTAGATATTCAAGGAATACTATAAAATTATAGGTTAAGAATTGTGTCTAACTATAGTGTCGTAAATTGTCACCCTTGAAAATTTTACATTGTAAGACCCTATCCCTTGTGGCCTTGTTGATCCTATTAGTTGTTGATGGTTTATATTCTATATTCTATAAATTCTTTTATGTTGGATAGTAAACATGAGTGATGGTTGTTTCTACACCATGAAGATGTTAATATTCCTGATTAATCTTATCTAATGGTTGTTGTGAATTCTTGTGATAGTCAACTGAGTTCCATTCTTTTTCTATGTAAATATGCAATGATCAAGATGCTTAGTTATTGGTAATATTATTATGTATATTAAGTGGATTACATTATGTTAGGTGATTACATATCATACATGTGAGTGGGTGTGATTATGAAGATAATTATTGATATTCAATGTTACTTATAGTAGTATGCATTATAAGTTAAATATTCTATTGACATCAGTGGTTTTATTTTGATAACAGATAGTGTTCACTCAATTTTTCCTTGACCGTATAACATGTAGCATATGAGTAAAGAGTGTTACTATGTAGATTAGTGGATATAACTTGTGGATTGTACTTCACTTGTTTATGATGAGATAGAAGAGGACAACCTCATAGTGGGAAAAATTTTAGATGACACATTTTCATTCCCTTTGATATATTTTTATTTCTAACTCTCACTACATATGCTATCTTATGTTCTCCTATGCTTTTTACCTACTCTTATTGCTTGGGAAACAAGGCTATTTTTTTGTAGGTTACACATGTTCATGGTGTGCTAATTGGGAGCATATGGGTGCATATTTCCTCTTCATCCTTATCAGTCATACAAAAGTATCTTGAGTATGCATATCTTATCCCATATTTCAATTGATCAAATTCATAATCTAATTTAATTTAATACTTAATTTATCATGATCATTCTTATATACAATTTAGCATTCTTAGCTTGATTTTTGTTTATAAAAAGTATCATGTTAACATAAATATATTTATTATTTAATTTGTTTAAATTTAATTATTAGAATATTTCATATTGTTTTATATTGATTAATATTTTTTATTATGTATATGCTTAGACATATTATTAGTATAATTAAATATTATTATTCAAAATATTTATTAGTGAGGATGAAAAAAATTTAAAAAAAAATTCCTTATCATTCATGTTTTCAATAATAAATTCACTCTTTTTATATATAATTATAAAAATTAAAATTATTTGAATACTTTCATTTCCATATGTTAAAATAAATAAATATTGTTATAAAGATATTTAGTCTCAATTTTGTTTGTATATAAATTAATGATTAATATTATTATTATTTTTTTCTTTGGGACATCCTATGGTACATGATAGTGAGTTAGAAGAAATATAAATACATATTATAAAATAGATCATAGTAGTTATTATGAAGAATTTTTAATTAAAAGGAGTTTTTGGATATTGATAATTAGAGAAATGAAAGTAACAAAAGTAGTTTGGTTATATCTATATGTCTAACAATACTGTTATTTTATAATGAATCTTATAGATGAATGACTAAAATTCTAGACATTCTATAGGACCAAAAGCTATATAAAAGTGCAATACAATAACACACCTATTAGATGCAAGGGTTGTTTAATTAGCCTTATCAAATTTCTACAAAATTTTCAATATTCAGTCTTCTACCTCAAATGGTTGTTTAATGAGCCCCTTATCAACACTGAACCTTTCAGCAGGTGGGCTGAGATTTGCAAAGTTCTATTTGGATTGTATGTTAAAGATTATTGGGTGAATGGAAAATGGGTGGATTTGTGTAGTGTTAGTCAGGCTCTTGCTCCTGTTCAGTCATCTTTGTTGGCTGTCAGGCCCTATCTGGATTAGATAGAAGATTGTCTTGTTTGGATGGATGAACCTTTGAGTAATTTTTCTATTTCTTCTACTTTTTCTCGACTTACTTCTTTCCAGATTCTTCCTCCTTTTTGGTCGAAGGCCTGGTTCAAACATCTGATCCCTAAAGTCAACATTTTTTTTTGGATCCTTCTTCAAAATAAGGTTTGCACGGTTGATAATCTTTGCAAACGTGGGTTTCAAATACGTTAAAGATCTCATCTTTGCAAACTGAAGGTAGAGTCAGTGTGTCATTTGTTCCTTCATTTCCCTTTTGCTGCCTCGATTTGGGAAAAGTTACTCTGTTACTGGCAATTATCTTGGGTGTTCCCCTTGTCAATTGAAGACTTCTTCATACAATGGAAAGCCTCGACTCACAATCTGGTTCTCCAGAAACTATGGGATTTTTCTTTCCCGCATGTTGCTTGGGGCTTATGGAAAGAACGAAATAATAGAATATATAGAGATAAAGAATCTTTGGTGGCCATTGTGTTTGATAAAATAATTAGACTATTGAAAGAAAATGTTAATGCTATCTCCCATAAGGCTTATTTAACTGAGAATGTGACTTGCTCCTCCTATGATATCAAGGTTGCCTAGGAATGGAATATCAATTTTGATTTTTCTTATGTCCCTAAACATGCTAAAAAGGATAGGGAGGGTGTTTACTAGTCTTTTCCGCCTAATGGGTGGGTCAAAGCCAATTTTGATGGGGTGGCTAAAGGTAATCCTGGGGCAGTGGGATGTGGCAGAGTTATAAGGGATTCTTATGGTAATTTTCTCGGTGTGATTGCCACTCCCCTTGGTTCTCAAACCAATCACATTGTTGAGGCAGCTAGAGCTTATCATGTTATAAATCTGGCCCACAGTCTAAATTTTAAAAACTTTTGGCTTGAAGGGGACTCTAAAAATATTATTGATTGTCTTTTAGGTAAAGCCCCCCCTCGTGGACTATAAATTCATGGATTGATGATGCTATTTCAACCCCAGCCAAGTTTGATAATATAAATATTTCACATGCCTATAGAGAAGCCAATGCTGTGGTAGACATTTTTGTGAATGAAGGGGTTAAAAGTAAAGGACAGTGCACTTGGCTAAACATGAAAGATTTAGGTGCTAATATCCAAGCCTTATTGAGCTATGATGCGTCACATGGACATGAAGCTAGTCATCTCATTAATGATGATAGAACGGGGTAATTACATCACAATCATTAGATTGCATGGGATCGAGCCTAAGTGCTTAACCTGTAAGTTTTTTTAGCTTGCTTCGTGGGCTCATAGATTTGGCAAGACCATTTCAAGTAAAGCTATCATCTATGTCTTCCCCACTGTGTTTGCTAAAATGGGTGGTGACAGAAAAAGAGTTGAGCCAGATAGCTTTGAAATGCACACTAGAAACATTAAGGCATGGAATAAAGTAAAAAGTGGGGGCTTACTCCCTTTTCTAGAAAAAATGCATGGGTCAAATCAGGAAGCTACAAAGCATTTTGAGAAGAATTGGGATAATGGGGGTATAACCCTTTTTGGTAAGAAAGTAAAGCTTGATGAAAACCTCATAGCTGAAGTGACTGGCTTGTCTGTTGAAGGACACAAAGTTTTTAGGGATAGGGTTTTCTCTGATGAAGCAGTGATTAGATTCCAAAAGAAAGACAAGGAAAGATTGAAACTTGTTAAAATTTCTAACAGTTTCTTTGAAGTCAACACCATTAAAACTATCTGGAGAAAAGTTCTTCGTGTTATCATCCAGAGTATATCACCTTGGATGGTCATTTCACTAGGGTCTACGACTATCACTTTGCCCTGCTTAACCATTTTCATTATAAGGTCAGGGTTTCTTTCCTCTACTATCTTTTCTATTCTTTGAAAAAGAGTTTGGAAGACCACAAGAAAAACCCAAAAAGATATCCCATTTTGCATACTGGTCTAATTAGGTTAATTGTTGAACATTTTCAAAATTTTCCTACCCTTGCTAATGTGGATGTCCCCCCTAAGTCTGAGGAGGATGACACCGAACCAAGTTGTTTGGGGAATGAGTCCAACTTGGGCCAAGTGAGAGAGGTCCTAAGTCCACCCTCTATCCAAACTGGTAAGAAAAGCCAAAACCTATAATCTATTAAAGCCTACACTACGTCTAAGCCTGGAAGTTCTACTTTCATTCCCAAAGGTGTTGAAAAGAATCTACTGGTTAAAAACCTTGTTTTATATTTTGAAGACTCTCCTGACTCTAAGGATTCTAGCAACAATATTAATTCTCCTTTTGTTGTCCCATCGTTAGACATAGATGTTAGATTGGGATCCCCTAGAGCCCCCGACCCAGCTAAAAGTTGCTTTAATCTTGATAGGGATCCCTTTGTTGATTTCATGGGCACTGCTTGAAAAAATGTGGTGGACCAATTCAAAAAATCAAAATGGGTTTTTCATGAAATCAATGAGTTGAAAATAAAAACTAGGCCCTTCAAAGTAAACTGGAAGAAATGGGAGCTAAGGTCACTACATTATGCAAGGAGGCAGAGCATAAAGATTACAGTGCCAATAAAGAAATCCAGGACAATGCGGGCAAGGACATAAGAATTGAAATTGATTTGGAAAAACAAAACAATCAGAAGATAATATTGATCGTAATAATAGATGGCAGACATATCTAAATTACCTTGTACCAATATATTCTCAAAGCCGTCCAATCTGGCATAAAAATAAAGCTAGTCAAACACCACTCCACCATTGTTTCCATTTTTTATCCATTAAATGTGCAATTCTAAGTAAAATCAAGGTAGACAAACTAAGCTCCTACAATAACAATAAACAACATTCATGTATATTTTAAGAAAATGTAAAACAAATAAATTTCAATTTATTTATGGCATAATCATATATTTGTACAATTTTTAGAACATATTAAATCTCATAAATCAATTTTAATTTTGTCATAAATATTAATACAGACTTAATATTCAAAAATTGCTCAATAATTGTTGAAATTTATTAAAAAGGTGATCTTCCATATTGATCTAAATTAGACAATATAAAAAAGACATACAAAGGCTTTTGATTCCACATAAGGGAGAGGAGTCTATAGTGGGCCACCCTAACTTCACACTTCTCAAAGTCTTTTGTGAAAATTTCAAATCATTCCCAACTTTGTATAACAGCTTATTTAGCAAGTCCCCTACTTATAAAAATTGGTTTCAAGGCCACATCATCAAATATGATGCCACATCAACATGCTTTTTGTCAAGGTATCCAAAATAGCCCAAAAAAGGGTGAGACCAATAGTGGGTCACTAAGTCATGTATTATTGGTGCACTGATGTGGCATCACATGATTTGTCAATTTGTGTACTTTATGGATAAAAGTGTTTTGCAATTGGATATTAATTGTAAGTTTATTGGATATTAAGCCTACCCACTATGGAGCCCACTCACGCCTTCTTCTATACCCACCATTGGACCCCTACCCACTATGGGCCCCTTTCCCTTACCTCAATTTTAATTAGTATGTCATATATGATGATATCATAATGAAAAAAAATAATGAACATTTATATTTGCACAATAAAAATATGAAGACTATATTATTGAATTCATAGAGATTTTACATTAAATTGTATAAATGCTTATAAAGCATTACATTTCTATAATTTTTAGAAATTAATTTCCAACTAATTATTAATTAAATCTAATACTAGATACCTTAATTAAATCACATAGATTTGTATGTAAGAGGGTTCGAGTCTCTTAGCATGGTCATTATAATTGAGGCTGAATGAGCTTTCTCGTGTTTTCTCATTTATGTGCTTATAAGAAAAACTATTATGTAAAATAATTGTATTTTTACAAAATCACAAATGGTTTAGATGTTAAACTATTTTCATGCATGCATGGAGATTCTTGCGGTAACAAAAGAATTCCACAAGTAATTCGGCCATGAGTATTTATAAAAGAACGAAAAATTAAAAATCTGAAAAAAGATTAAAGAGAAGTGAATAATAGAATTTGATGTATTATAGAAAAAAACAAAGACAACAAGTACTAATAGAAAGAATGAAAATCAAGGACAAACAATTTTGAGAAGCTATCTAAAAAATAAAAGTAAAAATAAAAAGGTTCTCTTATCCATATCAATGAGACCACCATAAATAGCTGAGATAATGTGTTTTTCCAATACCACCTATATCCAAATGATACATCCAACTCAATAAAATGCATTATCTTAGACGACACACTACCAATTCCACCAAAATGCTAAACTATCTACAACGAAAACAAGATGCTAAAATATTGAAACCAAGCTACTAGCAACTAGATAGCATAAACCAACCACCAATATTTATACTTATCTTTATGTGTTCTTTATACTGTCATTGAACGATAATAATGGCCACCATAAACTACCTTGTACAGCATTATTCCCACTCACAATATGTGCGTGACTGCAGAGTGCCTCAACCATCCATTTTAACTCATACAATTAGTGAAGGTCATGCCAAAGTGATTTTGTTCTCTCTTACATTACGCATGTTCTCTTTCTTGTGTTTGAGTTTATACTACAATGTTCATTGACTGATAATTTTATTTATTTACAGTTTAGTTGCTGCTGCCCTTCACCTTTGGTTTTATAGAGTAATAAATGCTACTTTTAAATGACTCAATCTGCTGTTTTGAACGTCCAACTTTGAAATGTATCGATCAGTTTAAGGTTGCATGTTTAATGCATGATCAGCAATAAGTTTAGGACAGTTTGTTTTGTATGTGACTTTTGAGGTTGTAAAGAAAAATAATTCAGTTCAGAATTAACATACAGTGCATGTTTCAGTAAGCAACATAGAATTTCAGTATGGTCTCAGCTTTTGAGTTTACCTTAATCACTTAAGGTGTTTAGTTTACTTACTGTCTATCTATACATCAAAAGTAGATTTGATCGTAACTATTAACTAATTAATTAAAAATTAGATTATAATGTGTTTTTTTATTTTCAATTAATTAATAAATATGGTCAAATATGGATCCTGATGTCTTGGTAGATATTTCTATTTATTTATGATTATAAATTATTATTATGGTGAATGTTATATACACAAATGGTCATACATGTCAAATACACCTTCAACGTCAATCTCAATCAGTAACTTCATGACAAGATTGAGTACAACAAAGTCTACTATATTGTATGAGGATTTCCAAAAAATAATGATGTGCCAGCCTAGGACTAGGGAATAAATAAAATGGTGTAACTTTATTGATATTAAAATCAAGATTACATAGTTGAACTGTTAAACCAAATAGAAATAAAAAATAAATAAAAATTCAATACAAATGTAACTCTAGAACATTAACTTGGCAATATTCTCCCCTTAATATGAAGGGGTTTTAGATAAATGAAGCATTTTTTTAAAAATATCTCTTTCAAGTGCTTTAGTAAGGATATCTACTCGCCAATCTTTGTTAGAAAATACTCGAGCTATACACTACTATCTTTCACATGGTGCTAAAGAAAATGGAACTTTGTGTTGATGTGTTTGGTACAATTGTGAAATATTGGACTTTGGCCAATTAGATTGTAGATTGATGCTAACTAAGAGAGTTGTGGATGAAACTTTGTGTTTATGCAAACATCCAAGAATCCTTTGGAGCCATATTATTTTCCTAGTTTTCTTAGAGAAAGGGCTCCTCACTATTAGGTCTTAAAATTATTGCTCACACTCCTAGAAGAATCATCTACTTTAAGATTGAGGAAATATCATACCAAAGAAGGATTGATCACTTATCAACAAAATGTGATTGATTAAAGGCCAAATCTTGAGTAGATAATATCTCCTTCACTTTTGACTCAACTGGATTGCAGAGGATGTTTCCAAAGGTATCCTTAGTAAGATTAAACAAAATTGAAAATAGGTAAATATAATAATTGTTCCTTGATTACTAGTTTTTTTTTTTTTTTTTTAAGTATTAATTTAATTGTTCAAGCATCTTCTATCTAATTTAGAAGTGCCCTATATAACCTTTTCAACTCTACACAACCACTTAGATACTCATGCTAGAATGTGGTATACATATACTATAATGTGGTATGATCCCAATGTTAGGTTCATCATAGATCCATATCTAAACCTCAAAGGATCATTCGTAATGTCCCCACCTATGTATCCCTTTTGAGAATTAAAGACTTCATAATTCATACATTAAAGATATAGAGAATTTATCCTCTTGTCTTAAATGAGATCTCTGATCTTGCTTTTAAATCATAGCTATTCATTGAGATTATTCTTTTAGTTAAATCTTATTACAATAGAATGATAAAAAACACATTCCAATCAAGTGGTGGTTCTATGGAAATATTTAGTGTACAAACACACAAAACCACAAATGGACCATATCATTCTAGTGTATTATATATTTACCTCATGATTGGCTCAAGCATACAAAATTTATAAATAATGTGGCTAGCTCTCACTTGTACCATAGACACATAGATGGTAATATTATACCCATCATAAGTACACATGGGATTAGCTTTGGCATACATCACATATACACAATGTGACTATCCCATACCCACATCACAAGTAAAGATGGTGACTTAGGTATTCAATATATATACAAAATTTGAATAACATAACAAAGTCACAACTACACAAAGTGACCTATTAGAAAAAGTAGTTGCAACCTTACTACAAGAATCATTGCCTTCTCCTATATCACTAACATATAAGCTCATAAAAATATTCCATCCAAAAAATAAATGTTAATGCATCCTAGGATACACTATAGTCCTTTCATTTTTCTTGATTCTTTGCACCAATTGTGATGATGAACAAGCATCTCATACTAATTATAATCAATATTGGATAAGGTATAAGTTTAACAACACACATCACTTAATGTGAATAAGAATATTTCTATATCCCATTTATCATATATGTCATCATATGACCATGTAAGTTACATAACCAAGATGTTTTATGGCCATATTATCAATCACTTGGATCAAGTTTATTATCAAAACCATGAAACTATATCTTAAGAAGACATAACCTAGGACACACATACATTTATTTTGATACACCAATGTCAATATTGAACTCCTAAGATAGGTTGATCTTGGCATCCATCACCTATATGCTACTAAGAAAATGCTATCTAAACCTTGTAAAATTAGGTAGCTCTTGGCATCTATCACCTACATTCTATTGGTGAAAGGAATCTAATCATATCATATGATCTTGAACACTTCTTTTGGTAGAGCATGGAACTTGACTCAGGTATAATTCTAGAGCAATGATAAGCTTATCTATAAGTGTGTTATAGGTTTTAAAATTTTAGTTATCACCTTAGGGTGAGTAGGACTAACTATATTAAGAGAATAATTATCCTCTACCTATGCTCTTCAAGGCTCCCTTGCTCAACCCTAGTTGTGATGCCAAGAATCTATCTCTTGTATCAATCTTAATTCAACAATTTGACATTAGAGGGTACACAAACATTAATCTAAATTATACTATGTAAAGGGTTTACACCGTAGTCTAGTTAGTCTAGTTACATTAACCAAAAAATATACATTACACTATATTACCACTATCTTATAGGCTTTGGGGTTAAGTTGCCAGCATATAAGTAATGCAATGAATCTACATAAGCTAGTCTCTACTCAAGAGCATATGTATAAACCAATAAAAAAGAAGAAGTCAAAATCCATTATTCCATTTAATTATTATTCAAAAATACATTATTTATGAAATAGAGATTAAATCCATATTATTACAATATCTTAGTTATGAGTACATAACCATTTTATATAATACTGATCATAAATATTAGCATATCATTGTCCACCTAATATATAAAGCCAAAACACTCTACCGTGTTTGGTAATAACACCATTAACTACCCCTAGTTTAAAAATACCATCCTAAAGATTTAGTCCTAAACTTAAAATTGATCAAAGTACATACTTAGAGTATGTAGATCATTCATACGTATTAAGAGATTATAACCCCATCATATCATAATGGTTAAAGTTGGCATCATCATTAAATACAAGTTAGTATTTTCACATAACTCATTCATATCCAAATTGTTTCCAAATTTATCATGCCATTATTTCTTGGAATAATAGATCTCATCAGGACTTGAGGCTAACCTATACCTTCCAATACTATTCACTAATCTAAAACAATTCCATAGGGATCAATATCCCAAATGATAAATTTCTTTAGTTTAGATAAGATTAGATGCATTATCACACATTCACATCAAGATATATCATAAAGAAAGTGAATATAAAATCTCTTCCAAGACTGGAGTAGATTTGGAAATCTAAAAACCCTCAAGCTTAGATTAGATAAGCTTGATGATGATGAATTAATTTTATTAGCTTAGAACTATATAGTGTGGAAATATTTATTGGAAGGTGAGATCACTAGCTTCTAATACAAATTTCCTCTTAAGTTGAAACATACTAACATGGAGAAATATACAAGTTTAGGAACAAGCCCAAGCCATAGAGTTATTCTCTAACCATTCCCTTTGGACTTGGGTTACAGGGAAATCCATCAACCAAAAAATTCTTACATACCTAATTCTACATAGAATTAAGGTCTCATGCAAATCTCCTCTTAAAATATCTACACGAACATATATATAATCCCCATCTCTATGGTTGCATAACTGCTCAAGTAGTATTGCTCATGTGAGTGAAATAAAACAAACACTATAACCTAACAAAAACATAATGTATTAAGACCAAGCAATGTAACAAACTATCATTTACCAATACCAATTCTAAGGCCAAAGCTCATAGACTTTTATAGATTACTATCACATAACCAAAAAGGTTCCTATTAGATAGTTATGAGTTGGGTAGATGCAAGAAGTTGGGAGGCCAAAAAGTGGCCAACTTTTAAAAAAAATTGAAAATCCATAATGCAAGCATGTTATCATGGGCTTGTGTTATGGCTTGGTGTAACCGAGCCTATAAAGTACCCACATTATAATGTGAGCATGTTATGAGTCTTTATAAGAAAAGGAGAGAAAATCAAATCATTTTAGAATGTCATATTTCTTTATCCACAGCCTACAAACCCTTCCAAGGAACGCTCACATTGTGGAGACCTCAAATTCATCAATTCCTTCACTGAATCATTGTTATTTCTTCACTAGAATTTTGTCACGTTGATGGTGAGATCCAAGGAGTGAGCCTTTTTTTCTTTTTGTGAATTTATTGTTAAATAGATAGATTTAATATGTTTTTGATGTTTTTTTTTTAATTTTAATTATTTGAAAATCCACTTGATTCTCCTCCTCAAAATCCTTCTCTTCCTCATGAACAACAACACCAACAATATCCCGATGAACAACCACATAAACAAACTCCAACAATTCCTCAACATCCTCCTGGAACTCAACAAAGTTTAATGAGGGAAATTGAAAACAACCAAAAAAATTGATTTAATTTTGAGGTTGAATGATCTTGTAAGTTCAACCTTAGAAAGAACCACTCTTGGAAATTCACTTCAAGATATGTTAACATATGTAGATGTGTGAGGCATAGCTAAAATTATTTTAGAGTCTTTGGTTTTAGGGTCATAGCTAATTTTTTTTATTAGAATATATATTTGATAATATGGTATGATGAATAAATGATGAAATATTTCATATTAGAAATGTAGGGTCTTAGCTAATTTTTTCTAATTGGAAAAGTGATAAGACCAAGGACGAATAATGAACATTTAATATTATGTTTGTTTTAGACTATGAAATGTTAATGAGGTTTTGTTGATTTAAAAATTATTGTAAAAAGGTTTTTTTAATTAAAAAAATATATTAGAATTATAAAATAGATTACAACATAGAATAATAAATTAATAATTTCTTTGAGATGTTAGAAGGAAAGGGAATTGTATAGTTCCTATTTCTTTGGGGTTTTCTTGGGATTATTTTCAAGAAAAAGGAGAAAACGGTTTTTGGGGAAGGAGGATGGAGAACTAGTTAATAAGAGAAAATCTAGAGGAAAAATTGAGGGGAAGAGGGATTCAAATGGAGAGAAAAGAAGAGGTAAGATGATTTTTTTTGTTCTTGTTAATGTTTTTGGTTCTTGAACCATCAATTTTGTGGTATTCTATCAACTTCTCTTGCATTCTTAGAATCTTTCACCTAAAAGTAGATAGATACAACCCTAAAATTGAGGTGGTTCATTCAAATAAAGGGATGTAAGATGGAATTATGACTAAATGGAATGATCTAAATGCAAATAAACTATGAAATTGATAGATTATGAATGCAAAATTAATGAAATATGTAATGTTTGAAAACATAGTGAGGTATGCAAAAATGAACTAAAAACACAAACTAATGCTTGCAAAAAAAATTGAATGAAGTTCAACAGATTGTACCTAGAAGTTGAGTACTGATCTTGGAAGGTTCTAGAAACTAGCAGATATCATTGTAAATCACCAGTGGGACTCATTCACCACTGATGGTGAATCAAATTGGTAAAAACACTTGAAGCTGGTTTCTGACTATTAGGAATTGGATTCTAACAAAATTAACTTTTTCAGCCCTTAGATGGGACTCATTCACTACTAATGGAAAATTAGTCATCATCCAAAAATATGAAAATTCAAGGGTCAATCCTGTAAGTCCAGATCTACACTTGTCTTCTTGTTGGGTTCATGGAGTCAAATCTATAGAAAATAGACTGTAGGTTGTCTCCAAGCTTGAATTAGGGTTTAGTTGACTTGAAACACTTTGTTGACTTGTTGTTCACTTTTCAACACCTATTTTCTTGACAAATCTACACACAAAATTCAAAAACCTTGTTGCATAAGTCTGAAGATACGTCAATGGCCACTCCAAGATACTTGATAATTGCTTGATTGAATGATGCTATGATTGAATTGAAGAATTCTAATTGATGGTGTATGAGAAAATGAGATGAATGTGGGTTTAAATGGATGGAAAAACACTTATTTATACACACTTATGCCCTTATTTCCCAATGATACATCATCGCAAGCCAACATAAGGTCTTTTTGAATAAAAATCTAAAAGGAATTTTGAATTATTTTTAATTTGGAGCCAAGAGGGACTCATTGCCACCGATGGTGAATTTGTCCCACCTTAGGCTTGTAAGTGGGTGTCAGGAATTAAGTTACATTTAATGTTGTTTGTCGGGTTTACAATAAAAAATACACTCAATTAAGTCTTATGAGTGCATAAAGGGGTCAAATAAAGCATAAGAAAGGTGTAAATAGTGATAACAAGCCTAGAAAAACATGAAATCTTGTTACAAGACTTTACAACACTTTAAAATATGACTTGATAATGAATAAAAAGGTGATTTTTAGATGAATTATAATGAGAAGAGTTTAGAAGAGTGTAGAAGTGTGTTACAACACTTCTCAATACCTTCACAAGACATCATAATTTGAATTTTAGGACCTAATGTGAATGCATGAGTTACATTGCAATATTAAATCAAAGAAAAATAGATCAAGCATCACTAGAGAAAGACCTAAAATACCATGAAAACTTCAATGGTCCATTTTTATATGGTACATTTAGCCCTCACTTTAGTGAGAGGATGAACTTGCTTGAAATTCACACTAAAGTAGCCTTGCATATCGAGAGGGATCCAAATGCACTTATTCCACCAAGATGGAATGACAATGATCAAGAGGGATGATGAAGCCCCCAGGATGAAAATCCTATGGAAAACTAAACATAAGAACAAAGGAACACACATGAGTGAAAGAAAAAAAGAGAAGGGAGATGAAATGGGAAGATTTGGATCAAGCTTCAATTATTTGTTTAGCTAGTTGTGAATTAGATCTAGGTTGTTTGTTCGAAAAAGGAAAATGCATACTCACTCTGGGGTGATGGAACTCATGACAGTCCACTAGGTAAGAAGGCCCCAAAGGTGAGAAGCATATACTAGTTGGTATGCACTCACAAACACATAGGTGGCTATGGGGAAAGTCATGCCATGGAATGGGCTTCCTACTCAACCATACCAAAGTTATACCTCCTGATAACTTTAATAAGGTTCCACAAAGTAAAATTTCGGTTAGTGCTTCATGAGACAAACAAAGCTTCGTATGCTTAGAACTCATGAACAAACATGATGGGTACAACAGGCATGCAAGTTGCGTTATGTACAAGGTGGTAAAATATAAAAATGTAAAATGCAAAAGATGTTAAAAGGAGTCTTGTTAAATTCATACAAGGTTTGTATCTTAGGAAATATTGTCTCTAATGTCTCCAAGAGAGGACCAATCAAAGAATAGAATATTTGCAACTTAGGGGATGTAGTGCATTGCATCAAGCCACTAAGAGGAATGTAATGTGCTAAGATAGATCACACTTATGAAGGACATCATACCCAATGTCATCCACAAAGTGACAAACACATCATATGAAATGACAAAGCTACACTAAGAACCAAGAATGAAAATAAATAATGCCAATGTATTCCCTCACTTTAAAGCAATTGCTACACACCGTTCTATGAGAAATTACTTTAAAGTAGTGAATGAAAAAATAAAAAATAAAACAAGACATGAGATCCAACTCGGAAAGCCCTTATGCCAAGTCATATGTTTCCAAGTAAGTCTACTTTATGTAAATGAAAAAGAAAATAAAATAAAAGAGGGTTTCCCCCTAAAAGAAACACACCAAACACATAAGGGACCTATGGATTTGGGGTTAGTATGTTTGTTGCTAAAATGTTTTATTAAAGAGCTTGGAACTATCATCATTCCCCAAATACACATAAAATTGGAAGAATGACACTAAGAGAACAAAAACAAAAGAAAATAATTTTTTTTTTGGGTCAACATGGAAGAGAAATTATGGTCTCAACACTTTGCATCGTCCCCAAAAGGAAAAACACAAGTGAAAAGAAAATAAAGGAAAAAGAAAAGAAAAATATTTTGGGTCAACATGAAAGGAGACATTTCAACCTCAATGTCTTGCACCATCCCCAAAAGGAAAAACACAAGAAAAGATTAAAAAAAAGGAAAAGGAAAAGGAAAAGGGATAGTTTGGGTCAACATGGAAGAGACATAGGGCATCTCAACTCTTTGCATCATCCCCAAAAGGAGAAAAAAAAGAAAAGAAAAAAAGAAATGATAAAGTATGGCATATAGAAGAATAGAGGTACAAATAGAGGAAGTCTACAAAGAGAGAGAACATCAAGCACACATGACAGGGGAACACGATACACACATACAAGCACACCAAAGAAAAAAAAATAAAAAGGAAAACACAAAAAGGCTAGGAAGGAAAATGCAAGTCAACCATCTAATAAATCATCCACCACCTCCTAATCATGTTCAATATATTGCGAGGGTGGTTGACTAGCCAATGGGAGAATTGCAAGTGTCGAACTAGGAGATATGCCAGGTTCTTCACTTGGTGTAGAAGATTTATCATTTAAGCTCATGGTAGATGAAAATAAAGAGTTTAAGTCATTATGCATTTCTTAATCCATTTTAGTGATCTCCTCCTCCTCCTCATCATCTAGATTAATCACGATGGGAGCACGAAGAGTAACTTCCAAGGAAGGATAGATCAAGAGTGTGGCTATTCTATTTGATTGTTTTGTTGTGATGGTTGTAAGTTATTATCTTATGGTGGGTCAAGAGGAGGAGGGTGGTCAGATATTGCTTCTATCAAAGGCAGAGGTTGATTTTCTTTGTTGTTTTTGGTTTTCATTTGACAAGCAAGGAGACGATGATTATGCATATGCTCCTTGGAACAAAGAATAAAATGAAACAAAGAAGATGGTTCAATCACTTTCTCCTCGTCTTTATAAACTTTCTTAATGTGAGGAGGCATGATAGGGTTGGTTTCATTATCTCTTGGGAATTTAGATGATAAAGGGGAAGTGTCTATGGTTACGCATGAGGTTGCATTGTTTATGTAGGTTCAAACTTAGGTTGAAGCATTGTTTCATCTATTATATTAGTAACAGGAGTGGATGGGGACATGTGGCGAAGAGATAATTCAGCTATTTGATTGGCTTTGAACTTTTGATAGGTAATGAAAAAGAAGTCTTTCAAGGGGTGATGGGTTCCATGGGTTCAGGCCTAAAGGATTCTAAGGAAAAATTACCTTTAGAGGACAATGGATTAAAGCCACTATGGTGTATGGTAAATATCTCATTGTCATGCAGGAACTTCAAAAATTTGTGAACAACTGAAGGAACAACTTTCATCAAGTGAAGCCAAGGATGACCTAGCTGCAGACGAAATTGATCTGATTGTGGAATAATAGAAAATGTTACATCCAAAGTTTTGGGTTGTATTTGTAATGGAAGTACGATTGATCCAATCATAGGGTATACAAAACCAGTATGTGTTTTAATCCATGTTATTGGTTTATCATAATCATCTTCATAGAGATCATGTAATACCAAAAATTCTCTTGTGATCACATTCTCGCCATAGGTGGGATCTATTAATATCCCATTGGTGGGCTTATCATAGATGCAATCGACTATGTAAAGAGGACCATTGAAAATCTTTTTAAGTATCTCATGAGAAGAAAAAGTAATATCAAGAGATTTGCTGGTTGGGCCCTTATGAGGGATAACCTCTATCATACCCAAAAATTCATCCATAGAATTAACTTGGGTAACATTCAGAGTAATAGTAGGTTGTTCATTATTTGTATCAATGCTCATCACAAGAGTGTTTTAAGGTTCCCTAGCTTTAACAAATGAAACATTGTGTTTAGGTAGGGTATGTGCAAGATGATCATGGATAAAATAGGCCCTTAAGTGGCAAAAAATTAGAAAAATTAGAGTTATGCAATTTGACGTAAAATTTTGAATAAGTTATCTATATTATTTAAAAAATATGCAAGAATAGAATCTGTAAAAAATTGAATGTAGTTTCTATGCTACTAGGTTTTTTTTTTCTAAATAAATCTATTTGGTAAAAATTTGAAATTTCAATGTAGTAGTACTTAAATTTCAGGGAAAAATAACAAGTAGTTGTTTGTTTGACCACCCTAACCACAATAAAATGATAATTATTTTTTATAATATTTTATATATAAGTAGAGGACTCATGCCTGGATGTGATCCATAATTTTTTGTAATTGTTTTCCAAGTAAATAATTAATTATGATTTTTTTATTAATTTTTTTTTAAAATATAAAAAACTCGTATGTCTAACCACCTTAACTTGGTGAAAACTTCATCAAATTAAATCTTTGTTTTTTCTAATCCTATAGTATGTAAAGAATACAATGTGAGACATGTTTTGGATTTAAAAAATGTGATACCGTTTGAAAGCTATAAATGTTTTTCAGTCAGGCTATCAATCAAGACTTTAGTCATAATTCAAATAGAAAATGAATAATAATTATTTATTAAATTCAAAGTAAAGCATAATTTATTTTGGTGGAAAGATGCGAATCTCCTTAAAAAACCCTTTTCATTTCATCAATCTTGGGTAGAAAAAAAGTTGTCAGCCACATACTCTACACATACCCATCATATCGCCACTTTTTGGCCCATCATGATCCTGCACATATCCAACATAAGGTTGGTAAAATTTTGTGAATTATGATTGGGAGGTGCAACAAACTTATTGCCTTGATCATTGATGGCCACAATGGACAAACAACCATAATCAATGAGGTCTTGAACCAAGTGTTTGAGATGCTTACATTGTTCAGTGTCATGTCCATTTTGGTGATGAAAATGACAATAAGCATTTGGTTTAAAGGTGGGTGGTAAAGGCTTGGTAGTATTTGTAGACACACAAAATTGGAATAATGCATTCAATTAGGTCATATTCATCCATTCAGCAAATAAATCAAGTTTATTTATCAATCTTCTAAAGTCATCAGTTTAAATTAAATAAATCAACTTGATCCTAACATCACTCTCCTTGATTAAATAAATCAATCCTTTATTTAATTAAGTCTGAAATCACCTTTCATCCCTTTTTTGATTTAAACAAATCAAAGAAATCAAGTCAAATGGGTCAAGTCATCTAATCACCATTTTAATTAAGCTAATCCTGATTAACCTAACCTAACCACCCATCACATCCTCTAGCTTTTCCCATCTCCACCAATAAATAATTTAAATTTATTTATAAAATCAGCATTTTCCATCAACATGGCATCTTTGAGGAATATTCCCTCAAATTTGAAAATGAAGACAAGTTGACTTGTCCCTTCCAACATTGCATTAACTTCTCCATTTCATGTCTCCCACTCAACATTTATTTCACAAATTAAAATTTGAATCTCCCTCTCTTGGGCACATTGGCCAAAATGTGCTCATCCCTCAGCCTATGTCAAGTTGACAAGTGGCCCCTTTTCATTGGCTTGTTTTTGATCCCACATTGCTCTCTCATAAGCATTCTTTCAACTTGAGAATCTTTAAATAGAGATCATCTCCATTGGTTTAATCCTCCACAATTTCATCCAAAAATATTATGCAAAGTCTCTCTCTTCATTTGAGGACTGATTTTTCCCATCTTACTCCATCTTCAAGGAATTTCATCATTTAGCTCATATCTATCAAGGATTGGGAAAGGGCTATTTTCCACAATAGCACCAATCCACTATGAGATATAATTTGCTCCATGTTTTATTATAGGCTTTCAATTTATCTATCTAAATATTTGTTGTTTGATTGCATTATTAGCATGTGGAGTTATTTCATAGGGGTGTTGATTGTTGGTTTTGTTTTAAAATACCAATCGTGCTTTGTGTGTGTTAGGATTTTAACCAAAATGCAGATTTTGACATCCACACAAACATATTCATAGTTTGGTCAACCTTCGTTTAGAAACAAAGGGAGAACACATGCAATAGGTTTACTCACACTTGCACAATGTTTTTTTCAATTTTTAAACCCAAAATGAAGTGTGGAGGTGATCACTTTATCCCATCCTAAGACCATCAAAAAACCTTTTGATTCTCAAGATCACTGTGAGGTGTGAGAGAAACACATACGTCTTTTTGATGGCATTAGTTTGAGTAAATAATCACAAAGCAAAGTTGCACAAGTTCATTTTAAGTCCACAAAGCAATGATTTTGCTTTGTTTTAAAGCACCAAAAGAAATGTGAAAACTTTCCTTGTTCAATTGTTAACTCTGAAAACCAATTTTAGTAAGTTTTTCCTAAAGTTCATTTTAAGTTCCTTGTCACAAAAATTGAAAGCTTTCAAGAGTTGTTCTTTTTAGAATCCAAAAAGAAAGTTGGTTCAAAAAAGAAAACTAAAGCATATAATGAAAGTCTTAAGCATTCAAAAATGCTTTTGATTTCGAGTTTTAAGGCTTCAATCCCCTTTGCCTCTAAGATTTGTTCAAGATCGCCTCTTATCTTTCAATGTTGCAAATCCCTCACACGAATGAAATCCCTCCTTCTTGCCTTTCCTTATTCCTTCATTTTCACCTATTCCATGTATAAACATTACAAAGCTATTAGATTTATCTCAAGGAATCAATCAAGAAAAAAATAAAATACCCCTATTATGCAAAGTCTCTAAAAAAGCAAACAATGGTCATAGCTAAAAAAAATCATTTTTGATGAGCTCCCACAAAGTCATGTAATCTTAAGAATTTCCAATACAAAGATTATGTTTTGAGTTTTCTTTCTCAACCACAAACCTTCCAAAAAAACTTCAGGTGAAAGATAAGCATTATTTTTAATCTCCAAAATGTTGCTATCATAAAGAAAGTTGTCCAATACCTGTTAGTCTGAAAAGCAAGACATGCTTCTAACATTGATCCTAAAAATGCAATCGCACATTCACCTTCATACCATTAAGCAATTAATAACTATGTCATATAACTCCACTCTACTTCCAACTAGAGATAAAAAAGGCTCCACTAGGACTCAATCCAAGATTCAAGATCAATGTGGAATGACATAGGTTAATGCAGACCAAATGCCTATGATAAAAAAAATCTTTTGCAAGATCACACAGGTTAATTTTTTTGAAAACTAGTTGGAAGTACGTATCCGGTTCGTACATAGTAGAACACTCAAATAAGGCATCTTCAAAATAAAATGCATGGGTACATGAGGAGGAGGTGTTTCGTTAGCTTGAAAAAAATGTAAAAGAAAACACAGTCAATCATGAGGACAAAGACCACAATTGCGGCCACCATGAACATCAGGATTTTCATGATTTTAATAACTTACGCATATTTTGATTATTTCAATTGAAACAATAGTGGTAAGTGGATTATTTCAATTGAAACAGTTGTCCAGTACTTGGACTATCAAAAACCTCAGATATTTGGTAAAGAGAATCGGTGAAGTCAAATCCTCGAGCTGTGAACCTTCTTACATGCATTCAAATCCTCTGAAGTTTGAACCACCAAAGTTATGAGTTGCTGGCATAGTGGGAATGTCTCTAAAAATAATTAATGTTTGACAACATAGCTTTTTAGAGATACAAATATAATGAGAGTTATTGTGATGTTAAGTCAATAAAAGCGATAATAGTATGGTGCACACATTGCTCTATCTATTTACCACTGTGATGTGTGATCTTTTAGTAAGTAATATCATCACTGTGAGTGAGAAAACATTGTTATTGCTGTGAAAAAAATAAGTATAGAAACAAAAGGCTTGAATTGAAGGCACCAATAAATGAATAAACAAAACACAGCCTAAGAAGATTTGAAGAAATATCACTTCGAGCTACACGTGCACTCAAATTTAATGCCAGTTGTCTTAGACAAGTTAATTCGCTCGTAGTTTAGCCTTCTGTGGTACTCTTTTGACTCAACACTCAAATCTAGTTGCCTTGCCTCTCTACTGTGCTATGCAGATAAATGTGTAGATTCTTCATTCTAAACCCAGGATAATGGATGCTACCTAATCCCAAAAACTATAGTAATATGCTTCTTCCTATAATTCCTAAAGTTGCCCACAACTTATGCAACAAGTAAACTCTAGTATGATTACAGAGGGTGCAACCTATGCATAGCTACAACATGAACATAAATTTTAAATCACAGTGTTAAAAGGATGTTTATTAAATTGAAAATTATGGCCAAGATCCTAATAATGAACATACTGCATTTAACAATTTCCAGATATAAGGAAACATCATCGAATTGCTTTCTTAAATCATTTTAGAGATATAAGACAGCGGCGCCCAGTCTTCTTGTTGTATATCTGCCAAGCGACCTCCGATTGTTAGGGTCCTTCAATTTGTTCAATCCGCCAAAATGTGGATACCCTTTCTACTTTTCTTAATGACCTAATACTGAGCATTTATCATATTGAAAAGGGTTATCTGTGCGTGTTCTTTGCCTTTATATATCTGTTAATCATAAACTACTGAAATCTATTAGTGATCACAAAACAATGCATTAAATGGAATTTGAATGAAAATATCTTTGCCACAATGTCTGAGATAAGTACTAAGGAAAGTCTAATGAAACAACATGCCAAAGTTGTAGAATATGCTATGTCAAGCTAGGAGAAGGCTCAAAAATTAAATACTAGCTTCAAAGCAATAGGTTGAGTCTCTAACACAATGAAAGATTGTTCTTCAAGAATGAGTAACCCATTTTGATGGTGCTCTAAAAGAGTGCATGTGGCAACCCTAACACTTAAGAGAGGAGTAGGAGCATAAAATTTATGGGGTCATTTTTAACAAGACCAAAGAATGTGATAGATTCAAACTTGAGGCTAAATTAGTAGTTTTTTGAACATCTTCTTCAGAAAAGTGTGGATAATACTGCACTATCCAGATCTTTGTAGGAATGGTCATTATCATTGGCAGAATTAAATCAAGCTAGATCTCAAGTTAAAGCTGTGGTCAAAGTGCTCCAAATAAATATCAAGTCATATCACAATGAAAATTCCTCCTTCAAATATGAACTTAACATACTTACCAAGGAACTTGAGATTCGCAATCAAGAAAGAAATATGAGCTTGAAAAGTGCAGAGGTAGCTAACAAGTAGTAATTGGAAATTGTGAAATCTTTTGGTTTATATCTTTCAACTTCATATGATTCTAGCTATGATGATTCTTAAGAACAAAGTCAAAAAGAGTCTGAACTTCTAATTGACACCTTTTCACCATGAAAGAAGAACAAAAAATGCTAAAAGAGGTATTTTCAAAGCGTAATAGTGAGCTTCAAGCTTCAAGAATGATATGTGCCAGGACAGCTAGTAAACTTTCCATCATAGGGAAACAATTAGAAGTTTTAAACAATGTTCAGTAAACAAGAAAAATCCGCAGTTGAATTGTGTGTGGAACAACCATAAGGTCAAACTATGTCAAAAATAATATCTACCACAAAGTTAAATTGAACACACAACATGCAGGAAATGCTATCTTACTTATTTACAAATAATTTTTCCCTCCTTCTACTTCCATTTTGTGGATGTGAAAATCTGCAAATGGCTAAAATCCTAAAACACAAAGCATGATTAGTATTTTAAAACAAAGCAAACAGTCAACATCCCTATGAAACAATTCAACATGCCTCATAATGCAATCAAAACAACAAAGGATTAGATAAACTAATTGAAAGAATACAATAAAACATGAAGTAAATCATATCTCATAGTGGATTGGTGTCTCTATGGAAAGAATCCCTTTCCCAATCCTTGCTAAGCTAAATGATGAAAATGATATGAAATGCTATGAAGATGATATGGATTCAATGACAATGATGTATTTGTGCATAAGATTGTGGAGGGTTAAATCAATGGATATGGTCTCTATTTATAGAATAGAATGATAGAAGAATGCCAAACATGGAGGATGTGGGACTAAAAATCCACCAATGACAAGGTGCCACTTGTCATCATGTGAGAGGTTGAGGAATGAGCACTTTTTGGTCAATGTGCCAAAGAGGGGGAGATTTAAAATTTGAATATGATGACAAGAGTTAAATGTTGAGTTTGACCTTTGCAAGAGACATGTAAGAGACATGTAAGACCTCTTAAATGCTTTGTTGGATGTACATGTCAATTTGGATTTGAATTCAAACTTGAGGGAATATTCCATTTTTATGCCGTCTTGAGAGAAAATGGAGAATTAATAAATCAATTAATTGATTTATTTGTGCAAGTGGGAAAAGTTAGAGGATGTGATGGGTGATTACGACTAGCATTAATCATGTATTTGATTAATTAAGATGATGTTAGTTGATTTTGACTTTTTACTTAGATACTTGGATTTATTTAAATCAAAAGGGAGGAAATTGATGCACTATCCATTTAATTAAATACATTTGATTTAATTAAATGAAGACTTTAGGAGATAATTAAATAACCTTGATTTATTTAATTGACATGCAATATGAGTTAGTTAAATATGTGTGATGTCAATTTCACGTGTCTACGCCAACAACACCCTATGGAAATTAACATAAACTGTATATCATTACATTCCAATATATACTTTTTGTGTCTATATATATTTGCATAATAGATTCCTACAAATGCAATGAGGGCATGCAATGCCTACATATGTTCTTGTAAAACAAGATGTGCACTAATATTTGTAAAACAAAATCATTGATTTTGTAATGATTGGGCCATGCAAAAAACACAAAATAGGCTCCAACCATCTTCACAAAAATTCCACAACAGATAATTGCACTTGCATGTTCACAGAATTTTTCCCTCCTCACTCGCACTTCTAATAGAAGGTAAAACCACATAACCAGACCCAAAAATGCCTTGTTGAAAATTGTGCAGACATTCTCTATGTTTTTTGAGGATTTTAATGGCAGGTGTCACTTATAGCCATTTCCATTACATGGAAACCATACAAGAATCAAAATCTAACATTGAGAAACCCATTCAAAACCTTCACCACAAAATGTGAACCATAAATGAAAAGTTGTATTGGTTTCAATAGTGACCCAGATGAAAAACCCATAAAAACACAACAATTCACAGTAACAATGCAATGCAAAAAACAAAAAATATTGCCTTTCATCCATCGCGGCTACATGGAGACCATAAATGAAACAATATACCCTAAGCTAGAGAACAAGAATCAACAATGGCCTATGGAAAATAACATAAACTATTTTCCAAACTATATTGATTTCAATAGTTGCCCAAATGAGAAAAACCACAAAACACAACAATTCATAGTAACAATCCAAAATATATATATATTTCTTTCCAACCATCGCGGCTACACCAAGTTGATAAATGGAACAATATACCCTAAGCTAGAGAACTACAATGAACAATGGTCTATGGAAAATAACATCAATTGCTTCGAAACTATGTTGCTTTCAACAATGACCTAGATGGAAAAACCCACAAAACACAAGAATTCATAGTAGCAATCCAACACAAAAACAAATAATGTTTCCTTCGAACCATCGTAGTTGCATGAAGAGTGAAAATGAAACAATATACCATTAGCTATAGAACAACAATGAACAATGGCCTCTAGAAAATAACATGAACTATTTTTTAAATACTCTAGAAATGGTTTTCCCAATATGCACCTCCACTAGCACCTCTACCCACTTGCTTGAAATGCACCTCTTCCTGCTTTCCAAAACTAGTACAATAGTCTAGGTAATGGCACTATCAATCAGAGTGATGTATAATGTTTAACCCCTATACATAGATATGTATATATATCATAACAGATGTAAACAACATTGATTCCATAAGACATTGGTGATTGTTGTTCTCTAGGTTAGGGTATACTATTTCATTTTCGATAATCTTATGTTGTTGAATAGGCTATACTATTTTATTTTTGAAAAGGTGCTCTAGCAAGAAGCAAACAAAATTAGATTTTTGTTGGATATAAAGATGAAATCACATGGAAATGTTGACACATCTGGAAACTAAAACCATTTCTTCATAGCATATAGGCTGCTCCCAAATCGATAGCAAAGAAAAAAAGGTGAAGGGTAGATAAATAGAGCAAATATTCATAAGTTATATGCATAACCTCAAAGATATATGTAGAAACAACATATACAGACATGCACACTCACACCTTAAATAAAATAATATTACTTTCAATAGCAACCTAGTAAATTCTATTTTTCAATAGCATCTTATCAGAAAGGAAACAATATAGCCAGATCTATAGACCAACAATCAAAAATGCCTTATGGACAACATCACAAATTCTATGACATCTACTATTGGATTGTGAATGAAATATGAAAAAATATAGTGAGAGTTGAAGTCATAAATAGTTTATGGTATTTTCCTAACTTCAAAGAGCTTTTCAACACATTAGATGTGGCAAGCAATGTTTCTTATTATGCTTAACATTAAGCCTATTATTGAAGAATTCCCCTTGAGGAAAAAACAAATAACAACTATCCTAGAAAAACAATAAATAGGGGGATGAGTTTATATGAATGTTTTCTACATCTTATTTTTCACACATACATATTTTCACACAGGAAAAAAGCAATGAAAGGCAACAAAAGAAACACATACTTTAGTGTTTTTCTACACACATACAAATGCATTATAGACACATTTGTCTACACACAATTGTATAAAGATGTTGTATTCACTAAGAACATTGAATTGCATGTATACATGTTTTTGTATATGGGTATGTGTAGGATGATCATGGAAAAAACAAGCCCTTAAGTGGCGAAAAATTCATAAAAATAAGATTTAGGTAGCTTGACGTAAAAATTTGAATAAGTTATCTATATTATTTTAAAAATATGTAAGAATAGAATCTGTAGAAAATTGAATGTAGTTTCTAAACTACTTAGGTTTATTTATTAAAAAATAAATCTATTTGGTGAGAATTTGAAATTTCAATGCAATAGTACTTAAATTTCAAGGAAAAAATAAGTAGGTGTCTATCTAACCACCCTAACCACAATAAAATGATAATATATTTTTATTAAATTTTAGATATAAGTAGAGAACTCATGTCCATATGTGATGCATATTTTTGAAATTTTTTTCCAAGTAAATAATTAATTATGATTTTTTTATTACAACTTTTAAAAAATATTAAAACTTGTATGTCTAACCACCTTAACTTGGTCAAAAATTCATGAAATTCATTTTTTTAATCCTATAGTATGTGAAGCATAAAATGTGACACATGTTTCAAATTCAAAAAATGTGATACCATTTGAAAGCTATAGATTTTTTTCAATCAGCCTATCAATCAAGACTTTAGACATAATTCAAATAGAAAATGAATAATAATTATTTATTTAATTCAAAGTAAAACATAATTTGTATTGGTGAAAATTTGAGAATCTCCTTTAAAAAACCTTTTTGTTTCATCAATTTTGGGTTAAAACAAAAGTAATCAGCCACATACCCTACACATACCCATCATATCGCCACTTTTTGGCCCATCATGATCCTACACATACCATATGTATATGTAGATGTATACATGTATACAGCCATGTCCACAAGTATATATAAGAACAACTGGAAATATAAAGGGGTTTTCCAAATTCCATCTCTTCCTACTTGGTTCAAGTGTACCTCTTCTCGCTTGCTTTCTCTTTGCTCCTTGATTTCTTCAATGTCTACAAAAAATGGGCAATAAATTATCAAATCCAACACTTTTGTACTACTTTTCCAACTATCACCCTATGCAAGAAAATAGAAAAAAAAAACTTGCTACTAGCTAGACAGTAACTTGACAATGCATGATCGAACTTGCACCTTCATAGAAGCTTGCTCTCCTTGCTTGTACTTGTTGGTAAAGCCACAAAATTACAACCAACAATTCCTTGTCAAAAATTGTGCAGACATTTGATCACACTGATGGACAATGTATTTCCCCTATGTGTAGGAATGTATGTATGTCATAATGGATGCAAAGAACATTGATACATAGTGATCCCTATCTTTATTTTGTTGGGGCATCCTTGGAATCATAAGGTGTATTTTCAGTGCTCTATAATAATTTTTTGCATCTAATATCACATATGTAGATTTCTACACATAGGGGAAATAAAATGAGTGGAAATGATAGTCAAGAATGCCTTTTAGATAACAACATAAACTCTATAAAATTTACTATTAAATTATTATGAATAAAAAATGAAACAATATAGAAAAAGTTAGAGAATAACAATTAGCATTGCGTTATGGAAAACAACATAGACTATTTTATTACTTTGCAACTATTGGCACAAAATAGAAGCCATGTATGAAACAATATTAATTTTTCCTATGTGTAGATATGTATGTATGTCAAAGTAGATGTAAACAATGTACATATGTATTCTTCCCAATGTTTATTATTTTGTGAAAATAATTGTGATTTGTTTGAACCTTGACAAGGCATTCTTCGAATGATATACTGTATATTAATTGTTATATAGAATATTGAAGAATTTTTCCTAATTATTTCTTTTCCCTTGTATTGTTGATGTCTCTAAGAAAAAAATTGAAAGATTAAAAAAAATGAAACAAAAAATTGGAATAACAAATTATATATTAAGTATTATATGAATCATTGAACCCTTTATTTTTATTAATCCTTTGTTGTCATATTCTTAATGCTTGTGCAAAAAAATTGAGAGCCCATGTTGTGTTTTGAAGTCATTGACCTTGTAGTCAGTCATTAGTCTTGTAGCTCTCATCTTTTAAAAGATCAGCCCGAGCAATTTTAGTGGACTCTCGCTCTACCTAGGTTGACGAACAATCCTCAAGCACTAGTCTTGTAAGTTTGTTTCTTGTTTTGTTTTTTTTGCTCACAATTAAATTGACACTTTTCCAAGTTCACCAAGCGAAGTGTGAATATGCTTCATTTGAATTAATAGTTGTTATGATATATATTCTAACTAGTTTATATTCAAACTCTTTATCTTTTTTTTCCTTTCTATTTGTTGGCTATTTGGGAGTGACCTATGTCTTAGAGGAAAAAATGTTACAGTTTTCAAATGTGTCAATATTGTTGTTTGCTTCTAGACTTTTGTCGTAGCCATGAATATCTCATTACTTTCGCTTCGTTGAGTTAAACTTCTTTGTAGGATACAAATGTAAATCTAGCCTTGATAGCATGTGATACGATCTATTGATGTTGGAGATGCTATCCCATCTCCGATTCTCCAACTAATGTCTTTTCAAAAAATAGGAGGAGATCAAAGCTCGGTTGACTAGTACAAAGTCGTCCTTTCCGATGGAACCCAAAAGCAAAAAAGGACTTTCCCTACAAAATACAATGACCTTTTGTTTACAAGGGCATTGAAAATAGGTTCCATCTTGTGCTTGAAAAACTATTTGTGTAGAAAGTTGTGGAAATCAAGGTTACATATTGTTCTACACTACTTGTACTTGTATTTTTATGCTTTCTTGTTTGTGGGGACAACCTTTTTAAGTATTTGATGTCCGTTTGGTTCTAGGGTGATTGTCATATTGTCCTTAGATGTCAAAATGTCAAATTACCCACTAATTGGAAAACCTAGATATTTGTTTAGAGATTAAGAAGAACAAATAGTTTGTTGTGAGTAACCCTCCCCATCCAAATGAGCCTCAACATTTTGGATTAATACATCCCCAAGACAACGTGATGCTCTTATAAATATTAGCCATGTTAAAGGACTAAATGTTTACCAAACCAAATGGACAATAAAAGATCAGGTAACAACAAAAAGGGATATGCACCATTATAGCAAATAGGGGTGTGTGGTCCAAGTATTCAGCTTTCACATTATTGGCAGTGGGGTATGTGCAAGATCATCATGGAAAAAATAGGCCCTTAAGTGGCGAAAAATTTAGAAAAATTAGAGTTAGGAAACTTGACGTAAAAATTTGAATAAGTTATCTATATTATTTCAAAAATATGTAAGAATACAATTTGTAACAAATTGAATGTAGTTTCTAAACTACTAGGTTTATTTAAAAAAATATATCTATTTGGTGAAAATTTGAAATTTTAATGCAATAGTACTTAAATTCTAGGGAAAAAATAAGTAGGTGTCTGTCTGACCACCCTAACCACAATAAATTAGTGATAATATTTTTTCATAATATTTTAGATATAAGTAGAGGACTCATGTCCCGATGTGATGCATATTTTTTTGTAATTTTTTTCCAAGTAAATAATTACTTATGAATTTCTGTTAAAACTTTAAAAAAATATAAAAACGCATATGTCTAACCACCTTAACTTGGTCAAAACTTCATGAAATTCATTTTTTTATTTTTTAATCCTATAGTATGTGAAGCATAGAATGTGACACATGTTTTAGATTCAAAAAATGTGATACCATTTGAAAGCTCTATAGATATTTTTCAATTAACCTATCAATCAGGACTTTATTTGTAATTCAAATAGAAAATGAATAATAATAATTTATTAAATTCAAAGTAAAACATAATTTATATTGGTGGAAAGATAAGAATCTCCTTTAAAAACCCTTTTCATTTCATCAATTTTGGGTAAAAAAATAGTCATCAGCCACATACCCTACACATACCCATCATATTGCCACTTTTTGGCCTATCATGATCCTGCACATACCCAGTGAGGGAACATAAATACAAATCACTTGATTTAATGACATAGCATAATTGCTTTATGATAGGGTTGAGGTGGGTCATACTTATTATGTGTCAAAAGGCTCAGTGAGACAAGTAGATAGGAAATTTAATAAGTTAAACAGCTAGATGGAAATCATTTTGGATCAAAATTCAATGTTGAAATGTTGTGACGATGAGGCCATTGTGCTAGAGAAAGTATTTAAATTCATCACAATAAATGAAAATACAAATTGGAGCAATAACAACTCGATTGATATTATTGGGACTGTGGTGCATGTAGGAATGGTATCGACTATACAAAGAAAGGATCAGTCACAAACAATTCACAAGATTGTTAAAATTAATTAGTCATCATTTTCAATTGATGTTAATTTGTAGGGTTCAAAATGGGAAGCAAAGGGTGACGAGTTGGAAAGGTTGTATGCCATTGGTTCGGTTGTTATCCTTGTTAAAAATGTGCATGTTGGGTATTTCAATGGACCGATTGTGAACACAACTATAGGGACTCTTCTATATATAAATCCTAACATACCAAAAGCACAACGCTTGATCCAATGCAGACATATTGATCGACCAGCCGTTGAGCCCTCATGGATATTGCCTCAAAAGGTTGCTTTGGAAAATGGGAGTCACTATTGCATATATCTTGGATCACTACCTTAGCTTGCCAGAAACTTTGCAGGCCACTGTCAAGGCAACAATAAAATATATTAAAATTGATGCATTATGTTACACTACATGTCCCTTGCAGGCCAATGGCAGACAATGCAAGAAAAGGTGTGAAGAGTCTGAGAAAAATATGTGGTTCTACCCTAAATGCTAGACAACAATAATTGATTGCAACTTTTGATATTTATTGTAGCTAAAGATGGAAGACCACACAGGAAAGATTTGGGCTACTACTTTTGATGAGGCTACAACAAGCTTATTGCAGATGTCAACAAAAGAGTTTACATGTTGCAATATGAATCATCTATTGTAGTGACTGTTGAGTTTGTTATCAATGTTGTCACCTACACCTCATTTTTTTTCACTATTCCTATTAAAACTCAGACCTATAATTCAGAAACAAGGCTTAAAACAACAATAGTCAAAGTTGCAAGAATTAACTTTGAAGCTGAGTGTAAGTTGTTGGCACTATCAAATTTGTCTACTATTTCCCCTACCGTGCAAAAGTCTTCAGAGATAGTCGTTGTACTACCTTGAATGCCAAAACAACCATGCTAATTGTGACTTTGGATATTTGTTATAGTTTTTGTTGACTAGACATTTGTTTCCTTTTCTTTCTTTGTATTCCTTGTCACATCAAAAGACCTTTCCTTTCTGCTGCTATTTCTTTGTTGTTTGTTTAACTAGTTATATACTAAGATAATGAAGTGAAACTTATAATGTTTAACAAAAAAAGATACACTTGTTTTCTTTTTTATTCTTTATGTTGCTTATATTTTTGTTCCACTTTAAGTGTATGTTCCTAATTTTATTTTATGTTGTTTGGTTATATAGTTATGTCATCCTATTTAACAGATGTGTTAGTAGTTACAACTATTCTTCTATATACTTGTGGACATGGTTGTATGCATGTATGAATTTACGTATGCATATACATAAATATAAATGCATGTAATTCAAATTTCTCAGTGCATACAACTTTTTGATATAGATGTGTGTAGATATATGTGTCTATAATGGATATGTATGCGTATATGCATGCCTAGTTCAATATTTATAGGTATTTGTGATTTGTTTTTAATAAATAAAAAATCTGATCTTGTTTTGAATGTTCTTAGTGCATACAATATCTTGATAGAGTTCTTTGTAGATATATGTGTCTATGATGTATTTGTATGTGTGAATGTGTATGTCTGTATATGCATCTAATGCTTCTTAAATGTTCTCCCTAATACTTTTCCATTTCTAATCATAATTTCATGTTGGATATGGATATCATATGGTTCTTGGCTATAATGTTTGTTGTGTATGTTGTGCAACTCAATCTACAGCCCAACACTAAACAATGCCTTATTGAAAATAACGTAAACTACTCAGTTACTTTAGTAAGTTTTAAACACAAGGTATTATTGCAACCATTGCCAATATATGGAGCCCATACATGAAACAACGTTTCCATGAAAAGTTGTACCAAGTGATGTTTATTTCCTTTGCCCAAGAAACATACACATATATGTGCATTTAAACTCATATATATTTCTTTCACATGTATTGACAACTTTGGGTGTGCATATGTATGTATGTCATTTGCAAAAGTAGTTGTCACTATGGTGGCTTACAATATTCATAGTAGGTAAGGCTATAGAACAATAGTCAACAATGCCTTGTGGAAAGTAACATAAACTATTCAATTGCTTTGGTAACTTTAGAAATCTAAATATTATTGTGGCCATTGTAAGTGTATGGAAAGCATATATGAAACAATGTTGTTACTGGTCTATTTTATTGCTTTGCAACCATCGCCTCTATATTTAAATGATAAATGAAATAATATTTAATGCTTTGCAATGATTGCCTCTATATGGAAATTTTTATCCAATAGGATATATGTGTGAACTTTGGACAAATTTTTTGTTAGCCTTCCTAGTTTTAAAGTTTTTGGGGAACAACCATAAATGCATATATATGTGCATCTACTTCTGCATACATATATATTGGTGTACATTTTTTTTCCACCTGCATCTTTATCTATTTCATGTGTTCAATGCATAGATAGGAATCTATTACTTCAAAATATATTGCCCAAAAAAGTATGTGCTTATTTTGTTGCATATCATTTTCCTTTTCATCTGTGCAGGTATGTATGTATGTCAAATTAGATGTAGACAACATATACTCCTCCCTTTGTTTATTATTTTCAGAGGATAGTTGTTATTTTTTCCTCCTCAAAATGGAATTCTTATAATAATAGGGTTTATATTAGGCCTAATAAGAAACATTGATATCACCATTCACCATAGTGGTGGGTAGTGTATGTTCTTGCTTAGGGGTTTTGTGAAAGCCTATCAGGCTCCATGACCCAATATGGTAGGGTGGAGAGCAGGCCTTGTTTTTTTTGTTCCATTTCACTTTCCCTATGTACAACAACAATCGACAAAAACTACATCACGTTGACAAGTTTATTCTATTGCAAACATAGCCATATGATATTACCATGCCATCCTCTGCCAAGTGATGTTCATTTCCTTTGCTCCCAATGTGATTTCTATACTAACAGGTCCATGTATGGCTATATATGTGTGTTGTCTACTTATAAAAATTAGCTCGTAGTAACAAACTGATTCAAAACCTTCACCACACAACGTGAACCATAAATGAAACAATATTGGTTTCAACAATAAGCCAGATAAAAAAACCTACACAAAACACATGAAATTAACTATTTTTCAACCATTCACAGAAAACGGTGGCCATAAATGAAACAATATAGCCTAAGGTCGAGAATTGCAATCATCACCAAAAAATGAAAGGCGTAAATGAAACAATATTGGTATCAACAATCACCCAAATGGGAAAACCCGCAAAGATAATTTTTTTCCCATCTTCCACATCACAGCCAACATTCATCCCTATGTGTAGATATGTATGTATGTGAGCTTAGATGCAGTGAATATTCATATATGCTCGGACCTTCCTATGTTTATTCTTTTCATAAGGTATTTTCTTTTTTTTGTATCTCTATACTTAAACTTCTCCACAAAAATTAATTGCTACTTGCTATCACGTAGCCTTCTCTCTATTCATTAAGAATTGTTGTGACATCTAACAAAAGAATGGGTACATATGTTTCAATTAACAGTTGCAGTTTTGCTGTTCGAGACCCGCATCATGCGTTTGTTGAAATTGTTTTTGTCAACTAAAACATGTGGTACTTGTTCTTGTGTGAAGTAATTGTTTTAGGCTTAGTATTTTCAAGTTCTTTTTGCAAAAATAATGGGGAGCATAATCCACAACATGTGTCAAATTACATCTACCCACATATGTTTAAATCCTCAGGAAACATAGCGAATGTCTATGAAATTTTTGATAGGGCATTGTTGGGTCTCATTTTGTTGCTATACCTGCTATCAGAGCCATGAGTGAGAAGGGTAAGCTTCTATGAGGGTGCAAGTTCAATCAAGCACTTTCCAACTTCTATGAAGGCGGTTGGAGGTTATTTTGTGTTTTTTGCATGGGGCGATCATTGCAAAAGCAAAAGAAAAGTGTCACCTATGATTATTTTTTTCCATCTTTTTTTGCACGAAAGCTAGTGGGAAGATGTGTGTTTGAAGCAAGCAGAAAGAGGTGTATATCAAAAAAACCCTTTGCAATATTGTTTCATTTGGGGTTTGCACAAGCATTCACTATGTTTTTCAAGGCTTTAAAAGACAGCTATTAGTTACAACCATCACCACTACATGAAAAGCATACAATAATTAATGTTGATGTCATTTTTTTGGCCCTCTCTATTGACACACCAAACACTTCTAATTTGAAAACAAATCCAAAACAGAAAACCACTTGTAAGAAACGCTTGCCATTTCAAGCCTCAAAAAAAATTGTGCCTGCCTGTGACAGGGGTAGGCTTCTGTTAAGGCCCAAGTGCGGTTAGCTGTTGTGGAATTTATGTGAAGGTGGTTGGATGTTATTTTGTGTTCTTTGCATGGAGCGATGGTTGGAAAAGCTCTACAAAAGTTTTGTCTGTGATAATTCTTTTCCCATTTCTTCCAAGCATGTTCATCTTGTATATAACACTTGAAAATGCTATTTATCATTCCAAGAATGTCCCATAAAGTAAACATAGGGATTAGTATGTATCAATGGTGTTTGCATCTGCTATGACATATGTACATATCTATACATAGGGGAAGTACATTTTCCACCACTGTGAACAATCATGGCATCAATATTCCATATAACACTCAAAATATATAGCTTGTCATTCCAAAAAAGTGCTAACATGTATCAATCTTGTTTTCATATTCTATGACATACATCCAAATGTGCACATTGCATTGTTCATCATTGTGGTCAATGGTTGCATCAATGTTCCATATAACAGTTAAAATACATTTTATCATTGCAAGAATGTCTGAATAGAATAAACATATGCATCAGTATGTATCAATTTTTTTTGCACCTATGATGACATAAATACATATTTGCACACAAGGGAAATCCATTGTCCATCACTTCGATCAATGGTGTCATCACAAAGACTTTTCTATTGCTTTACCAACCATCCCCCCATCCAAAAAAATACAAAACAAGTGATTTGTATTTCTGTCAGTTGGGTATGTGCAGGATCATCATGGAAAAACAAGGCCCTTAAGTGGCAAAAAATTCAAAAAAATCAGAGTTAGGCAACTTGACATAACAATTTGAATAAGTTATCTATATTATTTCAAAAATATTTAAGAATAGAATATGTAGCAAATTGAATGTAATTTCTAAACTACTAGGTTTTTTTTTAAATCTAGTTGGTGAAAATTTGAAATTTTAATGCAGCAGTATTTAAATTTCAGGGAAAAAATAAGAAGTAGGTGTTTGTCTTACCACCCTAACCATAATAAAATGATAATATTTTTTTATAATATTTTAGATATAAGTAGAGGACTCATGTCCCGATGTGATGCATATTTTTTTGTAATTTTTTTCCAACTAAATAATTAATTATGAATTTTTTACAACTTTTAAAAATATAAAACCTCATATGTATGACCAACTTAACTTGGTCAAAACTTCATGAAATTCATTTTTTGTTTTTAATCTTGTAGTATGTGAAGCATAGAATGTGACGATGTTTTAGATTCAAAAAATGTGATACATTTGAAAGTTATAGATGTTTTTCAATTAGCCTATCAATTAGGATTTTAGTCATAATTCAAATAGAAAATAAATAATAATTATTTATTAAATTCAAAGTAAAGCATAATTTATATTGGTGGAAAGCTGAGAATCTACTTTAAAAACCCTTTTCGTTTCATCAATTTTGGGTAAAAAAAGAAGTTGTTAGCCACATACCCTACACATACCCATCATATCACCACTTTTTTTCCCATCATGATCCTACACATACCCTTCTCAGTGTCAATAATGTCAAAGATGAATATTTGGTCCTCACATGCTTGTTTATTGTAATGGTGATTATCCCTTTTAGTTGTCACATGACATTTTATTTCCCATCGTCTACCTATTGTCTATATGTAATTCTAGATACATACATTTCCACACATTATTTTTTTGTCTATATATATCCAAGGAATAGACCCCTACAAATTCATCTGAGGCATGCAATGCCTATATACCTGCTTGGAAAGAAAAATTTGCATCGATTTATAGGTATGATCAAGACCAAGCCTCATTTTGTTTTGTTTGATTTTATATTTCCTATGTGCACATATGTGTGTTTCTAATATTACATATAGACAAGATTCATATGTTTGAAGACTACTTATGGATATATATGGGTTATAACCTATGATGGGCCATGGCCCAATATGGTAGGGTGGACAGTAGGCTTTCTTTTGTTGTGTTTCATTTTATTGTATTTTCCTTATGTGCAGATATGTATCTATGTTATTATTCCTTTCAACCTCAAAAAGGAGTTGTTTGAATGATAGAGTGTATATTATGTGTAATAAGGAACATTGATTTCACCATTCATCAAAGTGGTGGACACCCAATATGGTATGGTGGAGAGTAGGCCTCATTTTGTTGTGTTGTATTTTATATTTGCTATATCCACAACTAAATTCCTCACTTGAACTGGGTTCTTTAGTATTATGTGTAGATCCACCTTTCTATTTTGCTAGATAATGTAGGATACATACCAACAATTACAATGCACTATGAATCAAACAAGAGTATCATCTCCAACAATTGTGTTCATTGCCATCATCATGAAATGTTGCTATTCTCTATGGTAAGTGTATTTATTATCTTTCCCTCTCCATTTCCATGCATATATAATCTCCACCATTTCTAAATTCAGTTCCTTGTCATTTTTTATATGTGAGATGTAATCATGGTATTACATATTTTTCCCTTATAAATTATAGAACTATTTAAATTTCATAATTTAGATATTTCTTACCAATAAAACATGTTCGCCTCACCAAAGTTGCATTTCCCTTCTATGTAGTTATATCCCAGTCAAACCATTTTAGATTGCAACTACATTCTATTTATATACAAGGTGTATAGATCTCCAAAAATGCTAAATAGCTTTATGATCACACATTTGCATGGTTTATGTCCTTCACCTACATTCCATCTGTATACAATGTAAGGCTATATATCTTTTATTTCATTTCTTATTTCACAACTCCATGTCAATTTATTAAAAATGTATAGCATTGATTTGAACTCAACCAATTTTCTCAGGTGCCAAAGCATTGATTTCACCATTTATCAATGTGGTGGACAATAAATGTTTCTGCTCTGGGGTTTGGTGAGATTCCATGAGACTCCATGAGCCAATATGGTAGGATGGAGAGTAGGCCTTATTTTTTATTGTCATACTGCAATCCATTCCGTGCACAAGGTATGCCTACATTTTATTTGATTATTGTGTTCTACTACAACTTCATTGCATATTATTTGTTATAAATTGTACAAGTCTTTATATTTCCTAATTTATTTATTATCTACCAATGGAACGTGTTTATTGCACTAAAATTCACATTATCCTTTCATATTTTTAGAGCATACTCAACCCAAACAATCTTCCTTCATGAATGTTTTGACACCATTCAATCTTGTATAAAGTTGATAGGGGCCAAAAAATTCCTTTCACCATTGATCACAATGGTGGAAAATTTGTTTTTTGCTTGAGGGTTTGGTGAGAGTGCATGATGCTCCATGACACAATATGGTAGGGTGGAGATCAGGCTTTCTTTTCTTGTTTTCATACTGCATTCCATCATGTGCACAAGGTATGCCTA
Source organism: Sequoia sempervirens (assembly GCA_007258455.2). Taxonomy (NCBI): domain Eukaryota; kingdom Viridiplantae; phylum Streptophyta; class Pinopsida; order Cupressales; family Cupressaceae; genus Sequoia; species Sequoia sempervirens. The sequence continues at coordinate 16,770,867 of VDFB02179234.1, forward strand.
TAGTTTATTTATTTCATCCCTTCCATTACAAGTGCATTGCATATTATGTATTATAAATTATAGAACTCTTTATATCTCCTGATTTACATATTGTTTATCAATTACAAATGATCATTGCACTAAACTTCACATTTTTTTGTTATTCTTATAGAGCATATGTACTCCATCCATAATGGGGATTTTGATGAAGTAATGTGTTATAAATGACCTTTTAGAATAATCATAGTGACTACAAAATTAGTCACAATGGTCAAATAAAAAATTAGATCCTCATAGACTCTATATTAAGTGTAATAAGGAATATTCATTTCACCATTGATCAGAGTGGTGGACGATGTATGTTCTTGCTTGGGGGTTTGGCGAGAGCCCATGAGGCTCCATGACCCAATATGGTAGGGTGGAGAGTAGGCCTCATTTTTTCATGTTTCATTTTATATTTCCTATGTGTAGATCTCTATGTTTCTGATATTAGATTCAAACAAGATTCATATGTTTCATAGGTTGTATATTGAGTGTAATATTAGAGATTTCTTTGAACATTGATTACATTGAGACAAAAATCTCTACTTTTAAATCTTGTGTCCAAAAATTTTACATGTAATCTTTTGAGATATATTCCAATAACATGTACAGTCAAATTCCCAAACAAAATGAAAAAATGTAGTTCAAAATTAACATCAAAAAAATCCTATGGATGTGATTATCTCTTTATTTTTATGGTTGTCCATCACTTATACAAATATACTTATTTGAAAATTAATAATATTATAAGCTTTCAGATAATTCTATTATGCTTGACATTAGCATACATACATATCTATACATAGGGGTAATAAGATATAATAGCACAAAATGAATGTTCCAACTAAAACTTACAATATATAGTGCCATTTTCTACATGTAGATATCTGCGCAACCTCTGCTCTCTCATATTACATTCTAGCCATTTGTACTTTCCTCTACCTATTAGCTTAGTGTTGCATGTCACTACACACAACTACTAGTTAAATACATGAATAAAAATATCTGTAAGAATATATAAAAGAATAGGTATATATAAAAATATAAGGAATAAATAAAGAAAAGAAGTAAAAAAATGGGAGATCAAAAAATTAAAGAACAAATATAAGAAAATAAGCATAAAAATTAAAAAATGAATATAGATTAAAAAATATATATTTTTTATAAAAATATCTATATAAATATGTGTGTAGACACACACACACACACACATATACAATAAGAGAAGAGAGAAAAGAGAAAAATATATATGAGAAAAGAGAAAACCCAAAAAAGAACAAAAGAGGAGACAACACAAAAGGAGCCAAAAGAGCATGTGACACACACAGAGCTTTTCAGAGGGCGAAGAGGGTAGGAAAATAGGGAAGAAATAAAAAAATCTAAAAAAGAGGAGAGGAAGGGGGTAGCAGCCAGACAAGAGAGACTAAGGCCCAGAAAGAAGAAAGAGAAAGAATGGAGGGGAGTGGTAGGGAGAAAAAATATGAGAAAGTAAAAACATAAGAATATATAAAAATGATGTTTATTAATTTTAGTTTTTTTATTTCTTTGATTTCTATTATATACATTCTTATATTTCTTACTTATTTCTTATTTAATATGCTTGGAGGTTTCCCCTTTCTCAAGCAAGGAGATAGAAAACTAGGCATCCTGAAGGAACAACTAAAAGCTATTAATCCACACTTGGAAGAAATGTGATTGTGAAAAGAAGAGTGGGTTGATAAAATTGTAAATATTAAGACACAAAGTCAAAAGATTTCCAATGAAATTGATAGATACATTCAATCTATTCCTTTTTCTATTAGTGTAGAGGAAAGTGATTTATAGAAAGCTTGAAAAATACAAAAGGTGACTCCAAATAAATAAAAGAGTCAAAAAACACATATAAAAGAACATATATATACACATAAGAGAAAAAATAAATAAAAGAGAAAAAAAAACATAAAAATAATATATAATGAAATATATAAGAACATATAAATAAAATGATGAGAAACTACAAAAATAAATGGAAATATTAATCAATGTTCTATGGGGTTTCGAGGACAGGGACAAGGGGATGACAAGCGATGTGTTTCATGGATGTAGGGACGGGGGGTCTAAGTTTGGGGGTGAGGGATAGTGGTGAGGGGTGGCAAGGTGCTAAAATAAATATAGTCTAGTCATACATTACAAGGTGAACCCTCTTATAATCACCAAAATTTCACTGTCAAAAAATTGGAAAATTCATAGTCAACAATTCACCACGGGAAAATTCAGCACCATGATAAATTCATCTCAAGGAAAATTCACCACCAGCAATTCACGGCCACGGAAAATTAATCACACAATGGTGAATTGTTGGTGATGAGTTTTCCTTGAGGTGAATTTTTCATGGTAGTGAATTTATTGCTAATGATGAATTTTCCTAGAGCTGTAAAAGCATATTGAGGGCTTGTGAACTATGTAATTAAATACCTCAGCAAGATGTGTTTTTGTGGACTAAAAATAGAAGGATTGATCATGATGTAAACTTTGGCACTATCTGCAACAAGAAACCACAACATTACTTTTTTCATAAATAGTCCCAATAGGAGTCAAGTTTCTATTTGAACCACTAGGGTTTTTCTCTTGTCCAAAATTGTCCAGGGAAGGATCTGGCTTGGAAATCAACAACGTTAGAAAAGGGTATGTTGTACACCTTGCATAATGTATTTAATGTAATTATTCTTGGAGCCACTTTATGTTGCATGTAACATTGGGACATAAGTTAAGCTGATAAAAATGTAATTATTTAATATTGGGGAAAATAAATAAATAAAGTATCCAATATTAAATAAGGGGACATGGTTTTGTAATCTCATTGTTTTAGTCACATGTTTTTGTGTAATACGACTTGGTGGTTTTGTGGCTAATGGATTTTTCTTTTGATTCATGTTTAGAGGTTACTTGTTCCCCTTATGCAATGTATACAAGTGGGAGAATGTTAGAAAAAGTTGTGTTGTACACATTGCATAATGTATTTAATGTAATTATTCTTGGGGCCACTTTATGTTGCGTGTAACATTGGGAAATAAGTTAAGTTGCTAAAAATGTAATTAGTTAATATTGGGGAAAATAAATAAATAAAGTACCCAATATTAAATAAGGGGAAATGGTTTTGTAATCTCATTGTTTTAGTCACATGGTTTCATGCAATACAACTTGGTGGTTTTGTGGGAGTTTGTTTCTATAAAAGCAACCACAAGGGTAGTTGTTTAAGTTGGGAGTTTTGCATGTTAGCTCTTGTTCGCATAAGTGAGGGTTTGAAGCATGGCATGGGATGTGTGGTTACATGCTTGTTCACATCGATTTCTTGGAGAGGATTTGATGCTTCAATGGTGTTCATGAAGACTCTGAAGATGTATTGTAATCTTTATTGTTGAATAATACATGAGAGATGGATTCCTTTGGAGGTTGATTTTTTCCCTCTTAAGGGTTTTCCTAGGGTATATATTGTGACATATTTTCATTGGTTTGTTGTCTATTCTCTTTAATGTGGATTTTGAATACTTAGTTGCATAGATTTCTCTTTTGGATTATGTAGAAATTGTCTTTAAATGATCTCTTGGAACAAAATGGACCTCGTGGTTGGAACCAAGATGGCCAAGAGATGAATTTTGATATATAACATGACCTATTTTTGCTTACAGTTGAAGAAAAATGCAAAAAAAACTGGGCAATATGGTTGTATGACCATCTCAGTCCGCAAAATAAAAATAATAATAATCCTGTCTCTATCAAAAAAAAAATCTCCTTGCAAAATGAAAAATAAAAAAAAACTAAACTAAAATCATGTGGAGGGGATGAAATGTTTATATGAAAAATATTTTAGAAAAAACATATATATAAATGTTTGTGGGGAGGGATCAGACCCTACCCCCACCTGTCGTTGTACTTCCAAGTTTGCAAGTGGCCTGCCGATGGTAGGTATGGCCCTATCATCCTAGTAGGTAACAAGTACCACTAGCAGACATGTAGGTAGGCCTTGCTACTGCTGCCCCATGTGGGCTTTAAAATAAAAAACTTTTAATTATTTTTTATCCGCCGATAAAAATTTCCAAAGGCACGATAAAGTTTTTTAAAGAAAATAAATTTAAATGGATTTAAATATTGCTTCTGGTCCTCCACCAAGGGGAGGTGCCACCCAGGTGGGGTCACCGCTCCACCACCAGTGAGCCACCAAGGGTGGTGATGTTTTTCCTTATAGACAAATTGAGAGACTTTCTTTCACCTGGGCATAACTTTCGCCTATGTAGTCTATTTTTGCTCTTCTTGGACTCGTTGGAAAGCTGATTGGATGCTCTACACTGTGTTTCTAGTTATTTTCTAAGAATTTATAGTTTTGATAGTGTTTTGCATGTTGGAAATCAGGTGTTATATTTGAGCTTCAAGAGGTGATATCAGGTGCATCAGAGTCAGATTTTGGACTTTGAATAGTCGATGGAAAGCTTGTTTAGAGCATTATACATTGGATCAAGTTTGGAGTTATTTTGGTATGGATTATTTATTGTTTTCTTTAACTAATTTGTTTATGGGTTACTTTGACTATGGTGATACTATGAGTTTATGGATGATCAAATCTTGGAGATTTGATGTTGGATTCATTGTATGCTCAGTTGTACATATTAGATTATTCTCTCGTTTGACATGGTTATCAATATATGTTTGGATTTGTATTTTTCTTTGTTGTATCTAAAATTTGTGCAATGTTATAGGCGGTCTATACTTACATGTTGCATTTATGAATTGGACATGGGTCATCTTTTCCCATTGATATTTCAGTGTTGATGCATGTTCAGTTTTAGTGGCTTGGTTTAGTCACTTGGTTTGCTAGTTTTGTTGTCATACTAAGAAAGTGAGATGGCATTACCAAGTACAATCATGATGTGAGACCTATGTAGTTGACTATATTTTGCAGATATGTGGTACATGGTTGGGTTGAGTTGTTGGTACATTTGGTGGTGATAATGGTGTCATGGATGCTTCTTGAGCTTTAGAGACTTTGGCATGTCATGATGGTTTATGCAAGTGCATTGTTGGTGGTGTTGGATTGGTTCTTGATCCTGCTTGTGGTGGTGCATCTTCTTGGTATGAGGATCATGGTTTTACTTTCTCTTTTGGGATCTCTTGTTACATTTGAGTTCTATGATTGTATGAGGGAATTTTTGTTGATCTTCATGAGGATATTGTTATCATGATGTCATGGATAGCTTGATTACACTTTTTAGTGGGAGCTTTTGACAGTGATGGTTTGGCAGTTGAAGGTATCTTCTTGGCTTGGAGATTTTGGTTTTACTTGCTATGTTACTAATAGTTCAGTGGGAGTTGTTGGAAGTGATGTGTATTCACCATTTGATGTTGAATGTTCTTCTACTTGATGTTTGTTGGTTTCATGGATGGATTTTTTGGATTCTACTTCTATGTAGTGAGGGTTCATTGGCATCTTTGGTTTTATTGATAGGAGATCATGATATCATGGTTATGTTCCTTATTCATGATTGGGTATGTGACAATTTTTTTTATCTTGGTTGGTTCTCTTGGTATTGGGTACATTGATCATTTGCTTGATTACTTCATGATGGTGTTATGTTGCATTTGGAGTTTGGTATGGATTGGTTGGTTACAAGTACTCATGGATACTTGGAGACATAGGTGAGGCTTGAGTTCTCTTGTGATTAGGTACATGTGTTGAGATGGTTACGCTTGATGAGATTTCAACAAGAGAGTTCAACATGGACCTATCAGGAGAGTGTTCTTGGATGAGTTATGATGACTTGGATTTCTTGGAGGAGAATTCTCATTACCCCACTCTTGGTCTACTTTTTGGTTTCACTTAAAAGGTATTGTCCATTGTTAATTTCAGGCGTTTTATGTTTATACTTTATCTTCTCGTACATATCGATCTTGAGCTATGGATATATGGTTTTGGAGGGTTCATTTGAGAAGTGTTGGCATGCCTATCTCCTTATGCATTGTGATTAAATTCATTGATGTTGAGTTTAGGATATGTTTCGGGATTATAATTTCCTTCATTTGGAATGGATTTAGTGTGATCTTTTTTGGTTATGAGAGGCTTACATCCATATCGATTACATGATACATATGTTATGTTTCATCTTGGTGATTAAATGGTTGGGTGTTGTTATGTATTTTCTTTTGGGGTGTTGTGGAGGAGATCATACTTGACACAGTTGGAATTTAGAGGTGTATGTAGAAGGATTTTCTACAAGTAAATGATGTGTAGTGTTTTTCTCTTTGGTCTTGGTTATCTTCTTAGATGATTAGTTTCACATTACATTGGTTTGAGGTTTGTTTTGGGCTATTGTGATCACTAGCTTGTGGTCATTTGTTTTCACTTATGTTCTTGGGTGATGACATGGAGGTTCCTTTATCTTTTTTCTTTGTTGGGTGTGGAGAACTTGGGAGAGCTATGGAGACTTGTGATGAGAGTTGTTCTTATAGGTTTTGCATATCGTTGTGGATGATTCCTTGGTGCTACATGATGTTGTTTACACTTTCTATATGATTATATTGGTAGACTTGGTATGCCTTGATATTTTTTAGATTTGCATTACCCATGCAATGGGAGCTCTTGGATGTGTATGTCATTCTTTGACAGGTTTTGCATGTATGGAGTTTAGGATTGCAATTTATCAGTGTAAATTTTTATGGCATGAGTTTACTATGTTTTGTATACCTTGGAGGTATGGATAGTTGAATTTTTTGGCACTTGTTGTGGGTGCTATTTCAACTATGAGTTTGTGTATCTTGATGACTACTAGTGCATATTGTTACCTTTGGATTGAGTGTATGTGTTTGGGAGATCGGTTGATGTAGGACTTATGTTGCATTGTGACAAATTGTGTGGATACTCTTTGGATGGCTTATTATCTTTGTGCATTGGCATGATGGTGGATGAGAGCATTCATGCTTGGGATAGTACTCACCCTAATTCTTGTTGCAGGTATCTTGAAGGAGAACATGGAGCACTTTTATTCCTTGATGCTATATGTGGCTAATGGATTGATCTTTTGATTCATGTTTAGAGGTTACTTGTTCCCCTTATGCAATGTATACAACAAGTGGGAGAATGTTAGAAAAGTTGTGTTGTACACATTGCATAATGTATTTAATGTAATTATTCTTGGGGCCACTTTATGTTGCATGTAACATTGGGAAATAAGTTAAGTTGCTAAAAATGTAATTATCTAATATTGGGGAAAATAAATAAATGAAGTACCTAATATTAAATAAGGGGACATGGTTTTCTAATCTCATGGTTTTAGTCACATGGTTTTGTGTAGTACCACTTGGTGGTTTCGTGGGAGCTTATTTCTTAAAATCAACCACAAGCGTAGTTGTTTAAGTTGGGAAGTTTGCATGTTATCTCTTGTTAACATAAGTGAGGGTTTGAAGCATGACATGGGATGTGTGGTTATATGCATGTTCACGTGGATTTCTTGGAGAGTGTTTGATGCTTCAATGGTGTTCATGGAGACTCTAAAGATGTATTGTAATCTTTATTTCTGAATAATACATGAGAGATGGATGCTTTTGGAGGCTAGGTTTTTCCCTCTTAATGGTTTTCCCAAGGTATATCTTTTGTCATATTTTCATGGGTATGTTGTCTATTCTCTTACATGTGGATTCTGAATACTTAGTTGCATAGATTTCTCTTTTGGGTTATGTGGAAATTATCTTTAAATGGCTGCAAGTTTCCAACAATCAATAGGACTCAATCCCTTTTTTAATGTTGTAATCTAACTCTTGGATATAATATTTCAATCAAACAAAGAAAACATAAAAAATAATTTCATGCATGAATTCTCAAATCCTCTTCTCCTACAAGAGAAAATGCCATGAGCATGGAGTAGGATTGACAAAATCTTGTAATAAATTAGGGGTAAGTGCACCAAGATGGTTCCCAAAAAGGGGGCTTAAGTGGCCACTTTTTTTCTGAAATCAGGAAATGCTAACCTTGGACATGAAATTGAGGATAGTTACACTCAAAATTTTGAGATGGAACAAAAACAAGGATCGAAGTGCTCTGAGTCTATTTTCTAAAATACTAATTTATTTTGAAAATGGTTGACATTAAGGGGTTAAAAAGAGGGATGTACACAAATTGGTACTATTTTTTTCAAAAAAACATAACATAGCAACTCTTGTACGACCTTAGCATGGCGAACTTTTTTTTAGTATTTTTAAAATCGCTATAGTCAAAAGTTAGCTAACAACATCTAGTTGATGCACAATTTTTTTGATAATTTTTTATTGAATATTTGATTTTTTACTAATTTTCTAAGTGGGAACTTCTTGAAAAGCAGATTTTTGGCCGTGCTTCCACTACAAATTTTTGAAAATAATTGATTTCTTTTTTATTTTTCTTTTAAAAATTTGTAGAATGGAGCCTAGTTTCTAAAAATCCATAATTTATCTAAAATTTTGATGAATGGTTAATTTATAACAAAAAAACACCAAACACTACTTTTTAGAAAAAAATAGACATACAAACAAAATAAATTATGGATTTAAGGCTTAACATTGTCAAAAAGTGAAAAAAATTACATCGTTGGATACCAAAGAGACAACCTAACATTACCCATGTGTTTGATTTTGTCGATATTGAACTAGATGCAATCTTGATGGTGAGCACAGACTCGATTATGTGAAAAATTGTAGAATTTGCAAAAACATGTCTCTAGCCTTGTTGGGAATGCCCTCCAAGCCTCTGGGTAGGTATCCCAAGGCAAATAATTTCAATTTTTTCTTTGTTTTTTTAATTCAAAATAACTCAAGTGCGTTATAACGCGCTCACATTATAATGCGAGTGCATTTCTAAATTTTTTTTCAAAAATGGCCACAAAATTGGTACCCAACTTCATACACCCGCCCTTAGAGCTATTGAAAATTCTAGTTACTATAATCACCTGCAAAACAAACAAGAAAGATCTCAGAAATTTTAATTGGGTTGTTAGTGTTATGTGATTACAAGTGATAAATGAATCTTTTAGTTATGACTAGTGGTTAAAATTGTAGATCCTAGGTAAGTAACTTAACCTTACTAGTTCTATTAATAAAACAATAATATATTGGTAAAAGGAGAATATTTTACTATAATTTAATTTAGGATAGTTAAATAAGATTCTTATATAAGTACAAATTAAATTTAAAAGATAAATGATGTATAAATATGTAATGGTTATGGATATATGTATTTTTGAATCATATGTATTAGAAAATGAAATGTAATCAATCATGGCGTTAAGTTTTATTGTTGAAGATGAATGATTTTAATGTGGATTAATGATTTTGATGTAGATTCTACATTTTGATGATTGATGATATCATAACTACTACATCTCTATCTATAAAATGTTTTGTATTCTATGTAAGATTAATGTTTTATATATAGTTGTTAGATGATAGACTCTCTTAAATCAAACCCTTGAAGCTTATATAAATAATTGATATTTAAAATCCATAAAATTTATGATTATTTTATTTCAAAAAATAATAAAATTGAATTTTTCAATAGTTAATCTTCTAAATATATAAAAAAATATTACATAATAAACATCCTTTTCATTTTTGGTGGGGAATGTCAAATGGCATAGGTAAATTTGGAAAAGTGATTTATTACTTCCTGCCATGGAATTATATAGGAAAGGGGGCATATAACTAGTGATTAAATTATGCAATTCAAACCAATCAAAAACATGAAAATATTGTCCAAAAAATTTTTCTTTAAAATTTCAAATATTTTAATGATTAAAATTTATCACTTTTTAAACATAATAAACAAATTTTCAATATCATCATTGGGAAAAAAATTCTCCTAAGAAAAAATGAACAAAAAAACTTACAATAGGAGTAAATTTGTGGCTTCCAATTTGATAGGCTTTTCTCCTATTATTCAGGGCAATTTGTTTCTCCAATAAAAAAAATATATTATTTTTCTATGAAATCTTCATTGCCTAAAATATTATGAGCTACATAATCCACTTCCTTGAAATTGGTTTTTTCTTCCATGAATATGTCAATCCTAAAAGTACAATAAATTTGTTTCATCAATCATCCACTTCCATGTAAATATGATTTTGAAATTTATATTTATTGTTGTCAAATGAATTTTTCAAATGTTATACATATATGAAAATAATTGACATATTAATATTTTTTTTACTTTATAAATATTTTGGAGAACAAATTTATATTAAGATTATTCTCTTTTTTTTGAAAAAATATTTTGACCCTATTATTATATAATCTAGATATTTTACATATTTGTTCTTATATTTTTAGATTAATTTTTTTTTTATTAAATTTATTATATATATATGTTAATAAATTTATTTTTTAGATTTTAATATTTATATGGTATTATATGATATAAAGATTAAATATATATTATTCAATTTATTATATAGGTATATTTTTTATTATTTATATATCAAATTTGTTAATAATTAATTTAAATTTATTAACAAAATTATTAACATTTTCTCTTAAATTTTATCATGATTTAAAGCTTAAATATTATTAATATAATATTTCTCAAATAAATAACAAATAATTCAATAAAATAAAATTATATTACGTGTGCTACTTTTGCGTTTTCAAATTTCTACAATATCTAATTAGCTATGGAAAAGCTAGGTGGGTGGGGGGGCATTCAGCGTCCCCTTCCAGGAATTTTTCTGCTTTGTCAGGTGTCATAGATGGCACTTTGACTCCTAGTGTTGGCTTCTCAAAGTATAAAACCAAAAAGGCTTGTGTTTTATCTCGAGATGGTTGAACTGTTTGCCTTCCTCACTCAAGTGGATCTCCTTTGGAGAATGGGAATTTTGATTCATGTGTCAACAAACTGGTGGGGAAAGGTTCCTTATCCAAAAGGAACTTTTTTTTCTCATGATTTTTTTAAAGCCACTTGTGTTGTGGATGCTTTGGAGGTGATTATTCTAGACAAGATTATGGATGAGTCCATAGTGAATCTTCAAATATCACTTATAGGGAAATTCTTATCCTCTAGGCCTAATATTGAATAGGTATGTAAATAGATAGATTCTATTTGGACCCTTAAAGGAGAGGTTAATATTAGTGCTATGTTAAATGGCATTTTCTTTTTTAGCTTTTGTAATCATGAGGACTTAATTTATGTTCTGATAGGAGGTCCTTAGGTTTATGAATAAACTTTAAAAACTACCTTTCTTTGTGTAAATAGAAACCTAGCCTTGACCTATCTGTTGATTTGGGATTAGCTACTCCAACATGGGTTAGGATCCCTAGTCTCCCCCTTGAATTTTGGAACCAAAAGATGTTTTAGGGTATTTCCAATTCCTTTGGTATCCTCCTAACAATGGATAAGGTTACTACCCTAAATTCTAGACTTGTTTTTGCTAGAATTTGTGTGAATGTCTCTACCAATAGAGTCCTCCCTTCCTCTATTACTCTAAAATTTAAATTTGGTTCTTGGGATCAAGTCTTGGAATATGAAAATTAAAGGAAGTTTTGCTAGCTTTGTGGGAAATTTGGGAATCTTAGCAATTCCTATAAGAAGCAACAATTCCAAAATGATAAATCAGTTGTCATGGTTTCTCCCCCCTCTTCATGTACACTAAGATGAATGGGCCTAGAGTGGTTGAACCAAATGAGAGATTGAATTTTCAAAAAGAATATAATTATGAAGAAATTGTAATGAAATATACCCAGTTGATCTCTCCTCCTCAACTTAGGATCCAAGAAGGGTATGTGTAGGATAATGATTGGCCAAAAAGAGGTGATATGATGGGTATTTGTAGGGTATGTGGCTGATGACTTTTTTTTACCCAAAATTGATGAAACGAAAAGGGTTTTTAAGGATATTCTTAGCTTTCCACTAATATAAATTATGTTTTACTTTGAATTTAATAAATAATTATTATTCATTTTCTATTTGAATTATGACTAAAGTCTTGATTGATAGGTTGATTGAAAAAATTCTATAGCTTTCAAACGGTATCACATTTTTTGAATCTGAAACATGCATCACATTCTACGCTTCTCATACTATAGGATTAAAAAATGAATTTCATGAAGTTTTGACCAAGTTAAGGTGGTTCAAACATATGAGTTTTTATATTTTTAAAAGTTGTAATAAAAATTCATAATTTTAATTTACTTGGAAAAAAGTTATAAAAAATATGAATCACATTAGGACAAGATTCCTCTACTTATATCTAAAATATTACAAAAAAATTATCATTTTATTGTGGTTAGGGTGGTTAGATAGACACCTACTCTTTTTTTTCCTTGAAATTTAAGTACTACTGCATTGAAATTTTAAATTTTCACCAAATAGATTTTTTCTGTTTTAAATAAACCTAGTAGTTTAGAAACTACATTCAATTTGCTACAGATTCTATTCCTACATATTTTTGAAATAATATAGATAACTTATTCAAATTTTTACATCAAGTTTCCTAACTCTGATTTTTTTGAATTTTTCATCACTTAAGGGCATGTGTTTTCCATGATGATCCTACACATACCCAAAAGTTTCTATGGAAGTTGCTGATGGGATGCCTAGTGCTCTCCTTCAGTCCCCTAGAAGTTTAGAGCCGAATATTGGAAAGAATCTATATATATTTCTCTTGGAAAAGAAGAATCATCATCCCAGGATGCTTACCATTAGAAAATACAAGATTCACTTACCACTTTTGATGCACAAAAAAGGGACGTAATTATAGTTAATGAAAATCAACACTCTTCTCGTAGCAAGGCAATAAATCTTCACATAAATTTAAACTCCTTATTTCACTTCCATAAATTACAAAATTTATATTTTTTATTTCACGAATTCACAACCAATTCACATTTAAATTGATGATTCTATTTTCCAATTAAAATCAATTTTTAAATTTACACAAAAATCAATTCATACAAGTCCAGCTTACTTTCAATTTTGAAAGATAAATTCAAATTTATTTATTTAAATGCACAACTCATAGATAGAGCATTTACAAACTACAATTCATTTTCATCTACATTCCCAAACTATAAAAAATTCATGTTGTCTCCTCAATTTCCATACACCCATGTGTGTATGCTTGTAGATGCACTTTCAATTTTCTTCATCCACCATTCTCCACCAAAATAAAGTCAAATTTATGATATAGTCTTCTTCAACTTTTAACACACCCCCTCTTTTCTTTTTTGTAATTTTAATTTTAATTTCATGATGCCATTAAAAGGAAGAAATTCCCTTCATTCTTACCAATCTTCTCTACACAGGTCCTCTATTTATTCCTTTCCAAACTTGTGCACCCTCTTCCCAAGTTGCTTGCCTATTATTTTTTTTCAAGTAACTTTTTATTTTTCTCTTTTGATCATGATTCTCACTTATCCTATGAACCTTTAGCTTCATTTTCCCATTCTTCTTTTGTTGTGTGGAATTTCCATATCCTTTTAAATTTGCATTTTTTATTGAACCCCTTCAAATTCTCTTCCATAGCTACACTTTGTAGTTATTTCCTTTTGTTTTTAAAAAATTAAAAATGGTCTCCTTAGTATTTTAATTTTTAATTTACTTTTGTAGGAATTAAAACATATAATTCAAATATGCTTCAGTCTTTTAAATTATTTTCAACAATAAAAAATTATGCTAATTAATGGAGTTTGATGTCTATAGGTGAAAAATTTAGAAGTTATTTGTTTCAACTAAAAATTTGGGAGAATATTTGGAATGATGTTCCCAAATGCCTTGCAAAATTACTTTATTCAAAACCTAAGGAATCCCAAGATATTAAATTGATAATTTTTTATTTTTTGGATGAGGTCAATTACACATTCACCCAAGATGCTCCTACATTAGACACACTAGGTAGGAAATTTTTGAGCATATGCTCACAAAGGTGGAGTTTAGTATTTGAAATACTCTTTGAGGTTGAGTGCACAACCTATAAGTGAACTCCATCACTATTCCCAATGCCCAAGATCAATCCTTCTACCTCTTTTTCTAACATCATGTCAAAAAATGCACCACCTTCCTTCAATAACACTATATTTTCTTACTTATCTCCCTCATGGAGTCGTTCCCACCAAATCTTAACCTCTCCGTCAAATACTCTACACTCTTTGATCCTCCTTCGTGGGTTCAAACCCACCTCTCACCATCCACCTACAACATCTTCTGACATTTCTACACAAAACCATGTAACATCTACAACATCCTCTTGCACTCTATCCATATTTCCTTTTAGTACCACATTTGAAAAAAAAAATATCACAAAGTTGATTTACCTCATCTTCATTCATAGCTACAACATCAAATTTCACTGTGACATCTTCCACATCCTCGTTAGCTGCAACATTTTTTTCTTCTCTCTTTGCTGCAACAATGAGATTCCTCTTCCATTCTTCCTCAATTGACAACATTTATGTGAATAAATTTTCTTCACCTTTTCCATTCACTATGACCTCTTTGTTGCTCACTTCATTCTTTTCTACCTTTTCCACCATGCCTTCTTTTTGACATTTCTCCACTGTCACTTCTTCGATAGGGCCTGATATCTCATCTTTCTTCACTGTCACTTCTTCCACAATACTCTTTTCTAATGTCTTAGATCTTCATCTCACTCCTCTTCACCACTTTTCCAAAAGTTCTTTTCCAATTTCTCGATCCTTGCCTCGATCTTTCCTACTTATTCACAAACCATTTATTCCATATTCTCAAAATTTTCATTCTTCACATTCTCCCAATACTACTCCCAAAATAGTATTTGCATGAGTTTCCTCACAACACAACCCATCATGTCTGTTGCAATCTTCCACAACTCACATTCTTCATGACTTTCAACTCTTGTTTGCTTAGGGCTTCTCTACTTGCAACAACCCTCTCAAGCTCTCCACAACTACTCCTAAGACTTTCCTCTAGGTGAAAACTACATCACAGTCAGTGATCTATTAACACTTCCACTTGTAAGTCTTGGTTGATCCTCTCCACACTCAAAATTACCTTTTGTTATACCAATTGATGTAGACCAAAAAACTCAAACTTAAAAATCCAATTCTAGCTAATGAAAATCAACCCTCTTATAACAACCAAGAAATAAATCTTCACATAAATTTAAATTCCTTATTTTAATTCCACAAATTATGAAATTTCCTTTTTGTATTTCACAAATTCACAACCAATTCACATTTAAAGGACAAGACAATTTTTTTTTCCAATTAAAATCAATTTTAAAATTTGTACAAAAATCAATTCATACAGTTCTAGCTTACTTTCAATTTGGAAAGACAAATTCAAATTTATTTATTCAAATGAATAACTTATAGATATAGCATATACATTCTACAATTCATTTTCATCTTATATTATTTTTTCCCCAAACTATATCAAATTCATGTTGTCTCCTCAATTTCTATGCACCCATGTGTGTATTCTTGTAGTTGCACTTTTAATTTTCTTCATACATCATTCTCTTCCAAAATAAATTCAAATTTCTATTCTAGTCTTCTTCTATTTTTAACACACCCCCTCTTTTCTTTTCTATAGCTCCAATTTTAATTTCATGATGCCATTAAAAGGAAGCAAATTCCTTCAATCTTACCTATCTCCTCTACACAACCCTCTATTTCTTCCTTTCCAAACTTATGGACCCCCTTCCCAAGCTGCTTGCTTATTACTTTTTTTCATTTTTTCATTTTTCTCTTTTGTTCTTGACTCTTGCTTAGTTTGTGACCATTTAGCTTCTTTTTCCCATTCTTTCTTTTGTTTTGTGGATATTCCATATCCCTTTAAATCAGCAATTTTTTATTAAACCCCTTCAACATCTCTTCCATAGTTGCACTTTGTAGTTATTTCCTTTTATTTTTAAAACTTAAAAAATGGTCTTCTACGTGGAGGTGACCCTTAGTATTTTATTTTTTAATTTTCCTTTATAATAGGCATTACAATATATAATTTAAATATGCATCAGTCTTTTAAATTATTTTGAACAATATAAAAATTATACTAATTGATGGAGTCAGGTATTCAGAGGTGGAAAATTTTGAAGTTCTTTGTTTCTCCTAAAAATATGTTAGAAGACTTGGAATGATGTTCCCAGATGCCCTACGAAATTATTTTATTCAAAATCTCTAGAATTCCAAGATATTAATCTGAGAATTTTCTTTTTTTGCATGATGTTGATTACATGTTCACTGGTCGCACCCACAAAAGGATATGAAAATCACAATAAAACCTTTCCTGGGAATTGGACATTCCAATAGGTGACTTATATCTCTCTATGGACGTTCATTTACTTGTCAAACCAGGGGACATGTACTTTAAATGGCGTGGCAAAATATATGCACTAAGAACTAGTTTTGGTCAAATCTTAGCAGAAATAAATACTAGAGAAGAATTCTATCCACACTACAGGAAGGTAATGCAAAGTTCTTTAACTCAACTATGCTTTGATTAAAATAGAAACCA
This sequence comes from Sequoia sempervirens, assembly GCA_007258455.2. NCBI lineage: Eukaryota > Viridiplantae > Streptophyta > Pinopsida > Cupressales > Cupressaceae > Sequoia > Sequoia sempervirens. Next base: position 16,787,365 of record VDFB02179234.1, read on the forward strand.
TAACAGCTACGACTGAAGCACAAACCATAAACTGGCCTTATGCTGCAGGAACAGGAACAGGGATGGATTCTCTATGCTGCAGGAGCAGTACAAGACTAAGTTTGTATAAAAACTTCAAAGATGAAAGCTAACTGAAGATCAATAGAAAAGAACAACTAACTAACTAGCTACAGATACTTACTAAGTGGGCCCCCTTAGCAAGCATCTACTGATTACACAGATGCTAAACTCAGAACTTCATCGAACTTTATTCATGAAAACATAATGGTATAAATTGCTTTGTTGATGTGGAAACTAACAACAAACTCTGTCTCTGATCATACAAATTCTGTTTCTCATTATCATACTGACTCTTACATGATATCTGCTATTACTATGCTTCTAACATTTTATAACTATCATCTTTTCCTCGTTCTAACTATCCTCTACTCTCTCACGCAAGAGAAGTATCTTTATTTAAAAACAGGAGAGCAACTAACTAACTAACCCTATCAAAGAAAGACGTGGAAGTAAAGTATATCCCCAAATCAAGGAACAAACTTCATAAATGAATTTATGTGCTCAACCCGATCTAGAGAGAATCTAGCACTCCACTGTTTCCATATTGACTGTCATTAAAATTCTTTCCCATGGTTTCGGTCAAAGAGTCTTCACCGGAGCTTCCTCAAAGTCGTGCAGGAAATGGACTTTACTGCAAGGCCAAGATCGGCTGCGCTTGACTCGATCATTCTTCAACAACCTACGAAACAAAAGGTAACAGATGTGAAGGAAAAGGCATATGGCACATACACGATATCTATTCATTAATCACACATTTTAAATCTACTTCATCATTCAAAAACTGTATACAATATACCAACCATTTCGGGGAGTCAACGGGGCAATAAATGCAATCAAGTCAACACAATGAGCTGTAGGAATATGAAAGTATTATGCTACAGGATACCCCAATAAAAGGTTTCAACAAAGTTTAAATAGCCATAAAATACAAAAGTAAAGACATTAAAAGTTTATCATAACATCCAAACTATGAGCATATTTTAAGCTCATCATTCACCAGAGATGCTTCTACTTCAAATACACTAGGTAGAAAATTTGTGAGCATAGGCTCACAAAGGTGGGGTTGAGTAGTTGAACTACTCTTCTAGGTTGAGTGCAACCTATAGCGAACTCCATCATTGTCCCAAATGTCCAAGATCAATCATTCTTCCTCTTTTTCCAGCATCATGTCGGAACATGCACCACCATCATCCATTAACACTATATTTTCTTCCTTCTCTCCTTTGTGGACTCATGTCCACTAAATTCCAACTTCCTCAACTAAATACTCTACACTTTTTTATTCCCCTTCGTGGATTCAAACCCACCCCTAACCATCTACCTCCACCAAAAACAACTTGCAACATCCTCTACCATTTCTACACACAACCATGTAACATTTACAAAAGTTTCTTACTCTTTATCCATATTTCTTTTTAATATCACATCTAAAAAAAAAATAGCATCACAAAGTTGATTTACCTCATTTTCATTCATGGCTGAAACATCAAATTTCTCAATGACATCTTCCACATTCTCATCAGCTACAACTTTTTTCTCTTCTCTCTTCACTACAGCAATGAGCTTCCTCTTCCATTCTTCCTTAATTTCCAACATTTGTGCAAATAAATCTGCTTCACATTTTCCATTTTTTGTGACCTCTTCATTGGTCACTTCATTATTTTCTACCTTTCCCTCCATGCCTTCTTCCTGACATGTCTTCACTATAACTTCTTTGATAGGGGCTGCTCTCTCATCTTTCTCCATCCAAATTAGGCTACACTACTCTTTTTTGTTGTCCTATTTCTTCATCTCACTCCTCTTCACCAATTTTCTCTCACTTTTCTTTAAATTCTTTTCCAATTTCTCAAGCCTTTCCTTGATCTTTACCACTTCTCAAACTTTTCATTCTCCACATTCTCCCAATACTGCTCCCAAAATAGTATTCACATAGGTCTTCTCTCAATCGTGTTTGTTGTAATCTGTAGCGCCCCTCCGTTTTGATCATCCTTGAATCAAAAGGAAGTTGTCTGTTGAACGGTCATGTTGTTTTAGTTGTTAAAAGTGTTTTTGAGTAGTTCATTAATTTAATTAAAATTGAACACAAAATAATTTAAAACAAAATTAGAATTAAAATATTAATTAATCAGTCTATTTTGTAAAATATTATGTGTACAAATTTTATTATTAAATTAATAATTAAATGATTATTTTATTAGGGGTAATTATTAATATGTGAAAATAATGTGTTTTAATGGAAGGATATGAATGTTAATTAGTAAAAACATAATAAATAAGATTTTGAACTGCTGTTGCAATCAACGGATATAGAAAAGGGGAGAAAAGATATAGTGATTTAAAATAAATGAAGAGATAAGATTCTTAATTAGTTTGCAAAAAATAAAAAAATAATTAAAAGAAAGAAAGAAAGGAACTCTAATTGGATGCATGTTCAGTTCAATCAGGGGGTGGAAGAAGAAACTTGTTTTTTTTTCTTTTTACTGATTTTTCTTTTAAAACCCTTTTTTTTTACATATTCTTTTGGAGAAGGTTTTGGGGAAGGGATTTTTCAGTTGGATATAAGAATATTTTCGAAGGGAAAAGGGCGAGGGAGAAAAAATAAAAATAAAAATAAAAAAAATCTCTTGCTCTACAATTTATTTTCCTTTTTCATGTAAAATTGATGGGGGCTTGGAGTAGATTCGAATTATTTTCAGGAGGACGGATCTTTAACTGTGAAGGAGGGATCGACTCAGTGTGTTGTTTTTGTCAATGAGCATTGGATATCAGGTAGCCATCGAGTTCCTTTACTGGTAGTTTGTTTTGAATAGTTCAGTGTTGAAAGCTCGCTTCTCTTATTTCAACGTTCTTTGAGATTGATCCCTGCTGGTATTATTTTCGATAGCGATCTCTTTTGGCCCTTCCATTGGCACTAATATTTGTTAGTGCATCCTCATTCATATGTTGTCTTTGCTATCAAAGTCTTTGCTTGTTGCACTCTTTGGTTTCCAACCGTACTGCATCCAAGGAATCTATTTTATCCCCAATTTGTGTTTAGCTTGGCCAACTTCCTCCATAAGTGTATTTGGTTGACAGATGCTCTAACAGTTCTGGTTATAGTGTTTCCTCTTCACTGTCCCCATATTGTTGATCTCACAAACCTTGATTTATTAGAACAATCATTTTCATATATATATATAGATATATGTGATGACCATCGTACCTTCATGTTTAGCTGGAAAATCAATTTTATTCTGCCTATTCTTTTCTTTGCATGGTAATTGTTCAATATGACTTTTAGTAGCCACCTTGGATTTTGTGTGGCTGACCCGTTCGAAGGTTTCAAGCTCGCCATATATGCATTTAACCAAGCGTTAGAATAAACATTAAGTTCACTGCTTGTCTTTCATTTTCCTTTTGTGTGTACTCGATCCCTCATTTTGGAATATTTCGTTGACTTCTTTGAGGGAAAACCAATAAAGATCTTTTCTTGTTTCATTCTCTGACAGCCAATTTCTATGCTTTATATATTTCTCTTTCTTTTGGGGGAAAATCGGTTCTATTTTCGTAAGATGAACTGAGTGAGACTTTGGTTTGCTACTACTTAAACTTAACTGAAGCGTATGCTATGAGTAGGTTGGCTGTGATAGATTTAAATTTATCCTTATGATTATGTCGTCTCATCGAGAAAATTTTATGGTGTGAGTTTGGGTTTGCTTTTAAGGCACCTTTTTAATCCCGTATGTTTCGAGCTGTGTGAAGAGATTAGAACTCGATTTTGCTATATTCATGAAGTCTTGTTTTGTATGCTATCCACATATTTTAATAAAAAGACTTGAATCTGGAAATACCCTGCTATCTTTGATTTTTTAGCTGACTTCTTTGCATAAACATATCCTTGATGAACTCTTTTCTATTGTGCAAGTCGGAACAATGTCTTGAACCCACTCATTCTAGCTTACCAGTTCCGCTCCTTTATGACATTTAAACATCAGATTAGTTCCTCTCTGTAGTTATCGATGATTTTAATTCTAGAGGATATTGCAGTCGATGGTGGTTGTACTCTTTTCAAACTATACTCTTTATCTCCCTAATTCATTGGGAATCTCTTACAGATGCAATGCCTAAACATAGATGAATGTAGAGGTTTAAAATACCCTTCTAATTTCTTTGGAAAATTTCCACATCTGCAGTACTTGAAAATAGAGTGTCGTGGAGATTAATCAATCCACTTGATTTCTTCTGATAATCTATCATAGTTGCAGCTCTTAGAACTAAAATATTGTCACAGTTTAAACTACCTTCTTGATTCCATTAGCAACCTATTACAGCTGCAACACTTGAACATAAGAGGGTGTGACATTTAATTAAGCTCTCTGATCCGTTAGCAATCTATCATAGCTATAGCACATGAAAATAATAGGAAAGTTTAAAGGTTTAAATAGTCTCTCTGATTTCATTGTCAAACTGTCTCAGCCACTCACTTGAACATAATAGAAAGTTTAAAGGTTCAAATAATCTCTCTAATTTCATTGTCAACTATTTTAGCCGTGCACTTGAACATAATAGGAAGTTTAAAGGTTTAAATAATCTCTCTGATTTCATTGTTAGCCTGTCTCAGCCGCACACTTGAAAATAATAGGAATTTTCAAAATTCTAAATAACTTGCTTGATTCTACTGTCAATCTATCACAATTTCAGCATTTAGAGTTGAGGCATGTTATAGAATTAAACAGCCTTCCTGAAACCATTGGCAACCTATCATAGCTACAACTTTTGGATGTGCAAGGGTGTAATAAATCAAATAGCCTCCCTGTTTCCTTTGTCGAGTTCTTCGAGTTGAGAGAGACCGAAGTGTCTTTGTTGCCTCAAAATGAATCTATATTTATATAAATATATATATATATATATATATATATAAGAAAATGTGTACCTCTTTTTAATTCGACTGATAACACTTAATAGTCCTTCCTATCTTTTAATAGTATTTCCTATCTTTTGAGGTAATGAACAATGGTTAAATGGATATATATTCTATAGATTAGATTAAATTAAATGTATTAGGATATAATTTATAATAAAATTGGAGAATATCACTAGAATTAGAGATTTAGGAATCAAGGGGTATGATTATTAGTACATTATATGTGTAATTTTTGTTTTAATATTGACTTTTATTTTAGTATGGAATAGGTAAATGCCTTTTGATATAGAGATGAGATATTGGTCCAATTGTAGTTTTCGTTGGATAAATTCATTTAGATCATCCCCTTAGAAAATTTAACTCTTATTTAGAATTTATATCAAGGGAAAATTTAGTTATTTAGTTTATTTGAGTAATTTATTAAAGTGAATTATTTTACATCATTATTGATAGTTGGAAATTAAATAATTAAGTTAGATGAGTTAAGTTGTGTAACAATATCGCAATTAATTGTTGAAATAAATGTTGTAAATTATTGTGCTATGTGGTCATTGTGTGATTTGTGTGGAAATCTATGTAATTCATGGTCACATTGTTAAACTTGTTGTTGGTATTTATTAATGTGTGAATCAAGTAAGGTGATTTTGAGTATAGAGTTATGTGGTTTATCACATTCTCCCATGTTGGAGTTGATTTGGGTTAATTCTCTAAGTGGGAATGAGGTCTAATCTAAGCAGTATTTATGTCATGTTGTAAGGGTTGTTTGCATTGTAAACTGTGGTGTTTATTGGGTATTGTGTCCATGTTTCAAATTTTATGCATGATGTTAGTGTTATGGTGGATCTGGGTCTTTAGTTGATTTTAGTTATTGCCCTTTTGAGAGCTTGCTTAAGTCTTGATGGTTCTTGAATTGATTATAATGGTTTTTGTTTGAGTTGAAGATCTCATTGTGATGTCATCATGTGTTGTATTGTTAATTGTGAATTGAAGATAGTTTCTTGAGATCTTGTTACAGTTGCCAGTTCCTAATAGGGAACCCTTGTGTTAACACTTTGAGAGTCTTCCAGAGGCAAGGAGTACTTGTTTCATATTGATTCTTTATTGATCTGATTTTGTCAATATTTTGATCATAATGGTCATTTTGAACTTATGCTTGAGATATACCATGTAATTAGAAATTTTGTATTGTGATTTTGGCGAGATGGGTAATGCCTCGCATGTATTTATGTTAAGATTGGATATCATGTTTCTTTGTTGGAACAACCCTTGCCTGATTTTGATTTATGTTAGGGGTCTTAGGGAGAGTGGCTCTTCATGGGGGCCGGTGCCTCGGAAGGAGGAAGAGCTTAGGAGAACCCACGTAAGAGTAGTTAAACAAGTGATAACCTAAAAATAGAATTTAGAGGGATGGGTAGTAAAACATGCAAGATAATAAAGTTTGGATTCCTCGTCTATGCATTAGGGCTATCATAGACTAATGATAGATTGAGAAGGCTATGGTCGGAAAAGTCATAATCTCATCTTCATGAGAGGTCATCGACTTCGCATGAGCTACCATATGGTGTCAGTGCCTCAAGTAGGAGGAAGAGCCAGGAGATCCATAGATGGGTGCCGACGCCTCAAGTTGGAGGAAGGGCCAGGAGATCCATAGATGGGTTTCGGCGCCTCAAGTTGGAGGAAGGGCGAGGAGATCCCATGAGAGCTATGCGATGACACTCTCCACTAGACACCCTTGTGCCTTGTTTCTTATTTCCTCTAGAATTGTGTTTTGTTTATTATTTTCGTTGATTTAGAAATTTTTCATGATCATCCTTTGGTTACTTGTTTACTGGTTATTGCTTTGATTTATGTGATGAGATTTATGACATTAAGTTATTATGTTGACTCTTGGATGTTGTTGATTATGTCATTGTAATCCTCGAGTTTTATGATACTTTAGTATGATGTTGAGTCTTGTGGTTCCGTGTTTGGATGTTCTTGGTTGAGGACTCTTTCTTGTCAGCTCCTTAGCATGGGGGGTGGGTCTTCGGACCCATGTGGTTGGGTGGAACGTGCTAAGCACCCCATTGGGTCCCCAGTCAAGGATCGAGTGGTGTGGATTGGTGCTGTGGCGACGACTCCAAAGTTGTATTTGTCTTGGAACCAGTTATGATACTTTGTATTTATCTGTTCATTTGTATCATGTTATCTTGTTGTACATATTTCTTTCATGTTTAGAAACACTTTTGTATCATTTTACCTCTTGAACATTGTATTGTAATGTAACGTTAAACCTTCTGTGGCTATTGGCCATGGCAGTTGTTATTCAATGTGTTGAGTTAATCATGTATATGTTGTATTTACGTACACAGATGGTTTCTTATCAATGATTTATCATGTATGTGTTATATTTGTTAATATTTATTTTGTTATGGACTATATCTTTGACTTTTATTCTTTATTGCTGTTGTATGGAATTAAGTTCGTAATGACTCCTTGTGTACCCCAAGGGATGTATGTGTTAGTGAATCTACTTAAATGAAATTCATGTCATGACTTAATGTATATTACATGTATGTTATGTTAACTTTAAAAAAAAAATTGTGCAGTAATTATTGTTTAATTGTCCTTTGGGGTTCGCACGGCGGGGCATTACATAATCTTCCATAACTCACATTCTTTGTGGCTTTTAGCTCTTTATTTTTCAAGGCTTCTCTACCTGCAACAACCCTCTCAAGCTCTCTACAATCACTTCACACACTTTCCTGTAGGTGAGAACTACCTCACAATTGGTGATCTATAAACTCTTCCACCTGCAAGTCCTAGTGGATCCTCTCCATGATCAAGATTACCTTCTCTAATACCAATTGATCTAGATAAGAAAAACTCAAACTCAAAAATCTAATTCCAGTTAATGAAAATCAACACTCTTCTCATAGCTAGGTAATAAATCATCACATAAATTCAAACTCTTTGTTTCCATTCCACAAATTACCATATTTATGTTTTGTATTTAATGAATTCATAACCAATTCACATTTAAAGTGACAATTTTATTTGCTAATTAAAATTAATTTTTAAATTTGCAAAACAATGAATTCATACAACTCAACTTACTTTCAATTTTGAAAGATAAATTCAAATTTATTTAATCAAATGCATAACTCATAGAAAGAGAATTTACAATCTATAATTCATTTTAATCTTATATTATTTCTACCCCAAAACTATAACAAATTCTTGTTGTCTCCTCAATTTTTATGCACCCATGTATGTATGCCAATAGCTACACTTATAATTTTCTTCATACATCATTCTCTGTCAAAACAAACTCAAATTTTTGTTGTAGTCTTCTTCAACTTTTCACACACCCTCTATTTTCTTTTAGGTAGTTGTAATATTAATTTCATGATGCCATTAAAAGGAAGCATCTCCCTTCATTCTTACCTATCTCCTCTACACAACCTTTATGTTTCTTCCTTTCCAAACTTGTGCAACCCCTTCCCAAGCCGCTTGCTTGTTATTTTTTTATAAGATTTTGCTTTTCTCTTTTGGTCTTCACTCTCACTTATCCTGTGACCCTTTAGCTTCCTTTTCCCATTCTCCTTTTGCTGCATGGAATTTCTATATCCTTTAAAATATGCATTTTTTTATTAAACCCCTTAAGCTTCTCTTCCATAGTTGCACTTTGTAGTTATTTCCTTTTGTTTTAAAAACTTTAAAAATGATCATATGCCTGGAGCTGACCCTTAGTATGTTATTTTTTAATTTACTTTTGCAGGAAATAAAACATTTAATTCAAATATGCATCAATTTTTTGAATTCTTTTCAACAATATAAAAGTTATTCTAATTGACAGAATCAGGTGTCCACAAGTCAAAAAATTTGAAATTCTCTTTTTCGCCTAAAAATTTATGAGAAGACTTGGATTGATGTTCCCAGATGCTTGAAAAATGATTTTATTCAAAAACTCTAGAATTTCAAGATATTAATTTGATAATTTTTAATTTTTGTTCCATGATGTTGATTACATGTTCATCTGGGATGCTCCTGCATCAGACACACTGAGTAGGAAATTTGTGAAAATATGCTCATGAAGGTGGAGTTGAGTAGTTGAACTACTCTTCTAGGTTGACTGCAAATTGTAGCAAACTACATTTTTGTCCCAAATGCCCAAGATCAATCCTTCTTCCTCTTTTTCCAGTATCATGTTGGAACATGCACCACCATCCTCCAATATCACTGTATTTTCTTCCTTATCTCCCTTGTGGACTCATGTCCACTAAAGTGTGACCTCCTCCACCAAATACTCTAATCTCTTTTATCCTCCTTCATGGGTTCAAACCCACCTCTAACTATGCACCTCCACCACAAGCAACCTGAAACACCTTCTACCATTTCTACACACAACCATGTAACATCTACAACTTTCTCTTTCTCTCTATCCATATTTCCTTTTAGTACCGCATCTAAAAACAAAATAACATCACAAATTTGATTTACCTCATCTTCATTCGTAGGTGCAACATTGAATTTCACTGCAACATCTTCCATATCCTCGTCAATTGCAACTTTATGATCTTCTCTCTTCACTACACCAATGAGATTCCTCTTTCAATATTCGGGTATGTGCAGGATCATCATGCAAAAAACAAGCCCTTAAGTGGCAAAAAATTCAGAAAAATTAGTGTTAGGCAACTTGACGTAAATATTTGAATAAGTTATCTATATTATTTCAAAAATATGTAAGAATAGAATTTGTAGAAAATTGAATGTAGTTTCTAAAATACTAGGTTTATTTAAAAATAAATAAAATCTATTTGGTGAAAATTTGAAATTTCAATGCAGTAGTACTTAAATTTCAGGGAAAAAATAAGAAGTAGGTGTTTGTCTAACCACCCTAACCATAATAAAATGATAATATTTTTTTTGTAAGATTTAATATTTAAGTAGAGGACTCATGTCCGGATGTGATGCATATTTTTTTGTAATTTTTTTCCAAGTAAATAATTAATTATGAATTTTTTATTACAACTTTTATAAAATATAAAAATTCGTCTGTCTGACCACCTTAACTTGGTCAAAACTTCATGAAATCTAATTTTTATTTTTTTAATCCTATATTATGTGAAGCATAGAATGTGACACATGTTTTGGATTCAAAAAATATGATATTGTTTGAAAGTTATAGATGTTTTTCAATCAGCCTATTGATCAGGACTTTAGTCATAATTCTAATAGAAAATGAATAAAAATTATTTATTAAATTCAAATTAAATCATAATTGATATTTTTGGAAAGCTGAGAATCTCCTCTAAAAACCCTTTTCGTTTCATTAATTTTGGGTGAAAAAAAAGTGATCAGCTACATACTCTACAAATACCCATAATATTGCCACTTTTTGGCGCACCATGATCCTACACATACCCATTCTTCCATCGCCAACATTTATGTGAATAAATCTACTTCGCCTTGGCCATTTGTTGTGACCTCTTCATTGCTTACTTCATTCTTTTCTACCTTTTCCTCCATGCCTTATTCCTGACATGTCTTCACTATAACTTCTTCAGTAGGGGCTGCTCTCTCATCTTTCTCCATCCAACTTAGGCTACAACACTCTTTTCTACTATCCTCTTTCTTCATCTCTCTCCTCTCCACCTCTTTTATCTCACTTTTCCAAAAAAAATATTTTCTAATCTGTCGAGCCTTGCCTCTATCTTCTCTACTTCTTCACAAACCACTTGTCCCATCTTCTCAAACTTTTCATTCTTCACAGTCTCCCAAAATAGTATTCACACAGGTCTCCTCACGACCCAACCCATCTTGTCTGTTGCAATCTTCCACAACTCACATTCTTCATGGATTTGAGCTCTTGATTGCTCAAGGATTCTCTACTTGCAACAACCCACTCGAGCACTCCACAACCACTTCACACACTTTCCTCCAGGTGCAAACTACCTTATAGTTGGCGATTTTCTCACTTCCACTTACAGGTCCTAGTGGATCCTCTCCATGTTTAGGATTGCCCACTTTGATACCAATTGATGTAGAAAAAGAACCTCAAACTCAAAAATCTAATTCTAGTTAAATAAAATTAGCACTCTTCTCTTAGTTCTAGGCAATAAATCTCCACATAAATTCAAACTCCTTATTTTAATTAAACAAATTACTATTTTTTTTTTTGTATTTCATGAATTCACAACCAGTTCACATTTAAATTGACAATTCTATTTTCCAATTAAAATCAATTTTTAAATTTTCACAAAAATCAATTCATATAGCTCCATCTTACTTTTAATTTCAAAGATTAATTCAAATTTATTTATTTAAATGCATAACACACAGACAAAGCATTTAGAATCTATAATTCATTTTTATGTTATATTATTTCTCCACCAAACTACAAAAAATTCATGTTGTCTCCTCAATTTCTATGCATCCATGTGTGTATGCCTATAGCTCCACATTAAATTTTATTCATACATCATTTTCTGCCAAAATAAATTTAAATTTATATTGTAGTCTTCTTAAACTTTTCACACACCCCCTCTTTTCTTTTTTGTAGCTATAATTTTAATTTCATGATGTCATTTAAAGGAAGTAGCTCCCTTCATTCTTACCTATCTCCTCTAGGCATCCACTCTATTCCTTCCTTTCCAAACTTTTCCACCCCTTTCCCAAGTTGCTTGCCTGTTTATTTTTTTCCAAGTTTTTATTTTTCACTTTTGGTCTTGACTCTCACTTATCTTGTGATCCTTTAGCTTCTTTTTCCCATTCTCCTTTTTGTTGAGTGGTATTTCCATATCCTTTTAAATCTATAGTTTTTATTAAACTCTTCAACTTCTCTTCCATTGCTACACTTTGTAGTTATTTCCTTTTGTTTTTAAAACTTTAAAAATGGTTTTATGCCTGGAGCTTACCCTGACTATTTTATTTTTTAATTTACTTTTGTAGGCATTAAAAACTATAATTCAAATATGCATCAGTCTTTTAAATTATTTTCAACAATATAAAAATTATGTTAATTGACAGAGTTGGGTGTCCGGAGGAGGAAAAATTGAAGTTCATTGTTCACCTAAAAATTTGTGAGAAGACTTGGAATTATGTTTCCAGATGCCTTGCAAAATGATTTTATTCAAAACCTCTAGAATCCCAAGATAGTAAATTAGGAATTTTCTTTTTTTTTTTACATGATGTTGATTACACATTTGCATGGGATGCTCTAGCATCATACACACTGGGTAGGATATTGTGGACATTGATTTTGGTATCCACAAGGTTCTCTAGCACTTCTAGAGTTTTTCACCTAAAAGGAGAGAAGTGGACCAAAATGTGTAATGTCCCCACTCAAAACTATGCAAGAATGGATGGAATATATCTAAATTCAATAAACTGATGAATACTATTGATTATTAATGCAAGACCTAAGAAATGAAAGTTCTTTAAAAACTCATTGTGATATGCAAAAAGAACCTAGAAACATGAACAAACTATAACAAAATTTAATAAGATCGAAGAGATGCACCTAGAAGCTAAAAAAGGATGGAATGAAGGTCTAGAATCCTAAAAAATCTTATGCTAAATCCAACTGAGACACTTGTGCCAATCTAGGTGACTTAGTTCCAGATATGGAAAAACTGTTCTAGAGCCCATTTTTGCCAAATGGGTGTCCAAATCTACAAAAATCATTGATACAAATGTTCAATGGGACTAATTAGCCATTGTTGGCAACTTAGTCCACTTCTAAATTTCTAAAAATCTGAAAGTGGAAATGGAATCCCTTAGTCTACACTTCGGTTCTTGATAGGTGTTAGGGGTATGTGCAGGATCATCATGGAAAAAATAGGCCCTTAAGTGGCAAAAAATTCAAAAAAATCAAAGTTAGGCAACTTGACGTAAAAAATTGAATAAGTTATCTATATTATTTCAAAAATATGTAAGAATAGAATCTGTAGAAAATTGAATGTAGTTTTTAAACTACTAGGTTTGTTTTTTTTTAAAAGAAAACTATTTGGTTAAAATTTGAAATTTCAATGCAGTAGTACTTAAATTTTAGGGAAAAAAATAATCTGTCTGACCACCCTAACCACAATAAAATGATAAGATTTTAGATATAAGTAGAGGACTCATGTCCCAATGTGATGCATATTTTTTTGTAATTTTTTTCCAAGTAAATAATTTATTATGAATTTTTTATTACAACTTTTAAAAAATAAAAAAATTGCATGTCTGACCCCCTTAACTTGGTCAAAACTTCATGAAATTCAATTTTTCTTTTTTTAATCCTATAGTATGCAAAGCATAAAATGTGATGCATGTTTTAGATTCAAAAAATGTGATACCATTTGAAAGCTATAGATGTTTTTCAATCATCCTATCAATCAGGGCTTTAGTCATAATTGGAATAAAAAATGAATAATAATTTCTTATTAAATTCAAAGTAAAGAATAATTTATATTAGTGGAAAGTTGAGAATCTCCTTTAAAAACCCTTTTCGTTTCATCAATTTTAGGTAAAAAAAAAAGTCGTCAGCCACATACCCATCATATTGCCACTTTTTGGCCCATCATGATCCTACACATACCCTTAGGTTTTGAAACTCTTATTTGTAGCACTGCAAGTGACCTTTTATTTATATTTTGACCTATCTAATGAAGAGATGACTTCAAGAAATTTGTAGCTTAATCTTTAATGATCTCTAAGTCTTCAAGATGCCTAAATCTACAAACACACAAGAAAAGAAGGAGAAATATTAGATGTTAGGGAATGGGGGTTTGCCTTGGTCAAACCCCTTTTTAGGTAATTAAATAAAAATGATGAAATAACATGATGAAGCATGAGGTAATGGGGTTAAGAACTTTCCATGATGATAGATCTTGACTTTTTGTAGCAATAGATGAAGAATCTTCCCTTGAATGTTTGAAAAGGCTATATTGATGACTTAGAATGCTAAAATTGTAGCTTGCTTGACTTGAGGTGGAAGATAAATGACAAATTATTTATGATGATAATGATTAGGTTATGAATTAGGGTATAGAGGCTTGTATTTATAGTAAATCCACATAATTTCCTCATTAATCTGATCCCCAAGGCTGACATGAAGGAAAATAAAACTTAAAATCCAAATTTTCTGGCTTAAACTTCAAAAATAGCCCAAATAGGACCAAGTCACCATGTTGGGTGACTTAGTCCCACCTAGCAAGGACTCATTTTCCCATATGGGTGACTTAGTCCCACATGGGCCCTTTTTCCAACTGGATTGTCAAGGAACAAAGAAATTAGGTTTCTATGGTGATATATTCAGGTATTTGATCAAATTAAGCCTTTGGATGCACAAATGGGGTCATAGGGGGCCTATTAATGATGATATAACGGTAAATTAGGGCTAGGGACACAAAGTTCAATGTGAAAGTGTGATTAAATACACTTTACAACATTAAAATGAGGTCCACATAGCCTCAAAAGGCACAATATCCAATGTGAGTGTGTAAGACACATTACAACACTAGATTAGAATCGGGTTTAATTTACAAGCCTACTAGATTAATGTGAGGATGTAACTAAATATATTTTACAATCTCAAATTGAGGGGAAAATAGGTCCATTAGACATAAATATTTGATAAAAGTCTAGAAAAGTGTGAAAGTCATTTACAACACTTTTCAACACCTTTACAAGACATGTATTTTATTCATTTTTCTAGGGTCCAAGACCTAATGTGAATGTGTAAAACACCTAACAACATTTAATCAAGTCAAAATCATGAGGGGATGAAAAGTAGAAGGGCTAGTTTTTTTGTGTCCATATTTAGCCCCCACTTTAGTGAGAGGATGATTTTCTTCAAATTCACACTAAAGTAGACATTCAAGAGGGGTCCAATTATATTAATGCAGATGAAAAAGGATGAAAAAGATGAAAGGAGATTGCGTAAGCCCCCAAGCTCCAAGATCTTAAGTAGAACCATCATAAGCATGAAAGGGCACACATAAGATGAATAATATGAATCAAAACAAGAGACATTATCATGCAATGGAAATAACTAGATAGAAGAGAAAAGTGAAAATAAAAAGGTGGATCAAGCTTCGACCATTTTTCCAACATGATATGGATCAGATCTAGGCTATTTTTCAAAAAAATGCATACTCACTCTGAGGCGACGGAACTCTTGGTTGTTCATTGGGTGAGAAGTCCTAGAAGGTGAGAAAAATACACTCATGGTTGGTATGCACTCACACACACACACACACACACACACACACACACAAGTGGCTATGGGAAAATCCATACCTTGGAATGGGATTCCTGCTCAACCATACCAAAGTTATACACCCTAATAACTTGAATAAGGCACCACACAAAAATGATCTTTGAGCTCTATGAGGTAAGCAAAACTTTGTATGCTTGGCACCCATAGACATTGTAAATGGGCGAAATAGTGCGAAGAATGTTCAAAGGGATTTTGCTTAGTTTGTGCAAGGTCTCATCTTACGAAACATTATATCTAATGCTTCCAAGAGAGGAATAGTGCAAATGGTCTCATCTTGTTTCCATGAGAGGACAAGTGCAATATCTCATCTTGGGAAACATTTTACCTAATGTTTCCAAGAGAGGAAATTGTAAGAAAAATAAAATTACACAATTAAATATGAGTGCCAATGTATGCCTCCTATTTAAATTGATTGCTAATACCATTACTATGAGAAATTGCTTTAAAGTAGAAGAAGAAATGAGAGCTTACTCATAAATCGCTATGCCAAGTCATATGTTTCCTATAAGCTACATCATGAAAAAGGTAGTATGTCATGTGTGATCTGACTTAATGCATGTCGTCTATATCCCAAGATTTCTCTTATATATTCATGAAAGGTTAACGACTAGCCAAAAGAGGCAACGGCAAGTGACATATGAAGACAAGGCTCCTTAAACCCTTGTGTCCACTTAGTGCAGGACAAAGGTGAGCCAAAATGCTTAATGAAATGTATGCTAGAGTGAAAAGTAGTATCAAGGAGAGGAATAAGGTTTCCCCACATAAGGAAGATCACCAAACTCCTTAAGATGTTGGATTTTACTATATAAAGTCATACATTCATTAGTAGAATGACCATGAACTCGATGATAGGCACAAAATGAAGTCTTGTAATAGAATTTGTTTCAATTTCTTGGAGGAAGGGAGATCAAGCGATCTTGGAGGAGTCTTGACAAGATACCCTCTTGATCAATGGTAGAAGTTGTTCTAATAGTTTGTGACAAAGATACATTTTTCTTAATATTAGTTGTCATACCTACGCAAGACTGCAAATTGTGAGATTTTGTTCTCTCCTTTATAGGAGGGTGTAAAATCTAACAAATTCAATTAATTAGAATTTTACAAGATGACATTGACATTCAGCAAAGACATCTTCGTTTGTTTAATTTTTTCTAAAGGATAAGTTTCAAGACCCCTAGTGTCGATGAGTTCAAGATGTACTACTGTTAAGTTTGGTTTAGAGGAACTATTTTTTATAGTCTTGATGTTAACTGAAGGTGTGGTTATTTATATCAAAGCAAAATAACCAAGACCATGAGTTTTTTGCTGTGTGATAAGGTCTATAGGGTTGTGAATACCTTGTTCATTAGCACCACATCCTTTTCAACTATATCCAAGTTGTTTTATAAGTTCATAACCTTTTCCATAAAGCTTTTTCATTTTTTTTGAGTTTAGTGGTTATTCATGGTTAAGTTTGGCAAAGTTTGTTGTGTAATTTGGTGTCTTATGTTCAAAAGTGGTTGAGGCAGATGCTTTCGAAGGATCTTCTGAGTTTGTGTTTATATGATTGCTTTTTCATTTCCCTTTGCAAAGTATTTTGTTATGATCTTGTATTCTCCCATGAATGTTGGTACAAAATTTAAGGAACCCCAATCATCTTCTAAAAGCTTTGTTACTTGTTTAATATGTTGTTGTTTGTCTTTTTTTTGGACAAGTTCCACTTGTATAGTTGGTGACATTTTGTTTAAATGATTCTCTTTGTTTTTCTCAATTTCCAAACAACTAGTTGGGTTGGGGTCAACTTCAAGTATGTGCACTTTGTTGTCATAAATGTATTTCATTTTATGATGAAGAGTAGAAGGCATGTCATTCATTACATGAATCCATGGTCTACCTAAAATTAGATTATATGAAATATTTTTAGGAATAACATGGATTGGTGTGTCTAATATGGCCTTCCCAACTGTAATAGGAAAAGTGATCACACTAAGCAGTTGTTTTCCTACATTGTCAAAGCCATGGATAGAAAAGGAATTAGGTTGAATTTTTGACTTATCCACATGAAGCCTATCCAAAATATTTACACTACACACATTGAGGGATGAGCCATTGTCAACAAGGGTTCACTTTATCCCTATTCGTTTATATTGAGATATTATTATGAAAGCTTCATTTTGTTTTTGCAGTTCCAAAGGGGGAGTTCACTTTGGTGGAAAACAATTTCAACATTCAATCCTTGAATTAGGGCTGCTAATTCATTTGGTTGTTCACTAGAAGTGATAGGAACTTGGTGTAAGG
This sequence comes from Sequoia sempervirens, assembly GCA_007258455.2. Classification (NCBI taxonomy): domain Eukaryota; kingdom Viridiplantae; phylum Streptophyta; class Pinopsida; order Cupressales; family Cupressaceae; genus Sequoia; species Sequoia sempervirens. Next base: position 16,804,851 of record VDFB02179234.1, read on the forward strand.
ATATTTGAAGCATAATGTGATAATTAGGTGAATTTTGAATTAAATCCCATAGGGATAGCTTTGCAGGAGTATTCTTAAGTTGTTCAACAAGATCATATGAAGTTAATAAAGGAGCATAAGGCATAGTGAGATTAGGCAAAGGTAATGGTGTTGGGATGGGTTGTTGTGGTTGCAAATTATTTCTAGTGTTATATGTATGAGCAACGGTATTATGACTTGGTTGTTATGATACATTATTCCTAGTGGGTAGAGGATAAGTTTGGGTTTATTTTGTGAAGGTGGGTAGAGGATTAGAGGATTCTTAGGATTCCCTATGGGGTATGTAGGAGGTCCAATAGTCAAGGGTGATCTAATGGAAAATTGCACATTCATAACCTTAGCAGTCTTGGATTGATGTATCTCTAATAAAGAACAATCTAGAATCACCTTTTTATCATTTTCTAAGGAAGACACATTAGTGAACTTTCCATTTTCTAGCATAATGATATTCTTCCTAGGAGGAGATTTTAAAGGAGAACTCAAAGTCAAATGTTCTTGACATTCATGGATTGGTTCTTCTAAAATGACTTGATCACCAGTAGGGGAATGATCAATGGTTGGATTATCTTTCTCAATAAGGGTTTCCTTAGTTGATAGGGGACAATTGAGATTCTCATGAGTCTCCTTGGTTGTATTTTCTAACACCAAAGAATCTTCCTTACAACTAGGGGAGATACTAGGAGAAGAACAAGTATGATTATCATGATCATTGACAACTCCAGTCCTTTGTTCCCTAATGTCTTCCAAAATAGGATAAGTAGGAGAAGGATCATAAAGAGGGTTATTATAAACTTTAAAGATTTGATTACCTAAGACCAATCTATCATCCTTATCATTCACAATCTCATTCTCTTGTGTTGTAATATCTTCCTAAAGGGGATGAAGAGAAGGACAAGCAAGATCTTCATGATTGTCAATGATTGTTTCTTCTTTCGCCAAGATACCTTTGTCACTAAAAGGAGAGGTATTGGGAGAAAAAAAAATGATCATCATGAGTATCTATGTGTGTATTCTCTTCTATCACATCATCCTCAAAAATATGAGAGATAGTATGGGGTGTATATTTAAAGCAAGTGTTAACATTGTCTTTCTCTTGTACTAAGAGACTATCATAACTAGGGAATGCATTTGATGAATGACTAGCATGCATAGTAACTAACTTTTTCATTGCAAACATGGAAAGGATAGATTCTAACATTTTTAAATAACACTTTATGCAAATGCAAAATGCAATGTAAAACCTAAAATGAAATGCAATTTTCAACTAATAATTGATTGATTATGCTATGCAATAATGTGGGAATGCAAATTCAAAATTAATTAATGCATGAAATGAGAGAAATTAAGCTAGATTTAATGAAATGCATGTTATAGAAACTTAGCTAACTAATACAAATAGTTACTACCAACAAAAAAAAGTGCAGAAATAGCATTTTCAGTGCTATGAAAGGTAGTTTTAGGGGTGAAAAGGGACTAAGTTGCTCAAGGTGGTGAATTAGTCCTAGTGGGGATTTTCTTTCAAAAAATTTATATTTTATTTATTTATTTATATGTTTTTTGTGTTGTATGATGCATACCTAAGATGCAAATGCAAATTTTCAAAAAATTTCAATGATTTATGATACCAAAAATGTAACTTATATGCACTTTCACTAATGCAAATTCTGAAACCCTAGAATGCAAATTAATCAATGAAAACCCAAATGAAAAATTAATGCAAGCTAGATCTAGGGTGAGAATGGACTCCTAATCAAAAAATAAGGTATTCAAAAGGAAGGTTTGACACCAAAATATGGAAAAACATTTTGGCACTATAAGACTCCCTTGCACTTCTAGTGTTTTTCACCTAAAAGGAGAGAGGTAGGCGAAAATGGGCAATGTGTACACTCAAAACTAATGTAATATGAATGATTTCTAAATGCAATGATCTAAATGTAATACAGTGATAAAAGATATTGATTATTAATGCAAACTAATGAAATGCAAGTTGTTTGAAAACATAATGATGTATGCAATAATGACCTAAGAATGCAAACAAACAATAATAGAAATAAACAGAGTTGAAGAGGTGCACCTGGAAGTTGAAATGTGATGTGGAGAGGCTTTGGAATCCTACAAAATTGATTGGAAGAGATGATTGGGACACTTACGCAAAGTTGGGTGACTTAGTCCTTTTTCGGGGAGATTTTGTAAGAATAGGTTTCAGGAAACTGGGTATCCAAATCTATAAAAATCACTTTTTAAGCCTAAAGTGAGACTAATTTTCCATAGATGATGAAAGCCCACCTAGGAATCTTAGAAAAGTTGGGGTAGGAATACGAAGTCTTCAACCTACACTGTTGTTCCTAATAATCTGCTAGATCTAAATCTGTAGAATAAAGTCTATAGGTGATCTCCAAGCTTCTCTTAGTGTTTTGTTGAATTTGAATTCCTTTGATGAATTTATGACACCTTTTCATACCTTTTTCCTTGAAAAATCTGCATATAATACCCGCAAAACACACAAGGAAAGAGAGAGAAATGTTGAATGTTAGGGCATGGGAGTTTGCCTTGGTCAAACCCCTTTTAGGTAATTAAACCAAAATGAAGAAATAATATAATGAAGCATAAAATAATGGATTTAGAAACTTGACATGATGATAGATCTTGATTTTTGCAGCAATAGATGAAGAATCTACCCTTGAATGTATGAAAAATACTATCTTGATGACTTGAAATGATAAAATCCTAGCTCGCTTGACTCAAGAACATGATGAATGATGGATGAATAATGAATTTATTAGAAATTATGGTTTATATTCTTGTATTTATAGGAAATCCACCTAATTTTCTCATTAATTTGATCCCCAAGGCCAAGATGAAAGAAAAATAAACTTAAGTTACCCTAACTTTCGAGCTTGAATCTTGAAAATAGCCCAAATGGGACTAAGTTGCCAAGCTGGGTGACTTAGTCCCACCTAGTAGTGACTCATTCACCCAAATGGGTGGCATAGTCCCATAGGGGTTCTTTTGTCAACTGGATTATCAAGGAGTGAAGAAATCAGGTTTGTATAATAATTTTGTCATGTATTTGATCAAATTAAGCCTCAGGATGCACAATATGGAGTCATGCATGGCCTATTAATGATTATATAAAGTTCAATTAGAGCTAGGGACACAAATTTCAATGTGAAAGTGTGAGTAACTACAATTTACAATATTAAAATGAGATCCACATAGCCTAAAAAGGCATAATATCCAATGTGAATGTGTTACACACATTACAACACTAGAATATAATTAGGTTTAATTTACAAGCCTTCTAGATTAATGTGAGGATGCAATTAAATATATTTTACAATGTCGAATTGAGGGGAAAATAGGTCCATTAGACTTAAATATTTCATAAAAGTCTAGAAAAGTGTGGAAGTCATGTACAACACTTTTCAACACCTTTACAAGACATGTATTTATTCATTTTTCTAGGGCCCAAGACCTAATTTTGATGTGTAAAACACCTCACAAAATTAAATCAATCCAAAATCACAAGGAGGGGCTAAAAAGTAGAAGGGATAGTTTTTCTATGTCTGTACTTATGTGTCTCTCTTACCCTAGGGAAAACCTTATTCAACAAGACAATCTAACCATGGATAACTCCCTTACTTGAGATGAAGTCATTTTAGAAGAACCAACCTTTGAATGTCATGAACATCTAGTTTGTAGTGCTCCTAAAAACTCTCCTACTAGGGAGGGTATCATGGTACAAGAAAATGAGAACACTAACACATGTCTTTCAAACACTAGTAATGAGGATTCCTTAGATGAAGACGATGAAGTGACAATAGATTCCTCTTCGCTAAGAGATCATGAAAATAAAGATAAGATTGTTGAGGTTATGATGAAACAAATTGGATCTCCTTTAACTAGTGAGCCTCCTAAGTCACCTCCCATTAGTGATCCACATAAAAAGAAAATAATAAATTTCTTGAAATCTATAATGCAAACATGTAGGCAACCGCACACCACTCTTGCTTCACTACCATTGCCTCAACATATTCAGCCTAGTGCTCCTCATTCACCTTTATAGAATGTAATTGAAGACCTTAAAAAGAATTCTGCTAATATATCCTTATGGAATCTTATTCAAATGTCACCTATATACAATTGGTTATTCCAAGAACTATTACAAATGATGTAGGAGAAGATCCAAACTTATATGAAATTGAATGATGTGACATCCTCATTTGATTGTATTCAAGTCACATAGTTAGAAATCACATTCCCTAAACATAAATTACCCTCACTTTAGATTGCAAACAAAAATGAATCCTTGATGATAAAAGTGATCATTATTGAAACTGTAGTTAGGCACACTCTCATTAGTAGTGGAGCACATCTTAATGTTTGTAGCATTGATCTCCTAGATAAAATTGGCATGGAAAAGAGGCTTAGTCAACTTAGTGATGTTAATATTTATGGTTTTGACAATGTTAATAGGAAACCATTAGGAATTATCACATTGCCTATTGAGGTCAGACATATAGTGTTGCCTACCCCTATCCATATCATGACAAGATCTCTTTCATACAACCTTCTCCTAGGGAGATAATGGATTCATGCTATGAAAGGATTCCCATCTACTCTTCACCGTGCAATGAAATTTGAATACAAAAACAAGATATAAACAATTAAAGCAGATGAACAAAGCTATAAATCATGTGATCACAACACTCCCAACTCCCCTAATACTTTCATTCCAAAATCAAAAGTCCAACCTATACAAGTTGACTAAATTATTTATAGTATGCTTCTCTTTATTTTTTATATGATGAGTAATGATGTGAGAAAGGCTACAAAAAAATTCTATTCATTTTTCATTGTTAAGTATTTTTCTCATGTTATCAATCATAGGAACCACATTAGTAGGATTGCATTCAGAACTCACAAAATCTTGCAATTTATTAATTTCTTCATTGATTCTTCTAAGGTTCTCATGAGGTACATTAGCAATCATTGTATCAATAATAGTCACATTAGGTGTGGGTAGGGAAGTTTGGGAAATGAAGTGTTAAGGGTATGATCCATAGTGGGTTGACTAGTGTTAACACTATGAGTGAAAGAGTTAGAAAACCTAAGATCCATGACAAGTGATGTATAGTGGGATGACATGAGTCTTGAACTACGTCTCACGATAGTATTGGTAATAGGACACTAAGTTGTGAAGCTCATGCAAGTTTCATGACACCAAGGTGCACCCAAAATGGATAAAAAAAAAAAATGCAAACAAATACCTTCGAATGTAAAGTGCAATGTTATTATATAAAAGAAATTTTCAGATTTAAACAAGATAATTTTCTAATTATGCTATGCAAAAACCTAAAAATTATTTCTTTTAGATGCAAATTTGAGTTCAAACAATGCAATGAATTTGAAAAATTATGCCTAAAATGTAAAATTTTAAATAACAGAAATTCTAGAAACTGGAACAATAAGCACATAAGTAAAAAATAGTGATTTTAATGCTTAGAAATTTAGGAAAAGCCCTAATTAGGGACTCATTCGCCCATGGGTAAATGAGTCTCGCTTACGGGTTTTTTAAAATTAATTTGTAAGTTTCTGAGAGGATTTCTATGGTTTTAAAATTCTTGTTTCAGATAGTAAGTTGCAATTTCAAATTTTTGTAAAATGAGCTCTAAATGCAAGTGAAAAATAGTGTTGAATGACAAGAAAAAATACCTAATTTGAGATGTAAGTTTTATTCAATTTTCATATGCAAATGGTTGATCATGTAATGCTATGTAAACACTATACAAAATGACTAATATTTTTTAATTTTCTAGATTTTAAAGGATGCAAAAATTAAAACCTAAAACCCTAAATGAGATGAAAAATAATGCAAGTAAACAACCCTAAATGAGATGTAAACCAATGCAAATGAATGCAAAACATAGATCTAGGGTTGAAAATGGACACCAAATCAGCAACTTCTGATGCTCAAAAGTCAGTTTCACCAAAACAAAACACCAAAAAATAGGTGTCACCAAAATGAAATTGAAATATGTGAGGTGATGAACCTATTTTTCTTTATTTCAATAGGAAATGATATCCCCACAAATAATTGATTAACAACCCTTAGGTGAATCGACCCTAAGTGAGAATCTTCAGATTCCCTTATGACTGATGGACATGGGTCAAGGTCAAACAACACTTTGGGGAGAAAAACTAAAAATAACAAATCAACTCCAAAATGCAATGTAACACTTGGTACTTTAGGATTAAGCTCAATATTTTCATAACCAAAAAATAGAATGCATATTTGAGAAGGGCAGAGACTTGTGTAATAGTCACCAAAAGTTCTTTCTAAAAGTTGATCTAAGACTCATTCGCCCATGGGAAAATGGGTTTGAGTTGCAACAATCTTTCAGGAGCCTCTGGTGTAATTTTGTAGCTTCTCATTTGTCCAAGTTTTAGTGTTGGAAAGTCAAAAATCTAGTCAAAAGGCGAGATTCTATGACTTGGCAATGTTTTTGACAAATTTTTACAACTTTGAAAACTTTGTAAATAGTCTTCAAGTCTTCTTCAACCTAAATCTGAAGTCATTTATACAAGGGAGAATTTTTTTTTTTTTGGTGAAAAGTGGTTTTCCTTGGTTAAACCCCATTTTGGTAATCAAACCTTGAATTGAAATAATGAAATGAAAGAGGGAATGAAGAATGAACAAAACTATGTTACCACTCCACAGACCTTTGAATGAAACCTTGATAATAGAGATCTTAAGAGGTTTTCAACTTGCATGAGATGGTTGAATTGGATGTGCATCTTTACATTTGAATATTTTTTGAAATGATACCTTGAATGCTTTAATAGATCATAAAACCTACATCGCACAATGTTAGCTCCAAAAACATGCATTATGCAAGAATACCTTGACATGATGAATAGATATTGATTTATGCAATAAATCGCTGATATATCTACTCTTGAATTCCCTTGATTATAAAATTTTCTATACTTTTTCTCACTTTAAAATTCTAGGTGAAATTTAGTGAAATAACCTTGTAATTATAGGTATGTATCTTTAATTTCCCAAAATTAAGATATCACAAGACATTATTGAATTATGGATTTGAATACATTAAAATATTTTCAAAAAAATAATTTAAATTTAGGTCCAAAGGTCTAGGGATTTCGCATTTTCCCATGGGCAAATGGGTCCCAAGTCCCTATACCTAAAGTACACATTGCTCAATGTAAAGTATTATGCTTAGGAATTAATTATTGTTAGGTTTCCCCTTTAAAAAATTTAATTTAATATACTTTTAAATTAATCAAACGGCTAATTAAATCCTAATTAAGCTCAATTAATTAAGAGGGCCCAAATAAGTGCGTATAAAGGGTTACATCTAACAACACTAAATTAAGGAATTATTAAGTCCAATTTAATTAGGAGGGCCTAAACAAGTGAGAAAATGTAAAGGGTTAGATTTTTCTACACTACAGTGTTAGTTTTAAAGTTAGGGTTAAGGCTAGGGTTTAATTCCATTATAGATCATATTTATAATCTTAATCCTTATCTTAATTTTAAAGCTAAACCTAACTATAACCCTATTTAGAATTCCAAACATTACCCTAATTCTAACCCTATTCATAATCCTAATTTTAAAGGAAAATTTAATTCTAACTATAAATATTAAACCTTAATCCAAACCCTAATTGAACCCTAACTCTAACCTAAATTTAACCCTGACTATAATTGAAACATGATCCTAACCATAGTTGAACCCTAACTCTATTTGAATATAAACCCTAACCATAATCATAATTAAATCCTAATTGAATGTTTATCAATTGTTAACCTAAACCTAACAATAACTTGAACCTTAAGCTTTATATTATAGAACTAACCCTAATTAAACACCAATTGAATACTAACCATAACCCTACTTAAATCTTAACCATTTAATTAAACCCTAATCCTAGCACTAATTAATCCCCAACCTTAACTTCAACCATAACTATGATCTCAATTTGTAACTCAACCCTAACCCTAACCCTAACCCTAATAGAGCTCCAACTCCAACTGTAACTCTAATTGAATGTTAACCTAACCCTAACCCTAACCCCAAGATTTATCATATAGCCCTAACCCTAACCTAAGCCTATTGTAATTTAACACTAATTAAACTCTAGCCCTAATTGAACCCAAAATATAATTCAAATCCTAATTGAATAATTATTATAACCCTAACCCAAAGCTTTATTCTAGAATCCTAACCCTAACTCCAACCTTCACCCTAATATTAACCCAAAGATTTATCCTATAATCCTAATTGAACCCTAATCATAATTGAATTATACTCTTAATCTTATACTTAACCCTAACTAGATAACCCTAATTAAATTCTAACCCAAATCTTTATCCCCTTTCTAGCCCTAATTATAAATACAACCCTAATTCTAATTCTAATCATAACCATAATTTCAACTCTATTTATAATTATAATTCTAACAGTAACCTTAATTGTAATGCTAACACTAATTCTAATTATACTGTTAATTGAGCCCTAACCCTAACCCTAATTAAAGCATAACCCTAGTTGAACCCTTACCTTAACCTAACATCAACCTTGACCTTAATCTCGAATTATGCCTAACCATTATTAAACCCTAGCACTAATTGAACCCTAACCCTAACCCCAACCGTAAGCCTAACCTTTACCCCACATTTTATCCTATAACCCTAATTGTAATTGATCTCTACCCTAATCCTAATCCTAGTTAAACCCTATCAACAAACCTAACCCAAACATAATCTTAACCCTAATTGAACTCTAATTGAAACCTTTTGAACCCTAACCCTAATTCTACTCTAATTGTAATTGATCCCTAACCCTAATTGTATCCCTAATTCAGACATAATCATAATTAATCCCTAACTATAACCCTAATTAAACCCTAAACAAGAGCCCTAACCTTAATTCCAACTTTTATCCTAGAACTGTAATTAAACCCTAACCTTAATTAAATTGTAATCATAATCATAACCCATCTTTAAAAAATAATTTATACGTAAATAATAATCTTATTTAAAATATTTTAAATTATATGATAAAAATAATTGTAAGTGTAATTCTTAATTATATTATAGATATGCTAGTTTTAAATATATTAATTTTTAAATATGTTAATTTTAAATTATATGATAGATATGCTAGTTTTAAATATGTTAATTTTAAAACTTATTTTTATGTGTAATAATAAATTTATTATATTTTCTTTGTATTTAATTTTGTGATTTTAAATAGATTACATGTGTGCACTTATTATGAAAAAACTACTATATATTTAAGTAGCTACATTTTTGTACAATAAAATCTTTAGTAAATTTTGTAAATTTAAAAATATTGAATTTTTTTAATATATAATAGTAAATTTACGGTATTTCTTTTATTTATAATTTTCTAATTTTAAATACATTAATATAGAATTTTTTAAAAAAGAACATCTATTTTTCATTCCTTTATAATTTTATTTCTATTATATTAGAAGAAAAATATTTTACAATGACATCCAAGAATATGTTTTTTTAAGATTTTCAATATTTTTTAATTTAAAATATATTAATTTAGAAACTTACTTTTAAATGCAATAATAAATTTAAGAAAGAAAAAAAAATCATACTTAATTTTCTTTTATTTGTAGTAATTTAACATATTTTTTTAATCTTACCTTGATCAATAATTAATATTTTTGATTGGAGGAGATTATGAAATAAATATTGTTGAATGTATAGTTTTACCATTTTCTTTAAAAAAATAATTTTTTATTTTGTCTTTCAAAGCTTGTTACAACAAGCGCTGTAGGGCAACCAACAAGTTCTAGAATTGCTATGTTTTAATTTATTGTGTTTGATAATTTTTAACAATAATGTTGATAAAACAAATGAATAATAGATACATGAAAAGCAAGCTTTCTTTAATGACAAAATGGCGAGTAAAAATTTAATTTTATTAATCTAATCCAGTAAGTTAAACTTGGATATTGGTAACTGCTTTTAAGTTTAAAAAATTCCAAAGGGTGCTTGTTGTCAGCCATCATTCCCTTGCTTTTGACCCTAATCAGCGATGACATATCCCTAAGACTACTCAACATCATCAGAATAGAGTTATTGCAGCTTTAGCTCATAAAATCTGCCATGATCCTGCTAGTTTAAAACACTTGAATAAACTGGTTTGCTATCTGAGCTTATTGACATTCATCAAAACAGGTAGCAGCATTACAATCCGTGCCATTACTGGTGTTAACAATGATGTCAAATTTAAATTTTAGTATAATTCATCTTTCTAAAGGTCTATGAGTAGTTTGGTATTGTGCCAATGTTTAGAGTTAATCATCTTTCTGAAGTAATATGTGTAGTTTGGTATAATGTCCAATAAGACCTTTGTACATCACTGCCAAGAGCAAACCCCAATGTATATGTGTAGTTCTAGCAGGAGGGAATGTCTTCTAGTCTTGCTAGTGTGTCTAGAATATAAATAGTCTTGGTTGGTTACAAGTAATTTACATTACTTGTGATAGTGTGCTGCATTCTGGACACTTTTCAGCTGCTTTTGATTTAATATAAATATAAAATTGACAAGAGATAGCAGGTCTGGACTCAGCTAAATATTAAAGAACACAGAAACATTATTGAAGTTGTTTCCAAATCATAGTAGCATTACATTTACATGGCATTTACATGGAAACTAAAAGTATAAATGGAATTCAATTACACAGATTTAAAATGGGAAAAAATGCCAAATTGAACCCTAAACCCTAGAAATTGGCAGCTTTTGGAGAAAACATTGAAAAAATCATGCAAAACCCTGATTATTCAACAAGCCTGGTTAAACCACGTTTTTTCAAAAAATGCCAGATTTGGTAGGTCAAAGGCATGCTAGTTTGACCCAGCATTGCCAGTCATCAGGCACCAGATAGATGTAGTTAATCACGTTTTATTCCCATTTAATGATTCTATGGTCCAAATGGTTGAGTTGTAATGATGAATAAAGTGCATTTGTAAAAACAGTAACCTAAGTTCAAATTACCTCACTGCCATAAGGTGGCCTATAACTTTGAGCACATGTGCTCTGGAAATAACGCATCCAATGCTGGGGCCTGTTCCTCCAAAAACTAGTCTGGGCCCAGTGATGTTCTCAGTTTCCCTTAACAAAATGATAGATGGCAAGTTTGCAGAAATAAAAGCACTACAACTCTTTCAAAGTGTATAAAGTAAAAATGTCAGGCGACTACCCCAGGGGTTGCGGTGTACAAGTAATGTGCAACACTTCTAAGGGCAGGACAAAGGTTCAAATCACCACCTTCCCCATAACTCACTGCGATAAAATGGCTCATGGTTGGGGTACATTCAAGTGTGGCCCAATGATTACATATCTTAAGGCGATGTTCCTATGGAAAGTGGCTGACATTTTTCGTCAACTACCTGTGTTGAGAGATGTTTAAGAGTGTTTCATGTAACAATGAAGATAAGATTTACCGCATGTAGGTTGGCTATAAAAGAGACTAAAAGGATTAAGTGAACTAATGTCGAAGTGTGACATAAGTACGGGGCTCCTATTTTTATGTGCAGGTGGTTCCATATGGGTCACTACAGCTTTTGGAGGAATGTGGAGGCAGGTGCTGGAGAAGGGGTCCGAGGTTTCCCATTCCTACACAGAAATTTTAATATATAGATCTGCCATCAAATTTACAGTTAAAAGCACGAATTCAACCACCAAAACTGCTAAAACCCTTAAACTGCAAGCGACTTCAAATTTAACCCTGAAGCAAATGATTATGTTCCATATAAATAACGTGTAAAGCCTCCCAGAAACTAGAACATATAGACAAGAAATTAAATAAATACCTGTTTCAGTTGCAGAAGCTTGTCCATAAGAGCAAAGCCAACCGCTATAACGCTATTTATTGACAGTATATTTCTCAATTCTATGGATTTAAAGAAAAAACGCAAGCTTTAAATAAAAAAAACTATATTTAATCACCTTGCAAAAGATTTTTACTGCATATAGATTTCACATGTCCCTATCCCTTAAAAAAAGCAGAAATTTCATCCACCGATTTGTTGTCGTTGCAATGAAGAAGGGTTTTCTTTCATGGGTTCCTTATCCAAAACGGTTTTTTTTGCAAGTGTTCGACCTGGTCCTTAATTTATTACCTAATGCACATGATATTACATTATAACTAATACAATCCCCATTTGTGGACTGGGCAGGTCGCCATGGTGCATTGGCTAAGACTTGCCTCGTAATGAGGTCTTATCTTCCTCAGGCTCAAGACTGAAGACTTATTTCAGACCAAATTATATAAAGTCTTATCTTCCTTAGGCTCAAGACTGAAGACTTATTGCTGTATACTTCCTCAGGCTCAAGACTGAAGACTTATTGCTGTATACAACAGACCAAAATCCTGCAAGCACTATGGAGGGCGATAAATTTTTCAGACCAAATTATATAACGTCTTATCTTCCTCAGGCTCAAGACTGAAGATAAATTTTTCAGACCAAATTATATAACGTCTTATCTTCCTCAGGCTCAAGACTGAAGACTTATTGCTGTATACAACAGACCAAAATCCTGCAAGCACTATGGAGGGCGATAATTTTTCAGACCAAATTATATAACGTATACAGACCAAAATCCTGCAAGCACTATGGAGGGCGATAAATTTTTCAGACCAAATTATATAACTTCACACTACAGTGTTGCCAACAGTGATGATTTCAAACGCTTCACACTACAGTGTTGCCAACATGTGATGGAGCCGATTATCCACCACAGAATACACAGTACGGCTTTAAATGAGACCACCAAAAATAGATGAAGTATTCTGTTTTTCCAATACCACCTATATCCAAATATACATCTAACCCAATAAATGCAATCCCCATTCCACAAAAATTCTAAACCTAGAACGAAAATATGATGCTAAAATATTGAGACCAAACTACTAGCAACTCGACAGTATAAACCAAGTACCAATATTTATTTTAATATGCTATCTCATAACCTCATCTTTATCTGTTCTTTATACTGTCATTGAACACTAGTAACGGCCACAATATACAGCCTTGTGTATCATTACCCCTCACAATATGTCCCTGACTGCAGAATGCCTCAACCATCCAGTTCAATTCATACAATTCGTGAGGTTCATGCCAAAGTGATTTTGTCCTCTCTTACATTATTCGTGTTTGCTTTCTTGTGTTTGAATTTATACTATAAATTTTCATTTACTGAGAATTTTATTTATTTACAGTTTAGCTGCTGCTGCTGCCCTTCACTTTAGGTTTTATAGAGTAATAAATGCCATTTTAAAATGACCCATTCTGCTGTTTTGATCGCCCAACTTTGATATGTATCGATCAGTTTAAGGCTGCATGTTTAATGCGTGATCAGCAATAAGTTTAGGATAGTTTGTTTTGTACGTGACTTTTGAGGCTGTAAATAAAAGCAATTCAAATTCAGAATTAATATACAGTGCATTTTTCAGCAAGCAACCCAGAATTTCAGTGTATAGTTTCATCTTTTGAGTTTATGTTAATTATTCAATTTACTTTATTCTATGTTAAGGTGATTTGTTTACGTATTGTTTATCACACTTGATCTTAATTATTAACTAATTAATTAAAAATCAGAGTACAATGTGTTTATTTTCATTTAATTAATAAATATGGTTAGATGTACATTCTGATGTCTTGGTAGATATTGTCATTTGTTTTCAGTTGTTATTATGGTGAATGTTATATATGAATAGTCATACATGTTAAATAAACCTTTATCTCAATCTCAATCAGTAACTTCATTAAAATAATAAGTACAACAGAGTCTACTATATTGTATGAGGATTTTCAAAAAATAATGATGTGCCAGCTAGGATCGATGAAGAGATAGAATGGTGTAACTTTATTGCTATTATAATGAAGAATATATAGTTGAACTATTAAACTAAATAGAAAATAAATAAAAAATAAATACAAGTGTTAATCTAAAACATTAACTTGTTAATATTCTCGCCTTAATATGAAGGGGTTATAGTCAAATGAAATGTTCTTAAAAAATTCTCTTTCAAGTGCTTTGGTAAGAATATCTACTCGTGATCTTTGTTAGAAAATACTCAAGCTATATACTAATATCTTTTACATGTTGTCAAGATAAATGGAATTGTGCTGATGTGTTTGGTTCAATTGTGAAAGATTCGACTTTTTCCAATTTGATTGTAGATTGATTGCCAACTAAGAGAGTTGTGGATGACAATTTGTGTTTATGCAAATATTCCAAGAATCCTTTGGAGCCATAATGTTTCCCTAGTTACCTTAGGGTAAGGGATGGAGAAGAGCTACCTCCTATTGGGTCCCAAAATTGTTACTCACACTACTAGAGGAATCAATCTACTTAAAGATCAACAAAATATCATCTCAAAGAAGGACTAAACAACTTATGAAAAAATGTGAGTGATTAAAGGTCAAGTAATGAGTAGATAACCTCTCCAATTTTGGCTCAATTGGACTAGGGAGGTTTTTCCAAAGGTATCCTTAGCAGGATTAAACAAAAATTGAAAATAGGCAAATATAATAGTTGCCCCTTGGTTACTAATTATTTTCACAATAGATACTAACTTAATTGACCAAGCATCTTTTATCTAATTTAGAAGTGTCAATTTATAAACTTTGCAACTCTATGCCACTACTTAAATACTCACACTAGAATGTAGGGTACATACACTAGAATATAGTATGATCACAATGTTAGGATCATCCCTAGACACAAACCTGAACCTCTAAGGATCATTCATAATTTTCCCACCTATGTATCAATTTTGGGAATCAAAGGCTTCATAATTCACACATCAAAGCTATAAAGAATTCTTCCTTTCCTCTTAAATGAGATCTCTCACCTTACTTTTAAACCATAACCATTCATTGAGATTATTCTTTCAATTAAATCTAACCACAATAGAACGATAACAAAAATAGTTTAATTAAGTGGTGGTTCTATGCCATTCATTAGTGTACAAACACACAAAAAACCACATAGGGACCATATTATTCTAACATCTTATATTTATCTCATGATTGGATCAAGCATATATCATTTATAAACAATGTGGTTGGCTCTTGCTTATATCAAAAAAACATTGATGACAAGCTATTATACCCCTCATAGGTACACATTCGATTAGCTTGGGCATATGTCGCATATACACAAGGTGACTAGCCCATACCCACATCACAAGTAAAGATGGTGAATTAGGTATATAATGTATATGCATAATGTGAATACATTTACCTCACAAGTACACATAATGACCTATTAAAAAAACATAGTTGTAGCATTACTAAAAGCTCATTTCCTTCTCCTAGATTGCTAAAATATAAGCTCTTAACACATTCTACCTAAAAAAGGAATGCTAATGCATCCTAGACTACACTAGATGGGTCCTTTCATTTTCCCTAATTCTTTGCACCAATTGAGATTATGGACAAGAATCCCATACTAATTGCAATCAATATTGGATAAGGTGTAAGTGTAACAATACACATCACTTAAGGTCAATATATTTCTATAGCCCATTAATGGTTTATGTGATCATACATCCTATAAAATAGGTAGCTCTTGGAATCTATCACCTATACTATTGGTAAAATCCAACTAACTATTTGATATGATATTGAATAATTTTTTGGTGGTACCTTGACACCTATTATTTTAGAGAAATGATACACTTATCTATAATTGGGTTATAGGTTTTAAAATTTTAGTGATCACCTTAGGGTGTTGGAAAACTATATTAAAAGAATAATTATCCTCTATTATCTAAACTCCCTTGCTCAACCCTAGTTGTGATGCCAAGAAAAGCTATCTTAATTCAACATTTTGACATTACAGGGTACACAACATTGATTTGAAATGTACTATCTGAAGGGTTTACACGATAGTCTAGTTAATCTAGTTTTATTACCCCAAATGGATCTATTACACTATACCATTATCTTATAGGTCTTGGGGTTAATTTATCAACACATAAGTAATGCATTGAAACATTAGTCTTTATTTTTGAAATGTACTATCTAAAGGGTTTACACGATAGTCTAGTTAATCTAGTTTTATTACCCCAAATGGATCTATTACACTATACCATTATCTTATAGGTCTTGGGGTTAATTTATCAACACATAAGTAATGCATTGAACTCACATCAGCTAGTCTTTATTTAAGCACATATGCATAAACCAATAAAAAATCATAAAGTAATCAAAACATATTTATTTCATTCAATTTTTATTCAAAAATATAATACTTATGAAATAGATATTAAATCTGTAGTATTACAATATATTAGTTCTAATTAAATAACTATTTTATATAATACCAATCCTTAATCTTAGCATATCATTTTCCACCCAATATATAAAGGTAAAACAATCTATCATATTTTGTAATACCTTCCATTGACTACCCCTAGTTTGAAAAGGCTATCCTAAACATTTAGTACTAAAATTAACATAAATCCAATTACATAGTTAGAGTGGGTAGATCATTAATACCTATTGAGAGATGATAACACCATCATACCATTATGGCTATATTTAGCATCATCATTTTAAATGAAAGTTAGTATAAACTCCCATAAATCATTCATATCCAAATTATTTCCAAGTTTATCATGTCATTATTTCTAGGAAGAATATATCTCACTAGGCCTTGACGCTAACCTAGACATTCCCATACTCCTCGCTAATCTAAAACACAATACCATAGGGACCAATATCCCAAATGACAAATTCTTTAGTTTAGATAAGATTAGAGGAATTCTCACACATTCACATCAAGATATATAATAGTAAAAGTGAATCTAAAATTTCTTCCAAGATTGGAGTAGATTTAGAAATCTAAACACCCTTAACCTTATAGTAGATAAGCTTGATTAACAATTAATTTTATTAGCTTGAAACTATATAGTGGGGACCTACTTATTGGAAGGTGATATTACTACCATCTAATGTAAATTTACTCTTAAGTTGAAACACACTAGAAAAATTAAGAGATACTCATGTTCAAGAACAAGCCCAAGCCCTAGAGTTATTCCCTAAACCCTCACCTATGGACTTGGGTCATAGGGGCATCCTTTACCCAATAATTTCCTACACCTAATTCTACATAGAATCAAGGACTCATATAGTTCTCCTAAAAAATATTTAAATGAACATATACATAAGTTCCTATATCTATGATTGCATAGCCACTCAAGTAGCATTACTATGGGAATGAAACAAAATGAACACTATAACACAAAAATCACATAATAGATTAAGAAAAAGCAATGCAATAAACCACCATTTACCAATACCAATTCTAAGGAAAAAGCTCATATAATTTTATTGATTATTATCATATATTGAAAAAGGTTCCATTCAATGATCCTCAAACATAAATAATGCTTTAATGGTAAGAAAGAAAACCCAACCAAGTTCCTAATTTAACAAGCTTGAGTTATATAACACTTATCTCTATGGACCTTGAGATCTCAAATTAAACCTCACCACCTTTATTATTCATATTTCAACACAAGCATCCCAAAATATTTTATAGGGTTGATCTCATTGAGACAAAAATTTATCTTTATTTGCAATGACATATTTTGACCATTATTGATGCATTCATCAGTGAGGTATAGCAATCACAAATTCCTAGCCTTGATAGATATTTTCCTAAACAAACCAATTTCTATCTTCTAGCCAAAATAATGATCATATAAAAAAATCATAACACATACATACATGATATTACTTTGATGAATCTATTCAATGTGGTAAGATGGTCATTACTAGAAACAAGGTTCCTAGACTACCTCTAACTAAATGGTCTGAATTATGCACCATATTATACTTACCTAAGTATTGAAATATCAACCATCATAATGACACACCTTAGAAAATAAAAATTTATAAGGATAAATTGTATTAATCAAATCCATGCACAAAAATTAGGCATAAAAACACATTCAATATAAAATAAATTTAGTCATATCATAGTCTAGGGTAGTAGTAGTCAAAACATAATCAACATTCCATAATTTAAGAAAATAATATATTATGGAGTGTTACATGAGGTCCCATTACAATATGGTTTAATGATATAAAGTATCATAATAATATATAGCATCCTCTTGGATGGACCACAAAATGCATCAATGACACATAAAAAATTTGTAAACTTTGAAATATCTACCATAATAGCTATAATTTTTTTTTAAGGATGATCAATACTTGATTCATAAATTTGATAAAATATTTCCATTGAATATTCGTATAAATATATGTACTCCATAATATTTATGGTAATAATAGTCCTAACCTTATGATTTCATGTACTTTATGGGGCAACCCTACATTCTTATAATAATCTATCTCAAGGACTAGATAATATCCACACTTGATATTTATACTAATATTAATATATGGGTAACCAATGAGTGATCCCATATGGTAGCACTAGGCTTGGAAATCAACCTTTACTCTAAAATTTTAGGGTTCATAAAATATGGAACATTACTAAATCATGAAACATCCTTCAATGTCCAATAGAATGTGATAAAAACCAACTAGACACATAAAAGCGTAGATGCAAGGCCTTTAAAATCAATCAATATTCCTCATAATATGCTTCCCAATAATGGTATGCTAATTTATTAATCCAAACATTTTAGAAGGATGGAGATCATAAGGGCATCAAGCCCCCAAATTTAATAAATAATTTATGCCAAGTTAATTCCATTACAATATTTCCCAATTTATAATATTGTTAGGTGACCCTTAATGTTTTCTTGCATTCATTTTGAAGGCTATAAAAAGAAATATTAACTCAAAAAAATCATATTCTAAGAAAATCCTATAAATAACATATCCATGACCAAGATACTATATTTACAACCTTACCAAACCCACATCATTCTTGTATCTATCATACTACTAGGTTAAATAATTTTTTATCTCATCATTCATTTACTAAGGTTGAAATTTCAAATAAAGAGCTAAAGATTGACTACTGCATTTCTTAGTGTAATTCCACTTATCCTCTTTTTGTCAACTAAATTTAAATAAAATATATAATAATATTTAATTTTAATTTCACCTAAGCATATGTTGTTTATGGCATGCCACTATGATGATAATGCATATACATATTATTGTAGACACTTGAAATAGACAATTTCTATGATATTTTTCTATAATTCAATTGTCTTAATGAGAGTGGGAAAACCTAAAACAACATTAATTTTCATAATTTGAATACACTCATTATTAACATGCCCAAATCTTACATTACATAAAAGACAAAAAGAAATATTACCTTCTTCAATTAGGAATGCAAAACTCCTAGAAATTGTTGATTTGTGATTGACTTTTAACAACAAGACATCTTCATAACTAGTAAATGCAACTTGATTATTTGACTTCTTTTTGTGAAACAATTTTCCATATTCCAATAAATTGGAGTGGCTTTGCTTTCAAATTGACATTAGTGGCAGCAAGTTACGTTATAATCAAGGAAGATATAAGATATCATGTATTAAATAATTTTTGGAAGCTGTCACATCCCCACAAAAAATTTACCTTAATTTGTGTTAATTTCTTGACCTTCTAGAGTAATTTGGATGAAAAAGGAACCATGACATTAAGACTATGATCATAATTTCTATTTTGGATGTTGTATGGACATAATTAATAATGTTGTGGACTTAATAATTTAATTGTTCACTATCACAATTGTCAAGTGCTTGAAGGTTATGAATTAAATGGTTTGAGTTTAAATTTATGACATGGTTACATATCTATACATGTATGCTCTATTTTTTAAACTAACTAGGTACTAAAATTTGGTGGTGATGTGTGTGAGAATTGAAAGGGTTTTGTAGGTTCTCATGGTGCAAAAAAAGTGGACATAAAAACCTATTCCAATAACAAAATTGAAACCTTATAAAATTTCCTAGAAATTAGGAGGTCAAGTATCCCTAGAACCCCCCCTCCCCCGACTATGAATTTACCCATCAAGTTCTACACATAATTTATTTTAACAAAAGTCAATCACTTAACTCTAGACAAATATTTATGTTAAATCGCTCACTCTTCCATGATTGTTCATACTTGAATCTAAGTTATAATAAAATTTAAAAATAACATAAAAATTTAAATAAAAGAAAGAAAATAGAAAGTAAAAGTATCAATAAAGGGTTCAATAAATGATATAAATATAAAATTATGAGGAATGAAATCTAAAAAAAACAAAAAATTGTGTTGCAAGGTAATGGAATTTTTCCAATGACCCAATAAGGAATGAGGGCATTGACTAGGGAGACAACCCCCATTAAAGAGAGATTGTGGGTCAATAGAAGGGCACCCATACCATTAATAGGGCATGAAATCCCTTCTTCTAGAGAAGAAGATTGTAGGTTTTGGGAAATAAAATGTAAGAAAATCATTAAACCCTCAACCTACATAAATTTGTTCATTATGACTCAATTTTGAAAGGAAGAAGAAAGGAATTGAAGTGGTGATGTATTTGAAAAGTATTTTAAGGCTATATGTGGTGATAAGAAGAAATTATCAAAGTGCTACACCCCCAAAATTATAGTCACCCAAGCTAGGCTTCATTTTATTTGTCCAAGTTTTATAATATTTACAATTCTAGTTTAATTTACCTCCCTACCTACCTATAAATATATTTGGTTTAAGATTTCCTTGCATAGTTATTTCCAAATAAGCTCTTATGTTTTCTTTATTGTTTAGCATTTATCATTTTCTACTTTAAATTAATTGCTCACAGCATGGTGTTGTGCAATTTCTTTAAAGTGGGGGGCATACATTGCCATTATCATTTTGAATTTTTTTTACTATAACTCATGTTTCTTAGTGTGGTCTTCTTGATTCATGTGATGTCTCTTCTTCTTGGTGACATTGGGATTAATGTCCTTCAAGGGTGCAACCTTTCTTAGCATATGACATTCCTCTTAGTGGTAATGCTACAGTTTGCATTCCCTAAGTTGTGAATCTTTTATCCTTTGAGTTGTCCTCTCTTGGTAGTCATTTCAAGTACGATGTTCCCTAAGGTGATACCTTACATGCATTAAGAAAAACCCCTTTGAACATGTCTTATCCTATTTGCATTTTGTTCATGAGTGTCTAGCACAATGAAGTTTTCTAGCCTTATGAAGCATGAAGTTACAAACCCTTTTTCATTGCCACCAAGTATAACACACTTTGCTTTCTAGTGGAGTCATTTTTGTTCATGAGTGTCTAGCATAAAGTGGCTTGCTAGGCTTATGAATCTTGAAGTTTATATTTGAACTGTAGATTTTTAGCTCCTATGTACAACTCTTCCTCTTCTATGTTAGTTCACCTAAAAGGAGAGAGCATAAAAAATGCTAATGGTTAGCCCATGGTGGGCAGGGGAGCCAGTCTAGGCCTCGGGTTTGCTCCCCAGTGGTTCTAGGTTCGACTATCCTGACCAACGTTTAATAGGGGAATCATTAAAGGGCATGTGGTGCCCCCCCTAGAGGACTAGTCTCGCCCTCACTCGCCCTCCCCTGAACCCCAACTTGGCAGTTGTAAGTCCAAGGTAAGGTGAAGGTGGTCATCAGGCAGGGCCACGGGGAAACCTCTAAGTGACCAAAAAAATGCTAATGGTTCATTCAAATTATGAAATGTATGAAATTGTCTAACCTAAGTGAAGTTGAATAAATGAAATTTATTGATTTAAATGAATGAAAACTAATGCAAAAGTGAAATTAAAGCATTGTTTGAAAACACATTGTGATATGCAACAATGAACTAAATGAAGAAAATATGTAGAACGGAAAGGAAAGGGAAAAATATGAGTGCACCTTGATGAAGTATGATGAATTTGGAATGTTGGGGATGTTGGTTTAAATCACTAATTTTTCATAGTGGGATTCATTCACCCAAGGCAGTGAATTAGTTCACCTCCTGGTGAAAAATTGTCAGAACCAAGTTTCCATCTGTCAGGATCCGGAATGTGACAAATTTTGGATTTTCAGTCCTAAGGTGGGACTCATTCACCATAGGTGGTGAATCAGTCCTCTCCCAAATTTCTAAAAAATCAGGAGACAACTCTACAACACTAGATCTAGAAATCACTATTTGCCAGGTTGCCGAAGTCAATTCTATAGGAAATGGATATAAAACCTTCTCCAAGCTTGAAATAGACTTGAGTTGACTTGAAACACCTAGTTGAATTGTAAACCAATCTTCAACACCAAAAATCTTGTCAAATCTACACACAAGAGGTTGCAAACAAACATGCAATAGGGGGAAATGGTTTAAGGTTAGTGAATAGGGGTTTTCCTTGGTCAAACCCCACTTTTGGTAATCAAACCTTTAATAAAATAATGAAATAAAAAGGAATGATAAACTAACAACATGCAAATGCTATCAACTTACCAAACTTTTGATGACACAAATCTGAAGTAATGTCAATGGTTGCTTCAAAGTGCTTGAATAGTGCTTGAAAAGATGTTGTAAAATGCTTGAATGCTTTAATGAATAGGTGAATAAATGAACTTGATGAATGGGGGTTGAAATGAGGTGAAAATCACTTATTTATACACACTTGTGCCTTAGTTAATTGTTCATACCTCATCACAAGCCGACATCAAGTGGTTTTGAATAAAATCCCAAAAGGAAATTTAAAATAGTTTGAATTTGGGGCTAAGGGGGACTCATTTGCCACCCATGGCAATTGGGTCCCACCTAGGACCTGAAAATGTGTGTCGGGAATTATGTTGTACTGAATGTTGTTTGTCAGGATAATACTCAAAAATACACTTAATTAATCATATGAGAACATAAAGGGATCAAATAAAGCATGACAAAGGGATAAAGAGTGAAGATGTGTCTAGAAAAGTGTGAAAGCTTATTACAAGACTTGACAACACTTCAAAATAGGACTTGTTGAATAATGAAAAGGTGATTTTTAGGTGAATTGTAATTAATAGAGTTTAGAAGAATGTAGAAATGTATTACAACACTTCATTACACCTTCACAAGACATCGTTCTTTGAGTTTTAGTACCTAAATAAGCATGTTCAAGCCATGTTGCAACATAAAAGTAGAGCAAAATGGTTCCAACACCATGAAACAAGACCTAAAAGGCCATGAAAATGACAAGGGACCTTTTTTCTACGGCACAATATTATGTGGAACCTTATTAAATTTATCAAGAGGTATAACTTTGGTATAGTTAGTACAATGGGAGCCTAATGACACTCTCGTTAGCCACTTTTTGGGGCTCACCTAGTGTATATCAAACTACACTAGCCCATGTGACTACATTTGATTTTCATAGTGGACAATGAGTTTCCAATTGTAAACATATCTTTTGTACAAACACTTAATGCTTGATCCATATCTAGATGGACAAGCAGTCAAGGCTTGATCCACCCCTTTTTATTTCCTTCTTTAAGTCTTTGAAATCATATGATTCAGTATCTTGTCATTTTTGTTGCATATATTTAACATAAGCATATGTCTCTTTGTGCCTTTGTTGGTTTTTCCATGAGATCTTAGATATTGGGGGCTTGATCATTCTCCTTAACCTTTTCAACTTATCTTTCCAATAGTTGTACAATTAGGCCTCTCTTGATTTTCTACTTTAGTGTGAGTTTGTGTTATCATGCTCATACTCTCACTAAAGTGGGGGCAAAATATAGTGTAGAAAAATGTATACCTTTACATTTTCACACTATGTTTGGGGTCCCCTTAATTAAATTGGATTTAATTATTCCTTAATAAGCCCTATTTTTAATCTACAAGCCTAATAAATTACATTTTTCAAAGGGTAATCCCAACAAAAATTAATACCAACACATAATACATTACCTTGAGCAATGTGTGTTCCAAGAATAGGGAACTATGACCCATTTTCCTATAGTTAAATGGGTCCTCCCTAGGCCTTTGAACCCAAATTTAAAATATGCTTTTTACAATATTTTAATGTCCTCAAATTCATATTTCAATGTTGGCTTGTAATGTTTAATTTTTGGGAAATTATGGATAGATGCCTATAAATACAAGGTTATTTTATCAAATCATGTCTAATAAATTCAAGAAGGAGAACTAAGTTGCATAATTCAAATTTCACAAGAGCCAAAATTATGATCAAGAGCATTCAAGGGCAGATTTATCAGTGATTTATTACACCAATTAAGATCTCAAGCATCATGGAAAAGTCTTTTGCAATGAGATTTATGATCAAGAGCATTCAAGGGTAGATTAATGGGTGTCAATTCCTGAGTATTCACTTGTTCTCGATCATATTACAGATCAACCATTAGGCCATTATCTAACATTCCTTTAGGGATGCCCTATTTAATATTAAAAGCCCACATCTGAGGAATAGTTAACCTTTCATACCTCTTTTTCCTTGCCTCAAATTCATCTTATAGGTCTACCCAAAAATATTCTATGTTAGTCTCATGATGCAGGAAAAGGGATGCATATAAGTTGTTCATTTTTCCTTTGGGATCAAAATCCTTTCTCTCAACATATAACTTGAGGTTTATTTCCTACAACTCTTTAGTTGCAAACCTGGAAGCTCCAACTGATGGACATTAATAATATCCAAGGCTAATGGGACACTTCACCTCTTTGGCCTTATACTTTCTATAAAAATTGAGGTTTATTTCCCTCATTTGTTGGGATAATTCTATTAAAATCAATTTATCACTATAGTACCTAGGTATAAAAAATGGGGCTCCATCATATGTAAAAAAATGGATATATGTTGACTTAGAGTATTGAATAAACTATTTTCCCCAATAATTACCAATTTCATTGATTCCATACTCAACCAAAATCCTACATCACCTAAAATTTGGGTAATTATTGCATAGAGGAAAGTGCCATTAACTCTTTTGAAGTGTCTTTCTGATGCTTTGAGCTCCATCTAGTCATAATACTCTGAGATCTTGATTTGACCTTGTCCTTCTCCTCTATCCCACATAGTATTCAAGCCTGGTATGTTCCCCATTTTGGTTGCACAATATACAACATATGAGGATATATAAAATTCTTTAGTGTCCTTCACCTTTGTGAGCTGATTATGTACAACATCTGAAACTATCTACCCCCAATCCAAGTAGAATTCTCCCTTCACGATAACCTCAATGAAGTAGAACATCCAAGTCTCATACATATGGGAGCTCTCCTTTCCTAATGTTTTTCTTAACAATATAATGATGTCCCTTACTTCGAAATAAAAATTAGATCTTTGAAGCTTTGTGATCAACTTAGTACTATATTTTTTACAATCCTTGAGCCAATTATTATTCATATGCCTCTGGTGTGTGCTCGAATCCTTCTCATAGTAATGAATTTCCTTAGTATTTATTATGATTTCAAGAGAGGATATGGTGGTAAGTCAAAAACCATTTTGATCATGGCAAGAGATAAATCAATTATCTCATTTCCCCATTGGTCAATGCACTTGTGTTGTATAGGATTGTATGCTTCTGTTGATGCAAGAATAAATTTTGAGCATTGAACAACAATGAGGAAATAAGCAACATGGGTGAGGCCCGGAGCTACTATCTTTTTAGCCCTTGGACTAGCATCATTTGCAAAGGTATCATTCTTCAATGTTTCTAAGCCAATATGCCCCAACATTGTATCTATGATCCTCATCAATCTAGAGGTAAATTTAGAAATCACTGGGACTCCCTGGTACTTGTATTTTATTATGTACTGATTTTGATCTATCTTTTTTAGTTTACCTCTTTTGTCTCTATCCACCTCCTCAACACTAGGTTGTTTGTTCAAATCTAACATTTATGATTGTAGACACGTGAAATTGACATCATGCATTTAATTAATTCATATTCGCCCATCAATTAAATAAACCAAGTTTAATTGATTTAATCTCTAAGGATCGTCCATTTAAATTAAATAAATCAACTTTATTTAATTTCATCCTATCATTATCCCCCTTAGCTAAATAAATCAAATATTTATTTAACTAAATCTTTATCACCTTTCATCTCCCTTTGATTTGATTTAAATCTCTAAATCTAAGTCAAATGGGTCAAAGCATCTAATATCATCTTAATTAATCTAAACCATGATTAAATGCTAATCCTAATCACTTGTATTCTCTAGATTTTTCCAGTTCACTCCACCTTCAAAGCATTTTATCATTTAGCTTATCAAAAAGGGGAAAGGGCTATTTTCCGCATCAAAATAGCACCAATCCCCCCATACGATCAAGTGCTTGCTTCATTTTAGAATAGGAATAATTATCTTTGTTTGTATTTTCTCATTCATTTCATCTTTTTCCTTGTTCTTTAACAATGCAAATCAATTTTATGGGGGATTCTTATTCTAACCTTGCATTTTTAGGCTAACAATGTGATTTGTTTGCTTTGATTCGTGCAAGTTTGGATTTAGGGATCCACATTGGCGCTAGAAGGAGGGTTGCTTGACAGCCAAATGTTTCAAATGATTTGTCTTTATAATTTAAATTTTATTTTAATCACTGTGTTTTTAAAGGTTAAATCTTTCGCATAATTGTATTCCTAGCATGTCATGTAAGAATGCATAAAAATATCCATGCATATTTGGTTGTAGGCAGATTTATTTTGACTGAGGAAAAGTAGGACAGATATATTTTGACCCAATCACCTTTCTCACCTCCATGCAAGGCCTCTCTGGCACAACGACCAAGCCAAACCAGTCACCCATAGAACATATCTTTCAGTGCTTCACATCACATCTTTGACAGTAAGATTTGGTCTTTCAATCGGCAAGCTATGTGAGGATATTGAGGCGCTAGTATCTTATTTATGTGTGCTACCTACAACCTTTTCAACCGCCATTCACAATAAAAGGCTTCCATTGTTGTTTGTGTGCCTACGCCTTTCTTTGAGGAAATATTTTCAGGCGTAGCTCATTGACATCTCTACTCCATTTCATGCATTTGGAGTCCTTGCATTTAATCGTTGCTCCTCTCATCCATATCGATGCTTATATTGGTTATTGATGCTCTTATCATTAAAGTGTGGTTGTGTAAAAAGAAAGTATCAAAGTAAGTCTAACGCCTGGCGCAGGTAAAAAAAAAAGAAAGAGGATGTTGGTCAAAGGTTGGGAAATTTCTTACGTTTTCTTTCCAAATCCATGTAGGCAGCAACCAATGCATTCCATGAGATGACATTTCCTTGATGGAATTTGTTAAATGACTTTTGGGCCTACATGCATATTTACCAAGGTCGTTCTATTACTTCTTTTCTTCTACATATTTTGAGTCGAATAAGGAGATATGCGTGTTTTCTAATAAAAATTATGCTATTGATAATTTCCTAGGACTGTGTGTATCGGTTTAGGCTATAGGTGTGTATATATGAATATCATACTTTTTCCATACTGTGGGTGATTGGCATTGATGAGGACTTACATATTCTAAACTATGAATCGCTCCCTATTAATGCCATAACTGCAGAGATCAACCAAAACTTACGCTAGACAATGATGCCAGACCAAAATAGGAAAAGAACTGAAGAAAGAGAAAGAAATGACTGTGGGGTCGTGTCACGAGAAGAATCCCATCCACTCTCTACACAGCCACCAATGTATCAGTCGAACTCTTGATAGCAATGTCATTATATTTAATTTACGCTATAGAAATGTCTCCTAATGTCTTTCATTGCTGATGTGGTAAGCTTACGCCCATATTGCATTAGTTTATGCTCCTTGTTGCATTTAATGCATTTAAATCAATTTGACTCCATGGCGTCCCTACCCAGGTAGACTATTATTTCCTCTTTATGCAGCTCTGACACTTCATTACTGTCGTATGTGTTCTCTATCCATGAGTTGTTTTAATTGACCTAGGCAATGGAGTATGGTAGAATTCTTGTCTGAGGACTTTAATAGCTATCTTAAACTGAAGCTGTGCATTAAAGATTGATGCAGGTTGCATATTTCCACGCTATGTGTGAACAGATGAAGGGGGTGATTTATGTTGAATCTACAAGTAAATTGTTGTCCTTTATATATCATCTGTCTTGTTTATTTGATCTCAATCAATGAAATCCAATCATAATAAAAGCTTTCCCATCCTTCAAGCCTATGTGTGCCCCTCTAGCATGTTGTTATGTTTGTGCGAATAGATCTAGGGTTTGATTTTCATTGTGCTATGTGTAGGGTCAAGCCACATATAGGACACACCTCATATTCGCTGAACAAACCGATAAAAGACAATTGAAGTTGACAATATAAGTAGTCTCCATGATTTGAGTTTGAAAGGCGTACATAAGTACAGTAGATTGATGGAAAATAATTAAAGGTAGCGCACTGAAGACTAGTTATTGAGCATTAAAAATCAGAGTTGTATGGCATCGAAAAAGTACTGTCATACACTGCAAATATCTCTACACAAGAAAGATATCCACTTGGAAATTGTGAAACAAATTGGTGTGTTGAGAGTAAACTTGAGAGGATAAGATAACTTTAATGTCCTTGAATAGCAATTAAGTGTTTAGTCAGTCAAGTGGGTGTTGAGTACGAGTTCTGTTAGAAAGGTGGTCAGCTACAGAATTAATGCATTTTTTTCAGCTCAGCGAGTTATTTTTCTACATAGACTATGCATTGTTATTTATTATTTAATATTAAGGAGACTTCTCATTGATATTAAGTTTCTCTATCAATCTCAATATTGTTGTGTTGACAATTTAGAGATTTTGCAAAAGAAAACAAAAATTACTAAGGGTGAAATCATAAAGGCTAGCAAATGACAGAATAATATTGTTGTCTTCTTTAGGAAAAATTAGTGAGCTATTAATTTTCAACATTTTTTTCTTGGAGTAATCAATTTTCTTAAATTATTCTTAAACATGTTGATTTATGATTTACAAATTTGAACATGTTGATAACTGATTTGTAGATTTTGTGAAGATGATGGAGTAGCAAGGCGAAAGATCCAAGAACATAACAAGCAGATTTAAGTTTGAAGAGTGGGCCTTGAGCCTTGAATTTGAAATCAACAAAGCATTTTTTAATGCTTAAGGTTTACATTATATGCTTTAGTTTTCTATTTTAAATCAGCCTACATCTTTTTGGGGCTCTAAAAAGAACATTTCAATTTTTCATTGCAAAGGGTTAAAAAGAACGTTAGACACTTACTAGCTTCAATTTGGGTTCTAAAATTAAACAATTAAATCTTCATCTTTCCTTTGGTTCTTAAAACAAATTGAACCATTGCTTTGAAGGATAAAATGAATGTGTATCTTTATTGTTTTGTAATTATTTACACAAAGTAATATCATCAAAAGACGTATACACTTCTCTTGTGCCTCACGGCGATCTTGAAAATAAAGAGGCTTTTGGTGACATTAAGTTACATAAATAATTTCTGATACACACTTCAATTTGGGTTTAAAATTGAACAAAATCTTGTGCGAGTGTGAGTAAGCTTATTGCATGTGTTCTCCCTTTGTTTCTAAACAAGGGTTGATCGAACTATGAATAAGTTTATTCGCTTTTGTCTATCTTAGAGGGTCTGCCTTGGGGAAAAAGTACTCACCCAACGGAATGACTCAACCAGTAACACTCTAAAGTCAAGAGTATTTCCAACCGGGATATAAATGTGGGTATTGGAGTAAACGCCAGTATCATGCGGTTGGCTCTGACGAGATGGATCTAAAAAGGGACTCTCGCCGTATGGGTCAATCTCCACGAATGAAAAGTCTAAACTAAAACCCTTGTTTGTAGTAACCAACCATTCCATCCAATGTGTTTATCAAAGTGGTGCATTGGAACTTAGATTCCAAGAAGTTACTTGCCATGTCTGATCTTGGTTGAAATATAGAGGTTAAGACTTCATTCTTAACATACCTTTATATTTTTTCCTTGGTTGCATGTAAAATAATCTCTTCTACTATGAAGGGCATGAGGCAAGCCCACCAAGAAAAACATATCAATTGAACTAGGATGTTATATTGCTTGTGAGTCAGTTTGAAAACATAGTGCTTTGATCGAAAACATTCAAAAACCAACATTCAACATGAGCATCAAATCTCAAACCATTTAGGAGAAGCAAATATCCTTTGAAAAAATTCACATGTTATTGCTTGCCCTTGGGATTTTATCCTTAGAGGCTTCTAAAAATTTGGATTTCATCTCAATTTGCTCCTACTAAGGTCAACAATAGGTAACTCTTGCCTCAAATGTCCTTGGTTTCCGCATAATACACTTTCAGGATAAAGGGAAAGTTGAGACATTAGACATCTAGATTCAAAAATATAATTAGGAGTGTGTATGTGGTAAAAGAAAGTCATTAATCAAGATTAACTCAAATTGAACCCCACACATGTGCTTGTTTATCTTTTTATTGTCTTTCAAGCAAACATTGGTATTTTGGTTTGAACTACTCTTAGAGAAAAGCATGTTCTTCACTATCTTGGTCTTGTAAACAAGTCCTTCCTAGGCTCATTTAGGATCAAAATCAAAAACTTCATCCATTTCAAAAATTTATCATTCCATCCCACCAAACAACTTTAGAGCTTTGAAAACATCATTCTAGACTTGGGTGAATCATCAAAATCAAAATCACCTTGTTTAGTTAGGTGTAGGGGAATGCATCCTTTCTCATACATTTAATTGAATTAGCAATCCTTTGAACAAGTTCATCCTAAGATCACATCCAACATCTTAAGGTTTACAAGTCCATTATCCAAATCAAAAATTCAAAATCAAACCCTAAGTCTACAATTGATCCAAAGTTCCTAAAACGTTCAAACATCCATATCATTCATCTCATCATTGGTCCTAAACACCTTAGAGGTCAACAAGGTCAAAACACAAGAGGAACATGGAATATAAACTTGATCCATACATCATGAGTAATCCAAATCAACTGAACTTTCAAAGCCTTACAATGTCGATTGATTATCAACACTCACATTTATACAATTTGTACATGGGATCATTGTCTCCTACAAACATCAATGGTACAACAAATGGGAGTATGCCTAGTCTAAAGTTTGGAACACCTTTATCAATGGTAGATTTAAATCCAAGTCCAAACCTACAATTCTATCAACCAAAAACCCAATGCATGAGCCTTCAAATGAACAAAATCATCCCATCAAATCCCTATATTCCAAATGTGAATGTACCAAGTACAAATTTACAAAATATGAACATTTTGAATCCAAACTTGGTAAACTTGGGGATGGATATGTTTGCAAATCATACAAATATTGTTCAAGTCCAAAAAAGTTGTTAACAACTCCATGTATTGATCCAAGTCAAGGTAACACCATGCAAAATCAAAGTTACCTAAATCAAGGCAATGAGATTCCCAACATCAACAATGTTCAATTTCAACCCATAATGCCAAATCTGAACATCATCCCAAATCAGAACAATACCCAAAATCAGTTTTTCCATGATCCCATTCAAACACAACAAGTATGTGTTCCAAATCTGGTTGAACAAAAGTCAAATCAACTATATCAAGATCAAATTTCGCTAGAACAACTTGCTTCACATGCCAAAATAATTGAATTATTGAGCCAAGAGATATCGTCACTCCAAAATCAATACACTCTTCCATTGGTTAATCCATGTCATCAAAGCATTGAGTTGTGTCCACAACCACATCAAGAACAATATCTCCAATTTCAAGAAGTTAGATATCAAGATCAACCACATCAACAAATCCAACCCCCACATCTTGAAGATCAATCACAAGTCTCACAAGGTAACAAAAGAAAATACACACCACTAGGGAGACCAATCAAATTAATCCTGCAACAATTGGTACAAGAAAATCTCATCAAGCTCCCTGTCTATAGGAACTATCAAGAACCCCTAGTTAAACCACAAGGGTATAACGAGGAGAACCATTGTGATTTTCACAAAACAAAGGGACACACAACATCAAGTTGTATTCGACTCAAAAATATCATCCAAGACCTCATTGACCAAAAGATAATCACTATTGTGGATAATGATCCAATTCAATAAATCCACTGACAATACCCAACAATGATCCAATTCAATAAATGTCAACATCATTTGACCTTATGGTTGAAGACATTGAAAATCTCTCTACCACAACTATTGAGAACAAGGATCAAAACCTATCCATCAATGATCACATTGAAGACATTTCCATCTCATTCGATGATCAACTCACCATACATCAAGAGCCACTTTTTAGTGATCTATTTCAAGAAGTGTTAGAATTGTTTGATCCTATTAACATATTGCACGATCCATTGACCTATGATCATGTTGAAAATGTCTCTACATCACCTTATGAGTTAGAGGACATATCTCAACAATTCATTCTGAAGCATGATCAAAATCTTTCGCCAACGTCTAGCAATGGTCCTTTCCAAGACATGTTGACCCCCTTTTACCTCATGGTTACAGATACTGAAGGAATCCTCAACTCGAAACTTGATCCAAATTCACTCAAATATCAAGAGGATATTGAACCACTTATCATGCCTAATGATGACGTCCAAGAAAGCAATCCATCCTTTGAAACTAACCCATGCCAGAAACTTGACCCAAGGCATGTCGAAAGAAATTCCAAAGTCATTCAAGATCAAGAATTCATATCTCCAAGATACTACGATAATCTAATGGATACTCTCTTATCTATACAAGATGATCACATCCATGTAGCACATTCTCCTCCATCTACCCATGAGATGCTCTCTTTGGATGGACACATAGATGATCTCCATTCAGAATAGGATCCCTTTACTCCTAACATTATTACACAAAAAGAGCAAGATATTGATTCCTATAGTCAAATTGAATTATCAACATCAAGATTGGATATATCCCAAATTCAGACTAAGGGCATCAGGTATGAAGATATCCAACATTATCCACTCAAGGAAACAAGTCAGATAGAACAGAATATTCCAGAGTTAGCGGAGAAAAAAATTGAAATGTCACCTACAATGGTCACTTATCAGAGAATGCATTCTAAACAAGAGCTCTTGGAACAGGCGGAATCAAAGTATGAAGGTGCTACTACCACCATACTAGGGGAAACTTTGTCTCAAAAAAACATCAACATAGGGAGCACGAAGAATCCTTATGATGAAACTGATGTCAATACTACAACCAGCCACATCACGAGTCTTCATCCACCCATCACCCCATCCATGAATTGGGACCAACGTCAAAAGAAAGATTTGAATCAAAATACAAATAATGTTATCAAAGAAAAAGAAGCTGAGAAGCATAATGGAAAAATCAAATACACATGGATACCAAAGAATACAAAAAAATATCATCCCTATCAAACTCCATCAGTCAAAGAAACTATGGGGAAAAATAAAAAAGGGAAAAGTATCTATCAAAGGTGTCCACAAAAGCAAAAGTAGGCTTTTCAAGTGACGTACAAAGTGTATCAAGCAGTTGGTCCTAATTCCATGCACACTTTCGTATCCACCCATCATTGCTCATTTTCCCAAGTTTGGAGAGTCAAAGGTTCCAAACTGTCAACCAATCCATCACACACTCCATCCATGCCTCCATACATGATAGCCAATTCTTCTTACATTGACCATGTATTGGCAACGACCCTTCATCATAAGGATTTAGAAGGCACTCTATCGCGATGTACGCATAGAGACAAAGTTAACCCTGGTATCAATAAAGTAGTTCAAGAATCCCAAAAGTTGCATTCAAGTGCACGTATCTTAGCAAAGAATCTCCTCTAGGAAAGATATTGATGGCACATTATGATAGGGGCATCTACATGAGCAACACCTTGTGATTCAACATGAGTTTAAAATCTTTCAGAAAAATAAAAAAAATTAGAAAAAGGATTGAAAATAGTAAAGATAAAAATCCTCCTCTAGTGAAAACCACTACAGTGTCACTTTGGGCAAGACCATGACGAAAACCTGGAAAACATGCATCATGTGTGGAATTGAGCATCTACGTGCCCCAGTTCAGGTGGAAGCATCTCATCCCATCCATAATAAAGCCAACATTCCATCCATCTTATCCATAATAAATCCATTCATCCATGAACCATTTACCCATCCATTTTCATCCATTTGCATCCATCATCCAAGTTATCTTGATCTTGACAAATTTTGGTGTACACTTTACGCTTGCTTATGGTAAACATCTTGACATGGGTCGTTTTCATTGATCCTATCCTATGCAGCATTATCTGAGCCATGAAGTATTATCCAAATGAGCATTCTTTATCTGAACATTATATCTTATCACAGTATAATCCTTGGCATCCTTTGCATGCTTTCCATATCCATCCATCCATACACCTATCCAGGCATATATCCATAACATTCCATACATTGCTAGACACTGGGGGTAGATATTTACATCTTGCTTTGGGAATAAATCTTGATCTATATCCTCCAACTTATGTGGCGATCCAAACATTAGAAAATGTGAAATAATATTGGTCAAAGCATTTATGATCCAAAATCCAAATCACTAGCCCATGGCATATTTTGATAAGAAGATGTTCCTTGTCAAGTGTTATCTTCAATCAAACATCAATCCAAACAATTGATATTAGTTGCATCTAATTTTCATGTCGACATCACATCAGATCATCCAAAAATCTTTGTTTCAAACCAAGCTTCAACAATCTTGATCAATCAAATCCAATCAAAAAATCATGATCTCAAGATATCCTTGTGTTTCTTAACACTATCCTTGCATTGTTGTGCATCCTCAACAATGATATTATCATCAATCCCATCAACATCCTAATCCTTGTGTTGTGTAACACTATCCTTGCATTGTTGTGCATCCTCAACAATGTTATCATCATCAATCCATCAACTTGATCAGTCAACCTTAGCTTGGTTTTCAACAAAATCCCCAAATAGAGCACCGATATCATCACACATGTCCATATCCAAAACATCAAAAAATCAAAAAAATCAAAAAAATTGAAAAATCAAAAAACATCTAAAATATCAAAAATCCAAAAACATTCAAAATATCAAAAAATCCAAAAAAACATCCAAAACATATCAAAATCCAAAAACACTCAAAAAGTTAGAAAAACATCAAAAACATGGAATCCAAACTACGTCATCTCTAAGCTTAAATGTAGGCAAGGCTAATCTTTGATCAGCCCCCGAGACATCAAAATCCAAAAAAAATCAAAAAACACAAAATCCAAAAACATTCATAAAATCTCAGAAAACCCCAAAACATTGGAAATTTGAAAATCAAAACATTTGTAATTTAATCTTGAAAATACCAAAAACAGCCTCAAAATATTCCAAAAATGACAAAAACATCCAAATATTTGAAAAAATCCATCCCTCTCATCTCGCTTTCACTCGAAATAATCAATCATCCATAATAAACTTATCGTCACCTTCATCCATTGACAACATAAACAGAAACAATCACAACAATCAGCAAAAGAAAACTTCAAACACAAAATCAAAATTGAAGCAACAAACCATTAAAAGAAAAATCAAACTCTTGATCATTTTCAAACATGTTAGTCAACTTTATATCAATAGCCTATCAATCAACTTATCAAACCATCATCATCCTATACAATGCATGTTCTAGGATATATCATTCCAACAATGTTCATCATTTTGGATATCACCTTGGATTCTTATCCTATCAAAAAAAATCCTTTTGGCTGAAGGTATGAAGAAAATTGGCTTGTTTGCATACTTGATCTCTTCTTTTGATTTATCTTATTGCACTCATTCCAAGGACCTCTCGATGATATCCGAACGAAGGATTTAGAGAGATAGGAATGGGGCATTGATCATTATCCTTTTTGTTTGTTTTGCTTGTTGGACGTTATTGTAATATAACTTGGTGAATACTTTCTTTGTTAGGTACGTCCTAGCAAGGTTTCTATATGTCAAGTATGAACAAGAATACTCCTATCTGTTTTTTGAGTCAAAGTCCATCACACTAGGTACAACGCCATCCTGGTTGTTTAGGATAATATAGATTGGTTATTCTAAGTATCTTAAAACCATCTCATTTGCATTATCATCATAACCATCCATCTTGAACCTCTTTATTGTGAGATCGACCCTCAAATAAAATCTTTTCACTCGATCTCCCGAGGGGCAATGTACTAATGTACTTTCTGCTGAGGTATCTGAAAAAATCATAAAAATTTTGAATTTTGTTTGTGGCAAGTTTATTCTTTGAACCAACGCAGCAAGTACATTGCTTCAAAGAGGGGTAAAATGTAGACACGTGAAATTGACATCATGCATTTAATTAATTCATATTCGCCCATCAATTAAATAAACCAAGTTTAATTTATTTAATCTCTAAGGATTGTCCATTTAAATTAAATAAATCAACTTTATTTAATTTGATCCTACATTATCCCCCTTAGCTAAATAAATCAAATATTTATTTAACTAAATCTTTATCACCTTTTAGCTCCCTTTGATTTGATTTAAATCTCTAAATCTAAGTCAAATGGGTCAAAGCATCTACTATCATCTTAACTAATCTAAACCATGATTAAATGCTAATCCTAATCACTTGTATTCTCTAGATTTTTCCACTTCACTCCATCTTCAAAGCATTTTATCATTTAGCTTATCAAAAAGGGGTTGGGAAAGGGCTATTTTCCACATCAAAATAGCACCAATCCCCCCATAAGATCACGTGCTTGCTTCATTTTAGAATAGTAATAGTTATCTTTGTTTGTATTTGGTCATTCATTTCATATTTTTCCTTGTTCTTTAACAATGCAAATAAATTTTATGGGGGATTCTTATTCTAACCTTGCATTTTTAGGCTAACAATGTGATTTGTTTGCTTTGATTCGTGCAAGTTTGGATTTAGGGATCTACAATGACACCTAAGAAACAAACAAAAGAAGAATCATTAGAAATATATCAAAAAAATTTCCTCTTTTATCACATTATAGCCATGTTCCATAAAAACTGCAAACCCATAAAGGACCTTGTCAAAATACACTAAAGTTCCTCTATCCTTATTAGAAATCAGAACCAAAAAGCATTTTGGATCTAGAATTTGGGTAAAAGAGTTCAATCAAAACTCAAAATTTTGATGAGACCGTACATGTTATAATAAAAAATCAAAATTAGAAAACCATTTCAGATTTGGACTTTTGGTTATGAGTCTATTTAGAACTTGAAGTTTTGATTGGACCAATGGGCTAGAATGGCATTTAGAATTGTGAAAACCCAATGGACCCATTTATGTCAATATGCATTAGAAATTTGAATCAAAAAAGCATATTGAACTTGGACCTCTTGATCATGGATCTATTTGAAACTAGAAGTTTCAATCAAATAAGAGAAAAAAACACAAAGTAAAGAGCTCAAAGTTTGGAATCAGAAAAGAATATTGGATTTGTCCCTATAGAGGTGTGGACATGGAAAAAGTAACCCTTCTAATTTTTCTTATTTTTTCCCTCCTTGTGCTTAATTGGCTTGATTTTTCCTTGATTTAATGTAGCAATGGGGCCCACACATTCACATTAGGTCTTGAATCTATGAATTATTAAGACTTTATGATGTCTTGAAAAGGTGTTGTGAGATGTTGTAACAAATTTTCACACTTTTCTAGACTCTTCTAATTATAATTCATTTAAACATCCCCTTTTTATCACTTACCAAGTCTTATTTTAAAGTGTTGTAAAGTCATGTAAGAAAATTTCACGCTTTTCTAAGATTGTCATAAATAATTACACCTTTCTTATGCTTTATTTGGCCTCTTTATGCACTTACATGCCTTAATTAAGTTTATTTTTTAATATAAACCCAATAAACATCATTTAAGACAACATAATTCCTGACACCCACTTGTATGCCCTGAGTGGGACCCATTCGCCATTAGGGGCAAATGAGTCCCTCTTGGCACAAAAATTAAAATAAATTTAAATTACTAGTGGGTTTTTATTCATTAAGACCTAAGGTTGGCTTGTGATGTTGTATTTTCGGGAAATTAGGGCATACTTGTGTATAAATATATGATTTTCTATTCATTTTAACCCTCATTCATTCATGCATTCAATTCATCATGGCATTCAAGCATCATAACATCAATCTATCAAGCAATTATCAAGCATCTTGGAGTAGACATTGACATATCTTTAGACTTCAACATCAAGGGTTTGGAGAGTTTATGACATTGCATGTTATGTGTTCATCATTATCTCTTTATTTCATTTCATTATTAAGGATTTGATTACCAAACTGGGGTTTGACCAAGGCAAACCCGTATACTCTAACCCTTTTTTCCCTCTTTGCATGTGTGTTTACGACTCTTGTATGTAGATTTTTCAAGGAGATTGGTGTTGAAAAGTGGTCAACAACTCATCAAATTCATTCAAGTCAACAAAGATCTAATTGAAGCCTGGAGCCCTCTTTTAGCCATTTTTCTGCAGAGTTAGATCCAACAACCCAAAAAGCAGAAAAGTGCAGATTTGGACCCACAAAGTTGACCTTTGAACCTACAAATTTCAAAAGGACTAATTCACCATTTATGGTGAATGAGACCCACTTCTAGGCTAGAAAAAGTGTTTTCTAATTTTTTTGTTCCCAACATCCTGAAACCTGTTTCAAGAATTTTCATAAAAAACATGACTAATTTGCCATCTGTGGTGAATGATTCCCAATGGGATTAAACAGTAAATTCTATTGCATTCTAGAACCTCTCTAAATCAGCTTTTAGTTTTTAGGTGCACCCCATTTAGCTCTGTTCAATTATGTCATTGTTTGTTTACGTTTTTCGTTCATTTTGCATATCATAGCATGTTTTCAAAAACTTCATATTTCTTAGTTTATTCATCAATAATCAATAGTATTTTATAGTTTTTTGCTTTCAATTCATCTCATCTAGGCATATTACATCTATTATACCTCAATTTTGAGTGTGGACATAGCGGTTTTTACCCTATTCCTTTCCTTTTAGGTGAAAAACCCTAGAAGTGAAAGAGAACATTAAGATACGAAGCCCATGTTTACAAGAGGAAAATTCCATTCAGAACTTGGTTTTTTGATTGAACCAAAAGGTAAAATATGTTAAGTAAAGTTTGGATTTTGGAACTCGAAAAGGATATAGGATTCGAACCATTTTGTAATGGGTCGACATGGAAATCAAAATTATGTAAGGCTCAAAATTTTAAAAAGTTAACGATCAAGCTAAGAAAATTGTATGGAAACCTTATGACCTAGGGTATGGTGGGAAAAAAAACCACAAAATGAGACACAAAAACCAATAAAGAAAAAATGAAAACACAATGAAAACACAAAAACATGAAATCCCTAAAATGAGAACAAGTAAAAACACAAAAAACACAAAAAAACCCCAAAAAAATGAGAAAAAATAAAATGGAAGAAGATAGAAACAAAACAACACAAATGCAACAAAAAACACATCACACGAACAAAGGAAGTGAACAAAAATGAAGAGAAAGAAAAAACAAAGCAAGTCCTACCTTGAACTCCAAACCGACAAATGGAAAAGCACACTCCTAACTACCATAAACTGAAACCCTCCTAAATCTCATCCATTTGATCCTTGTGAAAACAAAATGCAATTATGAGAAAATTTGTAAAAGAAATCTAACTAAATATTAGTCCCACATGTGTGAGGAATTTTGCAATAAATGCAGTAGGTGATCAAAAAATCAAGATTGGAAAGGACAAGAGAAACAAGCCCCTCATCAAAAATTACCAATCGAAAATCACATTTATGAATGGAACAAAGGTAGGAAAGACAATAACAACAAGAGAAATTGGGAAATAAAAGAAAACTTGGATCCTCAAAGAAAAAGAAAAAGTTCATTTTGGATTTCTACATGCAAAATTGGAAAAAGAAAATAGACTTGGACCTTTTAAGAAAAACTTCAAGTTCATTTTGGATTTCTAATTCCAAATAGAAAGAAAAAAACAAGAAAACAAGGACAAAAATGGAAAGAACTCTTGAGACCAAAATAAAAGAAGAATGGAAAAACACATAACAAGGTAAGGAAAACAAAACAAAACCCAAAAACACAAAGGGGGGCCCATTTTAACCAAAAAGAAAATGGGGTTTCTATGCAAGGCATAATAGAATCATCTAATTGAATTCAATACATTGATCAACCAAATTCTTTTTGTAAACATCAATTTGGAAGATGAAATCAAAGACATTTTATTATTGTGTTCTCTACTAGATAGTTGGGAAGGAGTAGTAATGGAAATCAACAATTCGATATTAAAAAAAAAAACATTAAAATTTGATGATGTTGTTGCAACTCTTCTAAGCGAAGATATGTGAAGGAAAAATCAAGGAACCACATCTAGTGATG
Organism: Sequoia sempervirens; assembly: GCA_007258455.2. Lineage (NCBI taxonomy): Eukaryota > Viridiplantae > Streptophyta > Pinopsida > Cupressales > Cupressaceae > Sequoia > Sequoia sempervirens. The sequence continues at coordinate 16,845,269 of VDFB02179234.1, forward strand.
CCTTATTTTTTGGAAATAGAGGAAGGCCACAAGGTAGGGGAAAAAATGAAAATAGGAGGAGATCAAAATCTGCAAGATCCAAATCAAGGGGGAGAAACAAAGGTTGTTGGTTTTATGGAAAATAAGGAAATGCCAAAAAGAATTGTTGGTTATACAAAAATGTGCAAAATGAGCCAAAGTACAATGAAGTTAACACAACATATGAACAAGATGAAAGTGCACTAGTATTATCAACAAGTGAAACTACAGCTGATTTGTGGGTATGAGACTCTGGTGCCACTTTTCATGCAAACTTGTCCTAGGAAGTTTTCAAAAACTATCAAGAAGGTAAACTTGGTAGAGTATACCCTGGTGACAATGAACCTTGTGACATAGTTGGAAAAGGTGACGTGATGTTGACATTGAAGAATGGATATAAATGGTTATTTCAAGATGTGAGACATGTTCCTAAACTCAAAAGAAATATGATATCCACAAGACAACTTGATGCTCAAGGATGTAGCATCTCATTTTCTTCAAACTCTTGGAAGGTGACCAAAGGAACCTTGGTAATTGCAAGAAGCCACAAATTGGGTACCATATATGTGGTAGAAAGTCATGCTAAAGTGGGAGCGATGATGGCAATTGTGAAAAGCGGTACAGAGCTTTGGCACAAGAGGATCAGATATATGAGAAAAAAAAGAATTAGAGTTTTTCTCAAAAGGAATCAACTTACAGGGTTGAAATCAGTTGATTTAGAGTTGTCTAAGCATTGTATAAATGACAAAAAAAGGTGGATTAGTTTTTCAAAGTCTAGACATGACAAGAAGTCAAGGCCTTTGGAGCTTATGCACTCAGATGCATTTGGTCCTACAGAGGTAACCTCTATTGGAGGGGCTAATTATTTTGTAACTTTTCTTTATGATTGCACTCACAAAGTTTGGGTGTATATGCTAAATAGAAAATTTAAAATTTTCAAAGCTATTGTTGAAAATCAATCAAACAATAAAATCAAATGTTTAAAAATAAATAATGGTGGGAAGTGTTTCTCTTTGGAATTTGATGAATTTGGTGCAAAAAATGGCATCCAACATACTAATATTTTTCCATTCACTCCTCAAGAAAATGGTGTGACTAAGAGAATGAATCAAATTATTTTTGAGAGAGCTCATTGTATACTTTCCAAAGCAAGTTTGGGAAAGGAGTTTTGGACAGAGGTAATAAATAAAATGGTATACTTGATTAATTGAGCTCCTTCATCTCATTTAGATTTTGACACTTCAAAGGATAGATGGTTGGGTAAAAGGATTTCCTACAATCACCTAGGATTTTTTGGCTATGAAGCATTTGTTCATGTTCCCAAGGAAAAGAGAATGAAATTGGATTCAAAATCTAAATAGTGTATTTTTGTTGGCTATGGAGAAAAATAATATGGCTTTCAATTATGGAATCCAATTACAAAAAAGTTAACTCACACTTAGGATGTGACATTATGAGACATTATGAATTCACAGTTTTCACATCCAAATGTGGCATCAAAAAATGGAGGTAACTTTTAGGTCCAATACTCATAGTTATATACTCATCCATTGTGCATACACTCACCCCATTAATCCAATCACACTCTACTTTTTTAGTGCCAAATATGGCACAATATGGAGGAGATCCTCACTCCACATGCCCTATTCAAATTTCAAACTTAGTGCTAGCCTTCCAAACTATCACATAGTCATCCCAAATGTAGCCTAGCTCTATTGTTTCCATTAAAAATTATGCCAAGTACCTCCTTCATGGTCCCGCATAGCTTCATGGTCCCGCATAGCCCAATAGCTAGGTTGCAGATGGAGGCATTGGGAATGTTTCCACACAAACTTGTAATAGATCTGCTCCTCTTCAAAATTCCAATACACAACCTTCTATTCATATGGAACCATTATTTGAGTGATCGATGCCTTCTCAAACTCACATGCTGCCTAATAGAAATATTTATTCGCAGCATTTCTTGGGAGGTAATGTTCCCATGTGGCCCCCACAATATTCTCTTTGCAATTAGAATTTATATATGCTCTAGCCATGGGTAATTTTGGTCAAAATAATGTATCGCAGTTGTAGGGTAATATTTGTACACAGGCTACCAATATATAGAGTAATGTTGGTACTCTTGATGATAATGTACAAAGGAGTAATAAAAGTGATAATAATGTTGGGGGAAATTTTTAGCATGTAACAGATAATCAGAGCCATGCTCCTCAATTGAGGAGGTCCACCAAGGAACACCGACTTCTAGTAAAGTTAGGAGACTACCAATTATTATTTTTTGATCAATCAGAGCCATCCACCTTCAAAGAAACTTGCAAATATATTATTCATGACAAGTGGATGGATGGTTATTGGTGTGGCGGCACTCCCATTGGGAAACCTGACAAATCATCACGTGGAAGTGGAGGCTACGTTCATAAGTGTAAAGTATTCCATTGGCAAAGGGTATTCAATAATTTAGGTGGAATGTGACTCAATGAATGTCATTCATTATCTTAATGGAGTGCATCCCCCGAGTTGGAACATGGATCAACTAATCAAAGATATGGTAATTATGCTTCAAATTTGTGTTGAGACCCATATATCTCATGTGTATCGGGAAGGCAACTCTCTTGTTGATTGCTTTGCCAATGTGGTTGTCAACCTTAGAAAATTTTGATCATGGGAGGACGGATCTATCATTCCTAAGAATGCTAGGAACATCTTAAGATTTGATGGCATTGGATAATATGATACAACTTTTATGGTCTTGTTATTTGCACCATTTGGCATGCTTTGTGAGTGTTTTTTGGCTCTTTGGCTTGTATCTAGTTATTTTCTACTATAGTTGGGTGTTTGCTGCTAGGGTCTCCATGGGTGGTGATAGGAATCGTGTTGAGATAGACTCGTGTGGTGATATTTGGAGGAGGAAGAAGCTATGGAACATTCTTAGTCATGGTAATTTTACTCCTTTTTGGAGATATTACATGGGCATGACCCGAATGCTTCGGCCAAATTTGTTTATGTTTGGCATAATTGCAAACTTGTGATGAAGGGATTGGAGGTGGAAGGGAATGAGGACTTTATTGCTTCTGTTACGAGTTTTTTGACTGTGGGGAGGAGATTTTTTAAGGAGAAAAAGAGCAATGAGGAGGCCATGACCCAATTTTTTAAGGATGGTGAAAAGAAATATTTAGTTAAGCTGGAGAATTGGTGTTATGATAGGAATTCCCTAAAGAAGATCTAGGCTAGGGTTATGAAGTTGATGATATGATACATGATGCTAGAGGGGACATTTAAGGAACTTCTTGGTCATCACTTTTCTCTGCTTAATCATTTCAAGCATAGCTTGTTTATTTCCTTTCCCTTTTTTCTTGTCTTCATTTGAATCCTCTGTGTATTCCCATATGAAGAACAGGAGGGCCTCTATCCTTCATGAAGGGATTATTTTGCTTATTATGGAGCATGTTCAGTTTATTACCCTGGGTCCCACCATCACTGGTAAGGGGGAATATTTTGTTGCCCTTTCTAGGTCATCAGATTCAGAGTCCTCGTCGGATGAGGAGGAAGAGTGGAAAGAGCATGAGGTTGGTGTGGCTTTGGGGTCGAAGAAGAGGAAGGTGGAGGGGTCTAAAATTAATAAGGCCCCCAAGAGATTGGCCATTTTTGGGAGTGAAGAAATGGAGGTAGGGTCAGATGGGTCCTCTCCAAGAGAAGAGGATGTGGCCAATGATAAAGGTGTTGTTGGTGGGGCTAATGAGGTTGGGGCCTAGAAGAAGGTTGATGTGGTTGAACAACCAAGAAGGTTGTCAAAGAGATTGGCTAATTTGAAGAAAAAGGAGTCTAATGTGGTAGCCAGGGATCTTACAAAGGCTGAGGTTAGCAATAACCCGAATGTTTCTACTGTGACTATGGAGGATTCCCCTATCCATGATGTTCACAAGGCTTCTCTGGATAAGGATATTGGTGAGTGGAATGTGGAGGGTGAGGGTGAGGTAAATGTTGACCAGCCCCTAAAAATTGATCCTTTTTCAAAGGATTTCTCATACTTAGATGAGGAGGACACTTTAATGTTTGGCCTGTTAGATATGGAAAGTGTGGGTGCTACTGGTACCTTCAAATTGGCAAAATGGACCTTGCAGGAATTCAATAAAATCAACATTAAGATTAGGGGCCTTAAGGAAAATTTGTAGAATATCCCAAAGACCTCTATTTTGAATATCCTCATTGATAGATTGGTGGAGCTGGAACACTCTCATAATGAGTTCAAGGAGCAATGTGAGGATAGACTGAAAGCCCTCGAGGCTAAAGTTATAAGTTTAAATAATGATATTAGAAATTCACTATAGGTGAGTCATGTCTCAATCAAGAATAGCGTTGAAGTCCTAGAGACACTTTTCAAGAAAATTAGTTAGCTTAGGGAAGAGTAGGTCTACTTCTCTGAACTCATAGAGACAGATCATGTGGTTAAGGGTAAGGGGAAAAAATCCCTTAAGGCTAATGACAAGGTGTTAGTTGGGAGAGGGTTGTCGAAGTGGAAAAAAGCTTTTGATGCTGAAAAAATGGAACTGTTGGATATGGTTGAAAAACATAAGTCCCAGCAGGTTGAAATAGCCAAAACTCTAGGTGGCATTCATTAGTTTCTATTTTATTTATGTTGCTTTCTTTTTGGTCTCTAGTTGGTTTGTTTGTTGTTGTTTTGCTGATGTGATCTGTTGGTTGTTAGTTGTCTTTCTTTTTTGGCTCCCGTGTTGGTCAGCTTTTTGCTGGTTGGGTTGTTGTTGGTGGTTGATTGTTATATTCTCTTAGCAGCTTTTGGTGTCTCTTTTGTAAAGGGTTTCGGGTCCCTTCAAAACCTATTTTTCCTTTTAATCAAGACAAATGGATGGATGGTTTGAAGGAGGAAATGGACTCATCAATGGCTGATCATGCTTGGGGCTTGGTAATGCTTCCACCCAATTGAGAAGCATTGAAGAATTGATGGGTGTACTGATTGAAAGAGGAAGAAGGAGGCGGGAAAAGTTGTTGGGTTTGATTGGTAGTGAAAGGTTATGATCAGCAAAAGGGGATTGAATTCAATGAGATTTTCTCACTAGTTGTAAAGATGACTACTATTTCAGCAATTTTGGGTCTCGCAATAGTTTATGATCTTGAACTTGAGCAACTTGATGTCAAAACTATATTTCTCCATGATGACATAAATGAAGAGTTATATGTGCAAGAGCCTGAAGGCTTTGAGAAACAAGGGAAAGAGGATTTATATTGTAGATTAACGAGAAGTTTGTATGGGTTCAAACAATCCCCATGACAATGGTATATAAAGTTTGACTCCTTTATGATTGAAGAACATTTCACCCACTTCGAATCTAATCCATGTGTCTACTACAAGGTATTGGATATGGTGAGTTTGTCTTATTGTTGCTCCATGTTGATGATATGCTAGTAACTGGGACTAGTATGAGTGTTGTTTAAGATTTAAAACATTATTTGGCTCACAAGTTTGCAATGAAGGATTTAGGGGCAGCAAAAAGGATTCTTGGTATGAGCATAATTCAAAATAGATGAAAGAGAGAAATCAAATTGTCACAAGATAAATGTATTAACAAAGCTTTGGATAGGTTTAATATGCAAAGTGCTAAGGTTGTAAGCACTCCTCTTGCCTATCACTTTCATTTATCTTTTGTTATTTGTCCCAAGCCACAAGAACAAGAATAAATGAAAGGTATCTTGCATTGATCAACCATTGGGAATCTTATGTGTGTTATGGTATGCACTCATCTAGACTTTTCCCATGCAATGGGAGTGGTGAGTAGATTTATGAGTAACCTAGGTAAAATTCATTGGCAAGCAATGAAGTGGATATTAAGACATTTGAAAGGAACCTCAAGCTATGCATTATTTTTTGTGGGAAAGATGCACAACTACAAGGTTTCGTTGATTCAAATATGGTTGGAGATTTGGACAAATGAAGATCATCTACCAGTTATGTTTTTACATTTGTTGGGGTAGTGATCAATTAGGTTTCTAGATTACAATAAGTGATTACACTTTCCACTATTGAGGCTGAATACATTGCTCTTATTTGCATTGTTTATTGGGAAAATTAAGATGTAAACATGTTTTTGTGTTCTCTTGTGATAGAAAAAGTGTTATTCATTTGGTGAAGAATGCAGCATTCCATAATTAAACCAAGCATATTGAGTTCCAATATCAGTTCATCCAAACTGTATTGAGGAGGGAAAACTCAAAGTTGAGAAGATCCATACCAAGGTGAATCTGGGTGATGCTTTGACAAAGGTTGTTTCAAGGAAGAAGCTTGAGTTTTACAAGGCTTCTCTTGGCATTGTCAGGGATGTGACAATAAAGCTGAAGTAGGGGAATATCTCTGAAGCTTGCAGCAAAGGTTGGACTTCAAGTGGGAGATTGTTGGAAGTGTGAAGTCCAATGGACATTTGTCCCTTGGACTTCCTTCCTTTCTCCCACCATTATCTCTTTGTCCTTTCTCGGTGACATAAACATTATGATGTATGTATAATATTGTTTATACATTGAGTATATGTTGTTGTAAATATATCATGTAACAGAATTAATAAAACAAATATTTCCCCTACTTCTATGGATGTAGCCTATTACGATGAACCATGCAAATTCTGGTGTCTTTTGTTCATACTGTTTTAGTCTTGTGTCTTTAATTTTGTTTCTCAAATTTGTTTATCTGCACTTGTTTATCGACATTTGTTACATAGTTCACAAGCCTTCAATATGCTTCCACCTTTATCATATTTATGGGTTGTCAACAAAAGTTCACTTCAGGTTGTGGGTTTGATTTTTGATTTTTTTGGTGGCGTGTGGATGAAAATCTATTACGCATCACTCAAGAGGTTATAGAACGGTTCATTCTATATAGATCTAAACTCGAAATGACTAAACTAAACTGTCAATTCCTCATTTAATAAACTAAAAATAAAATAATAAAAATAATTTTAAAGAATAATTCCAAACATAAAATTTTCTAATGACACATCTCAATATAGGTCTCTGAGTTGAAACGTATGTCTAGTACTAAAAAAGATTACCAAAATCAGGGTACAAATCTGCAGATAACTTAAAGAATGCAAATTCGCTTGAAATGCCGTTAACTTATCCCTGATCATGCATTAAACATGCAGCCTTAAACTGATCGATACGTATAGAAGTGACGATTAAAAGAGCAGATTGGGTCATTTAAACATATCAAAGTTGGAGATTCAAAACAGCAGATTGGATCATTTCAAAATAGCATTTAATACTATATAAAACCTAAGGTGAAGGGCAAACACAAAAAAGCAAACACGAATCATCTAAGAGAGGACAAAATCACTTGCGCGGGACCTTACGAATTGTGTGAGATTAAATGGGCTGTTAAGGTATTCTGCAGTCACGCCCATATTGTGAATAGGCCCGCTATACAAGGTCGTTTATGGTGGCCATTATGACAGTATAAAGAACACATAGGATGAGGTTCTTGGATAGCATAATAAAGCAGATATTGGTGGTTGATTTATTATTTCCACTTGCTAGTAGCTTGGCTTCAATATTTTGCTAGCAACTTAATATTTCGGTGGAATTGGTAGTATGTTGTCTCACATAATGTTGATGTATTATTTGGATATAGGTGGTATTGGAAAAGCGCATTATATCGAGCTATTTTTCGTGGCTTGTAACAAAACCAAAAAATATTTTTCTAGGATTTCCCTTTCCAATCGGATACAGAATTTGCTATCCCGGTTAAATATTGTTCACATCTAATTCATCTTCAATTCCACGGTTCTGTCGATGCCTGGATATTCTTCCATAACATAACAGACATTATGTACCTTATGTTTCAATGAAGTTACTGATAAAGACTGACAGTGAAGGTGTATTTGATATGCACGACCATATTATTGTTTTTCAGCGATCCTTTAACATGTTAATCTTCTGAGTTAACAAATTTTATCTTTGTATTCAGTTTGTTTTACAGTTCTTATTTCTAGTTGTTTTAATAGTTCAACTATTTTATGACTACCTATAGAAATGTATCAATAAAATTACACCATTCTATCTTTCCTTTATCCTATCGTGGCAGTGGTAGCAAAGCACAAGAATTTAATTCTTTTCTACTAACAGAAAAAGATCTATGCAAAGCCTGTGTATAGAAACAAGTATGGAGTAAATCTCCTAATGCGGCGAAGTACATAAGCATTGAGGTGGACCACCAGTTCTACCAAAATTCCTGCCACAAATTTATTCAAAATTAAGGCACTGGATCATAAAATAAAGGCGGTCCATCGTGGTATTGGTAGAATTCCTCTGTATTATCATCATCTCTAAAGAATGCGTTGCAGGCCACACGCTGAAACCGAGCCATCGGCCTCTGCGTCGCCCAGTAACAACCAGAATCTTGCAGTTTCTATTAAATGACAGAATAAAATTGGAGGTTGTGTATTTTTTTTAATCGTAACTGCCCTTTTGAAAAGAAAAACATTTGGCTTGTGTTGGATGGCATGAAATTGCATACCAAAAAAGGTATGAATTAGGAGAAAAGCTAGATCATTGGCCATAAAATTAGGTGCAGTTAGTATCTTTATTTTTGGCACAAAATTACGTTTGCTGCTCCTCCATCAAAATTAAAGCAAGAGAAATTAAAGAATAAATTTGAGGCTGAAGAATTGTGCTATTTTTTACAATTCACAATGTAATTTATTGTGCGAATGTTTGGTGAAATTTTAACCTGAAAAGGTACATAGATAGAACGTTAAAGAAGAGTAGAAATAACTTTTATTATCAATGATTTGTGGCGTAAGATTTTTGATGGAAACATCTGGCCTGCAATGCCAATTGTTGTTAAAGAAATGAAGTATAACAGTATAAAATTATTTTTGGTTAAGGGAGATGTGTTGATAAATTTGTTAGGGATATCAAATTCTCATTCAGGATTGGAGTTTAGTCAGTTATAGTTAAATTTATTCGATCTTGAATTGAAGAATGCTGATGTCATGAGTTTGGTTTTTGAAATTCAATTTATAAAATAGGACATTGATGTTACTAGTGGAAAACTTGATATTTATCATATAGTCTTCATAAAGGTACTTCTAATAAATTCAATCTTTTTGGAATCTCTTTGAACAATTATTCAATTGAAGACCATCACTTTTGATCAATGGGTTGAAAAGTTGGCAAAACATGAGAAATATTTAAGAAAAAAAATTTGATAGCATTGGAGAAAATATTTGTCCATTTCAACAAAAAGACAAGCCTCCTAATAAAATGTATCTTCTAGAGATAGTCATAGTGATTGTGGAAGAGGAAAAATTCAATGGAAGAATAAAGAAAGAGGAGGTGCAAATGCCAAAAGACACTCCTAACATGAGAACTAAAATGATAGATAACACTTGTACTGCAAATAATGTAATTGAAAAGGAAGTCATAAATCCTATGAATGCAAACTCTCATGATAGAAGATAGAAAAAATTATTTCAAACAAAAAGATAAAATACTCTATGACATGATAAAGCATCAAGAGTAGCTCAATTTCCATGTGGCAATAATCATGGTGAATGTGTTTTATATGTCTGATTCAACATAATATACTTCAATGAATGCATCATCGCATGATGCTTGGGTAATTTAGATATTAGAGTCAAACATGATATGACATTTTAGTAGTGATTATTTAGAATAATTTCCTAAAGTTTTTGTGTTTCAATCTGTTTGGTAGATAAATCAAGCCACAAGCCCATTGAGAAAATAACCATTTATCTCAAGTTGCCTAGCATTTTGAAAAATCCAACCATGAGAGCAATTTTCTTATAAAAAGATAAAACTAGCTTGTAAATGCAAAAACCATTTTCTATCAGCAATATGATTATTTAGTTTATTCATTTATACCAAAGTGTACCATAGGAAATCAAAGGTCAATGATGTATGAGTACCTAGAGGAGAATAAGAATTTGGATGGTCATGAGTAGAGTCCTAGTTGTTTTGGTTTATGTCTACTATCCTTGTGGGTGTAACAAGCCCAACCAAGTGAACCATTATCTTATTCACCCCAACCAATTGGACCTAACAAGCTATCTTGGAGAACAATCCCATGATGGAGGAGTCAAAGTCATGGAATTAGATAAAGACTAGGTTTTTCCAAGGATTAGTTGTGAAGAGGACTTCGATGTATCCAATACTACACTGAGGATCTATCCTCAACACAATAGGGTCAATCATACCATCAAAAAACTATGAAAAGGATTTAAAATGATCTCATACTACTCCTAGGGTTCACCCTTAATCCCAAATGGCTATATAGGAAAAAGAGATATTTCCACAAATAGTGAGTCCATCTAGACTAGTGGATTCCAACTTTATTCACCCCTCTAGTTTCCAATAGTGACAAGCCTGTCCACCTAGGAAAAGTAGCTTCTAACATATACCACACTTTTACCTTAGTAGTATTGTTAGCTATCCCCATCACAATATGGGTAGCACCTAGTACCAATCACCTCTATCTTGTAGGTGGCTACATGCTAACCCTCATGTTATAATAACATCTATTTTATTTACTTGAATAGTAAGGTAAGTACCAGCTCAACTTATATCATATCACATCTAGGTATCCCCTAGTAAACATCCACCTTTATTATATAGGTGAATGTTGGCTAGTCCTTAAGGTACAACAATAGCCTCAAGCATCGGTCATCACATTGGTCCAACGATTGGGAATGTAACTACTCTGGTATCCTAAAGGTTCACACTTGGGTCATCTATAGCCTAAAACTTACTAGAAATTTTAGCTACAATTGATTCAACCTGGTGAGAATTCTTAGGTGAATGTTGAGTGATTGAAGCAACTAAAGGTAAGGTATTATAAATCCTTCCAGATACACATTGGCATGCACTATAATTATCCAACCATTATATTTCTAGGTGCCCTAGTTGTTTACTGTGCTTACTTGACACATGTGGATATATAGATGGAAAGAGGCGATTATAGTGACATAAGATAAAGGAATAATGGTATGATGTCCTTTCTTATACAAATTTATTAGTAGGCCTATGAGAGGTGAGCTATAGTAGAAGTAAATACTTAATCCATTTTACTTCATCTATGAACTCAAAAAAACTAATACTAATTTCTATCAAAAAATAAGAGAATCCAAGACCATCTCAACATAATTTCCTTGAATCTAGATGCCCATAATCATAATTCTCCTTTTTGTAGGCATTCAATGAAACATACAATTTAAAAAAATATGTTGGTTATACAACCTAGATAATCTACCAAATTTGACTCAAATCTATGTCCAACATCATCATAATTCCTTTGTAGGAATATCCCCAAACATACATCACAAGAAATCAATCATTCATAACATGGAGTCTCTATAATTTCTTATTGAATATGTGAATGGGTGATTTGCAAAGATGTTGTAATTTCCTTTCTTAGTGGGTCTTTCATTTCATCAAAATTAACAAAATAGAGGCTACAATCAATAAGAGAAAATGAAGAGATATTTTATATGGCGGAAGAGATCATTTGGGGGAAATAATAGGTGAGATAGTGACCCTCATAGTTACAATCCATCTAACCAACTAGCTAAAAGACACCTCTAAGGTGGTCTATATTATAGTTTGTAGGTCTGTATCCTTAGCACAAAAAATTGGTGGAATGCAATTTATTCCAAACAAATACTCTTTTCAACACACAAGAGTGATTTTAAATTATTTATAATTACATTTAAGGAATATTATCAAAGAAAGGTTTGCTAGGAGATTTTAAAAAAAAACCTTGAGTTCCAATTTCGCTAGAGACCATAGGAGAATTCTCATTATTCTAACAATAGACTATGAGTTTTTAAAAACTATCAAGACAAATTTAATACTATAAAAACTGAATATCCATGCATTTGTAGTTTTATAATAACAAGTGTCCTTGGAATTCTATGTTATTTTTACTTTGTATCACTTTTGGGGCACCTTTTTTTCCTTATACTATTAGAGTGGACTATCAATATGTCTTTAAAATCCTTTTTCTCTAGGTACATTAACTAGGTATTATTCATATTTATTTATTCCATTTAAAATCTTATATTCCTTTCTAATTCTTTTAATCTTTCTCATGGTTTTAGTATTTTGTAGGAAGGGTTCATATAAATGAATGGTGTAAAATAACCATTTAATCAAAAGTGTGGTACATGGCTTCATATTTAATTTATTCAAATCCTACTGCTTCTATAGCCCATTAATATACCAATATAAGAGAGATATAATTCTAGCATGGTCTAAGAAAAGAAATCCTAAACCAAATATATTAGTAAGTATGGAGGTAAACTAAACAAGAATTATAGATATTATAAAACTTGGACAAATAGAATGAAACCTAGTTTAGGTGATTTCACTTTTGGGGATGTAGTACTCTGGGTAAAAGCACAAACCCCTGTCACAATTTTAGCCAACTAAATAGTTTCGACCTAAATAGTTTCAATTGAAATAGTTTCACCTAAACTACATGGCCTATATGTGGCACATAAATTTTTGTGCAAAACCATTTCTCCTAAAAGAATAAAATATTTTTTCCCTTTGTCGACTTAAAATTTGATACAATTTGCATGTAATTTTTTGACTGAAAGGGTTTCACTAAAAATATCTATGTGGCATCCATATTGGTAGCCACCCCATATTTTTTCAAAAAAATTTGAAACTTTCCACTTGAACATGATATTTATTTAGTCAAAATGATCTTTTCCAAAAAAACAACCCTTTTGTAAAGATCGAAGTGAAGAATCCATCTATATATATATATATATATATATATATATATATATATATATATATATATATATATATATATATATATATATATATGTATGTGTATTATATATTTATATGTATATATATGTATACATATATATGTATGTATATATGTATATATGTATGTATATGTATATGTATATGCATATGTATATGTATATCTTCTATATTTATATGCATATGTATGTATATATATATGTATATATATATATGTATATATGCATATATATATGTGTGTGTGTGTATTATATCTATATCTATATGCACATATATGTATATACAAATATATATACATATATATACATATACATATATATATACATATATATATATATATGTATATGCATATATACATATGTGTGTATGTATGTATGTATGTATGTGATATCTATATCATATGCATATATATATATATATAGCACACATATATGCATATATATATACATATTATGCATATAGATATAGATACATATACATATATACACATACATACATACACATACATACATACATACATACATATATATATATATATATATATATATATATATATATATATATATATATATATATATATATATATATATATATATATATATATATATATATATATATATATATATATATGTGTGTGTGTGTGTGTGTGTGTGTGTGTGTGTATTATTTTGATTATTTTAATATGTTCTTTTTAAATAATAAAGGTGTTGAAAGAAAAAATGATGTTGATTAGAAATTTAAAAAAATACTAAAAAATATTTAAAAATTTTGAAAAATATATGGTGCATCGAGGAAAGAATCTTCTCCAAAAGGATAATTTTTTTTTTTGAAAAGGATAAAAAATATATAATAGTTGATGTCAAATGAAAAATATCAAATTTTGGTCTGTTTGACTTTAACACATTATAACAAGGAAAATATATATTCAAGTTTTATTTTATTTTCCATGCACTAGGTATTGAAGTTGTCCATTTGGGAAAAAAAAATTAGGGGAAAATAATTTTTTTTTCTATCTTTTTTCTTGACATCAACTCAACGTCACTTTCTCTTATCAAAACTCAATGTCACTTTCTTCTGAAATTTTTAGCAATTCAAAATTTGCTCTTAAATTTATAGAAAACATATCAAAACATAATTCTTTTGAAAAATTATAGAAATAAACGTCATCAATATTTCTACATTTCATTAGTTTACATCATTTTGAAACTCAAAACAGTAGGACCACTTTTATGTGGTCAAAGTTGAGAATTTTTGTTTGTGTTCACCAATTCCCTTATAAAGTGTGACACAAGTTTGTACTTCCACCCCTCTACTAATGTCTTATAATCACCACATCAATCCTTCAAATCCCTTTCAAATATGTCACTGCTTTAACTCCTCTCTTCTTCCTTTTAGAATTTAACCCCAATGAAAATATGTATGGAGGTCATAAAGGGTATAATGACTATCCTACACACCATTTCCCATGACCTACAGTGTTCTCCAAAATAAGGGGTGTCATTCCCTCTTAATGGAATAGACGCCCTTCTCGCATACGTGTTCCCTCTCCTCTTTAATGTGGGTTGTCTCCTCAATTAATGCCCTACTTCCCTCTTGGTTCATTGGAAAAATATCACGACCTTCCAACACAATTTTTTTTTTTTTTAATTTTCATTTCTGATGCTTTTGTTTTTGTACTATTTCTTCTTCTCATTCTTATTCTATTTTTTATTTTATCTTTCATTTTATCTTTTATTTTATTTTTTTATTTTATTATTACTTTGATTCAAGTATGAATAATCATAGAGGAGTCAACATTGTTGAATTTTGACCTGAGAGTTGGGTCAAATTTGGTGGGAGGCATCTTCTATAGAAATTCCTTCTTGTCTTTTGTGGCTCTTAGGGCTTTAATGGCGAATATGGTGATGGATATTCTAGCTGTAAAGTCTAATATGTTTTGTGTTGGCCTTTGTTCCATGGGGTTGTCTTTGGGGTGTTGTTTTGCGACGAAGATTAATAATCTCTTCAAGGTGGAGAGCTTCCTATTCAAACATGCTTTAGAGGATCCTCTGTATGTGCCCTACTTTGTTACACCAGCGGATTTGGCTTCTTCTGAAGAGAGTGATGTTTATTAGGGTTTTCTCTATGGGTTGTTGTTTTGTGTGGCTAATCATTACCATTTTTTCTTCTCTGACTATTTCTCCTTCTATATATGCTAGGTAGTCTATAATTATGAAGTTTATGGGGCAAGGTTGTGTTATTTTTCGAGGTTCTTTTCTTTCTGCTCTTGCAACATATGTAACCTAAATTTTTGCAAGGTTTTTTTCATGGGTCTGGGTTGATGGTTCTTCTACGTTCAGGGGAAAATCATGGATGTAAGCACTAACAAAGCTTCTTTGCTCTGAACATGACATGTAATTAAACATTTTGATATCAATGAAATCTTATAGTGGCCTAGCCACTTTTTCCTAAAAAAAAATCATAGGAGAGTTATAACACGTTAACAAAACTATTTATCTAGAGTAAAGTGGTTGACTTCCACTAGTAGAAAAATAGTACTAAATGACTAAAAAAACTACAAAAAATTGGTCACATCACCATTAGTAGTTTATTGCCAATCATTTATAGCACGACCAAATTCATGAATAAACCATTTTTAGTCATTTATTGGTTGTTTTGATTGATCAATTTGGTAGTATATTTAGTTGTTAATTTAGTAATTGATTGTTATTAATTGGTCATTTATTTAGTCATAGTAGTCATTTATTTAGCCATTGTATTTGTTTATTTATTCATAGTAGTCATTTATTTAGTCATGGTAGTCATTTATTTAGTCATTGTGGTCATTTATTTTAGTCATGGTAGTCATATATTTAATCATTGTAGTCATTTATTTGGTCATTGTAGTCATTTATTTTAGTCATGATAGTCATATATTTAGTCATTGTAGTCATTTATTTGTTCATAATAGTCATTTAGTTTAGTCATGGTAGTCATTTATTTAGTCATGGTTTAGTCATTTATTTGAGTGAATTGGTTATTCAAGTTACAAATCAAATCTAACTTAATTATTCCTCACAAGTTTATGCATATAAACTTCAAGTATCATAGATATTCAAAAGTGGAGACCATGAAATGAAGACTAAAATGTTTGAACAAATATGATTGAAGAATTGATGTGCCTCATACATATATTTACTACATATAAATGTATAAAATTGATGTGTATCATATATAGAATTGATGTGTATCATACATATAAATGATGTGCCTCATTAGCAACTTGTCTCACTGAGCTTTCTACAACATTTATTGAAGAATTGAAAATTTTAAAAAAGCATAAAAATAGATAATCACTCTATATCAATGCATGACTCATCCAACTGAAGACAAGAGTTGATGAGCTACTAGAAAATTTTAAAAAACATAAAAATAGAGAATCACTTTGTATCAATGCATGACTCATCCAACTAAAGACAAGAGTTGGTGAGCATCCTTAAAATTCTTGGAGAGTTCTTCCTGGTGTTTTCCCAACATTTTGTTGTAGGCTTCATGTTAAACAAAGAATTAGTAGGCTCAAAAAATAGGATTCTCTATTATTTATTTAATTCAAAAAAACTCCAAAGAGGGTAATATTTATAAAATATAGAACATGTTGGCTATCAATCTTCATAATATTCAAAGACATGAAATTAGTATAACATTTAAAGCTTTTTGGCCATATGTGTTGTTGATACAATCATGTTGGTTTTTGATGAAAAGAAACTTCAAAATGAAAAATAATGGTTGATTGTGCACAATCATGTTGTGTTCATGATGGTTGATCCTTATGGTTGATCATGATACAATCATGTTGTGTTCATGATGGTTGATCACACAACCCATATTTGTAATTGTTTTCAAATGTTGTCATAATTGGAAAATCATCAAACACTATTGAATCCATGCCTACAAAACATATATTGTTAGCATGCATCCTCATCTTTACCTTTAAATAAAACCAATGGCAGTCTATTATATCAATGGCCTTCATGGCTCTTCTCTTTGCTTTGTTGTCCTCCATACTGAATTTCAAGTGTCTATTTTTTGGTAGTCCAAATCAGTCAATGTTTAATTAATTGACTGCACCATAGAATATCATTCAAAAAAACCTAAGATACACAAAAATAAAAGGAATTTTTTTTTGGTGTAGATAAATTTTTTAAGTAGAAACAAAAGAATAGGAATAAACTTAAAGAGGGCCTTTTTTCCCTTCATTCCCAGTAATTTTTCATGCACCTGTTAGCCTAATGACTCACATGTGAATACATTGGAAAAAATTTATTCACATGATCCATTCAAGTCGATTCCTACTACAAGATATCAATACTATTTAGTAATACCTAGCAAACACTAATCAAATAAACTGAAGCTCATGTCATCATCAGACTCTTCTTTCTCTTCGAATTTCTCTTCTTTCTTGGCTTTGGCTTCAAGGGTAGTAGTCGCTATAGCTATAGTGCCGCCACCACCACCACCAATAGCAATTGCCACCCTTCCACCTGATGAAACCGATGCAAACTTCTCTCTTCCCACCGCTATCACTTTTGCAATTCAATGAGCTACAACCTAAAAATAAGGTTTTGACAAGGGTTTTAGAGTATGTTTATTAAAATGAAATTATAGCCGAGATCCTTTACCTTTGTTTCCGTCATTTTTTGCTACTTTCCCCATCGCTATTGGTTTCAGCTCCTCCAAACTCTTCCTCATTGGTATTCACCTATCACTTCTGCAATTCAGTGAAATGTAGCTTGAAAATAAGGTTTTGACGAGGGTTTTAGAGTATATTTATTAAACTAAAATTAGGGCACGGGTTTTCTTTTTCGCTAAAAGGCATTTCAAATTTTCTTTTTGTTGCAATAAATATCATTAAATATATTATAATATAATATTATAATATAATATAATATAATATTATATAATATAATATTATATAATATAATATTATATAATATAATATTATATAATATAATATTATATAATATAATATTATATTATATTATAATATTATAATATATATAATATTATATTATATTATATTATATTATAATATTATAATATATATAATATTATATTATATTATATTATATTATAATATTATATATATAATATAATATTATATTATATTATATTATAATATATAATATTATATTATAATATATATATATATAATATTATAATATAATATTAATTATATTATAATATTATATTATAATATAATATTATAATATTATATTATATTATAATATTATAATATTACATTATAATATAATATTATAATATTACATTATATTATAATATTATAATATTATATTATAATATAATATTATAATATATATAATATTATATATATTTGTTTGGTAAATCACTGCTAAGGGCAGCACATTGAAATCAACCACAACCTTGCGACTCAATGGTGTTGAAACTAACTTTAAGTTTTTGTTCCACTAGAGAAAGGTGTGGTATTCGAACCTTAGATAGCCCAATTGCTGCCCTTACAACTTAGTCATTGCACTGTGGGGTCAACTCATAATATAATATATAATATTATATAATATAAATATAATATTATAATATTAATAATATAATATTATATAATAATATATAATACTATATAATATAAATATTATAATAATATATATAATAATATAATATTATATATTATATATATTATATTATATTATATCATATTATATAATGTATTGTAATATAATATATATATTTATTATATTATATTATATTATATAATACAACCCACTCCCTCAATTTGAAATATTTTTTTATTATCCACTTTAATATCATATTTAGTCATTTTTATTTGTGTGAATAATTATTTAGTTGTGATTTTTACTCGATGATCAAATTAGTCATTTATTTAGTCATTTATAATTGTGTTGCAAAAAATGAGTAAAATTTAGTCATCTTTAGTTGTTGTGACTAAAATTTTTAGTCACTTAATCATTTATTTTCTAAATTCTACTAGTGTTCCAATCAAAGATATTACATGTGCAATTAACAAGGAAATTCATAGCTAGGGTTGTTTAAGACAACTGAACCATCTAATTGTCATACAAGGTTGTAAATTTTAAGGTCTATTCTCGAAATAGGTTTCTAGATCCACTTTTTTTACATCTTGGGAACCTACAAATCTAGTTCAATTCTCATACATGCATCAACACAAAATTTCAGTACCTGGTTAGCCTAAAAGATATAACATACATGTATGCATATGAAACATAGAAAAATAGTGTTTCCCAAAATGGAAAGGTAAGTCAAAAGGGTGATGATAGACCCTATCTTCCTATTTTCATTAAGAAATGAGATCCTCACAAAGAACTAACTAACAACCCTTAGGTGAATCAACCTGATGTGAGAATCATCAGATTTCCTTATGTTGAGGATAGGGGTAACAAAAATACTAGGTACTTTCATTTGTCGGCCTCTAAACATAGGGTGGTTAACAGAATTTTCCAAATAGAAGTGAATGGTATTAGGTATGAGGAGGAGGAGTGGTCGCGCCCACAAAAGGATATGAAAATCACAGTAAAACCTATCCTGGGAATTGGACATTCCAGCAGGCGACCAATATCTCTTTATGGACGTTCATTTACTTGTCAAACTAGGGAACGTATACTTTGAATGGTGCAGCACAATATATGCACTAAGAACTAGTTTCGGTCACAACTTAACAGAAATAAATACTTGGAAAGAATTCTATCTACGCTACAGGAAGGCAATGCAAAATTATTTTAACTCAACCATGATTTAACCAAAACAAAAATCATAACAGCTACGACTGAGACTCAAACTATGAACTGGCCTTATGCTGCAAGAACAGGCACAGGGATGGATTCCCGATGCTGCAGGACCAATACAAGACTGAGTTTGTATGAAAACTTTAAAGCTGAAATCTAACGGATGATCAACAGAAAAAAGAACAGCTAACTAACTAGCTACAAATACTTACTAAGTGGGCCCCCTTATCAAGCATCTACTAATTACGCAAGTGCTGAACTTAGAAATTCATCAAACTTTATTCATAAACTCAGAATGGTATACATCGCTTTGTTGATATGAAAACTAGCAACAAACTCTGTCTCGTGTCATATAGATTCTACTTTTTATTACTATCATACTGACTCTTACATGATATCTACTATCTCCCTATCACTATGCTTCTATCTAACTTCTAACCATCTTCTTGCTCACTCGCACAGGAGGAGCACTTATTTAAAATCAGGAGAAAAACTAGCTAACTACCCCAACAAAGAAAGACGTGGAAGTAAAGTGTATCCCAAAATCAAGGAACGGACTTCATAAATGAATTTATCCATTCAACCCGATCCAGAGAGAATCTAGCGCTCCACTCTTTCCAGATTGACTGTCATTAAAAATCCTTCCCAATGGTTTCAGTCAAAGAGTCTTCACCAAAGCCTCCTTGAAGTTGTGCAGGAAATAGACTTTACTGCAAGGCCGAGATCGGCTGCACTTGACTCGATCATACTTTCTTCAACAACCTGCGAAACACAGGGTAACATATGCGAAAGAAAAGGCGCATGGCACATACACAATATTCGTTCATTAATCACATATTTAAATCTATTTCATCATTCAAAAACTACATGCGATATACCAGTCATTTAGGTAGTCAACGGGGTAATAAATGTAGACAAGGCAACACAATAGGCTGCAGGAACATGAAAGTGTTTTGCTATAGGATATCCCCATAAAAGGTTTCAAAAGAGTTTAAACAACCATGAATAACAAAAGTAAAGGTATTAAAAGTTCATCATAATATCCAAACTATGAGCACATTTTGGGCTCATCATCTACCCCCTACTTAGCCCAATGTTGGTCCTCCAGCATTAACTTTCTTGGTAGTTTCTCTGAAATCAGTGGTTGCGGCATGACTCTGAAATGGAGCTCCAAACCTGTAATAAAATCCTCTGAAATTTTGCCACCTTTCGTACCTACAGGCTTCTGAATCATCATTAAGATTTATAGCCTGGTAAGGATAAAGGGGCCACATTAGCATAGGAGGTCTGAATGTCAATGGAAACCATAGTTCAAATCTCTTTTGAAGTCCCAACTGTATATATATGCTTGATTATTTAAGTGCTGCTGTGAAATTTAGTGGACTGTGAGGCTCAGACCTTCTTAGCCCAACAATTAATCTTTCCCACCTTTTCTCACTTCTAGTGTATGACAGTCTCCAAAACGAATATGACTGTTCCTGAAATTCATCATATACCTGTCTCCTGAGATCAAATATTTTCGTCCTGGCTGTATTATTGTGAATGCCATATGTCAGAGTAAACCAGGTTTTTAACATTGCATGGGGGTCTGAACTTTGAGGGTGCAATGGAACAGGCTCATTCCTTTCGGCTTCCTCATATGTTTCCCATTGTCTACCATAATTTGCTTCATTTGTTGCCCATGACATAAATGATCTCAAATGGATATCACCAATATACAGAAGAGGGTTTCATTCTATTTCAAATGGAATTAAAAAGCCATGCAAATAAAATTCACATAGATAATTTCTTAACCAATTAGGGGTTGCCTGGTATGCATCGTAGAATTCTTTAGCAGTGTGAAGTATAGGATCTTGATTTCTGGAAATTCTCATTAGTTGGAACCATAAGAATTGTTCCTTAAGGCACAGAGCATAAACTCTGGGTGGTGGTCTGCATTCCATAATCTGACCAGTTACTTTTAACATTTCATCCATTTTTCCTTGTAACTCAAGAATTTCCTGTTTCTGACTTTCAATTTCCTTTTTTAGTTTCTTCCTTTCTACCTTCCATAGACTTTGTTGCATGTCAGTCTGGGCTAGGTGCCGAAAAGTCAGGGTTTGCAATGTAACTGGTTCCCAGTTAGCTTTGACATATTCCAAAAACTCAATCAAAAATGTCTTCTTATAAACAACAATGGCTTGATAAGTGGCGGAGGAAAATGTAGCTTCACTAGCCACATCCAATTGTTCGGTCTGTTCCTGCTCTTGCTGCAGGATGATTTCTGGTTGTTGCAATGGAGAAGATTATGCTTCCTCTGAAATCTGCATAGCAACGGCAGCCAAGTCATCAAGACTGGGTACCCCTTTTTCATTATGCTCAATTTCCCTTGTCTCAATTTGTTCCTCTTCAGGAATGAATAAACTTTGTGCAGCATTCTCAGACACATTCTGAGAAACATCAAATTTAGACTCTACGGACCCTTCTAAAATTACAATAACCTCTGGTTGAGGTGAAGCAGGGGAGGTCTTACATTGTTTTCTTGTGGAAACTCTTCTTGGCACTAGTGCGGCTGCAGGAGGTGTTCTTGTAGCCTTCCTTTTTCTAGTCTGACTAGAGGGTTCTGCCCTGCCAGAGGATGATGGTGAACTGGTAATAGCAACAGGTGTTGATGTAGGAGAGACAGCTATAGGGGAAGATGTTGTAGGAGAAGGGCATTGCCTTTTCTAAGAATGAGGGTCAGATTCTGGGGATTCTTCTTCCTTTGTTTTTCCCTTCTCTCTCCTAGTGGCAGACCTAGTTTTACCCTAGCAGAGGATTTAGGTATGAGAGCTGCAGGACCAGGTGCTACCGGAGCAAATGACCCTTGCCCTGTTCTTCTACTAGTAGACACAATTTCTTCTTTCTTTTTCTGAGGCTGTGGGGTACGTACCCTAGGGGGTTCTGGAATTTGCAAGCTCTTTTGGGCAACAAATTGTTGCCAAGAAAGAGGTGAGACATCTCTCAAAGAGAGTTCAATCAATAATTTGATAAGGCCATGGTGAGCAATATAATTATATTTCCCCTGTTGGGTTCCATGGGCACTTTGTTCCAAAAATTTTAACAAGAAATTCAGAACATTTACAACTAACTCATGCCTCATATGACTTAATAATTTGAAATGGTAAGAATACAAGTAAGAGAAATGGCCTTCACAGGTTAAATACCTGATTATGTAAGCAATGTATTCTGAATAAGGAGGAGGCAACGATACTCGCTTGCATCCCTGCTTGGAGACTTCCAAAGGTCCATCAGTGGGTATTGAAAATTCAACCCTTGCAGAGGCAGCGTCCGAAGAAAAATTTTCTCCAACGGCTGGAAGCCCAGTTACTTCAGCAATTCTATCTTTAGTTACAACAACCGTTAGACCCTATACAGTAGCCTCCCCTTCAGAAAAGGTTCTCAAAAATTTGCCAACAACCTCCTCATCAAAAGCATTTAAACTCAAGAAGTAGTTTAACCACCCACAGAGGCTGAATGCCTGGACTGTTTGAGGATTTTGCAATAATAACTCATGAGCTACAGGCTCATGTCGCACCAGCTGACCACCCATGTTCATAGGTTTTCCCCAGCTGAATTCAACTCCCTGTTGAAAATTCAAAAATTTCCTCTCTGTTTCCTTTCTAGACAAAAATTTCCTCTCTGTTTCCCTTTTTGTTCTGATTTCTTCTCTGTCATGCCGTCACATCTCTTTCTTTTCCAAAAATGAAAGTTTTGAACAAACAGTTTTAATTGTAATTTACAAGAAAAACATGCAATGAAAAAGACATGCGATCATATTTGGAAAGTACCAGAAAAATAATAAAGAAAGGTTATCTGAGCAATTGTAGCAGTGGTGAAAAGACAGGTTTTAAAAGTGGATCACCCCACCCCCTACTAGAGTATGACATGTGTCCTCATATGTACTAAAGAATAGGTGGAGATCAGGTAATAATGACTGGTACAGTCATAGCAATAAATGAATAGAATAAAATAAATCAAATATGTGATAACAAAAGATATGGCGTACCTTTGATAAATGCATGTACGTGTGAAGAAAGATGATGGCTTCAGCATGAATTAATAGTTGGGAATGACATCATAATTAAGGGTGATGTGGATGAATGAGGTGGATGGGTGACGTGGGCGGTCGAGATGAATGAATGGAATGGATGGATGGGATGGATGGATGGAAGATAAAGAAGTGAGATGTGGCGATAAGTGAAAATGAAGAAAAAAAGGGTTTCCTTAAAAAGAAAACCTTTATTATGAGCATGCTTTTCAAAATTATGGTGAAGCTGCAGGAGAAAGGCTAAAGCCTTCGGCTGTAGGAAGAGTAGCGGCAGGATCCCAAATGAACTGTTGCATGAATTCTTCTTTTGAGACTGGTTTATGGTACAACCGGAGGCGGTGTCCATTAACCAATAGCTTGAATCGAATAGGATCAATTGTAACAAGTTGAACTATACCATTAGCAAATACATTCTCAATTTCATACGGCCCCAACCATCTAGTCTGTAATTTTCCTGGACTGTCCTTATACTGTGAGTCATAAAGCAGAGCCCAATCTCCTACTTTGAACTTCTTCTCCTTAATGTATTTATCATGCCACCTTATTTGCTGATTCTGTATCATCTTAGTGTGCTGCAGGGCATGCTTTCGGAGTTCATCCAGAGCATTGAGCTGCATGATTCTGTCCTTTCGTGCATTTGTTAAATCCATGTCCAACTCCAGTGCTATTCGGAGAGTCTTATGTTCAAATTCTATTGGAATCACAGCTGTTTTACCATACACCATTTCAAAAGGTGTAAATCCTGTAGCAGTCTTGCAGGTAGTACGGTAGGCCCATATAGCTTTAGGTAACTTGGCAGCCTAGTCCTTATGCAAATCTACAGTTTTAGTCAAAATGGCCTCTATGTCCCTATTGGTGACCTCAACCTGGCCATCGGCCTGGGGGTGATAAGGAGTTGATTTCCTGTGCCGTATATTGTATTCATTGACTAAAGCTGTGATAAGTGTAGAAATAAATTGTGCTCCATGATCTGTCACTATCTCCCTAAGAACACCAAACCTAGTAAATATTTCCTCATAGAGAAATTCAGCCACTTTATTATCCCTAGCATGTTTCATAGGTTTATCTTCTACCCATTTTGTGACATAATCTGTGCACACAAGAATGTAGGACTTACCATTAGAAGGTGGGTCAATTGGTCCCACAAAATCCAGTCCCCATTTGTCGAATGGTGTAACTACAATTTGTGGAAATAGAGGCATTTTATCAGAGCGAGTTGGTCTTCCCATCCTTTGGCATCTGTCACATCTCCTTGTATACTTGGCTGCATCTCTATGTAAGGTTGGCCAATAGTAACCAGTATTTAAAATTTTCATTGCTATCCTTTTGGGAGCAAAATGTCTGCCACATGGCTCATCATGGCTGGCATGTAGTATATCATGAGTGTCCTCTGGTACACATCTCCTCATAACATGATCTGGCCCTATATAAAACATGCAATCTGTAATCCAAGAAAAGTTAAAACTTTTCTCTACTAATAATCTTTTTTCCTTAGGAGAGAATTGAGGAGTTCTTCCTGTTGCCAGATAATTTGCTATATTAGCATACCATGGATGAATAACCTTAATTGCAAACAGGTGCTCATCAGGAAAGGAGTCTTCAATAAGTGCAGAGTCATCTTGCCTTTGAATTCTAGAAAGGAAATCAGCAACTACGTTGGCTTTACCTGACTTGTCCACAATTGTAATGTAAAATTCCTGCATCAGTAATAACCATCTTGCTAGTCTCCCAGATATTGAGCTTTTGTTCATGAGATACCGGATTGCTGCATGATCAGTGTGGACAAATATCTGATAACCAGTGATATAATGCCTGAATTTATTGAGGGCGTAGATGATTGCCAACATTTCTTTTTCTGTAACAGTGTAGTTGAATTCAGCCCCTTGCAGATTTTTGCTTATGTAGTAGAGTGCATATTCAGTTGATCCATCCTTTTGCCCTAGCACTGCCCCAATTGCATAATCTGAGGCATCAGTATGAATATGAAATGGGAGTGACCAATAAGGTCCTTTCAGAAGAGGTGCCTATGTGAGGGCGACTTTCAAGTCAAAAAAAAAAATTTCACATTCCTCTGTCCAAGAAAACTCTGCATCTTTCTTCAGCAGATTGTATAAGGGACCTGCTATTTGGCTGAAGTCCTTAATGAATCTTCTATAGTATCCTACATAGCCTAGAAAACTCTGTACCTCCTTCTACTTAGTAGGAGAGGGTAACTTAGAGATTATCTCAATTTTAGCAGGATCAACCAGAATTCCTACAGCAGAAATATAGTGATCGAGCACTATTCCCTCCTGCATCATCATGAAGCATTTTTTACTATTCAGCAATAGGTTGTGATCTTCACATCTCTGTAGTATTTTTTCCAAGTTAGCTTGAGCTTCCTCAGATGTTTTACCATAAACAGTAAAGTCATCCATGTATATTTCCATGCAATCATATGAGATGTCCGAGAAGATGCTTATGACTGCACTCTGGAAAGTTGCAGGAGCATTACAGAGACCAAAAGGAAAAAATGAATAGGAAAACATTCCCCAAGGGCATGCAAAAGTAGTATTTTCCTGATCCTCAGGAGCAATCTTGATCTGATTGTATCCACTGAAGCCATCCAAGAATGAGAAGTACTTATTTCTAGCTAAATTATCAAGAACTTGATCAATAAATGGAAGAGGAAAGCAATCTTTCTTTGTTGCTGAGTTAAGTTCTCTGTAATCTACACATACCCTCCATTTTCCTCCTTTTTTAGGAACAATGACCAATGGGGAAACCCATTGACTATCAGAGATTGGGTAGATAAAGCCAGTTGTCAACATTTTCTGCAATTCTTCTTTAACAATCTCTCTTAAAGCTGGATTGATTCTTCTTTGAGGCTGCCTAACAGGTTTGAAGTCACTGTTAATATATATGCGATGTGTACAGAGTTTTGGGTTGAGGCCCTTCATATCTCCATAGTCCCATGCAAAAGTTGACTTATGATTGGTAAGCATTTTGATCATAGATTCTTGTTGCTCACGTGTGAGGTTTTTATTAATGCACAAGGTTTTTCTTGCAGCTACCTCAATTTGGGAGGTTAAGTCTATCATAGATACTTTAGACAGAAATGGCATGTCTACCTCATGGGGTAGTAAGGTGTGCAAGCAATCAGTTGCTGCAGGATAATGAGCTGATGTGGACGGAGAAAGAATAGTCTACAAGGAACATGGATTTCCCTCACAATGAAAGTATTCAATACCATAGTTATTCAGCAAGATATTGGATAGTATATCTTCTTCTTCCTGCTGTGCAATGAAAGGATCTCTAGTAATCATCATTAAATTGGCCACAGAGTTCACTTCTTCCTCTTCTCCCAAATCTGGCCAAGCAACATCTCTAGACTCAAGTTGGGGGAGTACTGGAGAATAGAGGGTAAGTTTCTTTGTGCTATATCCATCAAATATTGTCATGTCACCCGACCTACAACCAATGCAAGCATCAGCAGTAGCCAACCAAGGCCTTCCTAGTATGACAGGGTATCCCCCCAATGATGCTTTTGGAGATAAGACCATGAAATTAGCGGGGTATTCCCAGGAATCCAAGGTGACTACCAGGTCTTCGACTACCCCATCAGGTTTGACAGTTGAGCTATCAGCAAGCTGTAATATTGTAGGTGTAGTCCTTATTTTTGAAATATTAAGTTTTACAACTAGGTCCTTTGTCATGACATTGATAGCTGCACCAAGATCTACTAAGGCATTCTTAATTTGCAACCCATTAACATTTATCTCCACAATAGGACTTCCTGGATCTAAATATTTTGGGATACTAAGCTTCCCTAGCATTAAGTTAGAGAGTTGGCCTATTACATGGACAGTTTGAGGGTCTTTCTTTTTCCTCCCTGGTTTCTTCAAACATGCCTCTTTGATGGCCTTGCCATAGATAGGTACTTCTTTGATTGCTTGGAACAAGGGAATTTTCACACATATATGCTTTAGCTGGTCAAGAATATCAAAGGTGGGTTCCTCTTGTTTCTTCACATTTTCACCTTCCAATCTTTGTGGGAAAGGAGGGGGCACCTTATCAGATGACTTAGGTAATGATGGAATTTGAACTGGTTGATTTGGTTGGGCTTGGTCATTGATATCTTCTTCTTCTTGTTTAGTCTCCTCAGGTGGTAATTCTAAGATTATGGGAGGAGATGGTGTGGGCAGCATGGTTCTTGAATGTAAATTAATATTATTCGGGTTAAGAGCATAGGAAAGCTAATGATTAGGATCAACAAAATAGACTTGTTGCTGTTGCGGTTGCTGGTTATCTGGATTAGGTGCTGCCTGAGCTGGTAGTTAGGTTGATTTTGGATTCTGACCTTGATTAGGTGCAGGAGGTGGCATAATGGATTGTTGCTGGGGTTGCTGCAGGAAACCTGCGGTTAGATTTGACCATTGCTGGCCTCCTCTCCATTGGTTAGGCTGCTGCCAATTCCCTTGTGGAGGCTGCCACTAATTTTGTTGAGGTGGTTTCCAGTTCCCTTGTGAGGCTTGCCAACAGTTTTGCTGGGTATTTGGCCAAGGGTTATGCCACTGAGGTTGGGAGTATGGCCCATAGTTTAGAGGGTACTGATTTTGCCATTGACTATTATATGAACCAAAATTTTGCAAAGGGTCCTGAGGCATACCTTGTCTTGGGGCCCATGGCCTCCTTTGTGCAACAAAGAAGACTTGATCATCATCACCTTCTATCATTTTAAAATCAGTAGGCAACTGTTTAGCCTCCATGTTGGCCACCATCTTGCATCTGCAGTCACGCTTCTTCTGTCTACAATGTGGACAGAACTCGGCCAAGATTGCTTCAGCTTCATCATGTTTCTCCTGAGCTTGCATAGTGTCCAACTGTGTAGCCATGTTTTTAATGATTTCTTGCTTGAAATAAGACAACAGATTTGTGATCTCCATCCAGGAAACTCCATTGGAAGAAGATTTACCCACTATAGCTTGATGACCTCTACCCTTCTTCACATTTGCTTAGGAGTAATTAAGACATATTTTCTTAATATCATCCCAAGGCAATTGGGTTATATCACCTCCTCCCATCAGGTCCAGAGCATCTATACAGGCATCACTGATCCCTCTTAGAAAAAGAAGTTTCTGAGAGTCTTCATTGAGAGTATGGTTTGAGTTCTTTTTCAGAGAAAACAAGAATCTTGAAATATAATCCTCTAAACTTTCATCCTCCTGTTGAATCCTGAATATATCGTCTCCCTTACTGCCACTTTTACAATATTCCTTATATTTCTCAAGGAATTTTGTTTGCATGGCTGCCCAACTGTCAACAACACCTCTTCCCAAACTCATGAACCATCTGAGAGCTCCTTCCTTCAAGGTGGAAGGAAACAACTTCAGCTTGTGAGCATCTGAAGTATAGTCATAACTGCGACAGAGGATATCAAACTCAAATAAGAAAGTTTTAGGGTCCTTCGTAACTAGGCCATAGAACTTGGGAAGTAGTGAAGAAGGAATATTTTTAAGATTGTCAGTATCTCGCTGGGGAACAATGGGAAACTAAAAAGCAGGAGGTGGATTAGGTGGATTATTTACCATATTGGCTTGCTGGAATATCAGAGTGAATGGATTTTTCTCAGGGTCTTCGTCGGCTGGGTCAAATGGCAGTTCAACAAACAGGTTTTTAGGGAGAAACCTTCCCAACACGTCTCTTCTTCTATGCATGCAATAGAATGAATGGTGATTTGAAGGATTTTAAAATTTTTTGATTAACAAACTAAACTAATGCTAAAAATGACTTCTGACAAATTCTTAGCTTGACACCATCCCCAGCAGTGGCGCCAAAAATGGTCGCGCCCACAAAAGGATATGAAAATCACAGTAAAACCTATCCTGGGAATTAGACATTCCAGCAGGTGACCAATATCTCTTTATGGATGTTCATTTACTTGTCAAACCAGGGAATGTATAATTTGAATGGCGCAACACAATATATGCACTAAGAACTAGTTTCGGTCACAACTTAACATAAATAAATACTTGGAAAGAATTCTATCTATGCTACAAGAAGGCAATGCAAAGTTCTTTTAACTCAACCATGATTTAACCAAAACAAAAATCATAACAGCTACGACTGAGACTCAAACTATGAACTGGCCTTATGCTGTAGGAACAGGCACAGGGATGGATTCCCGATGTTGCAGGAGCAATACAAGACTGAGTTTGTATGAAAAATTTAAAGATGAAATCTAACTGATGATCAACAGAAAAAGAATAGCTAACTAACTAGCTACAGATACTTACTAAGTGGGCCCCCTTAGCAAGCATCTACTAATTACGCAAGTGCTGAACTATGAACTTCATCAAACTTTATTCATAAACTCAGAATGGTATACATTGCTTTGTTGATATGAAAACTAGAAACAAACTCTGTCTCGTGTCATACAGATTCTGATTTTTATTACTATCATACTGACTCTTACATGATATCTGCTATATCCCTATCACTATGCTTCTATCTAACTTCTAACCATCTTCTTTCTCACTCGCGCAGGAGGAGAAAATATTTAAAATCAGGAGAACAACTAGCTAACTACCCCAACAAAGAAAGACATGTAAGTAAAGTGTATCTCAAAATCAAGGAATAGACTTCATAAATGAATTTATCCGTTCAACCTAATCCAGAGAGAATCTAGCACTCCACTCTTTCCAGATTGACTGTCATTAAAAATCCTTCCCAACGGTTTCAGTCAAAGAGTCTTCGCCAGAGCTTCCTCGAAGTCGTGCAGGAAATAGACTTTACTGCAAGGCCGAGATCGGCTGCGCTTGACTCAATCATACTTTCTTCAACAACCTGTGAAACACAAGGTAACATATGCGAAAGAAAAGGTGCATGGCACATACACAATATATGTTCATTAATCACATATTTAAATCTATTTCATCATTCAAAAACTACATGCGATATACTAGTCATTTAGGGAGTCAACGGGGTAATAAATGTAGACAAGACAACACAATAAGCTGCAGGAACATGAAAGTGTTTTGCTATAGGATATCCCCATAAAAGGTTTCAAAAGAGTTTAAACAACCATGAATAACAAAAGTAAAGGTATTAAAAGTTCATCATAATATCCAAACTATGAGCACATTTTGGGCTCATCAAGGAGAACATCAGAAAGCGCGTTGTTTTATTCTTTAAAAATCTTCTTTCTGAGAATGATGAAAATAACCAAAATGATCAAGATCATTTAATAGAGGTCATACCTAATGTGATCAATCAGGAAAATAACTCTATGTTGTCCGCTATTCCTACCAATGAGGAAGTTAAGAGGTTTGTTTTCGCTTTTGAAGGGAGTAAAGCTTCGGGTCCTAATGGGTTCCCTATGTTTTTCTTCCAATGGTTCTGGGAGATTGTTGGAGAAGATGTGGTGAATGCCATTAAAGAATTTTTTGGATCCAGAAGTCTCCTAAAAGAGTTGAATGCTAATTTTCTGGTTCTTATCCCTAAGAAGCTTGGTGTGGTGAACTTTGAGGCTTTCAAACCCATAAGCCTCTGTAACTCTATCTATAAAATCATCTCAAAGGTTTTGACTTCTAGACTCTTAATTCTCTTGCCCACTCTGATATCACCTCAACAAAATAGATTTGTCCCTGGTCGACAGATCCTTGATTCTATTGTCACTGTGCATGAGAATATCCATTCCTTGGTTGAATCTAAGATTGAAAGCTTTCTTCTTAAGCTTGACATCTCCGAAGCCTATGACACAGTTGACTGGAAATTCTTGTTTAAAATTTTAAAGGCGTTTTTGTTTTGTAATAGGGTTCTTCAAATGGTGGAACAACCTCTGTCTACTGCTTCTATATCTACGATTATTAATGGCTCTCCCATGACTTTTTTCCAAAGTTCCATAGGTCTAAGACAAGGAGATCCTATTTCTCCTATTTTATTCACTGTCATGGTTGAAAGTCTTGGAAGAAATTTGACAAGGTTGATTGACAATAGATCCCTTCTTGGTCTTAAACTGCCCTCTAGCAATCTGATTTGTTCTCATTAACAATTTATTGATGATACCATGCTCTTGGGAAAATCTATTGTTTTGGAGGGAAAAACTTTGAAATCTTTGTTGGATGAGTATGGAAAGGCCTCTAGATAGCTAATTAATAAAAAGAAAAGCTATCTTTTCTTCTTCAATACTCTTGTTCACAGACATAACAAAATTTCCAGAATCCTTGGTTGTAGAGTGGAGTCCTTGCTGGCCACCTATCTTGGCTTACTCTTAAGCCTTAAACCCCCGGAATCCCTTTGGATTTTGTTGGTTGAGAGGTTCAATAAGAAACTCGCTGGCTGGAAAGGAGCTCTATTAAGCCAAGCGCGTAAACTACAACTCCTCAAAGCTACTCTTCAGAATTTTCTGATTTATGCTCTGAGCCTCTTCAAAATCCCTACTAAGTTTGCGGATGCTATTGAAAAGATTCAAAAAATATTTCTTTGTTCGGGTGTTGAAGAAAAATAAAGAATTCCTTTAATTGGATGGGATCTAGTGTGCAGAACAAAAAAGGTCGGAGGTTTAGGTCTTAGAAGAATAAGAATGGTTAACAAGATTCTTTTGGCAAAACAAATCTGGAGAATATTTTCATCTTCAAGGGAATGGACTGATATCCTAGCAAGCAAATATTTGGAGAGTAATAGATCTCTTATAATTTTGAAAGAATCCCACCTTCTTCCCAGAGGCTCAACCTGCTGGAATAATTTGATCAACGGAAGAAAATTTGTTGAATCTGGAGCGGGTTGGCAAGTTAGAAGTGGAAACCAAACAAGATTCTGGGAGGATAGATGGTTGTTTAATGAGCCCCTTATAAAAATTGATTCCTTTAGTGGCTGGGCTGAGAATTGCAAAGCTCTTTTTGGCTCTTATGTGAAAGAATATCATGTGGATGGAAAATGGGTGGATCTGTGTTTTGTTAGTTAGGCTCTTGCTCTGATTCAGGGGTGATCCCACAATAGTGGTTTACAATTTTTTGCCAAATTAGACATTGAAATATTTTTTAAAAACTAAATCTTCACTTTTGGGCACCTATAGCCGCTAAACCGTGAGGAATTTGAAGATGATGCAAACTAGAATTTCATGAAATTTTTCTATAGATTCTAAATATATTTTTTTCAAAAATTTTGGAATCAGATTGCACTTCTTTTTCCATCTCCCTTGAAAACTAGTTTTTTCAGAAAACAACATTTTTAAAAAAGTGATGCTCATCGTATAACACAACTTTTTTCCATGAAGGATAAAATTCTAATTCTTTCGAATTTAGATTTGTAACTCTGATATCTAGTGCTTCCACTTGGTTAGATAGTTTTTTATTCAATATTTTTTCTTTAATCAAGTTTTGAATTCAAACCAATTATAATTCAGACATAGCGTGACTGTATAATGCATAAATTTTTTTGTATGTATTCAATTTTTTTTTTCTTTGTTGGATCAAGAGCTTCAATATCTGGTGCATTAATATTTTAATTTTTTTTTTTAATAATCTGCTATTTTTCCGCATGTGCAGAATAGAGAGCTTGATTTTCGATGAAAAACCTACATTCATGAGAAATAAAAAATAAATATAATAATTAAATTAAATTTATTTAAAATTATACTTTTTGGGAAGCTTATAATAAGGACTACACACTTGTAAAAAATAAATTTTAAATGAATTCATTTGATCCCCCAAAAGGTAAATCAAAAGTGGTTTTTTATCAGCATTTTGATAGGTGTAAAGGAGACTTTGTTATAGGTATGGTTTAAAACTAGAGGGGTTGTATCCAAGGGGGTTTGATTTAAGGTAGTTTGATCAAACCCTCTTCAATTGGAATTATTTAAATGGAACCTTTTAAGGCTTAAATCATTATATTTTCTAAAAATATGTGATTTCAACAAAAAATAGTTCCTCCTAGAAATTGTAAACCAGCTAAATGGTGAAAATTTTAGTCTTCTTTGCTAGTTGTCAGAATCTTCCCTAATCAGATGGAAGATCGTCTTGTTTGGAGTGATGAACCCTCGGGTAATTATTCTATTTCATCTACTTTTCCAGGCTTACTTCTCTCTAGGCTTCTCCTCCCTTCTGGTCAAAGGCTTGGTTCAAACATCTGGTCCCTAAAATCAATATCTCTTTATGGATCCTTCTCCAAAATAAGGTGCTCATGGTCAATAACCTCTCAAAGCGTGGCTTTCAAATACCTAATAGATGTTTTCTTTGCAAGATGGAGGCAGAGTCAGTGCGTCATCTATTTCTTCACTATCCTTTTGCTGCCTCAATTTAGGAAAAATTAATCAGTTACTGGAAACTATCATGGGTTTTTCCCTTGTCTATTGAAGATTTCTTCTCTCAATGGAAAGCCCTAACTCACAATCCTATTCTCCAGTACTTGTGGGATTTCTCTTTCCCTCATGTTGCTTGGGGTCTTTGGAAAGAACGAAACAATAAAATTTACTAAGATAAAGAACCACCGGTTGATATTGTCTTTGAAAAAATAATCAGAGTTTTGAAAGAAAATGTCATTGCTATCTCCCAACAGGTTGGCAACTTCAAGAAAGTGGCTCACTCATCACATGATCTTATGGTTGCTAAGGAATGGAATATTAATCTTGATTTACCCTGTGCCCCTAACCGTGTCAAAAAGGATAGAGAGGGTGTTTTTTGGTCTTTTCCACCTATTGGATGGGTTAAATCCAACTTTGATGGTGTGGCTAAAGGTAATCCTAGGGTGGTAGGTTGTGGCAGTGTCATTAGGGATACCTTTGGCAATTTTCTTGGTATGACTGCCACTCCCCTTGGTTCTCAAACCAATCACCTGGCTGAGGCTGCTAGAGCCTTTCATATTATAAATTTGGCCCATATTCTAAATATTAAAAATCTTTGGCTTGAAGGGGACTCCAAAAACATTATTGATTGTCTTTTAGGTAGGTCCCCCCCCTCGTGGACTATTAAATCTTGGATAGATGATGCTATCTCGACCTTAGCCAAGTTTGATAATATAAAGGTCCCACATGCCTATAGAGATGCCAATGTTGTAGATTTTTTTGCGAATGAAGGGGTTAAAAGCAAAGGACAATGCACTTGGTTGAACATTAGTGATTTAGGTGCTAATGTTTGAGCCTTATTGAACTATGATGCATCACATGGGCAAGATGCGTGTCATCTCATTAATGATGATAGAACGGGGCAAACACATCACTATCATTAGATTGCATGGGGTTGAGCTAATTTTCTTATCCTATAAGTTTGGTTGGCATGCTTTGTGGGCTCATAGGTTTGGCGAGACCATTTTAAGTCAAGATTTTGTCTCTGTCTACCTTACTGTGTTTGCTAAAATGGGAGGAGATAGAAAAAGAGTTGAGCCGGACAGCTTTGAGATGCACACAAGAAATACTAAAGCATGGAGAAAAGTTAAAAGTGGGGGTTTACTCCCTTTTCTAGAAAAAATCCATGGATCTAATCAGGAAGCTACAGAGCATTTTGAGAGGAATTGGGAAAATGGGGAATTAACCCTTTTTGGAAGGAAAATTAAGCTCGATGAAAATATTATAGCTGAAGTGACTAGTATGTCCACTAAAAGACACAAATTTTTCTAGGACAAGGTTTTCTCTAATAAAGTAGTGGTTAGATTTCTGAAGAAAGAAAAGGAAAGATTGAAACTGGTGAAAGTTTCTAACAGTTACTTTGAGGCTGACACCATTAAAGCTCTCTGGAGAAAAGTTCTTTGTGTCATCATGAAGTATATCACCTTGGATGGTCATTTCACTAGGGTCTACGGATATCACTTTTCCTTGCTCAACCATTTTCACTATAAGGTCAGGGTTTCTCTTCCCTACTATCTCCTCTATTCCTTAAGAAAGAGTTTGGAAGACCATAAGAAAAACCCAAAAAGATATCCTATTTTGCATACTAGTTTGATTAGGTTATTTTTTGAACATTTTCAAAATATGCCAGCCCCTACTAATTTGGATGTCTCCCCGGAGTCCGAGGAGGATGATACCGAACCTAGCTGTTTAGGAAATTTTCCCAATTTGAGCTCAGTGAGAATGGTTCTGAGTTCGCCCTTTGTTTAGACTGGCAAGAAAACAAAAATCCATAATCCTTAGTCTGTTAAATCCTACCCTACTTCTAAGCCTAGAATCTCTAATCCTAAAACCAAAGGTGTTGGAAAGGATCTACCTGTCAAAAATATTGTTTCGTATTCTAAAGAATCTCCTAATTATGAGGATTCTGGCACTAACAATAATTCATCC
Organism: Sequoia sempervirens; assembly: GCA_007258455.2. Classification (NCBI taxonomy): domain Eukaryota; kingdom Viridiplantae; phylum Streptophyta; class Pinopsida; order Cupressales; family Cupressaceae; genus Sequoia; species Sequoia sempervirens. Next base: position 16,881,177 of record VDFB02179234.1, read on the forward strand.
TGTATTGTCCCGTCGTCAGACAAAGATGTTAGAATAGGTTCCCCTGGAGTCTCCGACCCTACAAAAAGTTGCATCAATCTTGATAGGGAACCCTCGGCTGATTTCTTGGGCATTGCTAGGAATAATGTTGTGGACCATTTCAGAATGTTGAAATGGGTCTTTCATGAAATTAATGAACTAAAAATAAAAAACTGGGCCCTCCAGAGTAAATTGGAAGAAATGGGAGCTAAGGTTTCTACGTTATGCAAGAAAGATGTAGAGTATAAAGATTACAATGCCAGTAAAGAGACCCAAGACAATGCCAATAAGGACAGAAGGATTGAAATAGATTTAGAAAAAATGAAAAATTCTATGAAAATAATTGTTGAACAAAACAATAGGATGGCAAGACATAATGCCATCATTATCAACGCTATGACAAAAAAATTGGATAAAGCTCAACAGCGGTCCTTGGTGGTTGATTTGGAAGAAGTGAAAGATAAAAACTAGGAAGAGGACTTTGGGATTTCAAAGAGAACCAAGGCTAATCTGAAAAGGAAGGCACCCCCCATGCCGCAAATGATTCAAACTTTCAAGAAGGGTGTTCAGGATCTGCAGGACCTAGAGGCAGAGACTGAGTTTGTTCTAAAGACTCTAGGTTAGTTGTTGGTTTTTTGGCTTGCATTTCGGCTAGTTTTTTGATTGACCTTCCTGGGCTTTTGTGGCTGGCTGCTGCTTTTACTGGTTTTTTCCTTTATTGCAGCCTGTTTATTCTTTTGGACTTTTTCATCCTCTTTCTTTTGTTGCAAACTTGGTGGTTTCGGGTCCCTATAAAACCCATTTTTTCCTTTATCAAAAACTCATGATCAAAGTGCATAAATGATTATAAAACTTAATATTTTTAGTTTCCTATGGTAGTCCAAACCAAAACCTAGCTAGGTGGTGTCATTAGGCCACAAAAAAATGAGAAAAATGAATCAGATATGAAATTGGAAAATCAAAAGAGGATTTTTACTAATCTAGAAATTAAGACTAAGTTGACATGGGACCATTAGCGTCATGTCATTTTAGATCATTAAAGTGTAGATAGATTTGAGCATGAAATCATCATAAAACAAATATATAGGATGTGGAAAGGATTTTGTGCAAGTCAAGGATGATATTGCACTCCTCTAAAATACATTTATTTTCAGTTACACTTACCTCTATAAGTTCACTTTTTTCTACTACAAGATGTTTTGTTTGATATGGGAATTGAACTCAATATTTCAACTAAAAAGTCATATGATGAAACGAGTCATTGTGTACTAATTATATCACCACCTATCATGTAATCATCCAAAAATGCATCTTTTTTGAGGAAAAAATGTAGGAGGATCTAGTTATTAAGTAAAATGGGAAAAATAGATCACATTCAATCTAATTTTAAAGTATATCTACACTAGGACAGCCTATTAGATATTACAACATGTAGATAGGTAATTTTGGAATGTGAGAAATTTAAGTTTTTCAAGGGAGTTCCAATAGAGGTTGGATTAGCATTGAAAAAGATCAAAGGGTGAATCATCCATAGACTGCAATGAGGTCATGTCATCCTCACGATTTATAATGTAGAGACTTCGTTCAATTGAATTCATGGCTATGTGTTTCGATTCAATAATTGGACTACAATGAAATGAATTAATACTATGATATGTAGCACATGAACTATGTTGACAAGTTGGCATGAACAAAATATAGAAAGACAAAAGATAATTTACCTTAAACTATGAGATTCAATTTCACCAATTGCATGATGTTGTATAGTTCATTTTTGGCTTCACACTCTAAAATTTGAGTTTTTTGTCAAATTCCTTAGAATTCAATGTTCAATTTTATTTAATCTAATAGAATTAGTAAAATAATATGAAAAAAATAACAAATTATTAACTTCATACAAAAAACAAGATAATTAACATTCTATCATTAGTAACATGAAAACATTAGTTATAAGAATATTGTACACTAGATAATGGCGAGAGCAGGAGTGGGTGGGAAGCAACTCAAGGAAGGAAGTTTGAAATCCTCAGTTGATGGTGATGATGCTAAGGATGATTCAAATGCAGATTGGATGACTTTGAAGGCTACCTTCTCTCTTGAGGGTGTGCCTATTGTTTTATTTTTTGTTGTTGTTGCATGGGAGGTTGGGTTCATGTGTTGGCTTTCCTTTCTACCAGTCTCTACATGACCTCTAGCTTTTGTTTTTCTAGCCTCATTGGTGTTTGATGAGGCATCTATGGATGGGGTGGAGGGCTCACCCCTACATTGGTTCTTTCATTGCTCTGGTGACTATGTCATGCTTTTTGTTGTGTGTGGCTTTTGGGCTACCCTTCATTGGTGTGTGCAGGCCTTTTTTGAGCAGGAATGGCTCCTTTGGAGTTCTTTCATTGTGTTTTCTAGGACCAACACTCAACCCCAAGACTTGGTTTAAGATCTTTATGTGTTGGGGGTTTTATTTCCTCTGTTTGCAAATGTGTTATTGCTCTTGGTAGATATTTGCTATTGGGTCCTCTTCACAAGTTTGGGCTCTCTTGTCTTATGTCACTCCCATTGTTGGGCATGGGTCTCATGGGGCTTCTGCAATCTCTAATATGAAGTTGATTATGTGTGACCATCAAGTCATGGTCCTCCCTAAGATGGTGAAGAGTATTTATATTTTAAGGGCTAATTTTTCATTTTTGTTGAAGGCTCCTGTGTTTTTGGGCTCTATTTTGAGTGGTTTTGGCCTTGGTTTCGACTGTTTAGTGTTCTTTCATTACAAAACTAAAGGCTTCTATCATTTTGTTTGGAGGGTCAAGGGTGTCTTGTGGGTTGAGTTGTTTTATTTTCTTTTTCTTAAGGCATAGGTGTTTTGGTTTTTTTATTTTGGTGGTTGAAGTGCTTTCCTCTTTCTTGGTTTAGGGTATGTGCAGGATCATGATGAGCCAAAAATTGGCGATATGATGGGTATGTGTAGGGTATGTGGTTGACAACTTCTTTTTAAAGGTATGTACAGGATCATGATGGGCCAAAAAGTGGCAATATGATGGGTATGTGGCTGATGACTATTTTTTTACTCAAAATTGATGAAACAAAAAGGGTTTTTAAAGGAGATTCTCAACTTTACCTCGATATAAATTATTCTTTACTTTGAATTTAATAATTAATTATTATTCATTTTCTATTCAAATTACGACTAAATTCTTGATTGATAGGCTGATTGAAAAACATCTATAGCTTTCAAACGGTATCACATTTTTTGAATCGAAAACATGTGTCACATTATATGCTTCGCATACTATAGGATTAAAAAAATAAAAATTGAATTTCATGAAGTTTTGACCAAGTTAAGGTGGTCGACATACAAGTTTTTTATATTTTCAAAACAATTGTAATAAAAATTCATAATTAATTATTTACTTGGAAAAAAATTACCAAAAATATGCATCACATCGGGGCATGAGTCCTCTACTTATATATAAAATCTTAAAAAAAAAAATTATCATTTTATTTTGGTTAGGGTGGTCAGACAAAAACCTACTTCTCATTTTTCCACTAAAATTTAAGTACCACTACATTGAAATTTCAAATTTTCACCAAATAGATTTTTTTTTTTAAACAAACCTAGTAGTTTAGAAACTACATTCAATTTTCTACAAATTCTATTATTACATAATTTTGAAATAATATAGATAACTTATTCAATTTTTTACATCAAGTTGCCTAACTCTGATTTTTCTGAATTTTTTGCCACTTAAGGGACTGCTTTTTCCATGATGATCCTGCACATACCCTTAACCCAAAATTGATGAAACAAAAAGTGTTTTTAAATGAGATTCTCAGCTTTACATTAATATAAATTATGCTTTACTTTGAATTTAATAAATAATTATTATTCATTTTCTATTTAAATTATGACTAAAGTCCTAATTGATTGGTTGATTGAAAAACATCTATAGTTTTCAAATGGTATCACATTTTTTTAATTTGAAACATGTGTCACATTCTATCCTTTTCATACTATAGGATTAAAAAAAAATGAATTTCATGAAGTTTTAACCAAGTTAAGGTGGTGAGACGTACAATTTTTTATATTTTTTAAAAGTTGTAATAAAAAGTTAATAATTAATATGATTCCTCTACTTATATATAAAATATTATAAAAAAATTATCATTTTATTGTGGTTAGGGTGGTCAGACAAACACCTACTTCTTATTTTTTCCCTGAAATTTAAGTACTACTGCATTGAAATTTCAAATTTTCACCAAATTGATTTTTTTTTTAAATAAACTTAGTAGGTTAGAAACTACATTCAATTTTCTATATATTATATTCTTACATATTTTTGAAATAATATAGATAACTTATTCAAATTTTTACGTCAAGTTTCCTAACTCTAATTTTTCTAAATTTTTCGCCACTTAAGGGCCTATTTTTTCCATGATGATCTTGCACATACCCTTTAGTATCTTCCTTTACCTATGGTGGTTATGAATACCCTTCTAAATTTTTCCCTCTAAATCTACAACTAGTGTCTTCTATCGAGGTGGAGACTACTCCTATTGAGGGAAGCCCTCTTCTATTGAGGTGGAGGTGAGTGTTGTAGGTTTGGTGGTTCCTATCGAGGTGGAGCCTGTGTGGGAAAAAGAGTGAAGGATTTGGAGGTTTGGCTCTCATTTCTTCCTCTCCTATAGAGGGGATTTCCCTCCTATTTGTTGGTTATTTTTTTAGAACCAAACGTAATCTTAGTCCTAGCCTATGAATTTTCCACAACTCAATTATTAGCAAGGTTGAGGATTTTCCAACACCTAAGTAAAGTAATTAGTGCTTCACTTCTTCTCTTCGGGCTCTATGAAACCCAGGGAGGGTAATCTCATGCATACTCATAATATATCACATTAGCTCAAGAGTATTTCCTCACACAGATTCACAATTACAAGAAACCCACCTTATCAAAGGTTTGGCAGACCTCAGATAGAAATGTTACTCATTTCAAGGATTTTACTTACATAATTAAAATTGGGGCAATGTAGTTTAGAGTATTCTATGAATCATTCTTCATCTTGAATCCTAGGAAAAATTTAATACTAGCTCAACTAACCACAAGATATGCTAATAAAATAATCAGTGCCTTATCTAAGGTAGAAAAAGAGTTATAACTTGTAATCAATCAGTAATACAATTCTAATTGAACTTCAGGAATAAATGGACTATTAGAGTGTCACTTTGTAACATCTAACTCATTGTGCTACAAAATACCGCTTCCTTACTAAATCTTATATCCTTTTCTCACAAACTAATGACCTTGCTTTAGCATTTAATCAACTCATTGAACTAAAGCATAAAAAAAGTTCATTAATTTGGTGCAAATGAAAGAAGACAAATGAAATCATAATTAACAATTCCATTCATAACTTGGAAGAAAATACATAGGAGAGCAACATTTTAGAACTAAAATTCTTCTTCATTTTTTCTATTTCTTTTTAAAACCATATCTAATATTTTATACAATATAAATTTCATCTTAAACTTTCTTTTCATACATCTATTAAAATATCTTTTTCATTCTATTATGCTTTTAGATAAAAATAAAAATCCTTAGGGTGCAAAATGAACACTTCAAATTTTGCAAAATTGAAAGTTTTATCAATGGATCTTTCTAGGGACGTTTGTTCCTCAGTGAACAAAGCGAGAATTCAAATCCTCTGGAGAAGTAGACCAGGTGCTTACTTCATTAGGCAATAGAGTCAAAAGGTCATCTCTACCCCCAATTGCTTTGGTTTAATAAGTCAAACCATATTTGATGGCCCAAGGCCACCAAAATTTTTGGCTTCTTCTTACCTCTGGCATAGATAAAGTTCTCATCACACTTTACTGAATCCAAGGGTAAGTGCAAGATCATAATGGGCCAAAAAGTGGCGATATGATGGTTATGTGTAGGCTATGTGGTTGATGACTTTTTTTACCCAAAATTGATGAATCGAAAAGGGTTTTTAAAGGAGATTCTAAGTTTTCCACCAATATAAATTATGCTTTACTTTGAATTTAATAAATAATTATTATTTATTTTCTATTTGAATTACAACTAAAGTCCTAATTGATAGGCTAATTGAAACACATCTATAGCTTTCAAATGATATCACATTTTTTGAATTAGAAACATGTGTCACATTCTATGCTTCGCATACTATAGGATTAAAAAAAAAAAAATTCATGAAGTTTTGACCAAGTTAAGGTGGTCAGACATATGATTTTTTATATTTTTTAAAATTTGTAATAAAAATTTGATCATTAATTATTTACTTGGAAAAAAATTACAAAAAAATATGCATCACATCGAAAGATGAGTCCTCTACTTATATATAAAATCCTATAAAAAAATATTATTATTTTATTGTGGTTAGAGTGGTCAGACAGACACCTACTTCTTATTTTTTCCTTAAAATTTAAGTTCTACTGCATTGAAATTTCAAATTTTCACCAAATAGATTTGTTTTAAATAAACCTAGTAGTTTAGAAACTACATTCAATTTGCTACATATTCTATTCTTACATATTTTTGAAATAATATAGATAACTTATTCAAATTTTTATGTCAAGTTTCCTAACTTTGATTTTTCTAATTTTTATCGCCACTTAAGGGCCTATTTTTTCCATGATGATCTTGCACATACCCCCAATATGAAAACATCACTGTGATATGCCTAATTAAACATGATAGAATCTCTCAATAGCTTAGCATATACAATATTATCAAGAAACTCACAACTATCATGCATCTGAGAATCAGGCATACCCTTAAAATATTGATTTTCATGTGGTAATAACTCATAATTTTTATCATTCAAAACATTATCAAGTTGAAAAAAACCATCTTTAATGTCTTTCCCATTACCACACCGTAAGAAGATTTCATCCAGTTGAAAAATCTAGCACTCATATTCTGCCACATAGCTAGTACTATCAAGCTCAATCTGCCTATTAGTTTGCATGTTAAAAGTGAAACAATTATAATAACTAATCAAAATATTATGCACATCATGCAAACTATCTCCCAAGTGTATGTAAAAAGATACACTCATACTTTGGCACACACTGTAACTATGCCTCAACATGTTGGTGTAGAGAATCACCAAGAATCTCTAACCTATACTCATCCTTACTCACTTTGATATTTTTTGAACATAATATGTTAACATCTTCAGCATTCAAAGTTTGTTCAAAAGTGAGCAATTTTAGTTCAAAAAGATAATCTATTTTTTCTTTGGAATCAACCCCCATATCCATATGAAAATATTCATGACTAGGCTCATCTAAAACATAAAACAGATACTTATCCAAATCTGCATAAAAAATCTCACAATTTGTCTTATCAGATATACAAACTTCATGGTCATCTATTGTTTCTAACCTATCAAAATAGAACTTTGAAATTACATCAACCTACACACTTTCATGCACATCATACAATGCATCATCAAATGGTTGTTTTTCTTTACCCACATTATCACCATGCTGACCAACTAGTTTATTACTAGAAAGAAGATCAGATACCCATGCGTCATATCTTGCATAGTGAATACTATCATCACTGTCAAAATCAATATGAGTACTACACAATAACTGAGGGTTACTCATATGTGCATATTTCTAATATTTAGTGGTCAGCAGATTTGCAATTTTTTCACTATTTAATAGAACATAGTTCTAATCCATTATTTCAACCACTTCCTCTTCTTGACTCCCACTAGAACTATACGCATTACCAAGTTGTAAGTCAAGATGTACCATGACATCACCATGATCAAAGTCTGGAAACTTAATGGACTGAGTTTCATCATTGAGTTGTTCATTTATATCTTCTTGAAAGTAGAGACAAAAATTTTCACTATTATGAGCATCAATGGTAAACATGTACTATTCTTAACTCTTTCCTACTCAAGCATGCACTTGTTTGTATCTAAAACTACAGGTATCTAGTCTTTTGTACTCACATAGTTGTTGATTTCATCAACATGTTTATCCACAATTGAAGACACCAAACCTTGCACATATTCATTCCTCATTTTATCCATATCATCTAAACATGTGTAAGCCATTTGCATATTCGAAATTTTAAAATCCTTTAACAACGCACTAGATCCCTCAAAAGCTTCAAAATACAAATGAATGCAATTTGGTGTACTAGGTTTGAAACTTCCAGAGATTAGTAAAAGAGCAACAACAAATCTATGACTGAAAGTCTTTCTTGACTCTTCATCTTGTTTCTTTAGTTGTTTTAACTTTGTGACAATATCAGAAGGTTCTTTTTCAAATTATTTCCTAAAAGCATCCACCAGTTTAAATCCCAACAGGGAAAAGACTTCTCAGGAAAACTTAAGTACCAGCCCCTAGCTTTAGCTTCAAGAGATCTGACAAAAAATTTCATCCACATATCATGATCTCTAAATGAATGTTTCACCATGAAACTATAAAAACTATGGATATGTGCATTTCCTTCACACACATTGTATCCATTAAATCTAGGCATCTACTTATAGACTTGAGATGGTGTGCTTTTAACCTTGTAATCAATCCATGACAAGTCTAGTTGGTTATACAATAAATTAAAAGAATTGATAAAAGGTGTAGTATGATTATCCCTCAACTGGGCTTGTAGAGCCATCAAGTTCCTTTTGTTCATCTCTTTAATTCCCCTTTTAAACATAGCTTTCCATTTCGACCTTAGCCTAGTCTTGTTGACACTTGGGTTTTTGTACTTTGGGGTTTCAATTGTCTGAGGATTATCATACTTCTGAAGCTTCTCAACAATATGAATTAGGGTTTCTAATGGCATGGTTATTTCCCTTTGGTAATCCATAGATGTATGCAAACTAGGGTTGAACTAATTTTACATAATCATAAACATGAAAATATGAAAAATCACTAGGATAATTGATAATATGATGGTAACTTAGGCCTAAAACATATGGTAATTCAAATGGATAGAAATTCCTAGGATATACATTTTTATTTCAACCATCCATACTATCAAACACTATAAGTAGAACAATAATTGCATTCAATATGACAAGTTCAGCAAATGAAAAATATGCAAAGAACCATGTACCTTCACACCTCCAGTTTCTACAACTTTGAATAGAGCACTTTCAAGTTACAATAAAAAGCAACAGCCCTTCATGTGCATAAATTTTAGAGGAGAGTCTCCACCTTTTCAACAAGAGGAAAACCTTTGAAGCAAGAATATCTTTCTCTGAGTTCTTCTAGTAGAGTCACTTCAGTATTCTGAATTTGGGGCTGCTACAAATCCATTTGGAGATTTGGAACTACTTCAACTTCTGAACCAGATGTTCATTTTTTTTTTACTCCTTTCAAATGGCCTTCGACAAATTTACATCAAGGATGCAAAGGTGTCCCCAGTGGAGTCGCCATTTCTGTTGGTTTTTTTTTTAGAGCCAAACTTAAGCTCAGTCCTAGCCTATGAATTTTCCACAACTCAATTATCAGCAAGGTTGAGGATTGGCCAACACCTAAATAGATTAACTAGTACTTCACTTCTTCTCTTTGAGCTTTGTGAGACCCAAGGAGGTTAATCCCATGCATACCCATTGTAGACACATCAAATTTGCATTATGCATATTCATCCGCTCAATAAATAAATCAAATGTATCACATCCATTCACCTAGTAAATTGAGTTCTTATCATTTAAATAAATCAAAGGCTCACATCATAGTTTAATTAAATAAATCAAACTTTATTTAATTAAAATCTCAAAAATGCATCTTCCATCCTTTTCTGATTTAAATAAATCAAATATTTAAATCCTAAAAGTCAAAATCATCTAAACACCATTAAGCTAACCTAATCATCATCATCTATTTAATTTAATCCTGATTAAATGCTAATCTCATCCCACTTGCATTCTCTAGATTTGGCCACTTGCACATGAAATTGCATTTAATTGATTTATCAAAATCTTTATTTTCAACTTGGCATAAAGGGAGAATATTCTCCAAGTTTGAATCTCCCCCCAAGTGGACATGTACACTCAACAGAGCATTTATGAGGCCTTACATGTCTCTTACATGTCCCCTTCCAAAGGTCAAACTCGGCATTCATTGCAAAATTCAAATTCAAATTCTCCCTCTCATGGGCACCCTTCCCAAATCTTGCACATACATTGACCAATCACCACTTGACAAGTGGCCTTATCTTATTGGCTTGATCTTTGTCCCACATTGGTCTCTCTTCAACACTTAGCATTTTGAAAATCTTTAAATAGCAACTTCATCTTTGAACAAATCCTCCACAACTTTCATGCAAGGTCACTCTCTTCATTTGAGAAATGATCTTGTCCATCATTATCATTAGCTTATCAATCAAGGATTGGGAAAGGGTCACTAGCACATGTGACACCAATCCAATATGAAATATTATTCTCTTCATGTTTTGTTGTATGCTTTCAACTTGTTTATCTAATCTTTTGTTGTTTTGATTGTATCATAAAACATGTTGATTTATTTCATATGGATGTTGAAGGTTTGCTTTGCTTGAATACTAATCATACATGTCTATGTTAGTTTTTAACCAAAATGCAGATTTTGACATCCACACCCATAATATATCACATTAGCTCAAGAGTATTTCCTCACACAAATGCATAATCACAAGAAACTCACCTTATCAAAGGTTTGGCAGACCTCAGATAGAAATGTTACTTATTTCAAGGATTGCACTTACATACTTAAAATTTGGGCAATGTATTTTAGAGTATTCTATGAATCATTCTTCATCTTGAATCCTAGGAAAAATTCAATACTAGCTCAACTAACCACAAGATATACTAATAAAACAATCAGTGCCTCATCTAAGGTAGAAAAAGAGTTATAACTTGTAATCAATCGATAATACAATTCTAATTGAACTTCAGGAATAAATGGACTATTAGAGTGTCACTTTGTAACATCTAACTCATTGTGCTGCAAAATATCGCTTCTTTACTAAATCCTATATCCTTTCCTCACAAACTAATGAACTTTCTTTATAAAGCATTTAATCAACTCATTGAACTAAAGCATAAAACAAGTTCATTCATTCGGTGAAAATGATCGAAGACAAATGAAATCATAATTAACAATTCCATTCATAACTTGGAAGAAAATACATAGGAGAGCAACATCTTAGAACTAAAATTCTTCTTCTTTTTTGCTATTTCTTTGTAAAACGATATCTATGATTTTATACAGTATAACTTTCATCTTAAACTTTCTTTTGATATATCTACTGAAATATCTTTTTACATTATATTCTACTTTTAGAGCATAGTATCTACTATCACCCTTTCTAGACTCAAAAAATTCTGAGCTCTCCTCCTTCAGCCATGAAATCCCCTTTATAGAAGAGGGGAGCGACAAGCACCTAGCTGAATTATAATTTCACTTTCATTTCAGTTCATTTCAAAAAACTTAATTCTAACTGACTCCTCAAAGAACTCCCTAGGTGGTTTCATAAGCAATCATTTGAGAACATGAGAGGACAAAAGGAAAAAAACATGTGCAGGACACCAACAGTCATTGTCACAGTGTTTATTGGGGTATGTGCAAGATCATGATGGGCCAGAAAGTGGTGATATGTTGGGTATGTGTAGGGTATGTGGCTGATGACTTTTCTTTTACCCAAAATTGATGAAATGAAAAGGGTTTTTAAAGAAGATTATCAGCTTTCCAACAATATAAATTATGCTTTAATTTGAATTTAATAAATAATTATTATTCATTTTTTATTTCAATTATGACTAAAGTCCTGATTGCTAAGCTTATTGAAAAACATCTATAGCTTTCAAATAATATAATATTTTCTGAATCTAAAATATGTGTCACATTCTATGCTTCACATACTATAGGATTAGAAAAAAAAATTGAATTTCATGAAGTTTTGACCAAGTTAAGGTGGTCAGACATACGAGCTGCCATGCAACCCTAGAGGAAGTTGCAATTAACTACTCAAACGCACCATTTTTTTTGTTTAAGTACAAATAACATGCAAGTTCACTACCCATTGCCAACAACCTCTAAGGTTACGAGATTGAGATTACTTTAAAACCCGAACAAGAAACATGAATTGAAACCATAACATTTAATTACTTAAAGAATTAAGAGATCAAACATTCCATACATGATAAATTACATCAAAGCATAAGAGATACCACATGTTTCCAAATAACGATAATTTAACAATAAGATTACAATTCTCATTCCCCAAATGAGGTAATTCCAATAAGCATGATTATATATTACATATTCCACCTCGATAACAAATGAGTGGTAATAAAATACAATATCAACTGAAATGAATAAAGCATGAAATGAATCCAGATCCCACAAGCTCTCCAACTGGAAATCTCATCCATGCGAACAAGAAGAAGACCCAACGGATTAAGGTGCACATTCCACCCAACCATGTGATACCCGAAGGCTCACCCCCCGTGCTAGGAGATAGTAACAAGGATTCATAGAAAATACCATCTACCTCTAGACATAGGCTAATACATAACTAAACTAAATCAAATACAACCACAATATCACTTAACACAATGGTTACAATGCTTCCAAAGTTAAATAATCAATTGCATCACTGATACAAACATACTACTGACTTAGGAGAAGTGTCATCACAATGTTACAGGGGATATCCTAGTAAGTCTTCCTAGGTCCTAGCCCCCATCTCAGGATATCCTAGAAACCTCTAATGACTCCTATCCCCTCATGCAAACCAATGCGGAATCAGTTATCTCTCATCAAGATGAGATAACGATCTTGCCATTCTAGGCCTTCTCGTCTCATCCCAAGTCTATACAATCCCTTGCATCCATGAGCGAGGAAAAAATAATCTTATTAAATGATTGATACTACCTAACCTCTAATAAGTTTATTTACGTTATCACTGGATTAACTAACTTACAATGAGTTACCCTAACACCACTTTGTATGTCAGCCCTCATTGCAAGCCACTCCTTGAAGAAAACACGTGGAATAACTCCACAACCCAAGGGTACACAAGTGCGACCTAAGGATATTAAATCACTATCCACGACACAGAGTCAACACATCTTGTTTATGATAACCGGGTATCTAACTGGATACATTAAGATGCACTACCCAAGGCAATTCCAAGGTTGACTACCACATTACGAAAACCCACACAAATAAATGAAAAACCCATCTGGAAGACTTACATAACAAATAACTCTATTTTCCCAACATCATGAAAGAGGGAGATTTCATAACGAAAAGAAAAATTAGGCAAACTATTATCCTACTTTAGGATTTCCTAAATCCAAGCAAGGTGATAACACATTGCATGTAATCAAATAGAATAATTAACATTATTAGAAGGAAGAAGCTTAAACTAATTGTTTTATTTTAACTTCCCAATTACAATTAATGTTTAAAAACAATTTTCAAATAACATCATTGAACTATGAAATTAATATTTGCATCAATAATAAAATCATTATAGAAAAACTATAATTAAATATAATTTAAACATGTATATATATAACTATATATTTACTGAATATATAATTATATATGTATTTATATTTTAAATATATATATATAATTTTTAAATATATATATATATATATATATATATATATATATATATATTTAAAAAAAAAACTATTTAAATTTCCAATCACAATTTTTTTCCAAAATTTAATTAAAACCAATTATTTAAAGATACATAATATATACATTATATGCATATTATATAAATAAATAAATTATTTAATAATAATATAATATATATATATTATATATATAATATGTAAATATTATATCTAATATAAAATAAAATAAATAAAAATAAAATAAACAATTTTATTTGTTGACCCCACGGGCCCCCAAAAGGGAGGAGGATGCAGCCATAGGTTGCGCTCCCTGTGGTAGCACTTCCCCCATAGTCTGTGGGGAGCGCTGCCACAACAGCGCCCTCCAATGGGGGCTTGGTTGTGGCAACCATGTCTTTATTACTTTTTTTTTTTAATTTCTATTTCAAAATGAATTTAAAACTTTTAATAATTTATTTTCAAAAGCATTTAAACTTTTTAAAATTTTCTTTCCAAAAGAATTTAACACTTTAAAATTTTTTTTTTTCAAAAAATCATTTAACACTTTTAATTTCATGCATTTAAAAAAAAAACATGAACCATTTAATTTATTGACTCTACAAATAAGTTAAATTAATCGATTCAACACAATTAATTTAATTAATCAATAAAATAAATCTAATCCAAGATTAGATTATTTTATTAATTAAATTAAATTAATTAATAAATTAAATAACATTTTTAACATTATAACTAGATAAACTTAATAAACAACTTAAATACATAAAGCCATTTATTTACCTTTCCCAACTTGCAATTAAATGAAATCAAGGAGAGAAGAACAATAAAGAAGCAACTTAATCCGACTAAAGCCCAACAACACACTATGACTAGGGTGATTACTTGGCACAAAAAACCTATCTACTATCTCCCAATTGAATACTGTTGGCCAATGGACACACTCAAACCTATAAAACCAGGTGGAGTCAATGTCATGTACCTATCAACCTGTGAACAAAGAGTATGTTGAACATATATATATAATATAATAAAACACACCGTAAAGAGAAAATATTAGAATTGTAGGGCACTCACAAGTGAGTGGTACAATCTCGTCCCCTTCACCAATATAGAATTACTAATTGACGAATCTAACATTAATAATATACTCAAAAGCATAAAAACATCATTAATTAAATATCTACTAAGCTAATTCAAAGCATGCCATAATGATAACCTTAGAGTAAAATACCATCACATCAAAATATAACATTTGCATCGCTTTATAGTTTGTGATCAAATAGTAACCAAGTACCATAGTCAAAGTAATATCAGAACAAAGCATAACAAAGAAAACATTGTTTGATCAAAAGAGCCAAAATGGAGGGGTGCTACATGTTTTTATATTTTTTAAAAGTTGTAATAAAAAATTCATAATTAATTATTTACTTAGAAAAAAATTACAAAAAAATATGCATCACATTGAGACATGAGTCCTCTACTTATATCTAAAATATTATAAAAAAATATTATTATTTTATTGTGGTTAGGGTGGCCAGACAGACACCTACTTCTTATTTTTTCCCTAAAATTTAAGTACTACTGCATTGAAATTTCACATTTTCACCAAATAGATTTTGTTTTTTTAAAATAAACCTAGTAGTTTAGAAAAACTATATTCAATTTGCTACAGATTTTATTCTTACATTTTTTTGAAATAATATAGATAATTTATTCAAATTTTTATGTCAAGTTGCCTAACTCTGATTTTTCTGAATTTTTTGCTACTTAAGGGTCTGTTTATTCCATGATGATCTTGCACATACCAATTCTTGAAACAAAAAGATTCCATATCACATCTTCCAGAGAACTTCCACATCAGCATGAGAAAACAAAAGACAAACTGTGGATACATCAAAATAGATATCTCCTATGCAATGACCATGGTGTCATCAAAAACTAAAACAAGGAGGTGACCCTATTCAGAGTCATTGGCATCAAAAAAATCTTGACCAATCCTTTTCCTCGATCAAATTGGATGGATCATCACCACGTCATCATTAGAGCTCCCATATAGCACCAGAGAACCGAGATATTGGCCATAGTCCGAGTTAGTGTCAACTTCAACATCCAAAGGAGTATCTAAAAGCATGATATGAGAGTTGTGTTTGCCCAGGTAGGCCCTATGGCTTTTCCCTTTTTTCTTGGCCTTCTTCACTGATAGCGCTAACTTTCCTTGCCTTTGCACTCAACCACTTCTCCTGAAAGGGTCCTATTTCTCAAACAATATGTACTCTACACAATTGATCTCTTCTTATGACCTCTAGCTCTCCTTTTACCCTTTGAAACCTTAGGAGAATCCTAGGCTTCATGCTCAGCTATATCTTCATGACACTCGTACATACTTAGTCATCTAGACCTCCTAATAGGTAGAATTGTTGCACCAACTTTTCCCATCTTCTTTAAAACTAGCCAAGTGATAATTTAAAAGGATTTTTGACTCAAGACCCATAGGAGGAACACCCCAATCCCAATAATTGTAACTAGTTCAAGCAACATAATTCCTAAATAGACTAGAGTACCCAATTTCATACCAATTTACTAAGCATAAAAACACTAAAAATATGCTTAGGAAAACTTATAGCCCTTTCAATCCTCTTCACTACATACACCTTACTTCTACTGTAGACTGAAAACATGGTGAAAATTAACAGTGATCAATCTGCATTCAATAGAAAACTTAAGCATGCAGAATTAATGATTCAAAAACCTCTTGCTCAATTGAATTCATAACTTAATAGTTAGGCTTTGAATCTAGGCCATTGATCTTAGAGCAATCAAAATTTCATCTAAGGTGGCCATGAGCATTGTTTTTCGACCATTATCAACTTTCTCCTTGAAAATAGTGATGTTATCTCAAATATTGCCACATTCTTCTCTAACCTTGATTAATCATAGTTGATCTAACAATTAGCATGTATCACCAACCTAATCCATTCCTTTTCATTTATATTGGTGAAGTACATGAGACCAATCTATCTTCTTGAGAGAATATTTCCTTTTATGCTTCATCACTCATCGTTGATCTTTCTCAACTTCTAGGGTGCAATCAGCGATGAAGGTATTCACACGATGATCCTAGTCTATTGGATCATCCTAGTTTGAAACTTCATCAATGGTTCTCCATTCCTTTTGCCACTTTCCCTTTTGCTTCCCATGAAATCCTTAGGATCCTGCCACATTGCTTATCTCTTTATCACGAATGCATCTCGTCCTTCATTGGCCTCATCAACAATGTAAACATCCCCATGATGGTCCTCAGCCCTTGGTTTTGCAGCATGTCCTTTGGTCACATCCATCCCTTCGTCACGCATCACTAATTCAAACTTTTCACCTAGGTTCCTATCAACGACGGGAGATGTTGTGGAGGCATTAGATTTAGACATGTACACCTGCATAAAATAAAGGGAACAAAATACATCGCTCATAGGATTATATCAAATTAGCAAAAGAAAAACCCTTTATAGGACACCATCGCTTGTCGCTAATTCAAAACTCAAGTTCTGAAGTGAATTCATGATGAGCAATATAACATAAGGTTGTCGCTCATCACTAATTTTCCTCATATATTATGCGAGCAATTAGTAATGAGGGAATTTACAACGTTCATAGTGTCCATTGCATATCGCTAATGTGGAGCTTTACATTTAAAACATATCTGCAATCACACAATGTAAAGGAAATTATATCACATCACTCATCACTAATCCAAATTTATCATCTTTTGACCATCTGTGATGAACGATAAGATCAAAAGGCCCAAATCATCGCTCATCACAATTACAAATTCAAAAGCTCAAAAGCTATTAGTGATAAGTGATGTCAAAAGAAAACACCATTCCATCACTCATCGCTATTTAAGGTGTGTTCCTATGAACAAATCAGCGATGAGAGATATAGTTATGAGGGCCATCAGGACTTAAGTTGAAACTTTGAGCACATGCATTTAAGTTGTTATAAAATAGGGGACTCTCTAGGATGACATGAGAATAATAGGTTCAATACTTTTGAATTATGAAATACAAAGGATGTAAAGGGTATAATATCCTTTACCTAACTTTATCAGAAATGGGTGATTCAGACCTAGACACGAGAGGGTCTAGTCACTTGATGACATTAATAGACATGAAAATTTTATGTGACTAGCTATAGGCACTACACAGTTAGCAACAACATAGAATGTTACAAGTAACTAAAATGAACAAAACCCTAAGCCCCCATATAAGAATCCTATACCAGATGGAACAAAATTTTTTAAATAAAAATAAAAATCATTAGGGTTCAAAATGAGCACTTCCGAATTTGCAAAATTTGAAAGTTCCATCACTATTAAGGTGGATTTAGGGTTGGTGATTCTGGTGGGGTGTTGTTGCAAGTTGCTTGATGTGATTCAGTGTTTTGTTGTGCTCTCTAACTCCCCTATTGAGGTGGGGTTCTTGGATTTGCTAATGTTGTTGTTTAGAGTTTTGATGGTGTTCTACACCATTAAGTTGGTTATCTCTCTTGCATCAATGGTGTCTTCCATGAGCGACTGGTTTGTTGATGCCTGTTAGATGTAGGGGGTGTCTTTTTGTATCTAAGGGTTTCTAGTCTTGGTTAAAACCTAGTTGTAAAGGGATCTCAGCCCCTTGCTTGCTTGTCTGATGTAGCCTATGTAGTCATGTTTTTCTTGTAGCAGTTTTTATTGGGCTTCTATTGGTATGTGTATTATCTTATTTGTAGCATGTGTTTCTATGATAATGTAATGTTCCCTAGATGGGACAGCCCTAAATTTTTCCTTAATTCCTTAAAGCAAGAATCAATTAGACAAATTTCATATTGAAGAATAAGACAAATGCATTGTTATCTATAAACTATCATAATCAAATATGACTTACTATTCTTGATTGGAATAGAACTTCGTCTTGTCTCCTCTTTCCTATCCTCATTGGATGGTGATTTACTGTGCAAAGGGCGTGTGAATGCATCTTGAGTTAGACACCCTCAAGGTTTACTACCCGTCTTGGGCTCTGTCCAACAGTAGGTGAATTACCGGCTTTTCCCTCCACAAACACACAGTCTTTATTAAGTGCTAGCAAGGGGGAGTTTTAGTCCAAAGTCTATTCTTCAAGGTAAAGTCATAATATCTCAATAAGACACAATAATTACTATAAGAAACATTATTGTTTCTTTAACAAATAACATTCATAATGTAGACACATATTTTGTTCTTACATATTAAATCAGTGTCACAAATCCATTATTCATATTTTAGCAATAATTGATAACTCAGATATATAGAGCTGTTATCCATGACTAATAATATATTTAATTGTATATCAAAGTAAAATATATCATACTACAAGAATAATAAACATAATATCTCATACTTATCTGATGGCTGCTTTACTGACAAGGATATCTGAAATCCTGATCTCATTCTCCTCCTAATTGATCCATCTACCCCTAACACTTAGAATATATCATTAGTATGAATCAAATAAATAAGAATATGTTTTCCCTTCGTATATATATTAAAGAATCATAATTGCTTATAAGGTTCAATAATTACTGCAAGCATCATTATTAAATAATCATAAATAATATATATATATATATTCATTCTATATAATCACTCCTTTAATTATACCGGTTGATATTTATACATATATAATTATTTATCTATATTGATTGGTATTCCTATATTAATTATTCTTTCTTATATTTATTGGTACTCATGAATACATTTATATAATTTTTCTTCATTTATATTCTACTCTTATCTTCCACTTAGAAGTATATATATATACTTACTCTTTCATGTTATTCACTTTATATCTAATCTATATCTATATATATATAAAGTGCACTAAGCTTAGCATTCATTCCTTCTTAGTTTACATTATTTGAATTTACTAATCAATAGGAGTATATCTATATTTATTTATTCCTTATTTTCATTTTATTCTGAGTTTGTAAATCAAACATTCATTGTCTGTTTTAGATAGCCATTACTCAAATTTGAAAGGAGACTCTACTTTACCTTATTTACATGTATATACCTTGCTTTCTGCCCTACGTCAGATTTTGGAGAATATTTCTGACAGAATATATTCCCCTTTAACCAGCATTCACTTTTTCCTCTTGCTACGGTGATCTCTTCTTGTCTTCTCCCATTCCATCTAAATTCCACCCGAAGATGTGCAGCCACTATTATTTCTTTTTATTTCCTTTTTCCTTCTATTTGATGCCTCTTGGAAATATAACCTCTTTCCTTATATAGCCAATCAAGCATTATGTTGGGACATGTCTTTTTCCCTCTACTCCTTGGGAACCGATGCCTTTTTTGAATGTATCCTTTTACTTTTGATGATCGCTAGTCTTAGAGGTTCGATTGTTTTGGTTATGCATTAATTAATTATATTTTCTGAGTTTCATAGTCAAGCATTTTAATTGTAATATTATCATGCTCATACCCATAATAATGGTTATAATTAAAATATAATTATCATTATAATTGTAATTCAGATTATATTTACTTATATTAGTTTTTTGATTATTCAAATTTCCTTATGAATATTGTATTATCTGTTATATTTATAATATCATTATATGTTCATATTAATTTTAAATGTTTTAATATCTATTATATCATAATATTTTTTTATGACGTTATTTATTATATTCATTGATATTGTCTTCGACACTTATGTAATATCAAATGGTTAACTATTTTATTTATGCTTCTTCATTATCTAAATGTTTTGATTTCAGGGACATGATAGGATACCACTTGTAATGTCCCTTTTCAGGGATTGCTCTAAAAAAAAAAAAGTGTAGTTAGAGTATATAATTTATCAGCGGTATATAATTATCATTATAATTGTAATTCAGATTATATTTACTTATATTGGTTCTTTGATTATTCATATTTCTTTATGAATATTGTATTATCTGTTATATTTATAATATCATTATATGTTCATATTAATTTTAAATACTTTAATATCTATTATATCATAATATTTTTTTATGACGTTATTTATTATATTCATTGATATTTTCTTGGACACTTATGTAATATCAAATGGTTAACTATTTGATTTATGCTTCTTTATTATCTAAATGTTTCGATTTTAGGGACATGACGGACAAGGTTACAGGTCCCTTCAAAACCATTTTGTGTTGGGTTTCTAGTCCCATCCAAACCTATTTTATCCCTAATAAAAAACATGTAAAACATTAGTTTGTAGAATAAAATTTAGTTTAAAAACATGTAATTTAATTCTTCTATGTTGACAAAATAAAAAAGGTGGTGGAATTTTTAAATGAAAATTGATATTTTTTCAACACCATGAAAAGTGTGTTTCTACATGTCTCTCGATTGCAAAAAAAATAGAGAATTTGAGTCTCGAATCACTGGATCCTCGTGCCTTTTTACCATTTTTCTTATTCTAACAAACACAATTATGTTATATACCCTTCTTTGGAAATTGAAATGGGGAGAGAGGGGGAGAGTTATAGAGAGAAAGAGAGGGAGAGGGAGATATATAGATAGATATCTAGATGGATAGGGAGAGAGAGACATCAGAGAGAAGGAAAGAGGGAAGGAGGGAGAGAGAGGTAGAGAGATGAGTCTAGAGATCAAGGAGAGAGAGTAAGATAGAGAGAGGTAGAGAAAGGGAGAGACATAAGGGGAGAGGTAGGAATTTATATATAGAGAGAGGGATATGGAGAGAGAGATAGGAAGAGAGAGAGGGGTGATATAGAGTGGGGATAGGAGTGAGGGAGAGAAAGGTAGTTAGTTTTAGAGCTCCTAGGAGAGAGAGCGATATAGAGAGGGAGGGAAGATAGAGATATAGATATATCTAGATGGATAGAGAGAAGTAGAAAGTGAAGGATGGAGGGAGGGAGAGGTAGAGAGATAGGTCTAGATGGAGATCTAAACAAGGACAGAGAGAGGGAGGAGGGAGGAAGAGATAGAGAGATAGTTCTAGAGCTCGAAGGAGAGAAAGAGTAAGATAGAGAGAGGTAGAGAGATATATATAGAGGGAGAGAGAGGGGGAATGAGGGATCGAGAGGTAAAGAGATAGATCTAGAGAGAGGTATAAAGAAAGATAAAAAGAGAGGGAGGGAGAGGTAGAGATAGTTTTGTATCTTGGGGAGAGAGGTAGAGAGATAGAGAGGGATAAGGGAGAGGGGGGTACACACACACATATAAGAGAGATAGAGAGTGTGTGAGAGAGAGAGTTAGCTAGAGTGATGTAGAGAAAGGGAGAGAGAAATATCATGTAATAACTAGGCCAAATAATTCCAAAAATTTATTTTTATTTCTAAAACAATTTATATATAGGAACCATTTTACCTTTGTGAATAAGAAATTCACTATGATTAAACAACTACATTCCAAAATTATCTCATTACTACAAGAGTAATATTACATTCTAATCATATTTAACCAAACCTTACAATGATACAACATTAAATATGTCTTGCTATCCACCCAACCATATTGGCATTGTGAAGCCACATGAGCTCTAGCCAAACCCCTGAGCAAGATAAAGACTACTAGAAATCATAGTAGATTTTATTATTTGAGGGTCATATTGATTAGTGGGTATACAACCCTTTCTAGGGTCCAGTACCCTAAATAGTTCTTTGATGGCTGCCACCCACTTAGGTGAAGTAGAGACGAAGTTTCAAAAACTTTCATTAAATAATTTAAAAAAGGACATACTCCAAGGAAGTGTTGAAGATGATCTTAGTTATAAATGCTTATATTAATAACTATTACTTTTACATTTTCACCACATTTCAATGATTATAGTAAATTAGATAGAGCACAGTATTGACATCCAAAAGTATAAAGAAATCATATCACAAATTTTATATTTTCAAAACCTCCAAGATGTTAATGAATTGAGAAGTACCTTTTTAAATGCTAATTCACCTTATGCAACTATTATTCTTCACAAATGGTCCTTGAATTTCATGTCACAAGATTAAACTTCAAACATGCAAAAATGTTAAAAAAACTCAAAGAATATACTTATGATAATTTCTTTCTTCCCATTTACTTGTACTTATGCTTAGTCTAAAGGGTTACCAAATCCAATTCCCAAATCCTAAACACTAATTAATCATGAAATTCAATCCTAATTATTGGAAATAATATTTTTTTGATATTCATATCAAGGTAAATCTTCTGATTTAAAAAAACTTCCATACATTGATAAAGTCCTTTTACTTCTACCAAAATTTTTAGTTCAACATACAAATAAAGTTGGAAAATAAAATGAACTATTAAGATATCTAATAGACAAGCTATAGTATACATTTATTCAATAGATAATCTACAACTCTAAGTAAACACTTATATTTACAATCTAAGTTAAGCACCTGTACTATTAAAGGAAAATATCAAAGAATAAATAATCCCTCTTAAAAGTAAAATCTTAAAACATCCATTATATTTTTTTTAAATGATACACCATTACAAATATTTTATGAAATTCATTAATTGAATACCAATGAATGAAGATAAGAGAATAAAATGTTTCCTTTCTCAATCTATTGAATGCACAAAATAACTCAACCTTTATAAGATAACTAATTTGACATTTAATACTCAACTTTTATATTCAACCACAATCATATATATAGTAATTCAAAAGAATTATTATGATCTATAACCAAGACTCAAATTATACTATCCTTTGGATTACAATGGAAGAATATTTTTTATGCTAAATATTAGCTAACATAAACGATCCACCTCTTTTGTAATTATACCAGATATTTATTTTATATGCAAATTGTAAATAGAATACTTTGAAATCAAGAAAAGAAAACACCTTATTCAATTACTTGTATCATTACTTATAATTCCCTAAATGCTCACCTTATTCCTACACCATATTTACTTTGTTTCTTTCATAAGCACTTCTTTATTAGTACTTGCCTTAGGCATAGTACGTTTGACTTTTTTTAGTTAACTAGTTATAAATATTTTAGTTTTCAACCAATCAAAAAAAATATTTAAACAAAAATTAAAATAAAATTCAATTGTAAAGTCAATTTGTAAAATATTTAACTTTACAAATTATAAATATTATTTTTTGTGCATATTATTGATTAAAAAAGCCTAAGTATTGTTGTAATGAGTTTGAATTTTTTTAGTTAACTAGTTATTAATATTTTAGTTTTCAACCAATCAAAAACAATATTTAAACAAAAATTAAAATAAAATTCAATTTTGTAAAGTCAATTTGTAAAATATTCAACTTTACAAATTATAAATATTATTTTTTGTGCATATTATTGGTTAAAAAAGCCTAAGTATTGTTGTAATGAGTTTGAATTTTTTTAGTTAACTAGTTATTAATATTTTAGTTTTCAACCAATCAAAAACAATATTTAAACAAAAATTAAAATAAAATTCAATTTTGCAAAGTGAATTTGTAAAATATTTAACTTTACAAATTATAAATATTATTTTTTGTGCATATTATTGGTTAAAAAATCCTAAGTACTATTGTAATGAGTTTGACTTTTTTTAGTTAACTAGTTATTAATATTTTAATTTTCAACCAATCAAAAACAATATTTAAACAAAAATTAAAATAAAATTCAATTTTGTAAAGTCAATTTGTAAAATATTTAACTTTACAAATTATAAATATTATTTTTTGTGCATATGATTGGTTAAAAAAGTTAGGTGTGTTATTGATGGATAAAGCAAATTAAACATTTTTTTAAGGAATGATTTTTTATTTTTTGCACATTAAATATTTCTTAAATAAATGTTTACTTATTTTGACATTTTTTTAAGAATGATTTTTTTATGTATGTAATTGTTATTTTTTTATTAAAGAAAATATTACAAAAATCAATTAACTATTTTATAGAGATTTAGATTCACACTATTAAAATAAAAAAAATTAAAAAAATGTATTATTTTTTCTATTAAACTAATATCTTTATCTATGTTTTTAATATTTTATGATATAATTTGATTATATATGTTCTCCTTCTTCTTAATTTATATTTATATAATATATATTATAGGTTATTTTATTTTGTAGTTTCCCTTCATATATATTTATATATATTAATAAACTATCTTAATTGACTACTATATTAATTATAATATTAATTATTATATTATTACTATTAATATAATTAATATAATAGTAAATCACTATATTAATAATTATAACAATATTTTAAAATATGTTAATATTATAATATTACCTATTTACTTAGTTTATATAATATATTTATTATATTAATAGTATATTTAACTTCAACTATAATATGAAGATTTCACTATCAAATTCAAAATCAACTAGAATCAATTTAAGAATTATTTTTAATAATAAATTATTTGATTATTTAATGTTTAGCAAATATTTATTCTAAAGAGAAACTCAACTTCAACTTTATTAGTCATATCTAGTATAAATAATTCATAAACTACTCCCTTCTCTCAAATGGGTTCATTATATAAATATTCAAATGTATTCAACTTTAATTTTTTTGAAAAAAAAACACCAAACAATAAACATTTATTCTAATTTATTTTATTTTCAAATATTTAACATCAAACAAGATATTTGCATGACATAACCAAAACATATAAAAAACCCAATGCTATTAATCAAACAAAACACAAAATACAAAAGTCAAAACTAAAATATAACACTTAAAAAAATTACATTTAATTTTATTCACATTAATTAAATTTACATTTATTTTTATTCCAACTCTACAAATCTCTAATTAGAATATTACAAAGACAAGTACTCACTGGCATTTGTTAACATTGCTCTAATCCCGATTCTTATTTGCATGGGTATAAAATTGGCACAAGGCAATAGCTTAAAAATTCTGATTATGTTATAGACCTCAATAATTCAAGGGTTCGGCTTACTATAGGAAATAGAGTTCGCATTGATATTCTAGCAACTACAACATATTGATAATTGCAATTAAAGTAAAAAGAATTCATAACTATAATGGAAAAATAAATTTAGCGCTTCATTCTAATCTCGAGAATAACTTGAATTTCATTTATATGTAATGTAAGAATAAAATCAGTACAGTAATATAAATGCATTTGAAAACAATCAACATCTATGGCTCTAACTGGTAAACATATAATAAGAACAAGATGTTACCAACTATATGTAGGAATGGATGTAGAGACTTGATTCTGATCGACGCATCTAGAAATAAAGCTATATACAAACTAGTTATCCTAGAGCCAAATAAACAAATGATTTTAGAAATTCCATTTGCTGAAGTATTACTATGCCATTCTCAAGGACTATAGAAATATAAAGACGCTACACTGTTATAACAGCCGATGCCTTCATTCTGCTCATAGTATATCATTAAGTTCTGATCCAAATCAATCGAACGAAAACAAATTAGATGTGGCAATCAAAATGTGATCAACAAACACATACATGGAGCAACGTTACACAGAATAAGTTGTGATAACAACATGTACAAAAGGGATACAAATTACTTTTCTTTACAACCGAGCTTGAAGGAAAAAACTTTCAAGATTGTCAAACTATTCTCATCATTTGCAGTAAAGAAATACAAGAATCCACATGCCTGGTATTCTCCATGGTTTGATGGTAAAATCTGATGGGTGAGAAAATCCGGTTGCCTTCCATACTTGATCAACCATGGAGTTTACCGTACAACGATTCAAACCAGATTATGATTCTCCAAAGAAATGCAATCTTTCCTCCTCTTCCCTATCTCCCGTCTTCCCTTCAAAATCCTTAAGCCTCCCCCTCTTCCCTCGTATTTAGGTGTCCCTTTGTACTACTTCTGCATTTCTTGCCTTTATTTATAATCTTTCAAGTTATGCCTTTTTGTTTCCACTCTTTATCAGTTACAACGCATTCATTGCTTTCTTATGAGCGACCTCTTTATTTTCCCTCCCAAAATTCAAAAAGAATACTATTTTAAATTTGATTGGTATAATGAGCATTTTCTCTCACATTAGTAATTTTTAGTTATAATTGACCAGTACCAATTAATCCTTCACTATTCATTAATTAATAATTGTGGACACGGAAAAAGTAACCCTTCTACTTTTTCTCATGGATTTTGGCTTTATTTTGCCTAGATTTAATGTTACAATGTGACATTAGGTCTTGGACTCTTATAAATCATTAATACTTTTAGGATGTCTTGTAAAGATGTTGTGAAGTGTTGCAACACATTTCTACACTTTTCTAGACTCTTCTTATCATAATTCATTATAATAATTCATTTTTATTACTTACCGAGTCTTATTTTAAAGTGTTGTGACCCACTTTCACGCTTTTCTAGACTAGCCATCATTAATTTAACCTTTTCTCATGTTTAAATGGCCCTTTAATGCACTTTTCACCCCCACTTAAGTGTGTTTTTGAGGATATTCCCATTAAATAACATTTAATGCCCCATAATTCCCAACACCCACTTAATTTGTTTAAGTGGGACTAAGTCGCCAATATTGTTTGGCACAAAACTGAAAATAATTTTAAAATTCTAGCAGGATTTCATCCTCTAACCCTTGAGGTCAGCTTGTGATGTGTTATTTTCAAGAAATTTAATAAAATCAAGTATAAATAATGGTTTTTCCCCTCATTTTACAGCTCCTACAATCTTTAAATCTCTGACACTCACTAAGCATTCAATCTTTCAAGTACTCAAGCACTCTAAACATAATCAAGTCATCCATTAGAGCACTTCATTGCATATCTTTAGATTTCATCAACAAGGGTTTGGTAAGTTTATGACATTGCATGTTATCTATTTATCACTCTCTTTACCTTTATTTCATTTCATAGGGTTTGATTACCAAAGTGGTGTTTGACCAAGGCAAACTCCTATACTCTAACCCTCAACCATTTTTCCCCCTTTGCATACCTATTTGCAGACTTTGTAGGAAGATTTGTCAAAGGAAAAAGTGACAAAAGGTGTCTTCAATAAATCAAAGCTATTCAAGTCAACATACCCTAATTCAAGCTTGGAGATAGTCTACAAGTCATTTTTTGAATATTCGGATTCGGACTCACATTAGAAAAGCAAGTGCAGAACTGAAGCTATAGAATCATGTCCCAAAATTTTTGACATTTGTAGGTGGACTAAGTCACCACCCTTGGCGATTTAGTCCCACTCCCAAGTCTGAAAAGTGATTTTTGCATTTCTGGATACCCATTTGGAAGATACCTGTTCTGAAGAGTTTTCCTCGAAACTAGGACTAAGTCACCCAGGCTGGCATAAGTGTCCCAATCAGCATTTCTAGCCAATTTCTTAGGATTCCAAAATCTCTTCACATCTGATTTCAAATTCCATGTGCATCTCTCTAATTCTGTTAAGTTATTTCGTCATTTCTTTGTATTTTTAGGTGTTTTTGCACATCACAGTGTGTTTTCTAGCACTTTACATTTCTTAGGTTTAGCATGATTAATTCATTTCCTTTTCAGATTAGTGCATTTGTACATCATAATTAGACATATTGCATCTCATTTACATTAGTCTTGAGTGTAAACACCCCTTGATTTTAACCCTATTCCTTCCCTTTTAGGTGGGAAACCCTAGAAGGGTAAGTGTCTAATAGGGTTCCAAAATCATTGTTTACATTTTGGTGAACCTACCTTTTGAACATATTTCCTTCTAATTTTCAAAGTGCATCCTGGGTTTCATTTTCATTTGCATTGCATTAGTTATTGCATTGTTTAAATTTCATCCTAGGGTTTTACTAACTACATTAGTGAAAAGTTCAAATAGCTTGCACTTTTGCGTCATTTTTACATTGAAAAAAATAAAAAAATTATATTTTCATATTGCAATTGCATATATGCATCTGAAAGACATCAAATTGCATTCAAAATTTCTAAAAAATCTTTAAAAAATCATCACTGTGACTAAATTGCCACACTGGGTGACTTAGTCCTCCACATTTTGCACTATACTTTCTAGTATTTTCTAGAAATTTCCTGCATTTCTATTTTTTGTTACTATCTTCCTATTTCACTTTATAGAAATACTATTATTTGCACTTTATTGTTCCTAGTTTTCATTTTCATCCACCCCATCTTTTGTGGTACTTGTATGAGTGTTTAGTGCCCTATTGATAATACTTTAGTGAGATGAAGTTCTAGACTCATGGCTTCCTATGATAGCACTTTCGTTGTGGACCTTGGGACCTTAAGAGCTCCTACTCCTGATATTGAGAATGGTGCATTAGGCATGGATACCACCACTAGTACCCCTTTTCCTTCCAATAACATGCACGTTGACACACAAACTAGTTCCATTCCGCAAGACAAAGTAATGAACATTCATGAGGACATAACACACCTTCAACATAACTTGTGTCTTGAAATAATTTCAACCACTACTATTCCTGGTATAGATAACATCCATCAATTGCTTGAAAGTGATTTGGGCTTAGATGTTATGAAAAACATTGTTAAGATATATCAAAAACATGCCTCTAGCACATCTCCACCAGCAAACACTGCGGTTAGTCAAGGAGGATCCCACATTCCTCCTCCTTCAACCATTGCATCCATACCCACCTATACCACTTCTAAAGTTACAACAACCATGCAACAAGTTAGTCATGTGACTCCTACCTTCGCTATTTCAACTAGCATCCCTAGTTCTTTTGTGGCATCGAACATTCCATCCTCCACCACCTTTACCCCTCTTAATGTTCCCTTCACTTGTCCTACCACTACATTCACTCCATCAGCCTTCTCTCTTCCACCTCATACCACTTATACCGATCCCCTTATAACACAACTCTTTCACACTATTTCCTCCTTGCAACAACAAATTTCTACCATAAACCAAAGCCAAAATGCACCACCCACTTACTATGTTCGTGGAAGTCCATTATCTTTAGAAATATTAAGAACCCTGATGCCACAAGGAATTGAGCTTCCTAGTTTTGAGAAGTATGAAGTAAATGGAGACCCTACTAATCATGCCAATGCCTATACAACATTATGCAGTGACTTTGTCCTAGATGATAAACTTTTATCCAAACTGTTTCCTAGGACCTTAAAGGATACTGCCTTGGATTGGTTCTCCTCTTTACCCAATCATTCCATCTATTCATTTAATGAACTTGTTGATGGCTTTATAAGTCATTTTCAAGTGCATATGACTCCTAAAAAGACAATGGCTTATTTGATGAGGTGTAAAAAAAAGTGTGGATGAAAAAGTTATTGATTTCATTTCATGCTATTAGTTAGTATATGCTCAAATAGATATTGAGGTTATTGATTCACATCTCCAAAAGATGTTTATTGAAAACCTGTAAACTCACATTTAGGATAGATTGACTATGATGAAATTCCCTTCTTCCATGCATTTATGTACAACCCTTTGTGACTATCACAATTTGGTTACTAGTCATGATGAAAAATACACTTCTAACTGAGCTAAGAAGTCTGAAAAAAACAGCCAAAACAACTCACAAAACTTTACAAAACAAAACAAAGGGTTTTTACAATTCAACCCTCCACCTCCACAACCAACTCCACCTCTTAATAACTAGGTGGCAACCACTAAAGCAGTCATACCCTTTTGTGGGAGTAAATGGTGACTCCCCAACACCCCCAAGAATAGTTGCGACCAAGACTACTTCCACAAGAGAGAGAATGGCAATAAAGGTTGCTTGACAATGCAAGATCAAGAATAATGGTTGAATATTGATTGATTGCTATGCAAATGTACAAGAGATTCCTTGCTTATAAAGGCAAGGTAGAGTGATAGGATTAGAAAAGATCATGACAAGTTTCTTTATCCTATGACATGAGACAACTAACTACCCAATCACCTAGGAAATGATGCATTACTAGCTAGATAAGATAAGTTCTAGAAAATCCAATTGAGACTTCTAGAAAGACTATTTTTTCTAAGTAAACTTAACCATGTGAATATGTCCCCTAATTACCTAGTCAGTGAATTAGCTAGGTACAAGACAATTATTCAAACCAACACCCCCCCTTAAGTGCAACTTAGGGAGAATATTATTATGCACACTATACAAAGAGTATGACTATGGGCCCCGGCTACGAGGCCATGTTAGGTACCCATTTAAAATGCAAATGAAATATGCAATCTCTCACAAGCATAGAAAAGGAGAAAACCTAGTGGGACAAAACTCCTCTCCAAAAGAGAGAAAAAAAATAAACAAACCAAACATGATGTATGGAGGACTCAATGATAACCCCCAAGGACTACATCCATCATGTATATACAAACAATTACCCCACCATAAGAGGGAAGTAGAGAGATAAGATGCCCCCCCCATGATGAAGAAGCTCCAATGTTGATGAAGAATGCCTTAAAACAAAAGATGACCCAATGCCTGCAAGAAACACATCTTCCCTTAGGAAGAAACAAATCCATAAGTTGATGAAGAAGCCACTTCATATCCAACTAAAAGGAGGAAGCATGAATGCTCAACATGAATTCCTCTAAAAATTGAGTAGGAGCCCCCAAGCTTGAATGAGCCACAACATAATCATGGTCAAACTCAACCAAGAAACATGACAAATTAAACAAAGGAGGAGACTCATGAATCTCAATCTCCAAAGAAAAATTAGATGGTGTAACAGTTGTGTTGAAACTATCATCAAAGAGGAGAGAAATCCCCTCAGGTGTGTCCTCTAAATCTGCAATATGAGATTCCATGAACAAGTTAGAGATATCTGTCAAATATTCATCCCACAAAGAAAAATATGAAAAACTATGATCATCCTGCTAAATAGAAGCATCACTAGCTGAAGAAGCGGGAGATGGAGGAGTAGGAAGCTTGGTACTGGTCTCTAGAATACCAAGGTGTATATGACCAAACTTCTCCTCAGAAACATGGTTCACACACAATCGAGTGTGTGATGCAGTCAAAGGAACATTATCATCTTCTAAAGCAAAATGTGATCAGGAATATACATGAGATGAATGATCAACCATCTCGATAGCAACAATATCCCTGGTCTCCAAGTCCCTTATGTACACCCTATCTGGAGTGAACTCAACTGTTTTACCTTGACCCCCATGAGTAATTTGATAAATAGAAAGGAGATTAGTGGACAAGGAAGGAACACAAAGTACATCATTGAATGTACCCTCCCCCATGTCAATAGAAACCTTCCCACTTACCTTCATATATGTATTGTTACCCATCAAAATATGAGGTGAATTACAAGGCTCAAAAGAAGAGAACATATCCATAGAAGACGCCATATGATGAGATGCCCTTGAATCAAGAAGCCATGTATGTGATTCAGGACTTGTAGAGGCCAAGAGTTCTTGTCTTTTCATTTTGTGTAGCCCAAAAGTAGATATTGTATTCTCTGACTATGATGATGATGAGGTGGCTTCCGATTGAGATGTTGAAGAAGAAGTAGAAGACACTAATGAGGGCAGCTGAATGTTATTCTTTTAAAGGTGGTGTGTGAGTTCATCAATCTTCTTATTGTAACATCTATGCCTCATCATGTCATAATCTTTTGCAATGATGCACATCACAACCTGATTTTATTTTATTCTCGCTTTCATCTTCCACATGGTGAAAGCCTTTGTATCCTTTGCAAAAAGAGCATGAGATGTAGAAGACTTCAATGTGCCCATGTGGACCAACTTTGCTTGTTCCCTTGTGAGCTAAGTTGTAAATTCATCAAGAGAAGGTATTTTGTATGCTACTTTTTTAGATGATTCCTTCTAGAGGGGACTAGAGTGCTATGTGAAGGAGAATCTTACTCCCCGCTTCTATTAGACTTCAAGCGCTTTATTCTCATTTTCTCCTACTTGAAGCTCTTGTGTCTCGCAAAAAAGAGCACCCAGATGCAGAAGACTTAATGTGCCTATGTAAAAATTAACTTTGCTTGTTCCCTTGTGAGCTAAGTTGCAAATTCATCAAGAGAAGGCATTTTGTATGCATTGCCAAGGGCATCCATAGTAGCATAGAAAGTGGAAAAAAACACAAAATAATCAGGACCAAGCTTAGCAAGAATAGAAAGTATCAACTGTTCATCCTCTTTAGTGAACCCACAATTAGATAACTGCAATCTAATAGAACTGAGCTTAAAGAAGAAATCTTGAATATTGTCAAAATTTGAAGGATTAAGACCCATTAGTTCATTCTCCAACTTAAATTTCCTCATCTTATCTGGCTTACCAAAGAGACTCTCTAAAGTAGTCCAAACTTCATTAGGATGAGTGCAAGATGCAACATTTATTATTCAACATCTGAGAAAGGGATGTACTTTCAAAGCGCACCAAGAGCTTCATCCCTTCATCGGCTCATATTTTTCTTTTCTCCCACGGGTTCCGATCTCGACCAAATGACTATTGTAATCCTCTATTTGAGATTTCACCATGAGAGTGTTTATGGAGTTAGGAAGTGGCATAAGTTTTGAAAATCCATGATACAATGAGATATTGTATAAAGAAGAATAGCAGTACCCCTCAATACAAAAATCAATTCACTTTGTCCAAACAAGATTTCAATTTTTGCAATTCTATTAAATAATGTATCCCAAAACCATCAAAATCAACACCAAACCTAAAACATGGAAAACTGAAACAAACTACCAAAGCGCATGTGAGACAAATTAAAGCGCAGCACCGCATTACCTTTCCTCGATGCTACAAAATTTGGAGCAGCACCATATCCGCAGCCAAAAGATATGAGCCCTAATGGCGAAAACCGGCTATTCGGCTTCAACCTGAAAAAATGGTATACAACTGTGAATAAGAAATCGCAGTATCTCGCACTACTCTCTAAAATTCACTTCAAATTTTCCATCGATATTTCGCTATACCCCACTGTTAGCCAAAGGCGAAAAATGAAAAAGGCCTATAAAAAGGCAATTGGGGGACAAAACTTAGTCACTGCAAGACTAAACCGATGCAAAAAATTCAGCTCTCGAGGCTGAGAATGCGGTCATCCATATGACCATACCCATAGAAAATACAAAAAATAAAAGGCCCGCCCAGGGCTAAGCACTTTACACAGGAGCTGTTGACCTAAATTGTCATCAACTTATATAAATACAAAGTTTATAAAAAAATAAAATTGATCAATACTAATACAATGTTTAATATAAAATCTTGTGGCAGTTTTTAAAAAATGTACAGAGCAAACACAATAAATGCACCTGTACTGGGATGGAAGGATGACCGTCGATGACAATCCAAGCCTGCGGATGAAATCACAACCCCGTACTAAGGACAATAGCAATAGACCAACAAATGACAGTATACCCGTTGAGGAGGAATGACAGCAACCAATAGCCAGATGTAGATTTGGACGCCAATGTACTTGCCAAGCTTAGATGTCACCTGTGTACCATCTGTTGAAATAGAGAGATCGGCGAATGGAGGAAGAGTAACCTACATTGAATATGCTTTCACTGTGATGTGACAAGCTTAGAATTGACAGTAAAGACCCAACAATAGATTCTTCGTACCCACCGATCTTTCCTTGTGTTGATGGAAAATAGAGATAATAAACCTGACAATCTAAATGGCATCTGATACAATGAGGGTACGCCAAGAATACTCAACTACAATGAATGCAAAGGACTCTAACAGATCTGCAGATGTCGATGAATGACTATCAAGATTCTGTAGAACAAAATATCCACTCCACAATATGCTGGCTGAAATTTTAATTGAACCCCAATAATTTTTGAATAAAAACTTTATCCCAATACAAATAAAATTTTGTCCCGAAAATTTCAAATTCAAATCCATAGAAAATATTTTTTTAAATAGTTTTTTTGCAAAAATGGAAAAATTGTACCGCTCAGGGGTTGATCTAGCAAAAAAAAATTGCCTCAAAAACAACTTTACCCAAAATAGATGAATTTACTGTCAAAATTGTTTGTGGATCCTTATGATCTCAACCGTGAGGCTATTGAAACCCCAATCTACACCCAGCAAATAACTTCAAGCCAACATGAAACCCTCATATCCGGGAAGAAATTTGCAACACTTGAGAGCTCTGATACCATGTGGGAGTAAATGGTGACTCCCCAACACCCCCAAGAATAGTTGCAACCAAAACCACTTCCACAAG
Organism: Sequoia sempervirens; assembly: GCA_007258455.2. Classification (NCBI taxonomy): domain Eukaryota; kingdom Viridiplantae; phylum Streptophyta; class Pinopsida; order Cupressales; family Cupressaceae; genus Sequoia; species Sequoia sempervirens. Next base: position 16,915,936 of record VDFB02179234.1, read on the forward strand.
AAAGAGAATGGCAAGAAAGCTTGCTTCACAATGCAAGATTGATTAATGGTTGAATTGATTGAATTGATGCAAATGTATAAGAGATTCCTTGCTTATAAAGGCAAGGTAGAGAGATAGGATTAGACAAGATCATGACAAGTGTCTTTATCCTATGACATGAGACAACTAACTACCTAGGAATCATGCAATATAGCTAGATAAGATAAGTTCTAGATAAGCCAACTAAGACTTCTAGAAAGAATCATTTTCCTAAGTAAAATTAACCATGTGAATATGTCCCCTAATTACCTAGTGAATGAATAAGCTAGGTACAAGACATTTATTCACACCAACATGTGGGAGTAAATGGTGACTCCCCAACACCCCCAAGAACAATTGTGACCAAAACCACTTCCACAAGAGAGAGAATGGCAAGAAAGCTTACTTCACAATGAAATATTGATTAATGGTTGAATTGATTGAATTGATGCAAATATACAAGAGATTCCTTGCTTATAAAGGAAAGATAGAGAGATAGGATTAGACAATATCATGACAAGGCCCTCATCCCAAGAATACGAGACAACCAACCACCTGAATCGCGCAACATACCAGACAAGATAAGTCTCCAGATAAAGCCAACCAAGACTCTATTAAATCTTCCCAAGCAACTTCTAAATCCATGAATACGTCTCCCCACCACGAATGAATGAATGTTAGGTACAAGACATTTATTCACACCAACACTCTAAGCAACTTAGGGAGGGATCATAAGCCAGAAAACCATGTATCCGAGGACTATGGGTCCCAAAATTTACTAGGCCATGTTAGGTAAATTCATTTACAAACGCAACGCAACTTCACAGCAGAGAAAAGGAGAAACCCAAGGGGACGCGTCCTCCAAAAGAGAGAAAAAAAAAACAAACCAAACATGATGTATGGAGGACTCAATGATACCCCCCAAGGACTGCATCCATCATGTATATACAATCAATTACCCCCCATAAGAGGGAAGTAGAGAGATAAGATGTCCCCCCCATGATGAAGAAGCTCCAATGCTGATGAAGAATGTCTGAAAACAAAAGATGACCCAATGTCTACAAGAAACACATCTTCCCTTAGGAAGAAACAAATCCATAAGTTGATGAAGAAGCCACTCCATATCCAATTGAAATGAGGAAGCATGAATGCTCAACATGAATGCCTTTGAAAACTGAGTAGGAGCCTCCAAGCTTGAATGAGTCACAACATAATCATGGTCAAACTCAACCAAGAAACTTGGCAAATCAAGAAAACGAGGAGACTCGTGAATCTCAATCTCCAAAGACAAATTAGATGGTGTAACAATTGTGTTGAAACTATCATCAAAGAGGAGAGAAATCCCCTCAAGTGTGTCCTCTAAGTTTGCAATATTAGAATCCATGAACAAGTTAGAGATATCTGTCAAATATTCATCCCACAAAGCAAAATCTAAAAAACTATGATCATCTTGCTGAATAGAAGCATCACTAGTTGAAGAAGCAGGAGGTGGAGGAGTAGGAAGCTTGGCACTGGTCTCTAGAATACCAAGGTGTAGATGACCAAACTTCTCCTCACTAACATGGTTCACACTCAATGGAGTGTGTGATGCAGTCAAAGAAACATTATCATCTTCTGAAGAAAAATGTGAAAAGGAATATACATGAGATGAATGATCAACCATCCCAATAGCAATAATATCCCTAATCTCCAAGTCCCTTATGTACACCCTATCAGGAGTGAACTCAATTGTTTTACCTTGACCCCTATGAGTAATTTGATAAATAGAAAGGATATTAGGGGACAAGGAATGAACACAAAGAACATCATTGAAAGTACCTTCCCCCATATCAATAGAACCCTTCCCACTTACCTTCATATATGTATTGTTACCCATCAAATTATGAGGTGAATTACAAGGCTCAAAAGAAGAGAACATATCCATAGAAGATGCCATATGATGAGATGCCCCTGAATCAAGAAGCCATCTATTAGATTCAAGACTTGCAGAGGCCAAGAGTGCTTGTCCTTTCATTTTGTGTAGCCCAGATGTAGATCTTGTATCTTGTGACTGAGATGATGATGAGGGGGCTACCAATTGAGATGCTGAAGAAGTACAAGACATTGATGAGGGTAGCTAAATGTTATTCTTTTGAAGAAGGTGTGTGATTTCATCAATCTTCTTATTACAACATCTATGCTCATCATGTCCTAACCTTTTTCAATGTGCACATTTAAACTTCTTTTTAGATGATTCCTCTTTAGAAGAGGGTGTGGACTCAAGAGTGCTATGTGAAGGAGAATATTTACCTTACTCATTAGACTTGGGAGCCTTGTTTTGCTTCTTACCTTTGCCACTTGAAGCCTTTTTATCCTTTGGAACAAGAGCATGAGATGTAGAGGATTTCAATTTTCCCATGTGTACCGACTTTGCTTGTTCCCTTGTGAGCTGAGCTGCAAATTCATCAAGAGAAGGTATTTTGTATGCATTTCCAAGGGCATCCATTGTAGCATAGAATGTAGAAACAAAAAATGAATAATCAGGGCCAAGCTTAGCAAGAATAGAAAGTATCAATTGTTCATCCTCTTTAGTGATCCCACAATTGGATAACTGCAATCTAAGAGAGTTGAGCTTAGAGAAAAAGTCTTGGATATTGTCAAAATTTGAAGGATTAAGACCCATTAGTTCATTCTCCAACTTAAATTTCCTCATCTTATTTGGCTTACCAAAGAGACTCTCTAAAGTAACCCAAAATTCATTAGGATGAGTGCAAGATGCAATATGATATCTAAGATCTGGAGAAAGGGACAACTTCAAAGTACCAAGAGCTTCATCCCTTCTATCAAGCCATTTTCTTTTCTCTTTTGCTCTTGCAGGTTATGTATCTTGACCAAATGTGATTCATTGCAACTTCATTTTTAACAGTAACAACTCCATTTGAGATTTCCACTCATGATAGTTATATGGAGTTAGAAGTACAACTTTTGGAAAATCCATGATACAATGAGATATTACAAGAGAAGAACAAAAAATTTCCCTCACAATACAAAAAATCAACCCCTTTGTCCAAACAAGATTTACACTTTTTTGTAATTTTGCAACAATGTATCCCAAACTATCAAATCAACACCAAACTGAAAATATGAAAATCTGGAAACAAATATGCTAAAAGTGCATGAGTACAATTGAAGTGCACTAGAATACCTTCCTGATGCCACAAATTTGGAGAAAATTGGAGTCTGAAGCAAAAAGATATGAGCTCGGAGGTGAAAAATGATGATTGAGCATCAACCTGGAAAAAATGGCACAAAACTGCAAGAAATATCCAAAATAACTGAACAACTGAAAAATTCAAAATTCCAGCTTTCTGTCGATATTTTGTTTGAAAAATTTCACCTCCGTTAGCCAAAGTTATGGGAAAATGAAAAAAAGGCCTATAAAAAGGCTCTTGGGGGGGCAAAACTCAATCACTACAAGACTAAACCGGTGCAAAAAATTTGGCTCCTGGGGCTAAGAATGCGGTCATCCATATGACCATACCCATAGAAAATGCAAAAACTAAAAGGCCCGCCTAGGGCTAAGCACTTTACATAGGAGCTGACAACCTAAATTGCTGTTGGCTTATATAAATACAAAGTTTGTAAAATAAAAACTTTGATTGATACTAATACAATGTTTAATATAAAATATTGTGGCGATTTAAAAAAAATGTACTAACCAAATACAATAAATGCATCCATACTGGGACGGAAGGATGACCACCGATGACAATCCAAGCCTGCAAATGAAATCACAACCCCATACCAAGGACAGTAGTGATAGACCAATAGATGATAGTGTACCCGCTGAGGAGGAATGATAATGACCAATAGCTGGATGTAGATATGGATGCCAATGTACCTGCCAAGCTTAGATATCACCTACGTACCATGTGCTGAAATAGAGAGACCGGCAGATGGAGGAAGACTAACCTATGCCAAACATGCTTTCACTTTGATGTGACAAGCTGAGAACCGGCAATAAAGACACGACCATAAATTCTTCGTACCCACCGATTTTTCCTTGCACTGATGACAGACAGAGATAATAAACCTGACAATCTAAATGGTGTCTAATACAATGAGGGTACGTCGACAATACCCGGCTGCAATGAGTGCAAAGGACGCCAACAAATCTGCAGGCGTCGATGAATGACTGTCAAGATTTTGTAGAATGGAATATCTACTCCACAATATGCCAACTGAAATTTTAATTGAACCCCAATAATTTTTGAATAAAAACTTTAGCCCAATACAAATAAAATTTTTCCCCAAAATTTTCAAATTCAAATCTACAGAAAATATTTTCAAAAATAGTTTTGCAAAATGGAAAATTGTGTACAGCCTCTCTGTGGGCTTGTTCCCAACAAAAAATGCCTCAAAACAACTTTTACCCAAATGGACAATTCTATACCAAAATTCAATTCAATGAGTCTTCCGATCTCAACCACCATGCCACGAAGTCCCCAACCATCCAACAAATAACTTCTGCTCAACATGAAACCCCGTGATCCGAAGAATCAACACCCGAGTTCGATACTATGTGTGGAGGCAAATGCAGACTCTTCAACTTCAAGAAAAAGCCGTGAGAAACCATTCCGCCAAGAGAGATATAGAATGAAACATGCTTCGCTTCCACAACACTGATTAACGGCTCGAATCTGACTGAATTGATGCAAACAGAGTAAGAGATCTTCTACTATACGCAGCAGAGATGGATTAGATGCAAGATCAGCTTATCGCTATCTTTATCCTATGACATGAGACAACTAACTACCTATGAATCATGCAATATAGCTAGATAAGATAAGTTTTAGATAAGCCAACTAAGACTTCTAGAAAGAATCTTTTTCCTAAGTAAAATTAACCATGTGAATATGTCCCCTAATTACCTAGTGAATGAATAAGCTAGGTACAAGACATTTATTCACACCAACATGTGGGAGTAAATGGTGACTCCCCAACACCCCCATTGAGAATAGTTGCGACCAAAACCACTTCCACAAGAGAGAGAATGGAAAGAAATCTTTCTTCACAATGCAAGATTGAATAATGGTTGAATATTTATTGATTGATATGCAAATGTACAAGAGATTCCTTGCTTATAAGGCAAGGTAGAGAGATAGGATTAGACAAGATCATGACAAGTGTCTTTATCCTATGACATGAGACAACTAACTACCTAATTGCCTAGGAAATGATACATTACTAACTAGATAAGATAAGTTCTAGAAACTCCAACTAAGACTTCTAGAAAGAATCTTTTTCCTAAGTAAACTTAACCATGTGAATATGTCCCCTAATTACCTAGTGAGTGAATTAGCTAGGTACAAGACAATTATTCACACCAACACCTTTACCTATGGGGACCCAAAGAGACAATTCACCCCTTTGTCTGATACCTTTCATAATACAATGAATCAATTGCTACAACAACAAATGATTTCTTTGCCTACCGTTAAACCACTTGATTTAACCAATCCTTTACCTCCCACTTTTAAACCCAATGCTTATTGCCATTTTCATCACCAAAATGGACATGATACCGAACAATGTAAGCATCTCAAAAATTTAGTGCAAGACCTAATTGATTTTGGTTGTCTATCCATTACGGATGTTAATGATTATGGAAATAAGTATGTTGCCCCACCTAATCAGAATTTATGAAGCTTTACTAATCCCATGCCTAAACACAATGTTTCATTTGTCAAAGCCAATGAACCTTCAAACACTGATGTGATGAACGTTGATACCAATGATGAACAACATGATAGCACTCCAAATGTTACCCATATTAATCCTATGGATGAAATGGTGGTAATGATAGACGTTATCCCTCATAAAGGCCCAACTACTAAATCTATTGATCTTATTTTTTCTCCTCATGATATACTTCAAAAAATTCCCAATGGTCCTCTTTACATAGCTGGTCAAATCTATGATAATCCCACTAATGGAATATTAATAAATCCCACCTATGGCAAGAATGTGATCATGAAAGAATTTTTAGTATTACATGATCTCTATCAAGATTATTATGACAAAGCAATAGCATGAATTAAAACACATAATGGTTTTGTGTGCACTACGATTGGATTGATCATACTCCCATTATAGATAAGACCGAAAACATTAGACGTGAAATTTTCTATTATTCCGCAAATGGATCAATTTCATCTATGGCTAGGTCATCCTTGGCTTCACTCGATGAAAGTTGTTCCTTCAGTCATTCATAAATGTTTGAAGTTTTTGCTTGACAATGAGATATATAATGTACACCATAGTCACTTTAATCCATTTTCCTCTAAAGGTAACTTTTCCTTGGAATCCTTCTGGCCTAAACCTATGGAACCCATCACTCCTCATAAAGATTTATTTTCATTGCTTATCAAAAGTTCAAAGCCTAAAAGATAGTCAAATTATCTCTTTGTAACATGTCCCCATCCACTCCTAACATTCCTATCCTATATGACACAATGTTCCAACCTGAATCTGAACCTAAACAAACATTACAACCTCCACCGCAACCAACAAACAACACTTCACCCTCTTCATCCAAACGATTGAGAGATGCTAAAAACAACCCTGTCATGCCTTCATGACTTAAACAAGTGTATAAAGAAAAAGATAAAGTGTTTGATCCATCTCCTTCAGTTCCTTTCATTCCTCCCCTTCAGGAAGACAAGAGCCTATGGTGGATCAATCTACTCTTCCACCCACACAACTACAAAATAGAACCAAAAGAAACCGATGTGCTAGGGACCGTAGGCATCATCATTGTCTCTGTGCTCATCAAATGCAAACTAAAAACAACAAATAAAATCAACCTCCACCTTTGACAGAAGTAATACTCAATCACCTTCCTCCTCTTGACCCACCACAAGATAGTATGTTACAACCATCACAACAAAATGATCAAATACAATAGCCTCAACTCTTGATACATCCTTCATTGGAGATTACCCTGTGCCCTCCCATCATGATTAATCTAGTTGATGATGATGAGGAGATCTCTAAAATAGATGAAGAGGTGCATAATGATTTGAATTCTTTATTCTCCTCTTCCATGAGCTTAAATGATAAATCTCTCATACCAAGTGAAGAACTTGGCACTTCCCCTAGTTTGGCACTTGCAATTCCCCCATTGGATATTCAACCGCCCTCGCAATACATTGAACATGATTGGGAGGCAATTGACCTGTTATATGGTTGATTTGCATATGCCTCACTAGCCTTTAACATTTTTATTTTATTTTCTTTTTCTTTTTCTATATGTACGTATCGTGTTCCTCCATAATGTGCATTAGTTGTTCTCTATCTCTTTCCGCACTTCTTCTATTCTTACCTTCATTCTTCTATATGTTGTACATCACTTTTTTGCTTAAATTCCTTTTTTTCTTTTGTTTTGTGTTTTCCTTTTGAGGATGATGCAAAGCATTGAGATGCCCTATGTCTCTTCCATGTTGACCCAAAAAGCCCCTTTTCCTTTTTCACTTTTTTTTTGTGTTTTTCTTTTGAGGATGACACAAAGCATTGAGATGCCCTATGTGTCTTCCATGTTGACCCAAAAGGTCCCTTGTCCTTTTTTTCTTTTCTTTTCTTGTGTTGTCCTTCTGGGGATGATGCAAGGCATTGAGACCGAAATGTCTCCTTCATGTTGACCCAAAATCCTTTCTTTTCGCTTTTTTCTTTTCTCTTTTGTTTTATGTTTTCCTTTTGGGGACGATGCAAAGTGTTGAGATGCCCTATGTCTCTCCCATGTTGACCCAAAATGAATTTTATTTTTCTTTAGTTTTCACTCTCTTTGTGTCATTCTTCTCATTCTATGTATTCAGGGAATGATGATAGTTATGAGCTCTTTAATAAAACATTGCAGCAACAAACATATTGACCCCAAATCCATAGATCCCTTATGTGTTTGGTGTTTTCATTTTTGGGGGCAACCCTCTTTCCTTTTCTTTTTCTTTTACTTGCACATGATGTAGCCTTACTTGAAAACATATGACTTGGCATAGGTTATTTTTGAGTTGGATCTCATGTCTTCTTGTTTTGAGTATGTGCAAGATCATCATGGAAAAAATAGGCCCTTAAGTGGTAAAAATACAGAAAAAATAGAGTTAGGCAACTTGACATAAAAATTTCAATAAGTTATCTATATTATTTCAAAAATATGTAAGAATATATAATTTGTACCAAATTGAATGTAGTTTCTAAACTACTAGGTTTATTTAAAAAAAAATCTACTAGGTGAAAATTCAAAATTTCAAGCAATAGTACTTAAATTTTAGGGAAAAAATAAGAAGTAGGTGTCTGTCTGACCACCCTAACTACAATAAAATGATACTATTTTTTTATAATATTTTAGATATAAGTAGAGGACTCATTAGATATATGTTCAGATGTGATGTATATCTTTTTGTAATTTTTTTCCAATTAAATAACTAATTATGAATTTTTTATTACAACTTTAAAAAAAATAAAACTCATATGTCTGACCACCTTAACTTGGTCAAAACTTCATGAAATTCATTTCTTTTTTTTAATCCTATAGTATGTGACGCGTGTTTTGGATTCAAAAAATTTGATACCATTTGAAAGCTATAGATGTTTTTCAATCAGCCTATCAATCAGGACTTTAGTCATAATTCAAGTAGAAAATGAATTTAATAATTATTTATTAAATTCAAAGTAAAACATAATTTATATCAGTGGAAAGTTGAGAATCTCCTTTATAAACCCTTTTTGTTTCATCAATTTTGGTTTAAAAAATAGTTGCCAACCACATACCCTACATATACCCATCATATCGCCACTTTTGGGCCCATCACGATCCTGCACATACCCTTTCTTTGCTTTTTTTTTCATTCACTACTTTAAAGTAATTTCTCACAGAATAGTGTGTAGCAATTCCTATAAAGTGGGGGCATACATTGGCATTATTCATTTTGCATTTTTCTTTTTCTTGGTTCTTAATACAACCTTGTTACTTCATATGTTGTGTTTGTCACTTTGTGGATGACATTGGGTGTAGTGTCCATAAGTGTGATCCATCTTAGCATATTGCATTCCTCTTAGTGGCCTGGTGTGATGCATTGCATCCCCTAAGTTGTAAATATTCTATTCTTTGATTGGTCCTCTCTTGGAGACATTAGACACAGTGTTCCCTAAGTTATAGACCTCCCATGATCTTGACAAGAATCATTTTTTACATTTTTACATTTTTCATTTTTGCATGGACACCTTGCATAACATAGCTTACATGCTTATGGTACCTTTGCATTTGTTCATGAGTTCTAAGCATATGAAGCTTTGCTTGTCTCATGAAGCACAAACAAAAATTATCTTTGTGGTGCCTTATTAAAGTTATCAAGAGGCATAACTTTGATTTAGTTGAGCGGGAAGCCCATTCTGAGGAAAAACTTTCCCCATAGGCATCTTTTTGTGGATTTCTCACCCCACGGATAACCAAAAATTTTGTGGCCCCAGAGTGAGTATACTTGGGCTTTCTCACCTAGCAAACAATCATAATTCCTATTGCCCCAGAGTGAGAACACACACAATTTTTTTTTCCAAACAAGCATCCTAGATCTAATCCACAATGAGTTGGACAAACAATAAAAGCTTTTTTAGCATTATGTGTGTTCCTTTATGCTTATGATTGGTTTTTCATGGGATCATGATCTTGGGGGCTTGATCATCCCTCTTGATTATTGATGTCTCATCGTACCAAGCATTAGTGCATTTGGACCTTTCTTGGTTGCATGGTTGGCTACTTTAGTGTGAGTTTGAAGCAAGTTCATCCTCTCACTAAAGTGGGGGCTAAATATGAACACAGAAAAAGTAGTTCCCTTCTGCTTTTTCTCATGTTCAAGCCCTCCTAGTGGATTTTGGCTTGATTTTTCCTAGATTTAATGTTATAATGTGACATTAGGTCTTGGACTCTTGTGAATCATTAAGACTTCTAGGATGTCTTGTAAAGGTGTTGTGAAGTGTTATAACATATTTCTACACTTTTCTAGACTTTTCTTATCAAAATTCATCATAATAATTCATTTTTATTACTTACCAAGTCTTATTTTAAAGTGTTGTAAAGTGTTGTGACCCACTTTCATGCTTTTCTAGACTTGTCATCATTAATTTAACCCTTTCTCATGTTTAAATGACCCTTTAATGCACTTTTCAGCCCCCCTTAAGTGTGTTTTTTAAGATATTCCCATTAAACAACATCTAATGCCCCATAATACCTGACACCCACTTAATTTTCTTAAGTGGGACTAAGTCACCAATAGGAGCAACCTAGTCCTTTTTGGCACAAAACTCAAAATGATTTTAAAATTTTGGCAGGATTTCATCCTCTAACCCTTGAGGTCGGCCTATGATGTGTTATTTTTGGGAAATTTAGTAAAATCAAGTATAAATAAGGGTTTTTCCCCTCATTTTATAGCTCTTACAATCTTTTAATCTCTTGCACTCATTAAGCATTCAAGCACTCTAAGCATAATCAAGTCATCCATTAGAGCACTTCATTACATATCTTCATATTTCATCAACAAGGGTTTGGTAATTTTATGACATTGCATGTTATCTATTTATCACTCTCTTTAAATTTCATTTCATTTCATAGGGTTTGATTACCAAAGTGGGGTTTGACCAAGGCAATCCCCTATACTATAACCCTCAACCATTTTTCCCCATTTGCATGCTTGTTTACATAATTTGTAGGCAGATTTTTCAAAGGATAAAGTGAGGAAAGGTTTCTTCAATAAATCAAATCAATTCAAGTCAACATATCCTAATTCAAGCTTGGAGATATTCTACAAGTCATTTTCTAAAAATTCAAATTCGAACCCACATCAAAAAAGCAAGTGCAAACCTGAAGCTACAGAATCCTATCTCGAGATTCCCAAAATCTGCAAGTGGACTAAGTCACCACTCTTGGTGATTTAGTCCTACTCCCAAGCCTAAAAAGTGTTTTTTGCATTTCTGGATACCCATTTGGCAGATTCCTATTCCATAAAGTTTTCCCCAAAACTGGGACTAAGTCACCTAGCCTGGCATAAGTGTCTCAGTCAGCATTTCCAACCAATTTCTTAGGATTCCAAAATCTCTTCACATCTAATTTCAAATCCCAAGTGCATCTCTCCAATTTTTTTAAGTTATTTCATCATTTACTTATATTTTTAGGTGTTTTTGCATATCACAATGTGTTTTCCAACACTTTGCATTTCTTAGGTTTAGCATCATTAATTCATTTCCTTTTCATATTAGTTCATTTGTACATCATAATTAGACATATTGAATCTCATTTACATTAGTCTTGAGTGTAAACACCCCTTGATTTTAACCCTATTCCTTCCCTTTTAGGTGAAAAACCCTAGAAGGGTAAGTGTCCAATAGGGTTCCAAAATCTTTGTTTACAATAATGAATATTTCCCTTTAAGAAATTAACTACATAAAATATTAATTTATTATATATTGAATGTAATCAAATATCAAATCTTGATAATGGTGGTAATTAAATGCATATTCTCTCATTCACTTGATCTTCCTTTTGTAACAGTCATTCAATTCAATATATTTAAAAGAAAGAAAATAATATTTATTTATTTACAACTTTTTCATTTGTATATAACTATATTTGCTAAGATAATTGGATAATTATTTACTACCAAAAAATTACCAAATGACTATTAATATGTCTTAATTAATTAGGTATAAATGGGAGGGTTGTGACAAAATATATCTAGAGGGATACAGAGAGAGGTGAGATAGAGAGTAGAGAGGGAAGGAAGGAGGGATGGAGAATTAGAGAGATAGGTCCAAAGAGGGGGAGAGAGAGATATCTAGAGGGATAGAGAGAGAGAGGTGAGATAAGAAGTAGAGATGGAAGGAGGGAGAGATCGGCAAAGTTATACTAAGAGGGAGAGAGGTCTAAAGAGGGACAAAGAGAGAGGGAAGGAGGGAAGGAGAAGTAGAGAGATAGGTATAAGCCTTGGTGAGGAGAGAGTGATATATAGAAAGAGAGGTAGAGAAAGGGAGAGAGATGGAGAGATATCTAGAGGGATAGGGGGAGAGAGAGGTGAGATAGAGACAAATAGAGAGGGAAGGAGAGATAGATAAATAGGTCTAGAGAGGGGGAGAGAGATAGAAAGATGTCTAGAGAGATAGGGAGAGAGAGAGAGAGGTGAGACAAAGAGAAGTAGAGAAGGAACAAGAGAGGGAGAGTTAAAGAGATAGGTAGGAATGAAGGGAGAGAGAGAGAGAGGGGGGGGAGGAGGGAGGGAGAAGTGGTATAAGTCTAGAGAGGGAAGGAGAGGGAGAGATGATTTTTTTCACACATGAGGGGGTTATAATTCACTCTTGTTATATCATGCTCATGTTATTATCTACTTTGGGTACTTCCAACCCTTAGGGTTCAATTTTCCTTGGGCATTAAACACAAATGGTTGGACTTTCATGTCAATACCCATAGGCATGCTTTTCACAAATTATAAAAAATGACACAATCTCCAATGAACTCTCCATCAAGTTTGCACATCTTTTAATGTCAATTTAAAAAGATAACATAGTATCAAGTTGATCTCTTTCTTAGCATTCTAATAATGTAATTTTTTCTACATTTCAATTATGTTAATGTTTTGATCTTTATTTTTTTTGCTAGTTTCACCACTTTTTGTCAAAAATATACATATGGTATTTTTGTTTTATTTTTAACCGTTGATCAAAATTTGAAAAAAATTACATTTTTACAAACTAGACTCTATTATAAGCATGTTTTTTTTTGTTTGTTTCTGAAAAATGTAGGAGGGTACACACTCATTTCTTTCAATATGAGTCCACTTTGAAAATAATAATAAATTGTATATTCCTTAAAAAATTAGTAGAAAAATAAAGCATAAACTACATGGTGTTAGCTAGTTTTTCATCGAAACAATTTATGAAATACTGAAAAAAAGAATAATATTTTAGAGGGAGCACACCAAATGCTATGTTATGCACTTTTTTATAAAATTGGCACTTTGTTTGCTCTCCCTATTTGAAACCCTTAATCTCCACCATTTAAAAAATTAAATAGTTTAGAAAGTAGATTCAAATTAAGTTATGACTCTTGTTCATGTTGCATCTTCAAATTTTGAGTGTGACTATCTTCAATTACTCAACCAAGATCAACTTTTCTTGATTTCAAAAAAAAAGTGACCACTTATGACTCCCTTTTGGTTCTCCATTTCCATGCACTTACCCCATAAAATGATAATCAATAAAATACAAATGTATGTGTACAAATCCATATAGGCATGCAATAATATACATTGACAAATATAAAGCTACACCTACATGATATGAAGGCATACAAAAAATGTCCATACATAGAAATTAGGGAGTGACGATAAACGATTGATGACTCTTTCTCTACTTGGAAGACATAGAACAATTATCATATTTGATAGCTCTCCCCCACCAACTAGACCTCCTAGTCTCAAGACTTCTTTATATCTCCATATATTAATACAATTAAACAATATACACATTTGTATCTAGAAAATATGAAATACATGACAACATAAGTAAATAATCATGTATTGCAATGTAATGGTCCTCCTTAATCATCCTCTAATTTTTATCCACCTGAGGGGTAGGTGCATAAAATGAAGTTGCCACCTCCTCTAATGGAAAACATCAAGAAGCAAATTAGACTATATATGAATATAATTGATTTACCTTAAATGATGTTAGATGAAGCAATAAATACATCATGACACTTTCATTATTGGCTCATAACTATGTGAGGTATAGAAGGTAAAACCACCACAACAATGTTAATCTCCATTGTTCCATAAATATCAAGACAATTCCCTATTGATGCCATCAATTGAAAATAAGAACAATGTTATTTGACAAAAATCTACATAGCATTATTAACATACATAATGATTAAAAATAATAAAACTTACCTTCGTGAAAATTGATATAATAAAACTTACCAAGTAATGAAAATTGATAACTAACTACTAGCACAAATGTGTCATAATGTTGGAGGTTTGACATCCACTTGTTCATCATCAAATTGTCATTTTATGATTAACATTGATACATAAAAAAATTTGCATGTAGCATGTTTACTATTTTCTTAATAATTGCATTCATCTAGAATTGGTGGGCCCACATAAGCATGTGGTGAAAGGCCACCAGGTGCAAGATATATACTTTGGCCTTAGAATTTTGTAATACATATAACTTTTTTACATTAATTTTCATTCAAAATGAATCTATGCAGTCAACTATAAATCAATAGGAAATATACTAAATTGCACAACCTTATCAAAAATGACCTACTAGTCAATGCTAAAGGTCACATCCAACTTGACTCATGGGTCATGACCATACTATCAAATAAAGATATATTATGTGCCCCACCTATGTAGCATACTCCTCAAAGTGTGGAGATTTCTTTTCAACATATGTATCAACATGATGACTATATACATCATGTGTTGTATACATCATTGAAGAAACCTCAAACCCATAATAACATGCAAATCCACAAGCATGACACATGTGGTGATAGTTGATGCCTCAAAGGCTCACCCTCATCACCTTGTAAAAGAGGTGTCTTATGCTACAATAAGCCCTATGAGAGTGAACTAATGGGTTGTGGGGTTTGTACCTCAATACTTTTTCTTTACAATAGAAGGAAGTGTGATATGTTGAATAGACGGCAAGCAAGGGGTCTCATTGGCTAGTTCTAGGCATTATGTGTCTCCTCTCTATCTCATGCAAAGCTTTTACCTCTACCCTAGAAATCATGCATATCAAAATAGTTTAGAATTTTATTAAGAACAAACTCACAATAAAGTTTCCTTGAGAAATATTGAGGCACTCCATTGTTACATGGGGGGTGATTAAAAAGCTATCCACCACCTATCTCAAAAGCTACCAATTGTTCCTTGATGTTGGCACCAATGAATAATGAATCTTTTGTCACTTGTCTACATGGGCTAATCAGTTCTATGGTCTACAAGTAACGCACATAAATGGTTTTTCATTAATTTTCATAGCTTTCACTTATTTAAATATGACAATTTTGTTGCATAATTTTGGCAAGCATTGTCTCTAAAATTTTCCTGTGTATTTATTAGCCCACTATCTAAATCTATGTGAGATTTTATAGACTCCAATAGTGCTGCAAGAGCTTGTCAAAGCATGTTTGCTGCATTTGGATTTTTCAAGGTTTCTACTAATGCTTGAAGCTCATTTTTTATTATGTTTGATTTTCCTGAAAATATTTGCTTGGGTATCATAAGCATTCCTTGAAATTGAGATAGGAGTTTGAGGGTGATTATTTTGTGCATGTTCTACGACAAGAGTTTCATCACATTTCATTGGGTGGATAGGGGTTTGGAGGTTTTGAGGGGTTTGAATATGTTGAATTTTTTAAGAAGCAATCAATGCAAATGAAAAATCAAAATTGTTTCATTTAACTCAAATTGCTAAAAAAATGAACAAATTTACCTCTTACACATTGTGGTAGTAAGAATCCTTCACTAAATTGCCCATAACATGCTTGTACAATAACACAATCATATTATGAAGATTATGGCATAAATGACTACTGGTTTTTCCTTTATGCAATTGAGAATGCAAGCACATTATAACCAACACAATAACACAATCACCTTATGAAGCAAATGACATAAATGACCAATGGCCATTTTATTAATTTAGTAGAAAATGCAAGTGCATTATAACCCATGCAATCATGTATAAGATTGGTAGTGACTAAGCCCTAGGCTTGCCACTACCAAACCATAATGTGATCCCATTATAACATGAGCATGTTGTGGTTTCCATAACACAATCATATAATTGATTTTTTTGAATCAAAAACATTTTTCAGCCACTTTTTGGGCCCTCATCTTTGAGCGCATACCCACAATTTTAATTTCAAGTTCAACCCATATGCTAGATTTGGGTATCAAGAATAGATACATGGAAGTGTGGGTTAATTCTAAGGCAAATGTGTGAGGATAGGTTCAAATTTAACAAAGATAGAATCAAATGTATGAGAATGCATAGATGAAAGTAAATAAGAGTGGACAAAAATTCAGGTCAAATTCATACTATGATAGATTTGGGTATCAAGAATGGATACATGGAAGTGTGGGTTAATGCTAAAGAAAATTTGTGAGGATAGGTACAAATACAACAAAGATAAAATCAAATGTATGAGAATGTGTAGGTCAAAGTAAATAAGCATAGACAAAGATTGAGGAAAGAGCCATACATTGTACAAGAATGTACCACATGTTGATATATTTTAGATTACAAATTTCTCTCAAAATTGACCCAAAACTAAATGGTAATTGACATGGATCTGCAAATTTCACCATTAAAATATTAGATATTCTAAATGCCTCTTACATAGATTTTGCTCACCAACTACAAACAATTGTCATCTCAACTATCGAAGAGAGAGAGAGAGAGAGAGAGAGCTTGTGTTTAAGATGAGAAAAAGTAGACAAGTAAATGAGAAATTGATAATAAATATTATATTTGTAACATAAGAGAAATGCATTTTCTTGTAAAAAATAATGCACATAATAAACATAGACATTAAAAAGAATGAATTTTTTTAAAAAAAAATGGTTTAATTTAATATAATTAATGTAAAAAAGTGTTGGCCTAATGTAATAGACAAGTACTACCATCATGAAGCACAACCTACTATTTAAGGACATCCCAAAATTGTTTCTACTTAAACTTTAATTAAAGAATAAATTTAAGAAAAACCTCTTACAAAATTTTATTTTATTTTTAAAAAATGCCCTATCAAATATTTGAAATTTTAACTCAAAAAATTATTTTTAACCATAACCTTAAACTAAAACTTTTCAATCTTGATTTATTTTTAGTTTTCTGCCACTAAATTTGAAAATGACATTTAGAATAATAGTTATAGCTCAAAAAAAGTTCATAACCAGTTTTAGGCAAGTGTTTGGGGGTGTTATGATCCCTATGTATTGGATGTTGTTGCCATCTTTGGAATGTAAATGGCAGGTTCCCATGCAGCTGCTGAGTTTATTTTGACTAGGAATCACTGCTCAACTTATTTAGGAATTATTTGTGGAGCTGGTGGCCCATGAATATTAGATTTTTCTGCTTATCTTTAACCAGTCATCTTAAAAGTGTTTTTGTAGTATTAATAATGATTTGTGTGGTAAAAAAAATATAAAAAAGAATTCAAAGCAAATATTAAAAAAAGAGAAAGAAACTTGTGGAACCACATGGATTTTTGGCAATACTATTTCTAGCCCCGCTCTCCCCTGCCACCCATCCTCCACCGCCGTTTTTTTCACAGCATATTTTCAATTCCTAAACAGCAGCTGCTCCATTAAAATAGGAAAAGATTCCAAATTATCGTTTTACCATAGTAAAATTTATGTATGGGAAAACTTGAGTTACTTAAATTTAAACAGAAAACACATTTAAACAGTCACATAGATGGGGTAAAACATCCAAATGTAGACATGGATAAATTTCTGCAGTAGTAAACGTGATTCCCGTTTAGAGTAGCAGACTCTTCACTTTCGGGTTTGAGATCCAGTCATATTTTACTATTTTAGTTTTACATTGATATGAAGAAAAGTGAGGGGATAATCATGAAGGCATTCTCCGAGCAAGTCTAAATAACATTGGCAATGTAATACATTGTGCAACCATACAATCTTGTTAGCTGATAATTACATACACATAATTATTCGATTTTGGTAAATCTGGTCACTTTGGTTATGGTAACAAAAATGACTGCTCGAAAACTTCTATAGATGTGCAAATGTTCAGCTGAATATTACTATATTCTCATGAAATAATCATAGAATACTTTGCCAATGAAACCGTGCAATGAATTTCTGCAACCATTGCATGTTGGGAGGAATGAATAGAGGACGCAACTAGCTTCTGCGATGAATGCATTTTGGGAAGAAAGGGACATGTCCCACCACATTTGAAGCTATTGAGGATTTTCCCGACATAATGTAATCAACATTCAGTTCAAGTTGTAGAACACATAGAAAATTGCTATCGATCAAAGTTAGTAGAAAGGACATGTTGATGCGTGTTTTGTGACACACCCAACACTTTAGAATAAAAAAAAAAAGAATGCCCAAAGGCAGCTTTATCCTCTCTTGAAAAATTACCTCTTATGCTAAGATTGCCAGAAAGGTCATACGGTAATTCCAATGTTCCGGTTTGGGGGATGGACAAGCTCAATGGATGATGTGATATGCTGGTTTCACAAAGGGACCTTGAAATGATGAACTTACTCAAAGTAGGGAGTTGGATTGATGTAACGTTGAACGCTCTTATGTTTTTGGGATTTTCAGTTTAGGATAAAATAAATAAAAAAAGGGATGAGGGTAAAGGAACTAGATTTATGCAGAACTAATCCTATGAACTTCGGAGACAAATGCTGGATAATGGAATTTAAACCAGTCTTTGCTTCGCCAAGCACGGCACTACAACTAGACAAAGACGGTGCAATCTTCAAGGGTTTACGAAAGATATCCTATTACACTATATCACCATCAATTCGACCAATGCATATAGATAATAGAACTCAAATTAAGCAATTTTAATGTTCAGACTAACCTTACACATCAAATTGAAAATCATCCAATTGAAAAAGGTATGAACTAATTCCACTTTCCAACACTATCAATCTTTCATTCATCTAAAATACTTGAAAACAAATTTACTCTATTTTGAAGAAATCAATGAAACCATGCGGGCTCATAGAAATAATAAATGCTCAACTCTGAATCCACTTATTATTTAAACAGCAATATTGCAACAATCTCATCAGTCTCTCCCTGAATAAATGAAATGAATGGGGTTTATATAGGCACCCCAATTACAAAGCAATGGCCAAGATTAAATTTGAAATCAACGACCAAGATCAAATTTGATAAACCCTAACCCTAAAAGCATAACAAACTCAAAGACACATGGCACAAGCAGAACACGCCATTTGGAGCATGGAAAATGGTGACACCTTGCACTTCATTCGAGCAAGTGGGAATCCAGAATGCAATTCCCTTTGGATCGCTCCCTAGCTGCAAATGCGAGAAATTTGGCTAACACAGAATCAAGTTCCTCCATTGAGATATTCGGCACAGAATCCAGTTGCATTCCAATCACGTCCAAGGTCTCCAGGCACTGAGTGAAAGTTCCTTCCCATCTAGCCTCCTGCTTCTGAAAGTTCTCCATGAAGGTCAAAAGGGAAGACATATCATCAAGCTGATTCTCTGTAATAACCTGCACTTCCTTGAAGTAAATGCTCATCACACTTTTCTTCAACCCTTCTAAATCTAAGCCATTCGTATCATGATGTTCTTGTCCTGTCAATCCTTCAAGAGAAGTGAGGATTTTGAACTGAATTTTCTCAATCGTGCTCCGTATAGCAGCACATTCTTCTTTTATTCCATCATATGTCTTCTTTTTGGCCAATAAGGAATAATACCACCTGCTGAAATCATACGAGGCTCCTTCTTCGACAACACCTTCCTGGATCAAAATTTGCAAGGAAACTTCTTTTAGAACCCTCAAACGAGGTATCACTTTGTCCTGTACATACTGGAAATCTTCCCAATGGTCCTCAACTTGACTAACTTCAGTTATCAGTAATGCAGATCTGTCATAAGTTTGGGCGCACTTCTCCAAGAATTGCTCCATTTGTTTTGAAATATTGGTCACCCAACTCCTGGTTGCTTGACTCGTAATCCTCATAGCCTCAAGAACATCAACAGACTCCGGAGTGAGAGATGACGGTGGAATAAAGGCTGCATTTTCCTGGCGCAAAGGGGCTGTTAGCTGCTGAATGAACTCTATCAGCCTTAGATTTTCCAATTCCAACCTTTCTTTCTTCTCTTCTGTTTTATCAAACTTTTCCCTGATGGCTTTGGAAGTGTCTGCCAACTCATGGAAATCCTGATCTATTGTCGTTGGCCCAATGTCCAACGTTGTAACTTCATAATCCATAGGAGCAATCTGATCTCTTAGCTTGTCAACTTTCGAGACAGCCACCTGCAAGATCCTGGATCCTGTATCATTCCTGGTAATCTGAGAATATTTCTTAGGCCTCTTTGGCGTTTTAGCCTTGCCAATTCTTTCTAGGAAGTCCTGTATGCTCTCAACTGGTTGAACCTCATCCAGTGGTCTGGACTTCTTCTTCAAACTTTCAGTTAGCCAATCTGGGATTGTGGATAATTCCATCCCATCTTCTAACTGAACATCATCATTAATTCTTTTAACAGCAGAAATTACCTCGTCTCCTAGTTCTTCATTGTCCTTAAGGATCTCAGTATCTCCTACACCTTCAATCATCAAAGTATCATCTCCTAAACACTCCGTGGAGGCTTGATTTTGGAAAGAATCCACCTGTTCTTGAAACTGAATTTCTTGCTCATAGCTTGGCTCGATATCAACAATGGATACATCTTCGATTACTCCAACTGACAAAGTCCTTGAGGATGAGGGATTTTCAGTCACCTTTTGCTTCTTACTCTCCAATTCCTCATTAGCAGATTCCTTTTCCTCTAGTTGAAGGTTTCCACTTACTACCTTCCTCTTGCTAGGATATGCAGATTCATTAGGATTTTCGCCAATTGCTTCCTCCTGGCCATCCTTATTGCTCAATGCGGCGTAAGTAAGAGAAATTCCTTCCTTCCTCAACTTGCTGATCTAACCATCGACCCATTCCCTTGAGTAAGCAAAAATATCCTTCATCAATGTGTTCAAATCGGTCAATTCAGGTTGTGTCCAGTTAGGCAATAAAATAGGCTTATCTTTTTCTTGTTCAAACTGAGGGTGAATGTAGTCCCCGTTGTCTTTCACTTGGTCAGGTATAGGAAACAAGTCGCACCTTTTCACAAGTTCAACTGGAATTCTTGACCAAGCCTTCTTCCTGACTCCATACTCGTCCATCAGGTTAGACCAGTAATCTTCGATCTGCATAACATGAAGGGACTTCTTCCCGTGCATTCTCAGGTATGGATCATAATCAGACCTTGGATTATGGGTGCTGAACTTGTAAAATTGCAACTCTACCCCTGTTGTTTTGGCTGATTGTAACGAAGGACAGACTTCTAGCATTTTTCCAATTGCAACCGGAAAATCTACTCCTTGTTTGTTCTTCTTCGCCTGAATGGAGTCTACACATGCTAGTTGCCTTGCTACCTCGAGCATAACAATTTTGTCTGTTGGGTATCGAGGAAGTCTGTACGGAGCATCAGAGAATCCATGAATTCTTATATAAGTAAATGTCGGAAACTGGATAAACCAAGACCCGAACTTGTCAAGCATTGCCATAGCTTCTTTAGATAGCCTCCTCTGCACTGTTCCTTGAAGAACTCGCGTGATATACATGAGGAAGGCGTCATTTGTTATCTTGAAGTTGTCCCTGTAATGTAGTTGGAGCTGCGGGTAACAATCATATGATTTGAGTTGATCTTTCCGAAGTCCCACTTCGCCTTTACAAATCAGTCCTCTGTACTTAGTGAATCGTGCCAGAATATAAACCACATAAGAACTCATGTAGAAGGTTTTAGTTTTTTCAAGGTTTCTCAACTGGAAATCGATATTATCACTTATTAACTTAGCCCAATTTATAGCCTCCATTCCCAATACGATCTCTTCCACATATGAAAACATCCATACTTCAAAAAAGGCTCCCTGAGAAGTTCCCATAACTCTGTTCAGCATGTGAATCATATCACTGTATTCTATCTTAAAATCTGTGCAAATTAGTCTCTTTGGCAACTTGGAGCGATGTCTTTTGGGTTCTTTAATCCAGTTGGAATTGATGATGTCCATACAGGATTCCTTGGCTTGATCGAACATGGCCTGTGATTCTTGCTGAGTCCTGATCAACATTTTTCGACGATGGGGAATACCAAATACCTCCCTGACTGAATCCTCTGTAAAGTACGCTATGGTGATTCCATTGGGCGTTTTAATTGATCTTGTTTGAGGATTGTACCTTCTGGCGCATTCAACCATTAACTCATTGCACTGAACTGCAGGCGGAAATCCTGCTGCTTGATGAAGTCCAGACTTAACAATATTTGAGGCGATAGGAGTAGGCATTTCGTTTTCTGTGCCAAACATCCTTCTCTTGTGCTGAATCGCATTAAATTGTTCAAAGTTTGTATCTGTCACTTTCTTCCACTTCGAGGATAACTGGGATTCTGGATAAAATTCCTTCAGGACTTCCTTGACTTGAGCTTTTCTGACTCCACCTCCCACGTTCTTTGGAGAAGACATTGTGCCTGTAAGAAACTCGAAGTTAGAGAATTTTTTAATAAATTTGCAAAAAGGCGATTTCTTGGCTGGAGAAATTTTGAAAAATTAATTAAAAATCCAGAACTTGATTAAAGGCTGCATGAAGAATAAATTCTTAAATGAAATCGATTTGCCTTTATTATTTTCAAAGAGCATTCATGGAATTTTAAATAATCTTTTGGATTTTTTAAGGTTTATACTGAAGTTTTCTCAAATCTTTAATGAAAAATCCAATTCCCCTTTCAAAATCGCCAAAGATAACCTGCAGTTGTTTGAAGAAAATCCGGAAAGGAGGAGAAAAAAAACCAATTCAATGTTCTGGAACTCAAGAAAAAATCCACTTGCAGCTGAAAAAGACGTCTTTTCTTGGGAGAGCTTTGCCTGTGAAGAAAGTTCGACTTTTGCAAATAATGAGCTCTCAAGTTATCTTTTATAATAAAAACCTTCCCAAATTAATTTAGGTCGACTTCTTCCTCTCATTGGTTGCATTTTGCTTTAAAAACGAAAAAGCAATCTTATCCTGATCTTTGACTTTTCAAACAACGCGTCCCTCTTGGCTTGATGATTAAGTTTTAAAATAAAAGTTAAGTTTTTCTTTTATTTTTGCCTTTAGCAAAATTCGACCTTCAACTGGACTTCTCGCTTTTTCAACTGGAATTTTGACTTCTCAAAGTGACTTTGCCTTAGAAAAAAAAATTTGATTCTACCTTGAGAAAATTCGACTTCCAACTGGATTTTTCACTTCCCAACTGGAATTTTTACTTCACTCAATTTCCTAAAGTCCAGTTCAATAATTTTTCATGCCTTAGTCGATTTTACTTTGTCCAACTGGAATTTTCACTTTCCAACTGGATTTTCTTGAAGAATGCGAATTTCCTCAAATAGATTAATTTTACTTGGATTTTCCCTTTGATCAATGGATTTTCAAACTGGATTTTCTAAAGTTCGTACCTCTTCCAGACTTAGGCGAATTTCACCATGATCTACTTGCTTTTTAGTTGATTTTTCAGTGATTTTCTCTCAAAGGCGTGATCTTATCCAGTTGATTTTTGCTCGCTTTTTACATCTTGCATGCGCCTTTCTCTGCTTTGCATGCGCTTTTTCTCTGCTTTTCTCACCTTGCATGCACTTTTTCTCTGCTTTTCTCATGATTTTTCGATCTTTGCTTGATTTTTGTTTGCTTTTTAGTTCCAAAAATAGAAACTTTTGACTTAAACGCTAATGACACCCTGCGCTTTCTAAAAATAGAAACTTACTAAAAATAGAAAAAAGCAAAAAAGCAACTTTCTAAAAATAGTAAATTCCAGATTGGTCTAGAAATGCCAAAAACGAAAAAAGCAAAAAAGCAAAAAAGCAGAATCCCTAAAAAATAGGAAGTGTCAGAATTGAACGAAAGCACAGGCGATCCTCGTCTGCGAGGCCCTCTAAGCACTTCTATGACGTTTACGCTCAGTTTCAGGCTCAAACTCCCAACTTGGCTCGGATGATGACTCCAGACCTTGACATGAAATTCCCAGACATCAGAGACTATGAAATTGCTACCCAACACTAAACCCTAAGAGCGAACCAGTGAGGGTCCCCATTTGCAATGGGGCGATGTGTGAAAAAGGTCACAACAGGACACACTCCTGCTTTGAGGCTATCACTCTAAGTTCCACTGTATTTGTTTGCAAGACAGAAAAACAGTTACACGCATCAAACAAATTCAATCAATTAGATCTGGTCGGTAGCTAAATAAACATGAAAGTGACATTCTTGAAGAATTTTTACTTGACTAATGCCGATTGCAGTTTTCAAAAGCGCTTGAGATATGCTTTATCTGATGCCTCAAATGCAATGGATTTGGCAGCTAAGACTGTCGTAGTTTCCAGATCAACATTGAGGCTAGGACTGTCATTTGGATTTTACATATCTTCTGGTCTTTCACAGCAATAGTGATCTGCAGTTGGATAACTACCTGGTCGAGAATTCACTAAAATATAAATTTGTGTCCATCATAAGGAAAAAATGACAAGAAGTGCATATACTGCTTTGACACCACACATCTAAAGTGTCAGATGTGCAGGGGCTTTGAGGAGATGATACATAGTCCTGGCAATCAAACTCATGGTGTTATGGAGCTCACTATCAATTCCTCAATTCTATGACAGTCCATGATAATCATTTCAGCTGTGAAAGCCATGAGGAAACCAAATTTCACAGTCTAGTCAGAATAGTATCATCAATTAAGTCAACCTGGAAAATAATGCAGTCAGAGAATCTATAAAGAAAAACAAAGTGATTCAATCAGAGTGTGTCAATGAAGGGAAAACAGATTAAAGTGGAAGTGAAGTACCACTATGGAGGTCACATCCATGTTTATTCCGTTTCCAGAGATGGAATTGAGCTGTATTGCAATCTGGTGAAGTACAAATAATTGCTTCATTTGAAGTGCCTTCTTGCTCTTCTTACTAATGCTCAAAACAGCATTCGTGCAATTTGTAAAGTTGCAAACAACTCTGGAATAGAGAGCAGGGAAATTCCTTTACTGCTTTGAGCTGCATACATAACATGAAGCTGTTGGGCATGTAACAACCTGTATCTCTGCCTGACAAAGACAACATTTCTCAATCCAGATCTGCGCATTTTCTTCATCTAGTAGACACTCAATGCAACAGCATAACTTGCACCTCGTCAGCCAAAGCATCAAATTAGAAGAAAGCTAAGTAAATAGCTCATGAACTAAGCTGAGTCCCAAAATGGAAGTATTGGCATCAACACCCTGCATCCTTATGCTTCACATGACATGGAAGCCAAAGTTGAACCCCTTCTATGTGCAAGATCCAGAAGAGTTACCAATGCTACCAACTTTTACTCCCTGCACCAGCCAGAATCCACCAGCGCAAAATGCTATCTGTTTCATGAAAGTAGATTTCTTTCACCAATCAATAAACTGCCCTTTCCCACCTAAAGGGCTATATCATTTCTAGCTGGTGAGACATGAAACTAGCT
This sequence comes from Sequoia sempervirens, assembly GCA_007258455.2. Taxonomy (NCBI): domain Eukaryota; kingdom Viridiplantae; phylum Streptophyta; class Pinopsida; order Cupressales; family Cupressaceae; genus Sequoia; species Sequoia sempervirens. The sequence goes on from VDFB02179234.1 coordinate 16,941,298, forward strand.
TTCATCATCAAGGCAATCCCAGTCATCCTTTGGTCTCATGCCACCATTCTTATCATCCCTTCCTAACATGCTTAAGACTATTGTTTCAATCTGGCACACCATCTGTAATTTCAATCATAAATCCAGTTACTATTGTTTTTCTGTAGATTGCTCCTGAAGCTGAGGCACCATTTGAGGTTCAAAAGTATCCAGAAACTCCAATTAACATAACTCCCATTAAATCAGATAGATTCATTATTGCCACAGAACCTGCAGATTTGTCACTCTTAAAGAAAATCTAAAGATGATGATTGGGGCATCACTGCAGACTCTTTTTCATCAATAGATAGATCAATCCACTACTTCCACTGGAAAAGTTTCCTTCAACATACCCAAAATTCGGGATTGATCATACATAAAACAAATTTCACTGCAAACCAAAAAAGAAAAAAAAAATCAATAGATTTGACAGATACTTTAATCTTGAAGAATAAAAAGAGGTTTCTGGAGAGGCTGTGTTCTGCGGCCTGCCTATCAACCATATAGTATTGATCAAATATACAGTATTGGTGTGTGACTCTGCCCATACATCCTATGCAAAAGAGGAGCCTGCCATCTACCAGAATCAAGACATTCAAAAAGAATTTGAAAATGAATATCAATGTTAAATGTACGCAGTTTGAAATCATGTTGGCATTCAGGCTCAAATGCTTCTTTTACTTTCTTTTTTCTTATAATTCTTTTGTTCAGCCAACGTAAATCTCATATTTCTTTTGTGCAACATAAGGTACATTTTCTTTTTCGTTAAAAAAGGAGCCCAACATGAAGTGTGAATGGCATGGTGAGTGATGGTAGATTCTGAATTTGATGAAGCTTTGGAAGACCGTTGAAACTATCAGAATGAAATTATTTTTGAAGTAGACCAAATGATTGTGTGGAGTCCAAGGTAAGTGCTGGGATTTAACAATTGAATAATGTTCTAACACATATATGGTATATTGTGATTGAAAGGTTTCTTTCTTTACTATTTTTCTTTTCCTAATATTACAGGAACTGCTCAAAATTCTTGTATAGAAGAGCACGTTTAGGCATAACTACTTAGTAATGGTTCTTTAGTGCTTTACATAATCATCTCAATCACAAGGGTCCTTTAATCTTCCAATACAGCTCTGCTCGTGGATTAGTAATTTTTGAATCATTAAGTATATTCCCAGCACCATGATTTAGAGGTTGCAAGTGTGCCCTGTTTGATGAAAGCTTTGTTTGAACAAGGCAGCAAATAATCTGGTAGAAGTTTCCAACATGGATACATGCAATTACTAATGGAGAACCCATATTTACTTCCCGTACAGTTTTGTCCACTCTCAAACAAATTCACTACTTTATCAAGGCCTACTAATAAGAAAATATCCTGCTAAGGTCCTCGTAAATTGTGTAATGGATAACAGAATAAACACAGCCACATGAATATAAGATAATTGTATGGATAGATCATAGAACCAAATAAAACATATGAGGGCACAATTACATAACATTTCAGTTGTTTACTTTTTCAAGACAAAAAACGTCAGTCTGAGATGATATAAGTTGAGGCCCATATTCACCCTACAATATTTGAGCTGACTTATAAATGAATCGATACAATGAGTTCCAATTAGAGACATAAGTCTCCAAGATGAGACATCTACTGTAAGTATAGAGGGTTTCAAATTTTTTAAACTGTTGCTGGCAATAAAAAACTATTGCAAGAAGAGTTGGAGACATTAGCTTATGACCTATGGCATTGATTTTAAATTTCTCACAAATAACCAAATCTCAATATCCTGCATCCACGTTGAGACATAAGTTGATCTAAGCTTTATTGAATGCATACAATGCTCACAAAAAGACACCATGTGGAGCTACACTAAAAAATTGTGGGCACATGATTATGGAATTTGAATTTTTGCCATCTTTTATACAAAACACCTTATTTGAATAAAATAGTATAAGATTCAGCAGAAAACAATGCAATCATTATGGATCTCCATATGTATCCCTCGTGTTTTGAACCAATTTTCAAACAATATTCTTTCCTGTCATTGAAAACTGATTTTGATTATGATGTTGTACGCCTGTGACAAAGGACACAGATCTCCTACAAGGGGTTTGAGAAACTGTATGGTATGCAAGAAAACAAATGCTGCAAGAAGAGCCAGACACACTTACTTAAACCCTATAAACATCAATTCTGCTTCATTGCAAATTGGAATAACCTTGACCCACATTATTCTCAAACACAACTCAAACTACAGATTAATCTATAGCATATGGATAAACTATCACGTTAAAAGAATAAAGATGTATGTCAAATAATTAACCAGGCAAAACATTCTAGAGCATGCAGCTGTTCTATTGTCTGGGAAAGTGCAACGTTGGAATGAACCCACTTTAAATTTTCAGTATGACCCCATGAAACGAGAAAAGGAGAGATCCATATTGCAACTCAGCCAAAATTTCAACTTCCAAACAAGTCCACCCCAATCATGGGAATAAGACTATAAGTTTAAAGTTTAAACTTGATTTATATTTGGAGTATGCCTATTATGAAGAAGGATATCAATATATCATATAAGGTTTTTGAGAATTGTGTGGTTGGTAACTGATCAAACACTGTAAGACAAATAGGTAATTTAGAAGAACCTAGACCAATCAATTTGACAAGAATCACTCTTCACTTGAAAATATTTCTATTTTTGTAATTTTATTTTTTCATTTTGCATGTAATTGGCCTTAATCAGCCAACAAACACCTCATCCTTGTACATCTAATCAACACACGCTAATGAAGGCTGCATAGCAATCAGCTTTTGCAGCCATCTCTTGTTTGATCCACCTTTTTCATGTTTTCTATCATGGTTTTAGCTGTGCAATCTGAGAGGATTATATCATATCATTTATATTTTACAAGATTCCCTGAACTCAGAAACCTGGAGACGTATGCAGGTTATAGGCTCTAATGAAAGTATATAGATCACACAGAAAAATTTTATAGCATTATTTCAAATACTTTCAGGGAAACAATGTTTTTTTCCAATCAGTACACTTTATCATGAATATCATCATCAACATAATTTCTAAACCCTTCACAATCATTACATTTTATTGTGAAGGGCATCATCAACATAATTTCTAAACCCTTCATAATCAGTACTTTTTATCGTGAAGGGCATCATCAACAGAATTTCTAAGCCCTTCGCATACAAAGGAAATCTTATGACATTATCTACATTACAAAGATTTAAAATTAAATCAAATTTGATTTCTTATGAAGTGGTATACTTAAGAAGGCATATAACAAGTCCATCTAAAGGAATTTGGTCTTCATGCTTAGATCTAAGAATTTTGTAAACCAGCATTACTTGAGCATGTCTCAGAAATTCATACAAATCCCACCAAAACAAAAGCTGGCTTTGCCTTAAATTGCTACATATACCATTATCCATTTTAACACATTGTTCATCAATTTCTATAATCCATTCAAATTATCAAAGAAAGTAAAGAGTAAAGTGTAGTAGTCAAAGGTGACAGTCGACCAACCTCAACTTGAATGGTGGACCTAATTGATGGGAAAGAAACGCTTCTACTCATACTCCATGTCATCTATTACAAAGTTTGTGTCTGGCACGTACCCTGCTTCTTTCATTTCCAGTAATAATTCATCTAATTTTAGATATATATTCTCTGTTTGTGGGTGAGATCTGTCTCGTACTGCAAAATAATGAACTTTACTGTTGATTTCAATCCAACTAAGTCCAGGTTCTTTTTTCACCCCCTTCCCTTTCATCATATTTCTTAATGTTGTTGCCTCATCCAAATTACCATCCAATAAATGCATCTTTGAAAGCAGCACATATGCTGAGGCATCATTTGGCTCCAACTCGAGAATATGTTCTGCAGCACGTTTACCTATAACAACATTACCATGAATTTTGCATGCACTGAGCAAGGCACGCCATGCCACAGCATCAGATTTCAATTTCATTTTCTTGATGAAGAGCTCTGCCTCATTCAGGCGTCCAGCACGGCCAAGAAGATCAACAATGCAAGCACAGTGATCAACTCTTGGTGGGATGTCATGATCTCTACTCATGGAATTGAAGTAATAATGGCCTTCATTCACTAAACCTGCATGACTGCAAGCAGACAGAACTCCAAGAAAGGTTATTTCATTTGGCTTCATTCCATTTTGTTGCATCTGTTCAAAAATTTGGAGAGCTTCTCTCCCATATCCATGCCGAGCATACCCTAAAATCAGTGCTGTCCATGAGCATGCATCTCGCAGAGGCATTATTTCAAAGATTTTACATGCATCATCAATGCTTCCACACTTGGCATACATGCCAACAAGAGCATTTCCAACAACCACCCATGGTTCAAATCCATTTTTAATAGTGTATGTGTGGACCTGCTTGCCCTGTTCCAAAGCTGCTATGTTAGCAGATACACTAAGAATAGTGTTAAATGTTATCTCATCTAATTTTATGCCTTCCCTTAGCGCTTGCTGAAATAGTTTCAATGCTTTCTCACTGTACCCATTCTGAGCATAACCTGCAACCATTGCATTCCATGAGACAACATCGCATTTTAGCACGTTTTCAAAGCATTTATATGCATTATCTATGGCCCCACATTTAGCATACATTCCAACCAGGGAAGTTCCTACAAACTCTTCTACCTCAAAGTTATTTTTTATTGTGTAAACATGGAGTTGACGTCCATGCTCTAGAGCAGTTAAATTTGAACATGCTATGAGAGTACTAGACAGAGTGAAGTGATTTGGCTTCATGTCTGCCCGGAGCATTTTACAAAAAAGGTTCAGTGCCTCCATGTTGTATTTCAGGGATTCCTCGTTGCCCACAGTTTGACAAAGGCCAGCAATAATTGTATTCCATGTAACTAAATTTCTATGTGGCATTTTGTAAAACATTGCTCGTGCATCTTCTAGGCTCCCACACTTCGCATACATGTCAAGAATTGCACTCCCCACTAAAATATCAGATTCAAATCCAGATTTAATGATATATGTATGAATCTGCTTTCCTTGTTTCTGAGCTGCTATATTGCCACATGCCTTAAGCACACTACCGAATGTGAAGTGACATGCCTTGGGACCTTCCCATTGCATTTGACAAAAGAGTTTCAGGGTTTCTTCACTATAACCATTCTGAGCATATCCTGAAATTAATGCATTCCACGATACTTCCTCTTGCTCAGGGATTTCGTCAAACAATTGCTGAGCATCTTCCATTCTTCCACATTTGCAATACATGTCAAGAATGGCACTTCCCACATGGGAATTCGACTCATATCCAGTTTTCACAATACAAGCATGGACCTGTCTACCCTGCCCAACAATGGCACTTCCACATGCCTTGAGAACACTACCAAATGTAAAATATCCCATTTTAAATCCCATTCTTCGCATTTGACAAAAGAGATTCAAAGCTTCCTCACCCAACCCAATCTGGGCATATCCTGTAATCAATACGTTCCATGAAACATCGTCCTTATTGGGAATTTCAAGAAACAATTGGTGTGCAGTTTCAATTTTTCCACATTTCGCATACATGTCAATAAGAGCATTCCCCACGAAAGTTTGTGACTGGAATCCAAATTTAATGACATGGGTATGCAGTTGTTGCCCCTTATCTAGATCTCCAAGGTAGGCACAAGAGCTCAGAATGCTAGTGAAAGTGAAACTATCAGGTTTCATGCCCGCTTTCTGCATCTGGCAAAAATGCTTCAGGACTTGCTGATTGGATCCATGGTGTGCATAACCTGAAATCAGTGCATTCCATGAGACCGTGTCTGGTTCAGGCATTCTGTCAAACAGATAGCCTGCATCTTTCAAGCAACCACACTTGGCATACATGTTGAGGAGATCGTTATATACAAACATACCCAACTTATATCCTGTCTGTATCATGTGGGCATGGACTCTCTTTCCCTCTGACAATGCTCTCTTCTTAACGCAATCTTGTAAGAGACAAGCATATGTTTGCGAATCTGTTGAGCGTACTTGCTGACCCACAGCAGACCATAATTGTCCATGAATAGCATTCTCTCCAATGCTATAATAGCCTTGCTTAGTTGAGTTGTCTTTGTGATATGGTTTTGGGAACTCATTGATACTGTTATTGCTGCTAATGCTATATTCACCTAACCAGTTTGTTTGAAGTAGAAATTTTATTTTACATCCCCTGATACTCAACAAAGATTTCAGACGAATTGACAAATAAGGGAAAAACATACCTGGGTGCCTTGATAATCATTTGTTTTGTTATGTCCACAGGCACCAAGGTAACTGATACTCGCCATGAAGCAGCTAAGTGAGTCGTGTGATCATTTTAAATATATATTTATAAAGCCTTTGTTCCCATCTCGCATAGAATCTCACGGTTCGTTACATCAAATATGGAAGTAATAATCATTCTGCTTTTCTGTATTCTGGTTGCTACCTGTATGTTAAAATTTTCAGAAAATAAGATAAATATATAAAAGTAGTAATCATGGATGTTGCTTCATTGATAAAATTATTTGGTCAAATTGCCGGACTCGCAGAAAGCTGTTACAGTTGGCTGGGCTTAAACAACATACAAAGCGCTGACTGCTTACTGCATGGTCTCATGGCAGGCTTGGGCTTCTATTTTCTTAGGAAGTCCACTGAATTTTTTTAGGAAGCCTACCTCCATGGGACCTGACCTTTAGGCCGGTTACTGGTTGCATTTTATACCCCGTCAAGAGTATGTAATATGTGCGTGTGGGGAGAGTACTTTTAAAATATTTTAAATATACATTATTATTTTAATTTATTTTATTTTATTTTAATAAATATTTAATTATAATTTTCCAAAACTTGAGAATGTTTAAAATGTTATTAAAAATTAATAAAAATAGAATATTTTATTTTAATAATTTAACATAGAAATTATTGAAATCTTTTAAAATCTTATTGATATTAAATTAATTTAAATATTAAAATTTTAATATCTTTGATATAAATTAATGTGTAAATTTTGATTTAGAAATAATGTTTTATTTATAATTTTTTAATTTGATTATTTATAAACAAATAATGTTCAAATTTTTAAAATAAAATTTTAAATCTTATTTATAAGATTTTAGATAATTCTTTAAATTTTAAAAAACATAGAAAAATAATAATTTTAATAGGATGTAAATTTATTTTTTATAAAATTTTATATTTTAAAAATTATTTAATTTTTATAAAATTATATATTTTAATAATTGAACACATTCAAAATATTTTAAAAATATGATAACAAAATATTATATATATAAAATTACCTACTCATGTTCTTCAAATTGTATCTAATTATTTGAATATTTTTTCTAGTGAATATATTAATAATGTTAAAAACTATTATTTAGTTTTAACAAAAAATATACCTTTTAAAAATGTTAGTCATTTTTTATGTTATATAGGTTGATTAAATCAAATGTACACACAACATTTTCTTAATATTATTTAAATTAGTTAAATAAAATATGTACACAACATTTTTAATATTATTTAAATTAATTGATTTGATTTTTAATGTAAAAATATTTAAATATTTAATATAAATAAAATTGAAAATAAAAATAGAAAATGAGTGAGGAAGACCAAAAAAAAAGCAAGCAACTTAGGCAAGCAAGGGTGGGGTGATGTTGAGGAAGAGAGGCATTCAAAAGGAGAATTTGCAAAAGAAAGGAGGGTAGATGAAGGAGCTTACAAGGCACAATGGGTGTTTGAAGGTGGTTGATGGGTGGATAAGTGCCACACCCTGGGTACAAAAGTAATAAATATCGCAACAATAGTCGTCATGATCAAGAGCCAAATCATGGTCAAAGGCGCTGGGAGAGAAGGCATACACTTCCATGGATGTGCTCGTAAGGTTGACAATCCAAATATGGAGCATGGGCGATGAACCAAAGGAAAGTTGGGTGAAATCCAAATGTCAACAATCAGGGTAATGTGAATAGGAATGGCTCAACAAGGAATTGACATGGGTGGTTTTGGAAAAAATGAAGACCAAGGAAGGATACCTCTGCCAATTGGTGACACGAGATGATTGGAAGCAAAGAATGCACAAGTAGACCATGGAAGGGGAAAGAGAAGGTGATTGCGGACAAAGGTGCCTAGCATTAGTAGGCGGATTTGATTTGTAAGTCTCCCAACCCTAGTCTATTGAAGCATTATGCTAAAGTAGATAAGAAGCAAGTAAAACATTCAATCAACAGACTTAGGGAAAAGATGATTTTTCTCAAATGGGGGGGCTAGTGTACAATATAGGAATGGGCAAGTGGTGTCGAAAGAAATGGGGTGACTAGATTCAGATTAGGGCACTACCAAATGATTTTTTCCTAGTAGAGTTTCCATCCAAAGAAGAGAAATGGAATGCCCTAAGCAGTGGTCCACACTATTTGGGTAGTGCAGGGGTACATTTGATTGGCTAGTACCCCAAATTTGACCCATGGAATCATAAGATCTTGGAAGTTCTGATGTGGGTACACCTGTACAACCTTCTGACTGAATTTTGGGATGATGACACACTAGTTGAGATTAGAGAAAGCTTAGGCTCTCTCATATCGGTGGAAAAAGATGTAGAAGACAAATGCTTGGGCACCTACACTAGAATATGCTTAGGGTTAGTTCCCCATCAAAACCTCTCCCAAGAAGTAGAAATCTATCTGGATGGCAGAGTCTGGAACCAAAAGGTGAAAAGGGAGGATCAAATGAAATTGTGCCCAATATGTAAGTCCAAATATCATCGGTATGTGCAAGATCATGATGGGCCAAAAAGTGGCAATATGATGGGTATTTATAGGGTATGCGGCTAACAAATTTTTCTTAACACAAAATTGATGAAATGAAAAGGGTTTTTAAAAGATATTCTCAGCTTTCCACCAATATAAATTATGCTTTACTTTGAATTTAATAAATAATTATTATTTATTTTCTATTTGAATTACGACTAAAGTCCTGATTGATAGGCTGATTGAAAAACATCTATAGCT